>CP139508.1:6958581-7610348 GCA_021014915.2 Artemisia tridentata subsp. tridentata
ACTGCATAATCTATCGACCTCTCACTCCGAGATGTGTTGATATTGAAAAGGTGGCACTCTGCTCCATGCCTCCGACGACCAAAACCAAAACGCACATTATTGAGTCTAGAGACATGAGATTCATCAAAGATCTCTTAGGAACACTTCCTATGCAATACACTTGTGTTCACTCAAAAGGATACAAGTTGTATGAGTCTTAATGAGATCCAAGGATCTTGCCTCACGACATGATGGCCGCTGGACGATTTATTGCTAACTGTCTTATGCAGGTACCGACGAAAGACCATTCACCATCATCATCTACAACGACGACACATCCGGACAGAAGAAGTAGATCAAGGCAGGATCGACCAGAAGACGATACTTTGAAGATCACAGTGCATGAAGGAACATTGAACGAAGAATGTTATACATTGACACACGAAGTTTAAGACATCAAATGCAAAAGACCATTCATGGGAGCATCATTGAAATGACCATCCCTTAGGGGGAGATTGTTAGCAATTAAATTAATTTAATTGCAAAAGTGATGGTCATTGTTTTATGTAAAACTTTTGTGTCAAGTGTAATATGTACTAAGTAGAGTGGGCTTGTAGCATTAGTGTTAGAAGTGCAAAGTGTATAAGTGTAGTGCAAATACAAAGCCCACACAAGGTCCATTTAAAGCCCATCCAAAGGCCCACTTTGGATTGGCTGTGTATTATATTAGCCACACACACACACTCTGGATAAGTGTGTGTCTCATTTTCAACATAACAGAGAAAGAGTGTGTGTGTGTCCAAAGTACCAAAAAGTCTCGGTTTGTTTATCTTCCAAAGATTAATAAACATTTGACTTGAAATCATCATATGATCCACCACATCTCTTGTTCTTAATGTATATGTTTGTGAGCATCATCATGGTTGTGTTTGTGTGAAGAAGAAGGTAGTGTTTTACAGTGTCACAGTGCATTATTTACATGTCGAGTAATGTGTTCAATTAGTTCAACTGTTTTTTGTTTCAGCGTGTGCGGTATCATTGGCATCACTCTGACTGCCTTTCTATCAATCCACACATCTACACATCGGGTGAAGTTTCCTTGAGCCTTTCGAGGAGACCTCGTAATGGAAAAATCAACTGGGAGTAGATATGGGTTCCTGGAACTTCGAATATGCTCCAACTTCTGGTCTGCATACAGGATGTGTTGTTAAACGCAAACCCTTTACTAAACTATGTTTACTACAGAAGTGTTGATAGTGCCTCCATAGATAGATAAAAACACTTGGGTGTCAAATATCTGTTGTCCCTATGAGTGAGTCGAATACGAGTTGCAAATTTACTGAATAATTATTTCGTCTAACGTTCACACGTCACATGTTCATACATATATATAGTTTCTGAATCGGTTCCATGAACCATTGTGTCTATTCGGTTTGTAACCGAATCCAACTAACTTTAACTACTTAACTACCAATAACTACTGCTAACCGAATAACTAACTTAACCGCTTGGCGGTTACTAACTAACTAACTAACGACCGTTATTGGTCCTTCATGTTTTGTTATTTACATACGGAGCAATGTCGAGATTATTAGTCCACATTCTCCTCCTTAATCTTGATCGTTGTTTCGTCCTAAGTCTTGAACTCCGAGCATTTGTCGCATAGTCACAAACTTTAGTCTTGGTAAAGCTTTAGTCAGTATATCAGCTCTTTGTAGTTCTCCATTGACGTGTTCCACCTTGATGTGCCCATTCTCTACGCATTCACGAATGAAATGATAGCGAATGTCGATGTGCTTGCTTCTTCCATGAAAAACTTGGTTCCTGACGAGTGCTATTGCTGAAATGTTGTCGACCTTCAGCGTTATCCTTTTCTCTTCCCAACCAGTTAATTCACTAAGTAGTCGTTTTAACCATAAGGCTTGACATGCTGCTCTAGTAGCTACCGTGAATTCTGATTCACATGATGAGAGCGCCACTGTTGGTTGCTTCTGAGTACACCAGGTAATAGATGATTCTCCAAAATAAAATACTATTCCAGTAGTTCCTTTTCCTTGATCTGTGTTGATTCCATAACTACTGTCACTGTAACCTGTAATCTTACAGCCGCCTTCTTTCTTGTATATTATGCCATGCTCCTTTGTTCCTTTGATGTATCGGATTACTTGTTTTACTGCCTTCAGGTGATGATCCTTTGGGTCTTGCATAAATCTGCTGAGTAGTCCGACTGAGTAACTAAGATCTGGTCTTGTATGTAGTAAGTACCTGAGACTTCCAATTAAGCTTCTGTAATAAGTTGCGTCAACTGAGTCTCCATCTTCCGCCTTGACCAACTTAGTACCAGGATTCATTGGTATCTTTGTATCATTACTATCCATCATACTTGTTTCCTTTAAGATCTTGTTGATATAACCTGTTTGCTTGATTGTAATCTCTCCTCCTGTCTGAGTAACTTCTATCCCAAGGTAATAAGCTAACAATCCTAAGTCGCTCATTTCAAATTTATCTTCCATCTGGGATTTAAATACTTCTATTTTCTTCTTTGGAGTGCCGATGATTATCAAATCATCTACGTAGACTCCAACTATAAGTGTAGAAGTCTTGCTTCTCTTCGTGTAAACTGCTTGTTCGAGATTACATTTCTTAAAGTCTAATGACTTCAAGGTTTGATCGAGTTTCACATTCCAAGCTCGTGGTGCTTGTCTTAAGCCGTACATAGCTTTAATGAGCTTGTAGACTTTCCCTGAATTCCCTTGTTGAATAAATCCTTCAGTTTGTGTAACATAGACTTCTTCCTTCAAATCTCCATGTAAAAATGCTGATTTTACATCTATGTGATGTACTTGCCATCCATGATATGCTGCTAGTGCTAATATCAACCGAACTGTCTCTATCCAGGCAACTAGTGCAAATACTTCATTGAAGTCTATTTCTTGTTCTTGTACATATCCTTTTGCTACTAATCGTGCCTTGTATTTGATGATCTTACCTTTTGCATCCCTTTTGGTTTTAAAAACCCATTTAAGTCCTATTGCCTTCTGATTTGCAGGCAAAGTAGTAAGAGTCCATGTGTTATTCTTGTTGATTGAATCCAATTCAATCTCCATGGCCTCAATCCATTTCTTATCTGTTGATGCCTCCTTGTAATTACATGGTTCTTCTTTCGTAAATAGTAAACTTTCAGTTTCAACTTCACGTGCATCCTTATATATTTCGGTTATCTCTTTGAAACCTCGTACCGGTGTATCATCAAATCCTTTTCCTGAGCTCTTAATTGAACTAATAGTAGCTTTTTCTTCTTCCTCTTCTGAGTTTGGGTTGTAAGTGTATGCTGGTGGGGTGATTGGTGAGTCAGGATCTGGAAACGGATCAAGCGGATCCTGTTCATGATATGTATTATCATCATTTTCTGTGTTGACTGGTGTAGGGTTTTCATTGTCAACTCCTTCTATCACAAAACTTGTCCAAAATGTGTCTTGTTTACTTGTTTCCTCTCCATTTTTATCCCAATCCACGGTTTTGTTTCCATAAACTTTACATCCCCGCTAACATGTTTCCTCTTTCCTATTGGATCATATAACCTACATGCCTTTGATCCTTCCTCTACTCCTAAGTAAATCATTGGTATGCTTCTATCATCCAGCTTCTTTAGGTGAGGTATTGTTATCTTGGCATAAGCTGTGCATCCGAATATTCTTAGGTTTTCCAGATTCGGTTTTCTGTTGTAGAGTGCCTCATATGGAGTTTTATCTACCAGGGCTCTTGTAGGTACCCTGTTGAGTATGTAAATGGCGTGTTTCACTGCTTCCGCCCAAAAAGTTAAAGGTAACTTCATCGCTTTCGTCATACTCCTCGTAGTTGATAACACTGTTATATTTCTTCTCTCCACTACTCCATTTTGTTGTGGTGAGTAAGGTGCTGTCAACTGTCGTGCTATTCCATTTTCCCTACAGTACTTGGTGAATTCATTAGATGTAAATTCACCTCCTCTATCTGTTCTTAGCATCCTTAATTTCATTCTCATTTCCATTTCAATCTGTTGTCTAAATTCCTTGAAAGTGCTAAATGCCTGATCTTTCGACGTCAAAAAGTAGGCCCACATGAAACGTGTACAGTCGTCCACTAACAAGAAAATGAGTTTCTTTCCAGAGTGTGTGGCTGGACTTATAGGACCACATAGGTCTCCATATACTAAGTCCAACGGGTTCTTTGATCTGAATTTAGCTTGATTTGGAAATGGTGTTCTACTGTGTTTTCCTAATAAACATGCATCACAGATCTGTCCTGCATGATTTATTCTAGGTATTCCTTCCACTAGACCCTTTCTTGTCATCTTGTTGATGTCGTCAAAGTTCAGATGACCTAATCTAGCGTGCCACAACCATGCTTGGTTATCTACATTTGCTAAGAGACATATAGGTGCTTCTATTTGTAAACTAATACTGTAAAGTCGATTCTTAGATCTTTCAACCTTCATCAACAACTTCTTATTCTTATCATACAAAGTTAGTTTGTTTCCATCCATAATAATCTTACAACCTATCTCCGTGAGTTGTCCTAAACTTAGTATGTTGCTCTTGACGTTTGGAATGTAGTATACATTCGAAACTATCTTCTGTTCTTGGTTCCTACAACCAAACAATATAGAGCCTCTACCCTTTATCTCCACATACGATCCATCTTCAAAACGAACGCGTCCAGATATGCTTTCGTCAATATCCCTAAAATGACTCTTGGTTCCCGTCATATGGTTACTTGCACCATTATCTAAATACCATATGCTTGCATCTGCTGTAGCATATTTTTCGAGTTGAATTTGTCCTTCATTCAACAAAACTTCCTCTAGTTCAGTTTCCTGTGTAGTCATTAATAGTGATGGTTCATCGTTTTCCAAGATAAGTTTTGATTGTTCCTGAGTTGTCGATGTTCCTCTACAGTTTCTCTTATAACGTCCAAGTTTTCCACACTTGAAACATTGTACTTTGCTCATATCCCCCTCACGTTTATTCCTGTTTGACTTTCCTTTGTGAGTTGAGCTTTCTTCCTTTGAGTCATATTTGTTTCTATCATTATGCCAGTTTCCTCATGAAAAGTTTGATCTACCTCCGCGTTTACTAAATTGCCTTCCTTTTCTCGAGTATTCGCCATGTGCAAATAGTAAGTTTTCCTGGCTTTCAACTTGTCCTCCTTTCTGGAGTTTTATCCTTTCTTCAAATGCCTTGAGTTTTCCAGTGATCTCATCTAAGGTAATATCGTCGAGATCATTCGTTTGTTCTATGGATGCTACTATTTGAATGAACCTATCTGGTGTGGAGTCTAATAGTTTTCGCACTAAAAGTGATTCATCCAAAGTTTTCCCTAATTCTTTTGCCTTAGTGGCATAGCCGTTTAGTTTAGCCGTAAATGCATCCACCGTATCGTCTTCCATCATTTGAAGTGTTTGAAACCCAATCATCAATGATTGTAACCGTGCTTGTTGCACTCTCTCTTCTCCAATGTGTCTCCTTTTTAACGATTCCCATAGTTCCTTTGCCGTTTTACAACCCGCTACTTGTAAAATCACATCTTCGGTCAACGCTTGATATAGGAATGCCGTCGTTGCCTTGTCCTTCTTATCATCTACTTGCGTATTTTCCTTAGGTTCTATCGTTTCCCATAAACCATATGCTTCTAATATAACCTTAATTTGTATAGCCCAAACTGTGTAGTTTGTGTTTTTCAATTTTGGGTATTGATATTGTGCAATTGGTGTTACGGTTTTTGGTGTCGTAGTGTTGGTTGTATCGTCACCAGACATCTTATACGTGCTTATGATCTTCACTTTCTAATCGTATGGGAATTTCTAACTAGTATGGTACTCCTACTAATACGGGAATATAAATAGTTTTCCGGGAATCCTAATAGTATGGGATCAATAAATAGTTCTCGGGATTTCCTAATAGTACAAAATAAACTTCTATACTCTTTATTATAATAGAAATCTAGAAATTTGAATCGTGACCTCGTTGTTATGTTAAACACAAACGTATTCCCTTTCGTGTATTGGTATTTGAGAATTATACCAACAACGTCTTTTCTTCTCCCTTGTCTCTGCGTTAATATCACCGAATCCCAACAACTTATCGCCTTTTTTGATGTTCACCACGTTATTGTTGTTGTTGTCTCGTCGTTGTTGTTTTTTTTTTCAGACCGATTCACAAATCAGAATTTCGTATTCCTTGTTGTTTTGTGTCGATTCTTTTCTGTCCCAACAAACCAAACGAGTTCTTTTTTTGGGTATTCCACACTTGCTCCTCACGTTGCTTCTTTTGTGTTCGACTTGAAATCTTTTCCAACAAAGCGTGCCCTATGTTCTCGGTATCCTTCCAACCAAACCCGAACGTTTTTCGTTGTTGTGTTTATTTTTCGAATTCTAAGTCTACACAAAACAATTCCTTTCGGTATTCTATATCAAGACAAATGATTGTCTATTATCGTTGTTGTTGACCTTGTTGCCCCAAACGTTTTCCACAAGCAATCCTTGAACTTCACTTATTTTTCTCGGTTCTATCTTTTACCGTGTCCACAACACACCTTGAATACCTTTCGGTATTTTTATCCAAAACAACGGTTTGTTTGTTTTTCTTGTGTTGTTGTTGTTCTTGTCTTTCCAAACGTTCTCAACAAGTAGTTCTTTGATGTTCTTCTCGGTATCCTTCCAACCTTGTCCACAAGACGTCGTGTTTTTTCTTTTCCTTGTTGCGTTAACAGCAACTACTCTCGTTCCACGCTATCCTTTCAAGCGTCAAGAGTCTTCCTTTCTTCCTTGTTGCCGCGTTTATGCAGTTACCAACAAATTTTTGTACAATATTGTATACTTCCTCTTGTTTGTTGTCGCGTTCCAGAAATCACAACAAACCTCACACCAATTACGTTTGATGTTTACGTTTGCAACTCCACACAAGTTTGATCGTGCACTATCTCCCTTGCGTTCCTAATTATCCAGGCGTTGTTTCCTTTTGAAACACCACTAATCCTACTGAAAAACAGAAAAGTTTCCAGCGTATTTGTCCTAGATGTTCTCGTTCGAAGCTTTGGTATCCAACGAGCGTGTGATGAACGCTTGCTCTGATGCCAATTGTTGTCCCAATGAGTGAGTCGAATACGAGTTGCAAATTTACTGAATAATTATTTCGTCTAACATTCACACGTCACATGTTCATACATATATATAGTTTCTGAATCGGTTCCATGAACCATTGTGTCTATTCGGTTTGTAACCGAATCCAACTAACTTTAACTACTTAACTAACAATAACTACTTCTAACCGAATAGCTAACTTAACCGCTTGGCGGTTACTAACTAACTAACTAACGTTATTGGTCCTTCATGTTTTGTTAGTTACATACGGAGCAATGTCGAGATTATTAGTCCACAACTCCTTGCTATACAACGAGAATACCATTATTAAAACACTCAAAACAATGATCTCTACAATGAACAAACCACCAAAGGTAAGATTAAATGTATGTGTGTTTTGCTCGTCCTTGTATGTATTTTATTAGCTAATGATGCATATTGGCATGCATGTAGCACTTTGAGGAATTGGTTGTTGGGCATTTTTGAAGCCGTGTACGTCATATCCTGACTTCATGTAAAGGTATATGGAAGGACTCTTCCTTGAGGGAAAGGAGGAGAGATGCTCAGTGGAGTTAAGGAAGGATGTGGCTTCATACATCAAACCACTTGTTGATGCGTTTATCAAAATCGGTGCAAAAGAAGCTCAAGAATTTCTTTACTTGTGTGAAAGAAAATTACCTTTACCTCATTAACCAACCCTTCTTGTGAGTTATCTCTGCGCGCTTGTTATTGTAATTAGAGTTATATAATTAGGCTCATTGGAAATTCAGTTCAACTAAAGTATTTATTATTGTGAAATAATTATTATGTGCAGTTATATACCCCATTCATTATTCACCCGTAGTTGTGTTGTTAATGCATTATTTATGAGGGCTAGCATGATAGGCATCAGTGTAATCAATTGTTAGCGGGTCATTTCTTAGCGACCGTGTCTATGGGGTTTCTATGCATAGGCAAAATTTTCCACATATCAATCAATATCCGAGTTTTATTCCGTTTTAGGTGGTCAAGTCAAGTTTATATAGACAAAAGTGCCAGCATCAAACTGGTACTGGCTGATCTTATTAAGCTAACAAGAGCTACTTTGGAATATTGATTTTTTGAAGGTGTACACATGTGTGAAAATTGTGAGCATATGTTAGTGCGAATTCGTGTTGAAGATTGGTAATCTGGTATATTGATGGAGTGGCGATGAGTGATGACACCCATCATTAAACTTCCATTATACAAGGTTCTAGTGGCAAATTTAGTCGTTGGACGGAACTGTTTGATTTGTTAAAATAAGTTAATAAAAAACACCTTAATTTATTATTCAAGTGAGATTATGAAATACAGTGCTTGATAAGAACTACATGTAGCAACATCAAATGCTAGAATTGAAAAAGTTACATACAAACACACATTTTTGGCGATATAATGATCCACTATATATACATTCTTTATATCATAAACAGACTAATAAAAATGACCTTTAACATGAGTAAACCAAATATTTTTGTTATCTACCGTCTATCTGAGTTAATGTTACTCCATTAACCGATGATAGTGAATGAAGACGTGAAGTGGAGTAGATGTCACTTCCTTGAATAAAGAAGCCAGGTTGTTTGGGAGAAGGTAGAGAACCTTCTCCACCCAACATGGCAACAACTGACGGTGTGCAAGGTCTATCTTCTGCTCGTTGTTGCACACACAATAGGCCAACGTGTACTGATCGCAACACCTCAGAAACAGAATAGGAGTTACCTAAACATTCATCAAGTAAATCGAGAGACTTTCCTTCTTTGCAAAGTCTCCATGCCTAAATGAATCCAAATAAAAAACACAAATTAGTTCAAATCAGAAAGGTTGTACATCTATATCATATCGTTTTTATGTATTTATATGCTCATACTTGATCACAAATGTGTGTTTATGGACCTCCAGTAGCCATATATCATACTAAAATTTGCATATTTGTATATGTTTTCATCATTGGATGATTATATTCAACACACTTACATGTCCAAGAAGATGATCATGGTGTTTTTCATGAACGAATTCTCTATTTTTCTTCCCGCTCACAATCTCCAACACTAAAACCCCAAAGCTGTATATATCTGACTTTACCGAGAAGAGACCATTCACTGCATACTCTGGAGATATGTATCCTCTGAATAGAACAAAAGACCATGGAAATAAATACACACTATGTATATAAAATGCATTAAACTATACAAACTTTAGGGATTCTTACAAGGTTCCCACTACTCTCTTGGTATTTGCTTCACTTTCGTGTTCTTTAAACATTCTGGCCAAACCGAAGTCAGATATCTTTGGACGCATCTGATGATCAAGTAAAATGTTCCCGGCTTTTAAATCCCTATGTACAACTTTAAGCCGGGAATCTTGGTGAAGATAAAGAAGACCTCGAGCAATTCCGTTAATTATGCGGAACCTTTGTGGCCAATCAAGTAATGACTTTCTTATTCCATCTGCATAAATTTGCAACAACTTAGTTTATTAATCAACTATATCCCTTTGCAATTACAATTAATATCATTTTTATTTTACAAAATTGAAAAAGCTGATTGAGAGCCCAACCAAATATGAAACTGTCCAGACTTTTGTTAGGCATGTATTCATAAATTAACATTGTCTCATCGCCTTTAATGCAGTATCCCAAGAGCTTCACAAGATTTCGATGCTGAAGTTTAGCAATACAGATGACTTCATTCCTAAATTCATCAAGCCCCTGCCGAGAGGACTTTGAGAGCCGCTTCACAGCAATCTCTTGTCCTTCTAGCACACCCTGGAGACTAACATATTTACTACATGCTTTTTTGTTGAATGTAGATGTATAAAAATATTTTACTGATTATCACTCCGTTCACCCCAACTTGCTTAACATGTACTTATTCATATTATTTACCTTGTAAACTGGACCAAACCCACCTTCTCCCAGCTTGTTGTCATCCGAAAAGTTATCGGTAGCCCTAGAAACTTTAGATAAGCTATACAAAGGAACATCTATACTTCCCTTCTGGCTGCTACCTTTGTGATCTCGATCAAGAATCGTTAAAGTCCTACCTAGAAAATATCACGTGTGGTTCTCAAATGTTTATCATAAGGTAATTATTAACATGATGTATAGCATACATCTAATATATATAGAATTCAGATCGATATCACTTGCCTTCTCTTTCTGCATCTGATCTCTTCTTCCTCTTACTCCAAGTGTAGAGTGCAAATATCAGGCCCAACAAAATCAGTCCAGTTGATATTGACAAACTAACTTCAATAGCTACTCGTTTTTTTCTGTTGTAGCTGGAACGGAGATCTAAGAGATATTACAAAGTTAAAGCAAACAAAAAATTGTCAAATTTACAGCAATAAACAACATATGTCTTTGCTGCTAAATTCCTATGAACAGCAGTTCCTTGAGTTTGTAAATTATATTTATCCAACATAATTAAGAGTTGCGCACTTAAATATATTAAACTTGAATAACAGGATGGAACCAAACATCACATGAATAGAAGATTGCATTATTATTAGTTATGTACATGCTTACCTGATAATTCAGAGGCTGCCAGTCTAACATAAAGATCTTGCCCGTTTTGTGGGTACACTCGAGCATCAACCAAATTACCAAACCATTGCAAACATCCAACTCCACCTTCAGTGATATTTGGAATTGCATACGCAGTGCAAGAGCAATTACGCTTACAAGCTACCTCACATTCCTGGAGGTTCATATTGGTATCATAAACGGCATTTTGCGTGTCTGGCAATTTCACGTTTGAAAACTTTAGGAATCCCTCTTCAGGCCCACAATCCAAGGTTCTACTCCGTTGACATCCACCAGTCCCATTATATGGATTCAGTTCTTGTGGGTTTTTAAGCTCAAAACCTTTCAAGCAGACACAATTAGGATCTGTAGAAGTGCTACATATTCCATATGGGCCACATAGTCCATAGTTGTCACAATAATCCACAGGAAAGTTCATATTAATCATCCATTCTTGGCTTAGCAAATTCAGCTTAGAATTCTCAACCTTGCCATCAGGAGTTAGCACCGCTTTTATCAAGAATTTGGGGCTATCATAAGTATACATGTAATACATCTCGTTCTGATTCACAATCAGGTCAGTTTTGTACCGAACAGTAGGGTCAGGCTTATAGTTTTGGTGGCCAGCAAATGACACACCAGTAAACGGCCCAAATCTTGATGTAATAACAGAGCTTTTCCTAAGGTATAGTTGAAAGTATTTACCCTTAACCATTAAAAACCGGTATGAATACTCACCTGGGGAAGGATCATCTGCGCTCCTCCAAGATGTCAGATATAATTCTCTTCCTGTTACAAAGTTCTTGCCCAACTTCATTCCTGGTATGAAGGTATCTCCAGGGTGATCAAAGCTTTGCCAAATGTAATTTTCCTTGTTGAGAAGATTTTCACTTGTGATAACAAAATTTCCCGTATCTAAGAGTTTTGCTATGGGGTTCACATTTGTGCCAGATGCCGAGGAGTTGGATGACCAAGTGATGGAACCACTGCCATTGACAAGGGACAGGTTTCCATTGCTGTCCAATTTAACCACTCCTGAGGTATCGATAAGTGGGGTTTCACGGTTAGCAACCCATAAAACTGCATGAGGTGATGTGTTCTTATACCATATCCCCAGGTATCGATTCTTCAAACTTCCTGGGCTAAAGAAGCCCAACTCAAATCTTTCGTTTCCTGAAACAATGGTTTCACCATCTGTGATGTTTTGAAAAACAGTTAAGGTGTCTAATGAACTGCAAGATGATAGCATTAGAGAGAAGATTGTAATATATGGGAGTAACATTATTATTGAATGTACTGAACTTTCAATTTGCCAGTTTCCAACAACTTAGTTTTCCCTTTTTATGTGCTTCATTGACTAGTTTTCCCTTATTATTGGTAAAGACTAAAGGCTAAATATAGTTTACCAGGAGGGAAGACCAAATAAGTTTTACTAATCACCTTTCTAAAGTGCGAATGTTAAATTCATATAATAGCAAGATACTTTTAAAAATGTACAAATATCATACGTGAACTTTAAAATATACCAATATCGTACACGTACTTTCAAAATCCGTTATGTTATCATCACAAACTTATTTTTCATACGCCAAAGTCCACATTTTATGTACATGACATGTCACTCATTCGTTGAATTTTGTATAGTGTATATTTAGTTACATTCTTTAAATCGCTTCACCATCTACTTATGCTACTCGAAGTGCATTTTTTTATGTACCCGATTTGTGTTTTCTATAACGTAGTGGAACTTGGTTTTACTACAAGTAATAATTATTGAACAAATGAATAACATGAGATATTTTTTCTGTCATTAAACTTATTCAAACGAATAATAAACAAATTGATAATCATTAAGCAAGAATATTTATTGTTTCTCCTTCAATTTTTTGATCGCATCGATTTATGATTATTAGAACTCATATTTGTCTATATAAAGTGTTTGTAATGATATTATACGGAAAAATATAAGTAAAATATAATAAACATTCAGAGTAATCTTCACATCATCAATAAAAATCATTAACAATATCATGTCATTAATTTAACCGAACTAAGGTATGATATCGAGACGAATTTTACAAGTACGTATACGATATTGATATTTTACAAAGTTCACGTACGATATTTGAACATTTTGAAAAGTATTTTGCTATTATATGAACTTAACCCTTCTATTAAAGTATATATGAATCATCATGAGAAGAGTCCATGTAGTCAACCTAAAATCCATCAATAAAAGTTAGCATTATGCATCAAGGAAAATAAATTTGGGGAGAATGAGTTGTATATTGATCTGTTTTGGGCTAACCAGCAATTTCAAGTACTATTAACCAAAACTATGGCAAACATAAACTTGTGAAATAATTATTATGTGCAGTTATATGCCCGGATTTCATTCATCATTCACCTGCAGTTGTGTTGTTAACGCATTATTTATCAGTGTAATCAATTGTTAGTGGGTCATTTCTTAGCGATCGTTTTGATGATATGGTTCCAATGTAAGTCGAAAACTTTTAACATAATAAAGTATACAGTGAATTGCAGATGCCGTTTACCTTAATCAGAAATAGAATTAGCAGTAAGAAAATAAAGTCCAACCAACTTTATTGAATCATTCAATCTCAACAACAGTTCGTGACAGACTGATAGTCTAGTTTTTGACAATAAGGACTTCAAAATATGATCATTTTTTCCAAATGAGTAAGCAAGTCAAAATTACTGTTTCTATGTATAGGAAAATTTTTCCACGTATCAATCAATATCAAAGTTAACAGTAGTTTTTCCCTAATATTTTTATTCGGTTTTATGTTGTCATGTCTTAATCACATGTGTGAATTGGTCGACCTTGGAGTTAGAGTCTTCATTCATACATCGTTAATAAATGGATGTCCCTTTTTTCTATGCCAGCTAACTTCAGCAGACCGTCGTCTCGCTTCTAGAAGGTTTGATATTCGCATCGCTTGTTATCACTAATCAATGAACAAAGTAAATCACAACATCAATGACTAGATTATCAATTAAACCAGTCTCTGCGGCCAGCATTTCAGGGAACATATTAAAGGTAATCACAGCACAGACAATACATATCTGTAGTATTTCACGCGTAAAGTCACATAAATACACATAAAACAGGGACATATACACAGATAGAGACATAAGACCATCAGAAACGATGAACACTTGATCAAATTCACTTAAAAACCAGTAGCATACAATATAGTTAAAAAGTAAAACCCAATACCAAACAAGACAAGTACGGGACCAAACTGGTACTGGCAGACCTTATTAAGCTAACAAGAGCTACTTTACAATATTGATTTGTTGAAGGTGTACGCATGTGTGAAAATCGTGAGCATATGTTTGTGCAAATTCGTGTTGAAGATTGGTAATCTGGTATATTGATGGAGTGGTGATGAGTGATGACACCCATCATTAAACTTCCATTATACAAGGTTCTAGTGGCAAATTTAGCCATTAGTCGGAACCGTTTGATTTGTTAAAATAAGTTAATAAAAAACCTTAATTTATTATTCAAGTGCTTGATAAGAACTACATGTAGCAACGTCAAATGCTAGAATTGAAAAAAGTTACATAGATACATACAAACACACAATTTTGTTGATATGATAAGTACACAATGATCCACTATATATACATTCTTTATATCATAAATAGACTTATAAAAATGACCTTTAACATGAGTAAACCAAATCTTTTTATTATCTACCGTCTATCTGAGTTAATGTTACTCCATTAACCGATGATAGTGAATGAAGACGTGAAGTGGAGTAGATTTCACTTCCTTGAATAAAGAAGCCAGGTTGTTTGGGAGGAGGTAGAGAACCTTCTCCACCCAACATGGCAACAACTGACGGTGTGCAAGGTCTATCCTCTGCTCGTTGTTGCACACACAATAGGCCAACGTGCACTGATCGCAACACCTCAGAAACAGAAAAGGAGTTACCTAAACATTCATCAATTAAATCGAGAGACTTTCCTTCTTTGCAAAGTCTCCATGCCTAAATGAATCCAAATAAAAAACACAAATTAGTTCAAATCAGAAAGGTCGTACATCTATATCATACCCTTTTTATGTATTTATATGCTCATACTTGATCACAAATGTGTGTTTACGGACCTTCAGTAGCCATATCATACTGAAATTTGCATATTTGTATCTATATACTATATGTTTTGATCATTGGATGATTATATTCAACACATTTACATGTCCAAGAAGATGATCATGGTGTTTTTCATGAACAAATCCTCTATTTTTCTTCCCGCTCACAATCTCCAACACTAAAACCCCAAAGCTGAATATATCTGACTTTACCGAGAAGAGACCATTCACCGCATACTCTGGAGATATGTATCCTCTGAATAGAACAAAAGACCATAAAAATAAATACACACTATATATATATATATATATATATATATATATATATATATATATATATATATATATATTATATATATATATATATATATATATATATATATATATAATGCATTAAACTATTTAGGGATTCTTACAAGGTTCCCACTACTCTCTTGGTATTTGCTTCACTTTCGTGTTCTTTAAACATTCTGGCCAAACCGAAGTCAGATATCTTTGGACGCATTTGATGATCGAGTAAAATGTTCCCGGCTTTTAAATCCCTATGTACAACTTTAAGCCGGGAATCTTGGTGAAGATAAAGAAGACCTCGAGCAATTCCATTAATTATGTTGAACCTTTGTCGCCAATCAAGTAATGACTTTCTTATTCCATCCGCATATTTGCAACAACTTAGTTTATTAATAAACATTATATCCCTTTGCGATTACAATTAATATCATTTTTATTTTACAAGATTTAAAAAGCTGATCGAGAGCCCTGATGGAAATTATAATCCATTAATCTTTGTTAGAATGCCAATAAGGCTGCATAAGTTTTCTGGTTTGGGCCAGCAGGCCAACAAACCCAATAGATAGAAGACAATGACAGTTAGTAAGATTAGTTAATTATAGTTAGTAGGCAGTTATTCATGAAAGGTCATGTCTGTTGGTTCTTGTGAACCATCACAACCTTTCATATCATGCCTCTTAGTTTAGTATATATAGGGATCAAATGTCTATAAACAACTCAACCCTTTTCAGTTATAATATCAGATTCAATAAAGGGTTCAAAACCCAATCTTCTTTGTTTCTGTTATCAGTTGTCATCATGTAATATGATCACACAATACATACAACATAATCGTTATTATATTGTGATTGTTAACTTTAACTATAAAATTAAAGCTAACAATCTCCCCCTAAGGGATGGTCATTCAAAAGATGCACTACGTGATTAGATCTTTAGACTTCTGGGTCTTGAACTTTGTGATTCTTCGTTCCTTCATGCATTGTGATCTTCATCATATCGTCTTTTGGATTGTTCTTTGCCTTGATCAACATTTTCATGTATTCACTGCGTCTTTTCTTCCAATGTAGATGTTGAGACATACGATGATCGATGGACTTTCTTCAGTACCTGCATAAAACAGTTAGGAATAAATCGTCCAGCTCTTTCTAGGTTCAGATCTCATTATGACACTTACAACTTATGTCCTTTTTGGTGAACACAAGTGTATTTTATTGGAAGTGTTCCTACGAGATCTTTAGATGAATCTCATGGCTCTAGACTCAATTATGTGCGCTTTGGTTTTAGTAATCGGAGGCGAGGAGCAGAGTGCCACCTTTTCAATATCAACTCATCTCGGAGTGAGAGGTCGATAGATTATGCATTGATCTCTGTGAGAAATGAAACAAATATCTTTTAAGAGATATCTGAGTGGATAGGAGGGGTTTGTGCACCGCGTCACTGGGTCCATGACGTCTTGTCTTCAATATCAGTATCACCTTAGTGAGTACCGATAGCATATGTATTGACCCGGTTTCTGACCTAAGTTTTCATGGAGGGCTATTTCTTTTCACCCTTACAAAAACTTTTCTTTTTCATTCTTCAACCCCTTCTTTCTCCTTTCTCATTTGCTCCTTTTTTCAATCTTACCTAAGGACTTCTAATTCTAAGCTATTGGAATTGTCCTTGGGTAGATCCCTCCGGTTCTGGCGGATCATTAGACATTACCTAACCATAATCACCTTATTACTCCGTGATTATCCTAGATTTGTTGATCGCATGCCATAAAACCTTTTGTGAAAATCTCTCAAAGCGTTTATGTATAAAACACATTTTTGGTTAACACTTCAAGAGTTTTGCATTTTCTGAAATACTCCCCCTTCACATGTGCTCATGCATTTTTGAAATAAATTGCACATGATGGGTAGAGTTCGCACATTTTGAAATGATCAATTTTTAATGAACATGACCTTCGCGAGACACGCTTACATCACTAGTTGGACTAGCTTGAAATTATTACCCGTCCCGGTCATATCAATGATCATCTCTCGAATTGGTACATTCTACTCAGACAAGTCCTTTGCGAGACACGTTTACATCAATGGGTAACCATCTTGAAATTATTACCCGTCCTGGACTAGTCTTTTCGATTACTGACATTTAAGCTTCGTCAATTCGATGGTACTTTCTGAGTCTTTTTGTAGAACTCGTTTGAGATTCGAACCATGATCACATTTTAATCACATTTCTCCCCCTCAAAAATAGCATTTCGATGGTATTTTTGATACCGTTTGATTAAAATCATTGTTTTTAGAAAGCTAATAGGGAGAAACTGATATGCATGAACTTTTTGGAACAAAATTTGTTTCTGAAATACTCCCCCTCAGAACTTGCATTGGTTGTGACATTTTTGAAAATTTTGGAGCAAGTGGGGAGTAACGATTTGAAAATCTTAAGCAAAATTTTTGAAAAGTTTAGAAAAACCTTTTGAGAAATTTTGAGAAAAATTTTGCTTAAGATTAAGAAGTTTGAATAAACATTGCATCAAAACTTCTTTTCATTTTAGGATTGTTGCATTAAATTGTACAACAGTGTCCTTTCTTTGAAACACGGGTTATGCACTGTTATGTGTGCATAAGCCAAAACGTTGAAGTTCGGGTTGTAAGCTGAAATACTTACAAGCCATTGATTTTTTAAGATAAGTGTTCAATTTTTTTTTTTTTTTTTTTTTTATTTATTTATTTTTATTTTTTTGATGAAGCACTTTTCTTTCTTTGAAGCACGGGTCCTGAACTGATGTGTTCAGAAGCCATTAAATTAAGCGCGGGTTCCGTACTGAAATGCACGAAAGCCATTAAATGAAGCGCGGGTTTTGAACTGAATTGAACAAAAGCCATGAGATTCATCTAAAGATCTCTTAGGAACACTTCCAATAAAATACACTTGTGTTCACCAAAAAGGACATAAGTTGTAAGTGTCATAATGAGATCTGAACCTAGAAAGAGCTGGACGATTTATTCCTAACTGTTTTATGCAGGTACTGAAGAAAGTCCATCGATCATCGTATGTCTCAACATCTACATTGGAAGAATAGACGCTGTGAATACATGAAGATGTTGATCAAGGCAAAGAAAAATCCAAAAGACGATACGATGAAGATCACAATGCATGAAGGAACGAAGAATCACAAAGTTCAAGACCCAGAAGTCTAAAGATCTAATCACGTAGTGCATCTTTTGAATGACCATCCCTTAGGGGGAGATTGTTAGCTTTAATTTTAGTGATTAAAGTGATGGTCATTCAAACATATTAGAACTTTGTAAAGTGGGCTTTGTTAGAGTTAGTATTAAATGTAAAAGCCCTATCCAAGTGCTAAAGTCCACGAAGCCCACACAAGGCCCATTAGGAAAATGCCTTGTAGTATTTAAAGCACAAATACTTCTCATTTGAGAAGTGGTTCAACTATGTGTTATATGTGAAATATAAGAAAAGCTTTAACACAATTGTAAAGACCAAGAATCGTGTTTTAACACCTTCTGGAGGTCTCGGTTGATCAAAGTGGTTGAAATCCATGATCGGTTTTAGAGAGAAGGTGGAGTGTTTTGAACTTTGATATTATTACTATGTGTTTTAAGTTCACAGCCACACCGCACAAGTGAAGACTTGTGGGGTATTTAAATGCCATACAAGACAACTTTAAGAGTATTACATTATCAGTCCTTGCACTATATGCAATCTAGTTGTCTACTTCCAATTCACGTAAATATCGCCCAGCTTCATTTCTAACAATCTCCCTCCAGCTGGAGATATACGTGAATTGGTTACAATGATTCCTAACAAGTACATAAAATGATGAATACAATGCTGAGGTAGAGCAGTTTCCTTTTGAGGATGTTTTCACAGCTCTTGATCTTCTCGTATCTTTCTAAGCTTGCTTGAATTACTTGCAGAATCACTGTAATGACCTAATTGGGTTATTACTCCCTCCCAATTAGTAAGGCATTTTCTTTTACATGCTCCCTCCCAAATTGACAACCCGTTTGATATAGCCTTGATGCTTGTAGAAGAAGTTTCTCTGAAATCTTGCCAAATTGTCTTCAGTCTCTTGCACAGCGGAAAATGGATTATAGACTGATGACTTGTAACTTCTTCACAGGTTTCTTTGGGGAGCATCATATCGACATCTTCAGCTCACTTAGAATGCTTCCAGTTCTTCATAAACAGCCCCGATGTGCACATTTCATACATTTTGATCAACCGAGACCTCCAGAAGGTGTTAAAACACGATTCTTGGTCTTTACAATTGTTTTTTTTTTTTTTTTTTTTTTTTTTTTTTTTTTTGGATGTTAAACTTTTATCTATTAAGCACACACACATACACCTGTGAACCACTGCCTCAAATGAGGATAAAGTTCCTTATATAGTATAAGGCATTTTACCCTAAAGGCTTTGAGTGGGCTTGAGGGCTTTAGCACATGGATTGGGCTTTTACACTTGAAACTTAAACTAATACAAGCCCACTTAATACAAAGTTCAAACATAAATGAATGACCATCACTTTAACTATAAAATTAAAGTTCACAGCCACACCCCACAAGTGAAGACTTGTGGGGTATTTAAATGCCATACAAGACAACTTTAAGAGTATTACATTATCAGTCCTTGCACTATATGCAATCTAGTTGTCTACTTCCAATTCACGTAAATATCGCCTAGCTTCATTTCTAACAATCTCCCTCCAGCTGGAGATATACGTGAATTGGTTACAATGATTCCTAACAAGTACATAAAACGATGAATACAATGCTGAGGTAGAGCAGTTTCCTTTTGAGGATGTTTTCACAGCTCTTGATCTTCTCGTATCTTTCTCAGCTTGCTTGAATTACTTGCAGAATCACTATAATGACCTAATTGGGTTATTACTCCCTCCCAATTAGTAAGGCATTTTCTTTTACATGCTCCCTCCCAAATTGACAACCCGTTTGATATAGCCTTGATGCTTGTAGAAGAAGTTTCTCTGAAATCTTGCCAAATTGTCTTCAGTCTCTTGCACAGCGGAAAATGGATTATAGACTGATGACTTGTAACTTCTTCACAGGTTTCTTTGGGGAGCATCATATCGACATCTTCAGCTCACTTAGAATGCTTCCAGTTCTTCATAAACAGCCCCGATGTGCACATTTCATACATTTCTCCCTCCAGGATGATGACGATCTTTCGGACTCATCCTACATATGTGTACATAGACATATCAACTAGAAGCAACAAACAAATCAATACCCCATGAGTTGATGTCGATAACTATTCTCTCTACGATTCTCTTAGGATCAATCTCTTCTCAAACCTCTTGTATCAAATCAACGGCCTTTTGTAGTGACTGCTGATGGAGAAACCCACTATGACGAACTTGAGACTAAAGTAAAATAACCCAGACTTGTGACTTAAACTTGCACGAAATTGTGACTAAGAACCTATACTGAGCACTACAATGTAACTCCTTAAAGCATAGGTCGTTTCATATACCCATCCATCCTTCCTTAACTGTATATGAACATCTCTTGAATTATCCACATCTTTGTGTGACACTGAGTACTAAAACGTATCTCCTTTAAGTGATAGTTAACTAGGTCTTCATCCATCCTCCCCTTGACCTATGAAAACTAGATAACCCAAGACTTAATCACTATTCCCATGAATGCTCAAACAAGGATCTCGAAGAATCATGCATCCAACCAACCCCGATATCTTCAAGATACTAAGTACACGTACCCGTGATATTCCACTTCAACTTCAAATAAGTAATAATGAATCATCCTTGTAGTCACAGTTGATAATTTAGCCATTGTCATTTGATTGCGATTCTTGATTAGGATCTTTTCGGCTATACGTGGTGATGTTGAAGGTGTAGTCCGATAATTTCATTTGTGATTTTGGTGTGAAATATGCCATAAAATGACATTCTAATGATGCTGGAAAATTTTGAGTTTAAGAAATTTTTACGCCAAAAATTTCCCGAAAAATTCGAATTTTGGCCAAAAAATTTGAATTTTAGGCCAAAATTTTCACCCTTGTACCAGAATTTGAATCTCGCGTAAAAATTGACCGTTAAGTCATTCCTCAAATTTAAATTTTACTCAAATTTTCCCGCCAAAAAACTTTTTTTTTTTTTTTTTTTTTTTTTTTTTTTTTTTTTTTTTTTTTTTTTGCAATTGCGAGATGAAGGACCAATTGCGAAAGGTTGCTTGAAATGCGAAATATTGTTGAATTGCGAAGGATGGTGAATTGCGAAATCAGCTCCAATTGCGAGACCAATTGCGAAAAGCAATTGCGAGACCAATTGCGAGAAGCAATTGCGAGAGACAATTGCGAAGATCTGCCAATTTCGAAAGTAATTCCGAAATGAATTCCGAAATCAATTTCGAAAGATCACCTATCACAATCTTATACAAGAATGCGACGTTTCATAATTGCGAGAGGCTTGTGAATTGCGAGAGGCAGCAATTGCGAGAGGCAGAAGCAATTGCGAGAGAGTGGCAATTTCGAAACTTTCCAACCACTCTTGACTTTTTGGCAGACCAATAATTCACCCACTAGCCTTACACATCAATAATTCAAGGACTAAAATAATCAATTATAATCCACAAACAAATCTTATCCAAGAATTGTTGATGATATTCGATCTAGGGACCAAGAACAAACACAAAAGTTTGATCTTCCACACCAAGATAAGAGTGATAAGCTAGTGAACCTTCACAGCCAAGTCGATTAGAACACAAAACAAATACAACCTTCGATCTTCAACATGTGTACGATTTCAAGATAAACAACACAAACAGCCACGATTTTTGAAGAACAAAAACATGACAGTTTGGTATTTAAAGAACAAAGATCGAACACAAAAACTTCAAAACTGCTACTGATGAACAGTAACGAGCAAGAACACACCAAAAAATCACATTTTTAACCTCAAACACACCACGAATCACCCCGGTTAGCTCTTGATACCAATTGTAAAGACCAAGAATCGTGTTTTAACACCTTCTGGAGGTCTCGGTTGATCAAAGTGGATGAAATCCATGATCGGTTTTAGAGAGAAGGTGGAGTGTTTTGAACTTTGATATTATTACTATGTGTTTTAAGTTCACAGCCACACCGCACAAGTGAAGACTTGTGGGGTATTTAAATGCCATACAAGACAACTTTAAGAGTATTACATTATCAGTCCTTGCACTATATGCAATCTAGTTGTCTACTTCCAATTCACGTAAATATCGCCCAGCTTCATTTCTAACAGTGATACTCACCAGAATCTATTCTTGTTAATCTTGTGCATAATTCAATCCTGAAACATTTTGGAACCTGTGAAGTACAACCTGTGCATCGATTCTACTATCAAACATGATACTTGTTTGATGTTATTCGATCCTGGAAAGAAACAAATCTGCATCCTATCAAGCCCAAACAAATATGAAACTGTCCAGACTTTTGTTAGGCATGTATTCATAAAGTAACATTGTCTCATCGCCTTCAATGCAGTATCCCAAGAGCTTCACGAGATTCCGATGCTGAAGTTTAGCACAATACAGATGACTTCATTCTCAAATTCGTCAAGCCCCTGCCGAGAGGACTTTGAGAGCCGCTTCACAGCAATCTCTTGTCCTTCTAGCACACCCTGGAGACTAACATATTTACTACATGCTTTTTTGTTGAATGTAAATGTATAAAAATATTTTACTGATTATCACTCCGTTCACCCCAACTTGTTTAACATGTACTTATTCATATTATTTACCTTGTAAACTGGACCAAACCCGCCTTCTCCCAGCTTGTTGTCAACCGAAAAGTTATCGGTAGCCCTAGATACTTTAGATAAGCTAAACAAAGGAACATCTATACTTCCCTTCTGGCTGCTACCTTTGTGATCTCTATCAAGAATCGTTACAGTCCTACCTAGAAAATATGACGTGTGGTTCTCAAATGTTTATCATAAGGTAATTTTTCACATGATGTATAGCATACATCTAATATATATAGAAATTCAGATCGATATCACTTGCCTTCTCTTTCTGCATCTGATCTCTTCTTCCTTTTACTCCAAGTGTAGAGTGTCAATATCAGGCCCAACAAAATCAGTCCAGTTGATATTGACAAACTAACTTCAATAACTACTCGTTTTTTTCTGTTGTAGCTGGAAGGGAGATCTAAGAGATATTACAAAGTTAAAGCAAACAAAACATTGTCAAATTTACAGCAACAAACAACATATGTCTTTGCGGCTAATTTCCTATGAACAGCTATTCCTTTAGTTTGTAAATCATATTTATCCAACATAATTAAGAGTTTCACACTTAAAAGTATAAACTTTAATAACAGGATGGAACCAGACATCATATGAATAGAAAATTGCATTATTATTAGTTATGTACTGGCTTACCTGATAATTCAGAGGCTGCCAGTCTAACATAAAGATCTTGCCCGTTTTGTGAGTACATTCGAACATCAACCAAATCACCAAACCATTGCAAACATCCAACTCCACCAGCAGTGAGGTTTGGAATTGCATACGCGGTGCAAGAGCAATTACGCTTACAAGCTACCTCACATTCCTTGAAGTTCATATTGGTATCATAAACGGCATTTTGCGCGTCTGGCAATTTCATGTCTGAAAACTTCCGGAATCCCTCTTCAGGCCCACAATCCAAGGTTCTACTCCGTTGACATCCACTAGTCCCATTATAGGGATCCAGTTCTTGTGGGTTTTTAGGCTCAAAACCTTTCAACCAGACACAATTAAAATCTGTAGAAATACTACATATTCCATATGGGCCACATAGTCCATAGTTGTCACAATAATCCGCGGGAAAGTTCATAGACTGCATCCATTCTTGGCTTATCAAATTCAGCTGAGAAACCTCAACCTTGCCATCAGGAGTTGCTACCGTTCTTAACAAGAAGTTGGGGCTATCATAAGTAAACATGTAATACATCTCTTTCTGATTCACAATCATGTATGGTTTGTACCGAACAGTAGGGTCAGGCTTTTGTTGTGGGTAGCCAGCAAATGACACACCAGTATACTGCCCATATCTTGCTGTAATATCAGAGCTTTTCCTAAGGTATAGTTGAACGTATTTACCCTTAACCATTAAAAACCCGTATGTATACTTACCTGGGGAATGATCGTCTGCGCTCCACCAAGATGTCAGATATGTTTCTATTCCTGTTACAAAGTTCTTGCCCAACTTCATTCCTGGTAAGAAGGTATCTCCAGGGTGATCAAAGCTTTGCCAAATGTAATTTTCCTTGTTGAGAAGATTTTCACTTGTGATAACAAAATTTCCCGTATCTAAGAGTTTTGCTATGGGGTTCACACTTGTGCCAGATGCCGAGGAGTTGGATGACCAAGTGATGGAACCACTGCCATTGACAAGGGACAGGTTTCCATTGCTGTCCAATTTAACCACTCCTGAGGTATCGATAAGTGAGGTTTCACGGTTAGCAACCCATAAAACTGCATGAGGTGATGTGTTCTTATACCATATCCCCAGGTATCGATTCTTCAAACTTCCTGGGATAAAAAAGCCCAACTCAAATCTTTCGTTTCCTGAAACAATGGTTTCACCATCTGTGATGTTTTGAAAAACAGTTAAGGTGTCTAATGAACTGCAAGATGATAGCATTAGAGAGAAGATTGTAATATATGGGAGTAACATTATTATTGTATGTACTGAACTTTGGATTTGCCAGTTTCTCACTGTTGGAGATCTAATGTACGTGAGTTTGGTGTTAGTTTTTGTGTATAATGATATTAATATTTGTATGTCCGGTTTCGAACCCGAGACTCGGGATTGCACACAATACGTGAGAGTTCCAATGGTTTGAATAATTAAATATACATTTTATATTTATATTTATTTATTCATTTCACTAATAACACTTAACGACGGTTAGTACTTAACGGTGTTAAAGATAACGACCGTTAAAGGACTAAAAGTGAAAAGAAGGATCTAGAAACCCATGGTTGGGTTGGATCGGCTGAAAATAGCCTTGGGCTAGGCTTGGCCGACTTTTAGAGGAGTAGGGAACAAGTTTGTGTTTTTAGGTTTTGCCTATAAATACAAATTCACTTGTTTTGATTTTCACCTAATCAAGTATCCCTAACTCTAGCCAAACTTCTTTTCTCTTCTTCCTCTTGCTATACCTTGATCGACCCTATTTTTAAGTTCACTAGAACTTGGCGATTCAAGTGTTGCAACAAAGTGTTTGGTTTATTAGTGATCTTGAACCTAGCTTTCCCATTGGAACGCTACTATCGCGTGTGTACAAGAACGAGTGACAAGCTTATTTTAGCTTGTGATTCTTGGTGTTTTTCCCTTGTTTGGTTCGATCCATATCATACCCAAATTAGGGTTCTTGTTGTTCTTGGTGATTACGCGATTAAGGTACGTATTTATTTAAGTTAATTAATTACATGTTCATTAGATCTTTCCGCTGCGTGCTTTGTGATGTTTTATGTGTTTATGATTTATTATAGTTCACATATTCCAACAGTGGCATCATGAGGCTCGTTTAGAACTTGTAATTAATTACTAAAACCTAAAAATTGGATCTTGATATAGATACATGCATTTAAAATTCTAGGGTTTTAATTTGAAACCCTAATTTTTATATATGTGGATCGATCCACAATTAATTTTTTAGGGTTTTATGTTAGTTTTAATTAAAAACTTGTTAGAAACCCTAGATTATGCATGGAAAATTTTTAGGGATTAATTTGTGAATACTATGTGATGTCACCAATTAATTAAATACGTACTATATATTAACATGTTAATATGGATTTCATGATTATGTGTTAATATGGTATCCATGACAAAATCTTGCATATTTTGTCATGGTTTGATGTATGGGACGATGTGTATGTATTGTTTGCTACTTGTTTTGTTTAATAAATCTTAAATTGGGGAAGACCTCAATATATTAATTAAAAGGTTATGTGCAATGTGGTATCTAACTAACTAAAACTTACGCGGCCAAATTTAATTTGGTGCTGTGGTCCATTGGGTACAATGAGCTCGAAAACCAATGGGAGTTTTGTTAGTTACATACATTTAAAATTACACATAGAATTAATAATAGTTTTTATTGAAAAAGGTTTGCATGTGGCTATATGATATCGTGGATGATCATATATTTGTTATTATGTGTTTATTTATTTTGTGAATTACTTGATCTTTTGTGTTTTATATTATGATGGATTGTAAACTACAAAAGAGGGTAATTTTTCATAATAAAAATAAATAAGACTAATAACTATGAAACCTTTGTAGTAATTTTATTTATTGCCAAGTCTTATGTGCCGACAGTGGTTCGCTTCGCACGGTAATTTGCTCCCAGGCGAGACTAGCAATAATAAATTTACTACATTAATTGTTTTAGCAAGAAAATTATATTCTTTTAGTTGATTGATTGCGACTGTATTAAGTGGTCGAAGCGGCGGACCTAAAATTGACAAACTATAAAGTGGGTTCTAGTTGGTACACATTAAATTGTGACCTTAGAGGGGCACGGTTTTAACCAGCTTCGGCGGCTGTCGTCCCTACGCCCGCCTGTGCGTCAATTTTAGACTTACCAAGTACACCACAACTAATACGAAGCATCTTAAGGCAATGTTGTAATTTATTCAACGCCTCAATTAAAAGATTTGATAATTTGAGCTACGAATGAGTAAATGGTTTTGTTTTTGAAAACATATATGATACAAAGATGAATGCATGACATCTTTGTACATATTTTTTGATTTCACACATCAAAATTTATTACCCTTTAAATTTAAGTTATATGTCACCCAACTACAAAAAGAAACACCTAAGGTTTCATCCTACATCACTAGCAGCCAAAGCTGAATGTTGATGTTCAAAGGGTGGTCATCTAAGGGTAAAATTGAGTACTTTATTGCTAGCAGCCAAAGCTGAATGCAATAAACCGACGTCAATTTACAGTTTCTTAAGTTGGTTAACTTAATTGGGCACTTTCATTACTAGCAGCCAAAGCTGATGTAATGAAACGGCGCCAAGGCATAAAGAATTGGGGATGAAACATGCTTACATTTTGCAACTGATGTTGGCAATATAAATGTAAGTCCCAAGATTTCTAGGAATTGCAATTTGACATTGGCAATTGGGTGATCCCGTACCTTATTGAGCACTTTTATTACTAGCAGCCAAAGCTGATGTAATGAAACGGCGTCAATTAGGATCCTAGTTTTCATAGAAAATTAAATGGTTTTTTAAACCAATGGGTGTTTAATTTTCTTGAAATGTTTATTATCAAAAGTACTAACTTTTGAACTTTTTCTGTAGAAATGGCCCAACCCGGAAACTCGTCAAACCTAACTTCCTGTTTCAAGATGATGCTTGAAAAGGAAAAACTGACTGGGACTAAGAATTTTAACGCTTGGTATCGAAATCTAAGGCTTGTTCTTAGGATTGCCAAACGTTATGAATGTCTTACTGAGGTTCTTCAAGAAGCTCCTCCTGCAAACTCTTCTAATGAAATACTTAGAAAGTACAATGAAACCTATGACAAGCACAATGATGCGGCTTGTCTCATGCTATCGGGGATGGTTGATCAACTGGTCAAACAGTTTGAGAATTATAGCCCGAAAAACATGATTGATGAACTGACACGTATGTTTCAGAAATCACCTATGGCTGAATTGTATGATATACTTGACAACTTGGGCAAGTGTAAGCAGGACGCCACAACACCCGTAAGTGATCATGCACTTAAAGTGAAAGGTTATCTTGACCAACTAGATGAACTTAACTGCGGGTTTGTGGAATACGTTAAAGTTGGCCTCATCAACAAATCCCTCAATGAGGAATTATATGGTGATTTTGTGCGCAACTTTAACATGCATTGCAAGGGGAAGACATTTTCTGAATTGCATGCAATGCTTATTGAGCATGAGAAGGCACTCACAAAGAAAGCTCCTACACCTGCTGTTATGGCAATAAGAGGTGGTAGAGTAGCTAAGCCCGGTAAACCGAAACATGTGAACAAGAAAGGAAAAGGCAAAGCTGACAAGGGCAAGCAGATTGTGACTTATCAGCAAAAGCCAAAGAAGCAGAATCCTCCTCCCAAGAAGGATTATCCCAAAAAGGATGCGGTTGCTTGTCACCACTGTAACACTCCTGGACACTGGAAGCGTGACTGTCCATTGTTGCTTGAGGAGTGTCGAAAAAATAAGAATGCCAAGGCTGGGCAGGGCGCCAGCACTTCAGGTATTTTTATGGTTGAATTATTTTCTTTTCCTCGTAAGCAAAATGCCTGGATATATGATACAGGATGTGGTACTCACATTTGTAATACATCGCAGGGGCTTAGAGGAGCGAAGAAGCTGAACTATGGGGAATGCTACTTGTACGTGGGAAATGGAATACGTGCAGCAGTAGAAGCCATAGGGACTTTTGAGCTAGTTTTACCTTCTGGTTTAATATTAGTTTTGAACAATTATCATTACGCACCTTCTATTGTTAGAGGTGTCGTTTCAGTTTCTTTGTTATTGGATTTGTGTTTTAAGCATACTTTTAATGATAATGGAATTTCTGTTTCTTTAAATTCTGTTTTTTACTTTAATGCTATTCCATTAAATGGTGTGTTTGAAATTGACATGGAAAACCATGTATCCAATAAAAATAATTCTATGTATAGCATCGGGAATAAGAGAGTCAAGTCTAACTTGGACTCATCTTATTTATGGCACTGCCGTCTTGCCCACATAGGCAAGAATCGCATGGAAAAGCTGCAACACGATGGGCTTTTGAAAAATATCAATGATGATTCAGTTGATAAATGCGAGTCTTGCATATCTGGGAAGATGACAAAGAAACCTTTCCATAGCAATATGGAGAAGGCTTCGGATCTACTTGGATTGATACACACGGATGTGTGTGGTCCACTTAGACATGTGTCTAAACGCGGTGCTGTCTACTTCTTGACTTTCACGGATGACTATAGTCGTTATGGTTATGTTTATTTACTTAAACATAAACATGAAGTCTTTGAGACATTCAAGGTCTTTAAAAATGAAGTAGAATTACAACTCGGAAAGAAGATTAAGGCACTTCGATCCGATCGTGGTGGTGAGTACTTAAGCCAAGAGTTTAAGGATTATCTGGGTGAGTGTGGCATTGTGCAACAACTCACTTCTCCTTATACACCACAACAAAATGGTGTATCTGAAAGGAGAAATCGTACTTTGTTAGATATGGTACGATCCATGTTTAATCTTACAACTCTTCCCTTATCCTTTTGGGATTATGCTCTTGAAACGGCTGTTCACGTGTTAAATAGGATTCCAACTAAGAAGGTTGATAAGACTCCATATGAAGTATGGACTGGAAAAGCTCCCAACTTTTCTTACTTAAAGGTCTGGGGTTGTGAGGCGTTTGTTAAACGTGACTCACCTGATAAACTCCAACAAAGATCTGTTAAGTGTATCTTCGTAGGATACCCTAAGGAAACGAAGGGTTACTACTTTTACTTCCCACCTGAAAATAAGGTCATCGTGGCTAGGTACAGTGATTTTCTTGAAGATAATCTAATATCTCAAGAAATCAGTGGGAGAGCATATGATCTTGAAAATGATCATGAAGATACTTCACCTTCTGAAAGCACTAACACACTTCCTGTGGAACCAGAAAGTTTAGGTCCTCCACCTGAAGTTGAAGTGGTACCCGTCCGTAGATCTTCAAGATCTGCAAAGGCTCCTGAGCGTCTATGTTTGAACATAGATGATGAGGAAACTATACTATTGGATCAAACTGATGAGCCAACTAGCTATAGAGCTGCCATTATTAGTCCTGAAAAGGAAAAATGGCAGACTGCCATGGATGGGGAAATGCAATCCATGAAAGATAATCAAGTCTGGACTGAAGTAGACCTTCCACCCAATGCTAAGGTAGTTGGGTGTAAGTGGCTATTTAAGAAAAAGACTGACATGGATGGAAATGTACACACCTATAAGGCTCGTTTGGTAGCTAAAGGCTTTACCCAAACATATGGTGTTGACTATGAGGAGACCTTTTCTCCTGTGGCCGACATTAGAGCTATTAGGATTCTTATAGCCATAGCTGCCTACTATGACTATGAGATTTGGCAAATGGATGTCAAAACCGCCTTTCTGAATGGTCGCCTAGATGAAGATATCTACATGGCGCAACCTGAGGGGTTTGTGAATCCAGAATTTCCTGAGCGTGTATGCAAACTTCAAAGATCCATTTATGGATTGAAGCAAGCATCCAGGCAATGGAATAAGAAATTTGATGAGGAAATCAAGAAGTTTGGATTTACTCAGAATTTCGATGAGCCATGTGTATACCACAAAGTTAGTGGGAGTAATACGGTTTTCCTTGTTCTATATGTCGATGACATATTAATCATGGGAAATCACATACCTAGTCTTAATGAAGTTAAGGCGTATCTATGTGAATGTTTTTCCATGAAGGATTTAGGGGAAGCAGCGTATATCCTTGGAATCAAGATCTATAGAGACAGATCTAAACGGTTAATCGGTTTAAGTCAAAGTGCTTACATGGATAAAATATTGAAGAGATTCAATATGCAGAATTCCAAGAAAGGATATCTGCCCATGCAAGTGAAACATGAATTGAGCAGTGAAATGTGTGCTTCTACACCTGAAGAGGAAGCATACATGAAGAAAGTTCCATATGCTTCTGCAGTCGGTTCTATCATGTATGCTGTTAGATGCACAAGGCCAGATGTGGCATTTGCTCAAAACATGACCAGTCGATATCAGCAGAATCCAGGGGTAAAACACTGGAAAGCTGTAAAGGACATTCTTAAGTATCTACGGAATACTAAAGATATGTTTCTTGTTTTCGGGGGAAATCCAGACGCAGAACTGAATGTTACAGGTTTCTGCGATGCATCCTTTCAGACTGATAAAGATGATACGAAGTCTCAGACGGGTTACGTTTTTGTCATAAATGGAGGAGCTGTGGACTGGAAGAGTAAGAAGCAGAGCATAACGGCCATGTCTGCTACAGAAGCTGAGTACATTGCTGCATCGGAAGCGGCACAAGAAGCTGTTTGGATAAGGAAATTCATTAAGGATCTTGGAGTGATGCCTTCAATAGAATTACCTATAAATGTATATTGCGACAACTCTGCTGCAATTACATTCGCCAATGAACCTGGAGTTATGAAAGGCGCCAGACACTTTAAAAGGAAACTTCACTATGTTCGAGAACAAGTCGATGATGGTGAAATAAAAGTACTCAAAGTTCACACAGATGACAATCTGGCTGATCCTTTTACGAAGGCATTACCTAAGGAGACGTTTAATCGTCATGCTCAGGGTATTGGTCTTCGTTTAGCAGATAGTTTCATGTAAATCTGTTGGATTAGTATTTCGATAGGGACGTGTAAACAATTATTATTTTAATGAAATAAAGTGCGGATAACGTTTATTATCATTATTAATATTTGTGTCCTATATTTGCATGTTTAAATCCGTGAATAATTTATTTATTCTAAATAGTCCGTTGTCAATTAATAATATGGGAATATTATTGAACTAAGACAAATGTGAGGATTGGTAGAATGTACTGTAAGGTTAAGACACCAATGTCACATGATATTCAATATTGGATAAATTGAATATAGGACTTATCCCAACAACATGATTATACTTTATAGATCATAGTCATTAAGTATATCATGAATATTTATCCTCTGACTTGAGATGCCAGATAATTGCCGAGGATGTAGCTCATTTTCTGTGAGATAGTCTAATGCTATCCGTAAAAGGTAGTTATAAGGGCTATTTTCAGAAATGATGTGAAGTTCAAGGGTTATGCATGCAGTCGATAAGGGATTTGTTCCTTCAACTTTGTGTTGAAGTTTAATACTGCTTGGCCACTCGTATGATTAACAAGATGTTTGCGTGCGCACGCCCAAAGTCTATCTGGAAGACGTTCAGATGTTTTGGTAATCTTGTTCAATTATGTATAAACGAGAAACTACTGTTAATTGTGGAATGACAAGATCCATATCCAAATTAACGCGGTATTAGTAACAAAAGGATAAGTATGATGATTATATCATCAAGTGGTTTTTTCCAGGAGAACCACAACTCGGATCGAGCTGGGGGCATTGGGATCTGTTAAAGCTAGACTAGCCCATGTCATTACAATATTAATCATTATCCAAGTGGGAGCTGTTAGTTTTTGTGTATAATGATATTAATATTTGTATGTCCGGTTTCGAACCCGAGACTCGGGATTGCACACAATACGTGAGAGTTCCAATGGTTTGAATAATTAAATATACATTTTATATTTATATTTATTTATTCATTTCACTAATAACACTTAACGACGGTTAGTACTTAACGGTGTTAAAGATAACGACCGTTAAAGGACTAAAAGTGAAAAGAAGGATCTAGAAACCCATGGTTGGGTTGGATCGGCTGAAAATAGCCTTGGGCTAGGCTTGGCCGACTTTTAGAGGAGTAGGGAACAAGTTTGTGTTTTTAGGTTTTGCCTATAAATACAAATTCACTTGTTTTGATTTTCACCTAATCAAGTATCCCTAACTCTAGCCAAACTTCTTTTCTTTTCTTCCTCTTGCTATACCTTGATCGACCCTATTTTTAAGTTCACTAGAACTTGGCGATTCAAGTGTTGCAACAAAGTGTTTGGTTTGTTAGTGATCTTGAACCTAGCTTTCCCATTGGAACGCTACTATCGCGTGTGTACAAGAACGAGTGACAAGCTTATTTTAGCTTGTGATTCTTGGTGTTTTTCCCTTGTTTGGTTCGATCCATATCATACCCAAATTAGGGTTCTTGTTGTTCTTGGTGATTACGCGATTAAGGTACGTATTTATTTAAGTTAATTAATTACATGTTCATTAGATCTTTCCGCTGCGTGCTTTGTGATGTTTTATGTGTTTATGATTTATTATAGTTCACATATTCCAACATTTGGCAAGTTTTATACTTGTGTCTAAACAAAATGATGAAACAAACTAAAATGGGTTTGTATATTTGGACATGTAGTTAAAATGAACCAAGAAACAAAGACTAGTGGTAGAGTTTAAAGCCTTTAGGAGCATTAAACTTGAAGCCAATGAAGCAACGAGTACAAAAGTTGTTGACTAATAAGTGATGCGGAAACCGTCTCCTCCATGTTCCTTATTAATAGCATGAAAGTGTGACCACATGTTGCTTTTGTTTTAATGACTCCGGAGGTCCTTTTCTATCTTTGGTAGAACCGGAAGCAGCCTCTCTACCTTAGGTAGGGGTAAGGCTGTCTACGTCTCAACCTCCCCCATACACCATGGAAGACGGTATTGGAACCCATAACCCGTGAAAGACGGTATTGGGAGTTACTTTACTTTACTTTACTTTACTTTTTTATGACGTGCAAAGCACGGCCAATGAAGTTTCATACTTGTCAAATATGGTTTCATATTTGTATTTCACGGTTGGTCAAAAGATGTGGATTGGCAGGGATACCTCAACCCTGTGTACCTACAAGGTACCCACCACCCCTACCCGGCAAAGGTGTGATGCCTATGAAATGCCTAACTATGATACCCAATACATGCTGCGAGCCGGAATCGAACCCGCGCCCCTCAGTTGGTCAAGACATACATGTATTGGGCCCAAGCTTTAACTGGCAGCCGGTGGCCATCTGCGCTAAGCAGATGGGTTTGTATTTCACGGTTGAGCAATGCGAAAAAAACAGATTCTCAGGTTTACTCATAGTATTTCACCCAAGCCGTGATGGTGAGCATAAGTAGTGTTGCGCTAGACTTCAAAAAATGAATATAAAAAAAACATTGTAGGTGATTATGTAATTACTGTATGTTTTTAATTTTCCATTTTATATTGATTATAATTATGATGTTGTGTTAAATATGTTTGTGATTGTTGTTAGCAAAATTCATTTAAATATCATGATTTGTGTAAACGTCATGTGTTTGTTGTGTGAGGTCACGGGGTCATGGAAGGTTGATATTTAAGCTTTTATTCGGTGAATTGTTTATAAGGATAAATGATGTTCGTAGTCAAAATAATCATTGATATTTAACCTTTTATTCGGTGAATTGTTCAGGTTGTTGCAACCGGTTAAATTATTTACTTTCTTATTTGTAACCTATGATAACCGTTTAAATCCAACGTGACAGTGGTTTATATTTGGGTTAATATACAAAGGAGTCACTAAAGTTTGAGAAAAAATTCGCCTATAGTTTTAACCCGTAACTGGTTTGGTCCTTTGACCACTAAAACCGTTAGTTTAGCGGTTAACTTTACCATGTGATATACAATAAAGGGGTAAATATATCTTTTTATCTATAATATATTATAATGCAATTAGAGCTTGCGTCCCATTAAAAGTTAAAATAAGGAGGTTGATCTTGACCATCCATCTCATTTTTTACAAATGTTAGGAAAACACATCTTATAGTGACACGTGTCCCCTACCAATTAAAAAACCATATATATATATATTTTTTTCAAATTAAAATATCTTCTTAACTATTTGTTTTCTTTTATTCTTTTTTTAGATTTTTACATTTTTTATGGGTTTATTTTATTTTGATTCAAATTTTTTACAACTTTAACCTTAATTTGAATCAAAACAAGCTTGATTCCTCAATATGCTTATGGAGGGAATGTTTGACGGTTAAGAGAGTGTGAGAGTCTTTTTTATCTCCTTTTTGTGTTCTTCATCCAACCAGCACCACACCCCACAAAAATTAAAACACACACATTCATTTAAGGATTTTTCTATCTTGTGCCATAGGGGCACAAGATAAGATGAGAAAAAGTACACAAAAAGTACTCACGGACCCACAGAAAAGGACTCAAATATTTATAAAAAATGTATTTTTTGTGGGGCCCTGAGTACTTTTTCAGTACTTTTTCCCTTCTTATCTTGTGCCCCTATGGCACAAGATAGAAAAACCCTTCATTTAAAGTAACTTGCATAATCAAGTATAAAACAAGAATTAATAAACATGATTGATAAAAACGTATAAAAATTTGCAACTCGATCACGTGTAAAAAATGTGGCCAAATGTGGCCCGAGTTTTAAATTTTTATCGATCACGTATAAAAATTTGCAACTCGATCACGTATAAAAATGTGGCATGAGTTGCAAGTTTTTATCGATCACGTATAAAAATGTAGGGCTGAGCAAACCACCCGAACGGACCGGACCGACCGACGGACCGACCGAGACCGGACCGGACCGACCACATTCGGTCCGGTCCTCGGTCTCGGCTTTTGGGCTAATTCGGTCTCGGTTTTGGTCGGTCCGGTCCGGACCGGACCACAAACCAACTATTTTGCCTTGTTGGACCGGACCGACCGACGGACTGACCGAGACCGGACCGAACGAACAGGACCGACCACATTCGGTCCGGTCCTCGGTCTCGGCTTTTAGGCTAATTCGGTCTCGGTCTTGGTCGGTCCAGTCCGGTCTGGTCCGGGACCGATGCTCAGCCCTATAAAAATGTATCCCGAGTTGCAAGTTTCTATCGATCACGTATAAAAATTTGCAACTCGATCACGTATAAAAATGTGGCCTAATTTGCTAGCTTTTATCAATCATGTATAAACATTTGCTACTCGATCACGTATAAAAATGTGGCCCGAGTTGAAAGTTTTTATCGATCACATATAAAAAATGTATACATAAAATCGATAAAAAAATCATCGAAGAAAAAACGTGATCGATCATGTGTACGGATCCTCGGGGCTTCATAAAAACGTATATGTGATCGATCAAAAGATTTGATAAAATGATTGGATAAAAACGCAAAATAAAAATACTCGTCCAAAAAGATTGGATAAAAGGATAAAAGAAAGAAAATAGCGTCCAGTGGTAAATGGTTCGTTTGTAAAGCAGCAGACTCGATTTCGAGCCTCGCCTATGGGTGATTTTAATTATTTCTAGCCACAAGGACGACTGGTCTAAATTTTTAGAGCCACAGGGACCTTTTATGTAATTAACTCAAGGATGACTGGTGTAATTTTTTAGAGCCACAGGGACGGTTTATGTAAATAACTGTTGATTAGTTGATGCCACGTCGGATATTTCCTTAATGATGCATACAATAGGAAAATTAATGAATTATGTGCATTTTATAGGAAAATTAAAAGATGGATACCGACGATAAGAAAAGATGGCAAGTTTGATACATTTTCAAACCATTAGTACCAAAATTTAACATGCTCTTCAGTGAATTTTGGTAACTACTTTGAATTAGTTACACCATAGTGTTATTGTAACAAAATCGTATTGAGATTGAATATCAGATAGACGTTGAACATCTTTTTATAAAAGGGACACATACACACTTGTTGTTTGTTGCAGATGTGGAAGTTAACTCGGATCATCAAAGCTACATTAATATTATATGTTCTTTGGTTGTTTCTTATAAATCCATAATACTACGTGACTCTCATTCTTAAGCCGTGTACTTCATATCCTAACATTATGTAAAGGTTATATGGAAGGACTCTTCCTGGAGGGAAAGAAGGAGGAGCGATGCTCAGTGGAGTTCAGGAAGGATGTGGCTTCGTACATCAAACCACTTGTTGATGCGTTTATCAAAATCGGTGCAAAAGAAGCTGAAGAATTTCTTTAGTTAGAGCATAGGCTATCATCACTTGAGTTAAAGTTTTACCTACTGTCACGTCAGCGCCACATTAACTTTAACCTTTACATCTTTAACTAAAAAAAAAACACCCCTTATCATAACTCAACCTTAACTCAACTTTAACTCAAATATTTTCAAATTCAACCCCTAAACTAAAACTAATACTTCATTTATTAAAAAACATAACATTAATTCTTAAACATATTACAATACAAAACTAAAAAAAAAAAAAAAAAAAAGCGGATCCGGCATGTCCCATTTCTTATGACCACGCAAAACCTCCCAAGCCTCCTCGTTGTTAAATGGCGCAGTTTTGTGCTCGTCACGATACATTTGTTTCGCCCGTTTGAGGATATCTGTAACAACCCGTAATTTTCCGGACGTATTCCTATACGAGATTGTTTCTGTTTTTCATTTACGAATTTTTCTGAACACATTTGGTTTAAAAACGTGAAGTTATCTCGTGAAACGTGAAAATTGTACGCAACGCTTACTGGCACAACCGACGATTTGATTTGATTATTTTATTATTTGTGAGGAACGAGGCGTATGAATAGTCGTTTTTACTGGAAAAATTATTCTGAGCGAAATGGTGAAATTCCCGTGTCTTGAATCGGTCGTTTGCTAGTCTAAACGGGCCCCGAGCCTCATTTCAAGAAAGATTGCAAAAATTACAGTATTGATCCCTGAATTAAAGTTCCACCACTGCCCTAGACTTTAGTTGTTGGCAATTCTAGTCCCTAGGGTTATCTAAACCTAAAACATACCTATATAAACCATGCTATAATCATTTTAGGGTTAACATCATCCCTCCCCCTCCTCCAAAAATCCGGCAGCCACCTTCCCCCTCCGGCCTCCCCTTTTCCGGACATCCCAGCAACACCCCCACCACTCACTGCCATCCCACGTCCACTACCACGACCCATCTCTGTCCTTTCTCTCTCTCGATAACTTAAATAATTTTCCGGCGACACCTATTTGTAGCCATACAAGTGTAGATCGAAGGGAGGTTTCAAGATATTTTTTGGTCCGAAGGTTGTCATCATCACCACAGCCCCCACCACCTCATTCACCAGCCACCATCTTCCTTCCCCTTTTCTCGACTTGGTAACTCGAAAAAACCGTGTGATATTTATTGATTTCGATAAAACCGATTATAATCATTTTGTTATAGTTTTCGTGGATTTGATACCAAGTTAACTTGTTTTGTGGTAAAAAGCGAACTAAAACATTATTGAGTTTTGATTCGGGTGGTAAGAATTAATTTAAAATGGTGTACGTATGATTAGATCAGGGTCTGTGGTGAGTGCATACGGTCGGGTTTATGACCCGGTTTGGAATCGGATTGTGACCCTGGTAAGTCACGGGTCAAGTTGGACCACTTATTTACTTTTAGTTTGGCCTCGATTAGTGTTTGGATGTGTTAGTTATTTTATTGCTGTGGGTTGTGTTTGGTTGTTTCGTTTCACAGTTGGGTTGTTTGACGTGTTTGATGTGTTACGGGTCAAGAAGTCACCCACAAAGGGTGCTCGGTTGCTTTGTATAACAAAAACCACCAGGTGTGGCGTTATGGTTTTGGTTCGACGACCCACATAGGGTGCGTTTTGTTAGCAGTCAATATTTGATTGTTGTTTGTGCTTATTCGGTTTGAGTCTCGGTCGAGAAGAAGGACCCAAGTAGGGTTTTGAGCTATAGCCATGGGTTAATTGTAGTCGCATTGATTTTGTTGATTCATGTGTTTAGAATCGTTTGCGTGAGTCCTTGTCTCGGTTTGCCAAGAAAACAACCACAAGAGTGGTATTTGTACTCGGTCTCGTCATAGCAGTGAACACCAATGGTGTTATATTTTGCATTCCTGCGTTTGGTTTGTGTTGTGATAGCAGCCATAGGATAAGGAGTTTGATTTAATCTTGGGCCAAGCCCATTGGTGTTAAAAGTATAGTTGGTACATTTTGGAATAGCTCTTGGGGATTTTGATACTTAGTTTGAATTCGGATGAAAATTTATCGGACTAAATATATATTTGGACATTGGACAAGTAATGGATCGTTATTGGATTTACGATGTTAGGCAGTGGACTTATTGGACATTTTGGGACTCGAGACGGTATAATATATTAGATTCGAAATGAGTTTAATATATTAGACACGAAACGGACACAAAATCTTCAATAAAACCAAAGCTAATAATTACGCGAATGATAACGAAACATAAAACTTATAAAATATTGTAATTATAGATTGGGTTAATTAAAGTCACAACGACTTGAGAAAACTGATTTTTTATTAGTTAAACTTATTTCTATAAGACATTTATGTTTTATACAAATTATTTGAGATCGAGGTAAATACCGAAACGTACAAACTGATTTATTTTATTTGAGGTGTTTTATTGTCGTTAACCTCTAGATTTGTCTTCTTTGGTTTGAGTTCTCGTCAGTATTCTCTCGACTATGTCGATGTCTATTTCCTTTGGCGTGAGTTGTATGTCGAGTCTATGTTTTCTTACCGCACCACACGAAACGTTGATAAGAAGCTGCCATTTTCAGCAAAAAATTCAGCAACCAAAAGGCTTATTTTTTGCGTAAAAAATCAGCACCAAAAAGCTTAAAATTTTAGCAACTAAACAGGCCTTTAACTATACTATATATGCACAATAATAAACCAAACTTTTTTTGAAAATGGACACCTCACTAAAGCCAGCATGGCAAAAAGAAAGCCAGCTCAACAAATCCACCTCATCAATTATTTTCAACCTATTGAATACAGCTTTTGACTTGAACTTTATAACCGAAAATGCAATCCCTTAATTTTAGTCAATCACTCAACAAAGGTATAATTCGATTCCAAGTATTCAATTTCAACTTCAATTTCAAAATTAAAAATTTCTAAACCCTACAATAATTTTTCCATTTGCAGGTTGATGATCTTTTTCTTGAATGAAATAAGCAATACCTAAAAACAATTTGTTATTTTTCGGTTTTGTTCAAGAAGGTGAACGAAGAAGTTTTTATTTGCACACAGGTTCTATTTCGATTTTATTGTTTGCGATTGATAAATCAGTTAATTGTATGCTTTAGGTCTTGATGTTTTGATTTTTCAAGTATGATATACAAGGTATCATCTTTTTTGACTTTTCAAGTTTGATATTGAATCATGATCTTTTTATATTGCGTGATTGATTATTGGATTAATTCTGAAATACCTTTTTATATCGGGTGATTTTGATGTAAAGTTTGAGATGAGTTTTTGAATTGGTTAATGGGTTTGTAAGTTTGATGATGTATGTTAAGTGTTTGATGAAATGCTTAAATTAGTGTATAATGGTTGTTTTTAAGATTTTTTTAAAGCTCCAATATATACCACATGAGAAGTTTTGCCAGAAAATTAGATAAATGCACACAAACATGATTGAGCAATGATAGCCTATTAACAGAAGTCTTGCAATATATTGATTGCTGATGACGATACTGAGAACGATGGCTGTAAATATAAACATGTGAAACTTTTTTTAAAGTAGAGCGAAAGTCAAGACGATGAAGATGATGAGGTGTATACTGCTTATTTGGTGGTACTCTTTTAATAGTTAATTAGCTTATTATTATTTTAGTCATTTACTAATCAATATTTTGTAGTGATGGGGATAATAAGTCTGACTTAGAAAAGCAACACGTGTTTATTTGGTCCTCCGATTACTTCTGTTCCAAGCCAGAACTCTGAGCTGGTACGTTAACCGTGAATTTCTTAATTTACTTCTGATTGGTTTAATATATTTTGCACTACATTTGTAAGAAGTAAAAGTTATTCTAAGATACTGATATTCTAACCTTGGTTGAAGATGCCCGTCTTAGAAAAGTAATTGATAAAATGGCTCTTTACGTTCTTGATGGAGGTTGTGCTTTCGAGCAAGCTATAATGGAGAGGGTCTGTGGGAACCCTCTTTTTAGTTTTTTGTTTGAACTCGGCTCTAAGGAGCATACTTACTATGTTTGGAGGCTTTATTCCTTTACTCAGTTACATAGATGACTAGCACCATCACAAGTTCTGATGGTAGACTAACGGAAGAGAAGAGGTATGTACTTATTATCTTTGTGAAAAGTAATAAGTAGATTTAATTGAACTTTTTCTGATATTTTTATGAAAGAGTAGCAGATTATCTTTTAATATGTTTTTTTTTCTTTTCAATTTTACATCCATAAACTATAATCAGAGTTTTATTGATAATTAGATTTACGTGAAATTATTTGATACTTTGGAAAGCAAAGAGGTATACTTAATAATTAATATATACAATTGAAATTATTTGGAAGGGAATTATACTACTTTGAAGTTTTGAATCATTACTAGATTATGTTTTTTCAACTTCACATTTATAATCATGTGATTCTCATTATTTCAACATATATAAGCAGTTCTCATAATAATTCCAAAACACCACTGCTTTAGACTTTACCAGCCACGAACGTGAAGTTAGTTTGTTTCGTGATTTTGCTAAATGTTTCGAATGTAGACTGTAAGAGATGATACATAACACACATACACATTTAAAAAAAAAAAAAAAAAAAAAAAAAAAAAAAAAAAAAAAAAAAAAAAAATTGCATTTTGGAAGGAGTTTGGAATTGCATTTGAAAATGTTTTGGGTTCGGTGGAACAGATTATGATTATCAAATTATTTTAGGGCTAAAGGATCAGTTTAGGAATAGAGCAGTTTTTAGTTAACTGGTTATTTAAGGATCGTTGTTCTTCCAAACACCATATCAGACAACCTGTTCTCTTAGAATTCCATATCACATAACCCCTTTTGTAACACAATGCCACCTTTTGAATACGTTTATATTAAGTGTTGGATCAAACATGTATGCTTTCATGCTTATCACATGTTTTTCAACTAAAAGAGATTTGTCAATTTAGATGTCAAAATGTATCTAAAGTTCTTGAATTGGATGCCTGCTGCCTTAAGAATGCCAGAACCGGAGCTTATTAAACATGCGGGGCTTGATTCTGCCATGTATATTCGAATCTACCTTCTTGGGTGAGTACTTGTTAAATGATATCCAATATCGATTCTGAAAATACCTTTTCAGTTTTAGTAATGTGAATTTTAATGCAGCTTAAAAATATTTGTCCCCATCATTTTACTTTCATTCGGTGTGTTGGTGCCCGTAAATTACACTGGGGAAAATTTCGATGAACTGAAAGCGAATATGAAAGATTTAACATACAGTGATATTGACAAGCTCTCGATATCCAATATTGCTCCTGGTTCAAAAAGGTGTCACGTTCATTTTCCCTTCACATACCTACGTCTACGTTAATTATCTTAATAATTATATTTATTTAAGGTTGTCATCATTATCAGGTTATACGCCCATATAGTAATGGCTTACGTCTTCACATTATGGACATGCTACACTCTTTACAATGAATACATGATTGTAGCGAAAATGAGGCTACATTTTCTTGCTGCTGAAAGACGTCGTCCTGATCAATTTACCATGAGTGTTTTAAATGAAAGAGATATATTATCAAATGATATTAGGTACGAGGGACTAATTATTTATAAATGGGTCATGTAGGTTCTTGTGAGAAATGTTCCTCCGGATGTTGATGAATCAGTTAGTAAGCATGTTGAACATTTCTTCTGTGTTAATCACCCTGACCATTATCTTTCACATCAGGTATAACTTTTTGAGTGTTTGGAATATCAGTGATTATTCCCGGAGTTTATAAGTCATGACTAAAAATCATTTTATGAAAGTGAGGAGACGTTTTGTGAATATATAGTTTCTTTCACAACTATGTTTGGAAGAAATTATTGAGAACTTATTATTTGACACCCAAATCAATAAGACAATGAGAGCCAGAATCTGTTTATTCAAATGCACCCCCTTAATCATTTTCTCAACCATCAAATTTAGAAAACAGTTGTTTAGTAATCCAAATATTTGATTCCCGGTATGCAGGTAGTGTACAATGCAAATACGCTTGCAGATATGGTGGCAGCTAAGAAGAGTCTGCAAAATTGGCTTACGTACTACACCAACAAGCTTGAGCGAAAAAATAAAAGGAAAGTTGTCAAGGTATTTGGCCAAGGGTCTTCCATTTGACATATTGGTTTCTCTATTTTAGCTTTTCTTCAAGTCATTTACGTTTGTTTGTCTATATAGACAGGTTTTTGGGGTCTTTGGGGAAAAAAGGCCGATGCAATTGATTATTATACGGAAGAAATTGAGAAGCTAAGCAAAGAAGTAAGTAAGCAGAGTCAAGAATGATTGACATATTATACACCAAATATAGAGGTGGAAATTTGTAACTATTTGAATGGGTGGATTCAGGTTAAACTCTTTCTCAAACGGGTCAAACTGGTAATAAAAATAGCTTATAAAGTCAAATGGATTCAGGTTATACGTGAATCTTCAAGAAAGCGTCAGAGAAGCCATCATGCCAGTGAAAGCCCACAGCGTAAATCATCAAGTAGGGACCGGGAAAATGGTAGAAGTTATGATTCACATACTTAAAGAGAGAAAGAACATGGTATGATTAATGGATCGTATTTGCTGTCAACAGCATGTTAACTTTCTTTTGCATCTTGTCAAGGTTCTGATTGGTTTGTTGTACGTACAAGAAAGTATTTTGTATTAGTGCTTTGAACTTTAAAGTGAGCATAGAAGTGGGAGTCTCATACGGCCAAATTCATCCAAGATTATGTCCGGTTTATATCTTAATTTAATTGTGCATTGGCCACTTGCATAAGTCATCGAATTAAATTAATTAATGCCTTGGGGATTCTCAGGTTTGTTATTAGTTCAAAATGGTGTATCGGTAACTTTTTCTTGTAAGAGCTTAATTTGATGATCTAATCCGTACAAGTTTGAGTAGATCTGTGACAAGGTATAATTGTCCACATTTCATTTTCTGTTAATTGTAAACTAATTATCTACTACCAAAAATAGTACTACGTCATAAACTTTTGAATTAAGCACTAAAAATATAATATATTTTTTTTGCATGTTGATATTTCGATCACAAGTTAAAGCTTTATTTTGTATATTTTTATAAGCCACCCGTGATTTATCACGGGTTTATAGGCTAGTAGTTTTTATGCACAAAAATCAGCAAAAAAAGGTCGTTTTATGCATAAAAATCAGCAACCTAAATGCCTATTTTCCGCATAAAAAATCAGCAGCCTAAAGGCCATCTTTCTGCATATAAAGACAGCAACCGAAAAAGCTTTTACTGCATAAAAATTCAACAACCAAAGGCCCTTATTCTGCACAGAAATCTGCAATCCAAACAGCCATATAAAGTGACTTTTCTGCGCAAAAAGTCAGCAATCCAAACAGCCCTATAAAGTCACTTTTCAGCATAAAAATCAGCAGCCAAACACGTCTTTTTAAATCATTTTTCAGCAAAATTTAATATTTTTCATCAAAGAAACTACTTCTATAGAATCTCCACAGAAAATTTCCAACATGAATTTCACCGAACGTGCAGCAAACGAGTACCTTGTCATAAAATTCAACACTAAAGATTCCGGCCCATTTTAAAGATTAAGTAAAAAACTGATAATACTATACACCAAAAAGCTGCACATGTACATTCTTGACAACTTATAAATCAACAACAATTTCTAGCAAAGTATCTTCCCATAAACAAACTCTAGCAATATAGAAAAATTGGACAAGAATGTGATTGATAGAGAATCTGTGCGTAAACCTGTTTGTAATCTTTTCACATTGAATTAGTTTTCAAAATTAAAGATACCAAATTGGCTTTGTGATAGCACTTAAAAATCAAATAATTTTAAAACTAATTCTGGTATCATTCTTTTAAAACCTGTATTAAGTATTGTATCATTCATGTGATTAAACAATGACTATAATCCGTTTTAAGATTGTAGGGATAGCAAACCATAATCGGAGATAACAATAACGATACAAGGCAATACCACTATGATTAGATAAACAAAATACGTAAAATAAAAATATGAACATAAAAGTTAATGAGAAGATGAAACCAGATTGTAGATGAAAGCGAATGCTAGAACATGATCGAGGCACGTGCTTGACACGCTTCCCTTAAAACGGATTAGTCGCCTATTCGCCGTCCGTTTCCCAGGGTACAACGATTGGAACAGTAAGTTGTATTGCCGGATATGACCTCCGTGCCTGAAATTCTCATTGTATCAAAACATGATTCGTTAACCAAAACAAAACTACACGTTAGCGTGGTATGGAACTGATAGTTGATCATGTGTTGTGTGATCTTCTTTATCTGTATTTTTATTGCAACAAAAAGGTTGGTACTTATACTACCAACTAGAAAGTTATGGTGTAATGGTCACCAATATACCCCATTAATACGCAGTTAACTCCCATTAGACCAATCATTAATTGAGTTAAATGCAATACTTATGACATTGTAGATCATTAACCACTTGTTGTTACAACTTTGAAATTGTAAGCAAGCCATTTCTCTTTTCATAATGTTCCATTCCAGTCCCCGTATTTCGAGACTCAATATCTTATTCACAAGTTTTCCAACAAAGAGTGCCTTGAGAAACAACATATAAACCTTTTAGAATTTTTTGATAAAACTTACCATAAATGCTAAAACCTGTGTTTTATAAAAACCGGACGATTTGTTCAAAGCAAATATGCTAAGTGCTAATTTTATTATTTTATATTTATTAAATATATTTATATAATAAGAATTATACTCTTTAAAGTTACATCACATTATTTCTTGAACATTTAGGTTTTCTTTATGTCTATAAGTATTCTTTTACTTGTATTTTTTTTACCTATATGAGTTAAGTAAAATAAACATTGTTAATAATTCAAATAAGTGCCAAAAAAAACTTATAATGTGTATTTTTAGATAGTTAATTTTTTAACATGATGTAAGTGAATTTTAAAATTCGACACGGTGTTTTTATTTATAATTAACTTACGACTACGGGCCATTGTGAACTACTTTAACCTCATAACTCCATAATATATGAGCCATCGTCTCTGTACTGCGAGAACATCGTGTGGGTAATCTACAAATTTATATGAGTTAACTTGTTATTGCTTAAAATTATTCAAAACTAAAATTATTGTCATCCATAAGTTGTTATTGTATCGTAAAAATATAGAAATGATAAATATTTCTCGTTGAAAATTTTAATTGCATAATAACTGCCGCCACAATGCTACTTTATTTATTATTATGAAAAGTCCGGGTCAACAATAGCTAGCATCCATCGTTGTTAAGCAAAGACTAATATTAAGTAATAGCCGCAGCTCGAACGTTTGAATGAGGGAACTGGGAAAAGAGCAAAATTCGTGAATAGACAAATTTATACTTTTTTTTTTAAGTCGAGACTATATTAAAAACACCCCAAATATAAGGGGGAAAGGAAAGAACACGAAATGCTTCCAAGATAGAAGCTAAAAAGATACAAACATGTCACTAAACTTTTCAAAAAATGCGTAATAAAATTTCATTTTGTTCACTTGCGTTACTAAAGTTATAAAACATGACATTTGAGTCACTAAACTTACAAAAATATACATACACATCACCGAACTTGAAAAACGCAACATTTATGTTACTTAACATATCAAAAAATATGCGTTCAAGTCACTCCGATTAACATTAAAATTATAGAACAATATTCTTGCTTAATAGCTCAGTAAACTAGTGAACAAAATGAAAGCTCATTAACTTAAGCGCATTTTTTTGAAAAGTTTAGTTGCGATATAGCAGCACATAATTGTATAGTGACGGAATTTTTAGTCTACCACTCTAACCACTTTGTAAATTTTGATTTACCTTCGTTAATCTCAAACGTTATAGTCTACCACTCTAATCTAGCTAGGCTAATTGTAATAACTTCTAGCCACAAATGGATGTGATCACTTATCACTTTCTAGATGTTCTCAATTACAAACACAATTCACTCACCTATTGATCGTTGGCGTAACATACAAAGTTGGTTAGAAACTTTGTACAAAAACTTGCGATTGTGTTCAAACATACAATATTCTTTCATTAAAAGCTAGTTTGAGAAGTACCTACTATATTGTTGCATTTTTATGTGTATCAAGATATACCATTGTTTGCATATTCAACTTGTAACCATTTGAATCCTTTCATTTCAAATGCACTTGTCTAGTTAGCAATAAAATACAGCTCGAATCAAACATACTCACACATAAAGTCAATAAATATAAGAAATAAGTTGAAACTTGCCCCTCTAAGAACAGCATTACCTGTAAATCTTATATCACTATAAAATGGAGGGGGGGAAAAAAGGAACACTTGTAGGTATACATATCACCATTAGTCTTTAATAACAATTACCATGAACCAGGCCAAATGATGTTTCTTTTATCAGTTTATGCTAAAGCTTTCACAAATAACGAATAGGTGAAACCAATGATGACTATCCCCAATTTTTTTTGCTAAGATTCAAGCTTGGCTTCTTTAGGCTCGAACCCAACTGTCTCTCCATGTAAATTCTAACCACAAACCCATAAACATAACTGAAGTAGTGTTTGTTAAACAACATCAACCCATTTTGTTTTGAATTTGTCTATGGACATGTACTAACAACTCAACGTATGAAGGACTATTTGGAGACTTGTCTTCCACCATATACGAGAAGAATGTCATTCCTGGAATTGAAACTAATATCAGAAACTAAAAAAAAAAAAAAAAAAAAAAAAAACTGCAAGTTAGATTGACAAATGTGTCCGCACTGTACTATATTTTCTATATCTTGTCTTTATAATGGTACTTTTAGATACTTTACAAATACTCGGAAAAGACGCAATTTTCATACGAAGACAGAACTACGAGATGTATATTATAAAACTCACCTGATGGTTCTCCTTTCTTGCATAATTTAGCCTGCCGTAAGTACAATGAGATTAAAAAAGGGATTACTTGTCAACACAAACATGCTCATATGCAGATAAACTAAACCGACTGGTAAGAGTATATACCACAGACATTACATACCGTAGATAGTTACATCTTTGGCTTCGTATCTCATTTACAACCTCATTTAGTTTCTTTGACAAGGGGTTTTCATATTGCTCCAGTACCAACTGTATCGAAAAGTTTGAGTTAAACAGACGATTGATGAATCAATAGACCTTCTGAAAGTGTTACTCTAGCAAACATCGGACTTATAAGCCACAAGATCTATGCAATGAGACAATGAGCACATACAGATGTCAACTAAAACCCATTTACATTTACAAGGAATTTCGATAGTGTTAATCACAAATGAGTCAACTTTGCTAAGTTTTAAAAGCAGCCAAGATTGAAACGGGTCGAAAGTTGCCGACAGGTGTATAATGCATATAACCTCCTGAACTGTGTCATAATATAGTTTTCCTAATCAGATTTACCACGTCGGTTATTGCTTAGAATAAAAATAATGTTTCAGGTCAATCCAAGCCACCAAAGCCCGTTTATACCCATTTAGACCCGCCATTTTGCCACTCTATGATACAAGCAGGGGCGGAGGGAGTTCACAAAGAGGGGGGGGGGGGGGGGGGGGGGGCGGTGCCCTCAACAACTTGGCCCAAATTTTTTTTATATAGTGCAAACTTTGGGCTTTTAATGGACTTTTAAATGGATTGCCCTCAGCCCAAATATTGAATTGCCCTCAACAAAAATTTAGCCCAACATCTATTCCTTTTCTTTTGTAAAATTAACAGTCGATCATAACATCAGAACAAAGAGGGAAAAAGAATCATTCATGCCCTAAACAATTAGGCATTCAATGATTCATTCATCAATCATCATTCATCAACAACAATAATTTCGTCTTTTGATTCTCCATCTTCTACCTTAAAACTTGGTAAGTGAAACTCAATTACTCAAAACCCTAACTTTTCTTTTACTTTTATAAATTCGTGAATTATGATTGTGTTTGTGTTATTGATTAATTGCTAGTTTTTATTACCCATTTAAACAATTAAACCTATTAAGATGTAATACTTAGCCATTTGCCCACTTAGGCAGTTAGGCACTTAGGTAACTAGATTTTGTGAATTATGATTGTGACTTATAAGTTATAACTGTTGAAAGTATTGTTTCTCATTTGTCTAGAAACATGTTTGTTTGCTCAAGGTAAGCATTTTTTTTGTTATTTTTATGCTCAAACAAGATATACATATTTTCTTGTTAATATATATTCTTTTTTGCACTTTATAAACAGGTTTTCGATATTTTTTTGCACGCTGTTTTGCTGCTGTTTTTGCTGCTGTTTTGCTACTGAATTGGGCTGTTTTTGCTGCTGTAATGATGCTGTTTTTGCTGCTGTTTTGCTGCTGATTTTGCTGCTGTTTTGCTGCTGAATTGGGCTGTTTTTGCTGCTGTAATGATGTTTAGATGATGATGTTACACTGCTATTTTTTGGTTATTGTATGGCTGCCGTTTTCACACAACATAAGGTGTGTTTTGTTGTTATTTTAGCACTATATAAGTTCTTTTATGCAATATTAAATCGGTTAAGTTCACTATTATTTCTTTGTTAAAAAAATTCGTTACGACAATATTTTTTTTGCCCCCCATATGCCAAAATCCTGGCTCCGCCACTGACTAGGACTCCTCCTTCCCCATAACCACCCCTAGGCGGTGGTGAAGGTGTATAGCTCCTTGTACCCATAAGTAAATGTTTTGAGCACTTCACACCCATGAGAAAACACAGAGTCATAGACAAACACAGCAAACAACTTAACTGTCAAGAACACATGTAAACCCCCAAAACCAAGTTCAAAGTGTCCATTTAATGAGCACATTAAATCATATATTAATCAAAATATACAGATTTTGAAGTAATGTACTTAGCATGTCATAAGCACATTGAACCAAGCAATACAATTTTTGTCTCATCTCGCAAAATAACAAATGACATGTATTTTATTTTTATGTTAAACCTGAAAGGATCGTGTGAGAATGTGAGATATATATATACAAGTTATCGACCCTTTCCGCAGCTCGCTTAACTTCACGAGTTATTGACCCCCTTTTTTCATCACTCACCATTGAAATAAGGCAAGATCACATGGGACATTATTCCAAAAATCTATAAAAGTATGCACTTTTAAGATCTAATAGAACACGATAGAAAATTTTAATAAAACAAAAAACATGTAGTCTTGAAAATCAAGCAGTAAATAAGAATATAATACAAGAGACTACCTTGTAATTGACTTCAATTGCAGCAGAAAGCATGTTCCAAGCTCCGGGGCTTTCCTAAAATCATCCAAAAAAGAAATTGGCTCGTGACCACCTCAAATTGATGATTAATTAAGGATATAAAAAATACATTACCTCATTTGTGAATATCTAGACTTGATTACGCGAGTCACGATGGCGAATCGCCATGGTCTGTGGTGGGTGATGGTGGTTATGGCGGCTAGGGTATTGTGCTTGTTTGGTGAGGGGTGTGTGAGTCAGGGTTCCAGAGAAGATGAGTGGATTGGAGTTTATGTGAATTTGGTGAATTGGAATGGGATAAAAGATTAATGAAGTGGAGTTTGAAATTTTGTGAAATTAGGGGCGGGAAGAATGAAGCGGGTGGGGTTTTAGTTTTATTTTGGGAAGTATACTATCTAGGGGCGTATGATTTGTAACGGGTATAGAATTGGATTTGGATGGGTTTAAAGAAAAAGGAAAAGAGAAATATGATTAATTGATTTAGGTGATATTTGTTTTAAATTTTTTAAAATATATATTAAAATTGAAATTATTAATTTTAAAATATAAAATAAAACAGATAATGAGTTGGGGACCACACGATTTTTCATTCCATTATGGTACGTCCATAACCAACCAAATAACAAAATACTTCATTTCATGACTTTCATTCCACACCCTTCAAATAAACGAACCCTTATACTTTTAAGGTATACAAATTACAAAACGTATATCTTTTAAGTAAATATAACATTATAAAGTTGTTATATATACCAATAGGGATAAATCTAGCTAAGCCGCTTGTTAAGAGTTCAAGATCAAATAGATAAAAGGCATAAACGAGGTGATATCGATATAAAGTTATGTTAAACGGGTGAGTCGAAATGATATTGGAATACATGAGATGTTAATCAGATGAGTCGAGATGTCATTGGTATACATGAGATGTTAAACGGATGAGTTGAGATGGTATTGATATACACGGGATGTTAAACGGATTAGTGGAGATGATATTGACATACGTGAGATGTTAAAAGGGTGAGTCGAGATGATATAGATATTCATGAGATGTTAAAAGGGTGAGTCGAGATGATATGGATATTCATGAGATGTTAAAAGGGTGAGTCGAGATGATATAGATATTCATATATGTCAATATCATCTCGACTCATCCGTTTAACATCTCATGTATGTCAATATCATCCGTTTAACATCTCATGTATGTCAATATCATCTCGACTCATCCGTTTAACATCTCATATATCTCAATATCATCCGTTTAACATCTCATGTATGTCAATATCATCTCGACTCATCCGTTTAACATCTCATGTATGCTAATATCATCCGTTTAACATCTCAAGTATGTCAATATCATCTCGACTCATCCGTTTAACATCTCATGTATGTCAATATCATCCGTTTAACATCTCATGTATGTCAATATCATCTCGACTCATCCGTTTAACATCTCATATATCTCAATATCATCCGTTTAACATCTCATGTATGTCAATATCATCTCGACTCATCCGTTTAACATCTCATGTATGCTAATATCATCCGTTTAACATCTCAAGTATGTCAATATCATCTCGACTCATCCGTTTAACATCTCATGTATGTCAATATCATATCGACTCATCCGTTTAACATCTCATGTATGTCAATATCATATCGACTCATCCGTTTAACATCTCATGTATGTCAATATCATCTCGACGCATCCGTTTAACATCTCATGTATGTCAATATCATCTCGACTCATCCGTTTAACATCTCATGTATATCAATATCATCTCGACTCATCCATTTAACATCCGTTTTAACATCCAATGTATGTCAATATCATCTCGACTCATCCATTTAACATCTCATGTGTGTCAATATCATATCTACTCATCCGTTTAACATCGCATGTATATCAATATCATCTCGACTCATTCGTTTAACATCTCATGTATGTCAATATCATCTCGACTCATTCCTTTAACATCTAATGTATGTCAATATCATATCGACTCATCCGTTTAACATCTCATGTACGTCAATATCATCTCGACACATCCGTTTAACATCTCATGTATGTCAATATCATATCGACTCATCCGTTTAACATCTCATGTATGTCAATATCATCTCGACGCATCCGTTTAACATCTCATGTATGTCAATATCATCTCGACTCATCCGTTTAACATCTCATGTATATCAATATCATCTCGACTCATCCATTTAACATCCGTTTTAACATCCAATGTATGTCAATATCATCTCGACTCATCCATTTAACATCTCATGTGTGTCAATATCATATCTACTCATCCGTTTAACATCGCATGTATATCAATATCGTCTCGACTTATTCGTTTAACATCTCATGTATGTCAATATCATCTCGACTCATTCCTTTAACATCTAATGTATGTCAATATCATATCGACTCATCCGTTTAACATCTCATGTACGTCAATATCATCTCGACTCATCCGTTTAACATCTCATGAATGTCAATATCATCTCGACTCATCCGTTTAACATCTCATGTATGTCAATATCATCTCGACTCAACCGTTTAACATCTCATGTATGTCAATATCATATCGACTCATCCGTTTAACATCTCATATATTTCAATATAATATAGACTCATCCGTTTAACATCTCATGTATGTCAATATCATCTCGACTCATCCGTTTAACATCTCATGTATGTCAATATCATACCGACTCATCCGTTTAACATCTTATGTAGGTCAATACCATCTCGACGCATCCGTTTAACATCTCATGTATGTCAATATTATATCGACTCATCCGTTTAACATCTCATGTATGCCAATATCATCTTGACGCATCCGTTTAACATCTCATGTATGTCAATATCATATCGACTCGTCCGCTTAACATCTCATGTATATAATATCATCTCGACTCATCCGTTTAACATCTCATGTATGTCAATATTATGTCGACTCATCCGTTTAACATCTAATGTATGTCAATATCATCTCGACTTATCCGTTTAACATCTCATGTATGTCAATATCATCTCGACGCATCCGTTTAACATCTCATGTATGTCAATATCATCTCGACTCATCCTTTCCACATCTCATATATGTCAATATCATCTCGGTTGATCCGTTTAACATCCCATGTATGTCAATATCATATCGACTCATCCGTTTAACATCTAATGTATGTCAATATGATCTCGTCTCATCCGTTTAACATCTCATGTATGTCAATATCATATCGACTCATCCTTTTAACATCTCATGTATGACAATATCATCTCGACTCATCCGTTTAACATATCAAGTATGTCAATATCATCTCGACTCATCCGTTTAACATCTCATGTGTAATATCATCTCGACTCATCCGTTTAACATCTCATGTATGTCAATATCATCTCGTCTCATCCGTTTAACGTCTCGTGTATGTCAATATCATCTCGAACTATCCTTTTAACATCTCATGTATGTTCATGCGTGGTTTTGCAACCTTGCAAAAAGGTTTTACTTCTCAAGGGATCTTGAGAAGCTTGCAATCCCCACCAGGCATTCTACCTGACTGATGTAGTATGGTGAGTTGGAAAGTACCGGGGGATTGATCGTTCTACTTGGGAATAGTGTTCGTTAGGATTGAAAGCTAATCTAACTAGGTCTAAAGGTGAGGGATGATTCTTTTTGTATTTTTATATTTTATGAAAAGCAAGTAAATATCTCGGGTTGGTTTTTTTGTTTTTTTTGAAGAGTGGGCGGAATTAGTTGCTAGCCAACTAACCCAAAAGCTACTAATTAAACTAATGTGCAAGAAAAAAATAAATTAGGGTTCTACAAAGGGAGTGAAGCGTATCTACCTATGAAATATTACTCCTTGCTAGCTATCCAATTCTACCTATTGAATATTATACCTTGTTTTAATCGAAGGGTTGCATTCCTTAATACCATTCGTGGGGGCGTGTACGTCCTTCCCCAACCCTATAAGCTTCTATCTCTTCCTATGACGACACGTTTAGTATCCTATCATGGCCTCATTAATAGTCACTTATGCATTAACACAACCAATAAGAACCGTAGTACACATCCGATTCCGTTTCTTAAGACGTTCAAGCAAGTTACCGAATAGGAAGTTAGCCAGTTTTCTTAAGCCTAATGTGAGTCAATTAACTAAAACAAGAGACAATATGAAGCAAGAATTATAAACTAAACCAATTAGATTCATTGAGAAACAATGAGATCTAATTAATTATAAACAAGTTTCATACAATCATAGGTAAACACAAGGTGAATTAGCCAAGCATAATTAATGAAGAGCAATCAACAATAATCATAATTGAAGACATAACATAAGATTGAATCAATAAACAAACCATTACAAGATGTTTATGGAGTGATTAAGACCCTCTAAGTTGCTGGAAAAACACCTACCTAAACCCTAGAATCGGACTTAGGGTTTAGGGCTTGCAAAAAGTGAAGTTATGAGGTTGTATTTATAGGCAATGTTTTTGTCGGCAAGGCTTGACGGCGTCCGCTCGTACACTTGACGGCGTCAGCACCCCGTTTTCACCAAATCGTAGATCTTTTTGTCCCGATTCCGTGGCCTTTTGAATCACCCAAATCCGAGTTCGTATGAAGATTTTATGGCCAAAACAGTAACAGCTACTTTGCGCGCGAGTTGTGATTGTCTTGATCAACATGTGACGGTTTCACTAAGGTTTCTTCTTGTGCAAGTCGTCGTTATGACGTCGTCTCTCTATATCTTCTGACGTCGTCAGTTAGAATTCTGACGTCGTCACTCTTTAAGTCTTCTGGGCCGTCTCTCTTTGCATTAACACTAGACGGCCTACTTCCAAATACATGTGACGTCGTCACGTGTAATTCCACCAAAAGTCCATTGGAGCGTCACTTGCAAATATTTTACGCCTCTTGAATCATCAAGTGACGGCGTCACCGTGTAATGCCTGACGTCGTCAGGTACTGTTTCCAGCATGGTTTCTTGACTTTGTCGTTTTCTTCACTTTTAGCTCCAAAAAACATCAAAAATGCTCCATTTTACAGAATTCTCGTCCAATGTACCTAAAATGACAAAAGAAACTATTTGAGGTAATAATTGATCATAAAATCACGATTTACGGCTTAAATGACCCCCTAAAAGCGTAACAAATTTCTCCTTATCAAATACCCTTACACTTGAGATTTGCTTGTCCTCAAGCAAATGCGATTTTATTCCAATCAAAATATAATATAGGGGTCATTTAACACTAATATAAAAGTAATTACAACAAATGATCGTTCTACCCTAGTCATAACAAGCACGGAAATTATACACTAGCACCTCACAAATAGTGTTTGGATACTCTCATCTCTCGGGTGTTATAAATGCATATATCACAAATGAAAATGAAACAATATCTCTCACTACCTGTTATAGCACATAGATTACCATAGGCTTGGGAAAGGATCGAAAACCTCCACTACTTTGGCGTAAGCACATAGGATAAACTATCAAAGAGGTCTTTTAAAGGGTTATAACGTTAGGTGTAGGGATATGATAAACACGGTTTGTTGGATAAAGGATATTTTACTGGTGGCAAGTCAATCGTCTTGGTCAATTACATGTACAATGCGGCGTTGCTAAGCCAAGACTCGACTCAACTTAAACTACTACGACTCTCTTTTTGGTATTTTTCAAGACACTATTTCAACATGAACATAAATAAAAGAAACGGGATGGTAGTCCGTATGTTTTTCTCTTTCTTTTTCTATTTTTTTTCGTTTTTCTTGATTTTTTGTTTTTTTTTTTTTTTTTTTTTTTTTTTTTTTTTTTTTTTTTTTTTTTTGCATACACTCTTGCCCTACCAACCAAAATAATACATCATAGGGAATTTACATTCCCCTTACACTTGAACTTTTACATACTTTACATATAACTATTCTAATGACTCGAATTAAGATAATTGAAAACACTTGGAGTACTTTAAAACATTAACGCACATATGGGGGTAATAATTAATGTTCTTCCCCATTACTCCATAACACTAGTACTTTACCCATGAGTCCCAATCGTCCCAAAATAATATATACAAGATATGACTCGACTTAGCAACCATGTAATCAATTAGACAATTAACTAAGGGTTTAAACATGTAACAATAATGCACTAAATATGAGTGCATGCAAGGTAGGCTAAGGCGATTTGGTGTACATTTGGGGGTGGATTGTAAACAAATTATTTCTTTAAGTAACCGGAATGCGTTATTCAGAATTTCTTCCTTTCGGTCTTTCCAATAACTTAAAGTTAGAAACGAAAAAGATAGGCTCTGAGGGGTGTACTAGGGGTATCGTGTACTAAAAATGAGTACGTCGCAAAGGTGTGGGAGAATTACTTGACCAATGAAGTCAATGTAATTATAATACAGGTGTAAAACAAGGGTTATCCTAATGCCTCTTATCACGTAATAAATCCTAACTACACGAATGTAGTCTCACTAGCGGTCTCGGGATGAATCACTAACGCAAGTTCTAGAATCTAAGTACTACCGGTACACTCATAAGCATTAAAGATGAATGCTTTTTCCTAAAAATCTAGGGGCGAAACCTCACATTTTTGGGGTGGGAATTTTTGAGTGTACGGTTTTTGTGCTAGTCATATAACTCCTATCCATGAGACGCTTATTAAGACCAAAGTTTCACTCCTATATGTTGTAAAAAAATTTAAATTTGGTGCTAAAATTGCCCTAACAAATATTTCTCTTAGTTTTATTACACATCTACCATTAAACAAACAAAAATCAAGCGCAATTGTAATTTCTAAGGTATCCTCATTTACCCCCCTTACACTTAAGCCGAACATTGTTCCCAATGTTCAATTAAAAGATGTAAAAGTAAAGTAAATGAAAGAATGAAACAAATACTCCCCTGATTCGTTCGGTGTGAATAATGTGGTAACACGGTCAAATCTTCCTCCAAGAAAATGAACATGTGAAGCTTCCCTCCAGAAATGTGAATCATCTTCTTGTCCAATATAGCCTGTAATCAATCTAAGAAAACAAACACCAAAGACCAAAGCATCAAACCGAACAAAGAAAAATCACAACTAGATGTAATTCCAGACTTAGAAATAAAAACAAAACAATTAAAGATATAATGCTTGCAAAATAAATGTTTACAGGTTCCTGGAGTTTAAAAATTACAGATTTTACAAAACTTTACAATTCCAGCAGAAAAACAAAACATGGAAAATTTTTCAGAGAACAACATCTGATGCCGTCAGGTTGTAACACCTGACGCCGTCAGAAACGATCTGGCAGAATTTTTTATATTTTGTTTCCGGAAAATTTCTAGAAAAACCCATGTTTTAATTCTTGGAATCCTGCAAAACATTCATTGTGACTCAATACAAGCATTTGACTCAAACAAATACTAATATGTATGCTAATTTCTAATTGTTATTGTTCATGTTCAATCCGTTCTTAGAAACAAATATGAACTTCCCTTACACTTATCTTTTTGCAAAATACCTTTATATGTAATTAAGACGAGGTTAAAGACAAAATAAAGCATTTTCACAATGTACTTGAGACATGAACAATAAACAAAGAGAATGAGACATACATATGGAAGCAAATAAAATCAAACAAACAAACAAACAAACAAATAAAGCTTGGGTTGCCTCCCAAGAAGCGTTTGTTTTTGTTTGAATCACGAGCCTGACTCTACCCTTATTTAACAGAAACAAGGGAGGTTTTCCCTACACTTAGGATTAAGTGCGGGTGAAAGTAGCGATACACACCCTTAGGGTGGAAATATGCCACGTGAGGTGAAGGGGGTGAGTGAATGGCTTCCTTCATCCTAAAACTACCCGGATAATATGGGTTGATGGGTGGGTCGGTTCCTCCTTTGTCTCCTAAATGTATATCTAATGATGGAGAGTTGTGTAAGGATTGAGGTTCCGGTTCATCAACACTAGGAAATTCCCTAGAACTAAGAGTAAGATTGTGACTACAAGTATTCAAACCTATATCCTCTAGTTATGTTTGGCTCAAATGTTCTACCTCAATCGGGATTTCTAAAGTCTCTTCTACTTCTTTCGGGTAAGTCACGGGCGGTGTGTATGCCTCAAATGGTCGTAGGACTTGTGGGGTATTGAGTGGGCTTATGTTATTTACCTCATCCTTCCTCGTGTCAAGATCATCTATGTGTTCATCATGTGTTTTAGTAGAATCTATCCTAAGCATGTTCCTAAGTATCTCAAGTGCTTCTCTAGGCATCTCAACTTCTAATTCCGATTCATAAGAATCTTCCTCAATAACTTGACTACTATGTTCAAATTGCCTAAAGGATTCATCATGTGTTCCTTGAGATTCAAAGTCATTGATCTTAAAAACTAGGTCTTTTTGCTTAATGTGCCCATGCTCGGCTAAATCCTCCCCAATTGGTTTCTTAGGTAGTGATAAAAGAAAACCAAGTGCTTCATCCAACTTATGGTTTGCTGCGACGGATTTCTCCATAATTCCCTGGTAAACTTGGTCGCTTTTCCTATGGGCATCACTAAAATGAGTTGATCCTAAACATGGAGGTTTTTCATAAGAATCTACCCTAGGCGAAGGCTCACATGATTCATAGTTGTCCCTAGATAAAGTATTTTGATGTTTTAGCCACTCAACCTTATATTGCAATCTTAGAAGTCTAAGTGAAAAATCCATTTGAAGCAAATTACAAACAAAAGCACAAAGAAATGATAGACTACGAGAAAGCTACAGAATAAAAAGAAAAATCTCACTTGATAGGAATCTTGTGAGTAGACCTAATTAAAATAAAAATCAACCTAAGCAATAACTATTCCCCGGCAACGGCGCCAAAAACTTGATGCGTGGTTTTGCAACCTTGCAAAAGGTTTTACTTCTCAAGGGATCTTGAGAAGCTTTCAATCCCCACCAGGCAGTGTACCTGACCGATGTAGTATAGTGAGTTGGCAAGTACCGGGGGATTGATCGTTCTACTTGGGAATAGTGTTCGTTAGGATTGAAAGCTAATCTAACTAGGTCTAAAGGTGATGGATGATTCTTTTTGTTTGTTTATATTTTATGGAAAACAAGTAAATATCTCGGGTTTTTTTTTGAAGAGTGGGCGGAATTAGTTGCTAGCCAACTCATCCAAAAGCTATTAATTAAACTAATGTGCAAGAAAAAAATAAATTAGGGTTCTACAAAGGGAGTGAAGCGTATCTACCTATGAAATATTACTCCTTGCTAGCTGTCCAATTCTACCTATTGAATATTATACCTTATTTTAATCGAAGGGTTGCATTCCTTAATACCATTCGTGGGGGCGTGTACGTCCTTCCCCAACCCTATAAGCTTCTATCTCTTCCTATGACGACAAGTTTAGTATCCTATCATGGCCTCATTTAATAGTCACTTTGATGAAGCGAAAAGTGTACCGCTTTTAGGGGGTCATTTAAGCCCTAAATCGTATTTATTTGATCAAATATTGCCCTAAATCGTTCCTTTTGTCATTTTAGGTACTTTGGAGAAGAAATCTGGAAAAGGAAGCATTTTGGACGTTTTTGGAGCATAAAAGTGAAGAAAACGACAAAGTCTCAAAAATGTGCTGGAAAGTACCTTTGACGGCGTCAGAAATTCCTCCTGACGGCGTCATGGCTTGGCAAAAGTGGTGGATATGAAAATTACTCATGATAAGCCAGAGAAATTTGCATTGGAATTCTGACGGCGTCACCCTTTGGAGTGATCAAGGTCGTCACGGTTTAATTTAAAGAGAGACGGCCCAGAAGATCTTGAAGGTGACGGCGTCAGGACTCATCCTGACGACGTCAGATGATATAGAGTGACGACGTCAAAGTATTCTTACACGAGAAGGAACCTTAGTGAAACCGCCATATGTTAATCAAGACAATCACAACTCGCGCGCGGAGTAGCTGTTACTGTTTTGGCCATAAAATCTTCATACGAACTCGGATTTTGGTGATTCAAGAGGCCACGGAATCGGGACGAAAAGATCTACAATTTGGTGAAAAAGGGGAGCTGACGCAGTCACTTGTTAAGGCTGACGCCGTCAGAACCCCTCGGACAGTAAACTGCCTATAAATACAACATCATAACTTCATTTTTTTTAAGCCCTAAACCCTAAGTCCGATTCTAGGGTTTAGGTAGGTGTTTTTCCAGCAACCTAGAGGGTCCTAATCATGCCATAAACATCTTGTAATGGTTTGTTTATCGATTCAATCTTATGTTATGTCTTCAATTATGATTATTGTTGATTGCTCTTCATTAATTATGCTTGGCTAAATCACCTTGTGTCTACTTATGATTGTATGAAACTTGTATATAATCAATTAGATCTTATTGATTTCTTGTTGATGTGTGTGTCCATCTCCATCAATTAGGGCGTGACAATTTCAATAGATCTAGTTGGTTTAGTTTATAATTCTTGCTTCCTATTGTTTCTTGTTTTGATTGGGTGATATCGATGTTAGGCTTAAGAAAACTGGCTAACCTCCTATACGGTAACTTGCTTGAACGTCTTAAGAAACATGAACCAATGCGTACTAGGTTTATTTGGTTGTATTTAATGCATGAGCGAATTCTAGTGATCCCATGTTAGGAGCTTCTTAGCCGGCTCGACATAGGAGTGAAGTAGGAGCTTATAGAGTTGGGGAAGTACGTACGCCACCCCACGAATGGTATTAAGGAATACAACCCGTCAATTAAAACAAGGTGTGACAATTCAATAGGTGGAATTGGATAGCTAGCAAGGAGTAATACATCATAGGTAGATATGCTTCATTTCCCTTGTAGAACCCTAGTTTACTTTTCTTGTATATTAGTTTAATCAGTAGCTTTTGGGTTAGTTGATTAGCAACTAATTCCGCCCCTTCTTCCAAAACCAGAGATTTTTACTTGCTTTCCATAAAATATAAAAATACAAAAAGAATCATCCCTCACCTTTAGACCTAATTAGAGTAGTTTTTCACACCTAACGAACACTATTCCCTGTGGAGAACGATCAATCCCCCGTACTTACCACTACACTATACTACATCGGTCAGGTACACTGCCTGGTGGGGTTGTAAGCCTCTTGAGATCCCTCGAGAGGTAAAACCTGTTGTAAGGTTGCAAAACCACGCATCAAGTTTTTGGCGCCGCTGCCGGGGAATAGTTATTGCTTAGGTTGAAATTTTATTTTTATTAGGTCTACTCACAAGATTCCTATCAAGTGAGATTTTTTCTTTTTATTTTGTAGCTTTCTCGTAGTCTATCTTTTCTTTGTGATTTTGTTTGTAATTTGCTTCAAATGGACTTTTCACTTAGATTTCTAAGATTGCAAGATATGGTTGAGTGGCTAGAACACCAAGAAGTTCAAAATACCTCATTTAGAAACACTTATGAATCATATGAGCCTTCACCTAGGATAGATTCTTATGAACAACCTCCATGTTTAGGATCTTGTTTTAGTGAGGCTAATAGGAAAAGCGACCTAGTTTGCCAAGGAATTGTGGATAGAGCCGTATCAATAAACCATAAGTTGGATGAAGCACTAGGTTTGTTATTATCACTACCTAAGAAAATAATTGACGAGGATATAAGTGATCTTGACATGTGGAATGATGAGGTAAACACCATAAGCCCACAAAATACTCAACCATCATTTGAGGCACCCACACCGCCCGTGACTTACCCGGAAGAAGTAGAAGAGACTTTAGGAATCCCGATGGAGGTAGAACCCTTGGACCAAGCACAAATAGAGGATATAGGTTTGCACACTTTTAGTGATGACCTTACTCATAGTTCTAGGGAATTTCCTAGTGTTGATGAATTGGAACCTCAACCTTTACAGAACTTTTCATCCTTAGATTTACATCTAGGAGAAAAAAGAGGAACCGACCCACCCATCAACCAAAATTATCCGGGTAGTTTTAGGATGAAGGAAGCCATTCACTCACCCCCTTCACCTCACGTGGCATATTCACACCCTAAGGGTGTGTATCGCTACTTTCACCCGCACTTAATCCTAAGTGTAGGGAAAACCTCCCCTATTTTTGTTAAATAAGGGTAGAGTCAGGCTCGTGACTCGAACAAAAACAAGCGCTTCTTGGGAGGCAACCCAAGCTTTATTTGCTTTGTGTGTTTATTTATTTGTTTGTTTGATTTTATTTGCTTCCGTATGTATGTTTAATTTTTATTATTATTGATTCATGTTCAAAACTAAATTGTGAAAATGCTTTATTTTGTTTTTAACTTCGTCTTAACTACATATAAAGGTATTTTGCAAAAGATAAGTGTAAGGGAAAGTCAAATTGGTTTATTAGAACAAATGAACATGAATCATAATAATATTAAATTAACATACATATTAGTATTTGTTTGAGTCAAATGCTTGTATCGAGTCATAATGATATTTTGCAGGATTTCCAGGAAATGAGGTATAGGTTTTTCCAGAAATTTTCCGGAAACTTAACATGAGAATTCTGTCAGATCATTTCTGACAGCGTCAGGCATTACAACCTGACGGCGTCAGGTTTTAATTTTCTGAAATTTTTGAAAGTTTTGTTTTCATAAAAAGTTTTTATTAAATCTCTAACTTATAAACTCCAGGAACCTGCAAAACATTCATTCCGCAAGCATTATATCTTTTATTGTTTTATTTCTAAGTCTGGAATTACACCTAGTTGTGAGTTGTCTTTGTTCGGTTTGATGCTTTGGTTTTTCTTGTTTGTTTTCTCAGGATTAACAGGTTATTTTGGACAAGGAGATGTATGTGGAATCTAGCTTTTGGCGCTGCTTTAGTCTTGAAGCATCAACATTACCTTGGAAGAAGATCTAACCATGTTACTTCATATCCACCGAGCGAATCAGGGGAGTATTTGATTTCATTCTTTTACCTTATTTACTTTTACATCTTGTTATTTGAACATTGGGGACAATGTTCATCTTAAGTGTAAGGGGGGGTAAAAGTACGATACTTTAGAGAATGCTATTACGCTTGATTTTTCGTTTGTTTAATGGAAGATGTGTAATAAAACTGAGATAAATACCTGTTAGAGCAATTTTAGTGCCAAATTTAAAATTTTTTACAACATTTAGGAGTGAAACTTTGATCTTAATGAGCGTCTCATGGATAGGAGTTATATGACTAGCACAAAAACCGTACCACTAAAAAATTTTCCACCCCAAATATGTGAGGTTCGCCCCTAGAATTGGTAGGAAAAGCATTTATGCTATGATGTGTGTACCGGTAGCACTTAGATTCTAGAACTTGCGTTAGGACCATTCCGAGGCCACAAGTGAGACTACATTCGTGTAGTTAGATTTACTACATGATAAGAGGCATTAGGATTAACCCATTGTTTTACACCTGTGTTTTTGTTACAATTACATTGGCTACATTGGTCAAGTAATTCTCCCACACCCTTTGCGTTGTACTCATTTTTTGTACACGATACCCCTAGTACACCCCTCAGAGCCTATATTTTCGTTTCGACCTTTAAGCATTTTACTTAAAGGAAGAATTTGTTTACACCCCACTTAAATGTACACCCAAATCGCCTTAGCCTACCTTGTATGCACTCATTTTTAGTGCATTATTGTGACAATATTTGTTTAAACCCAAGTTAATTATCTAATTGATTACATGGTTGCTAAGTCGAGTCATATCCCTGTACATATTGTTTTGGGACAATTGGGACTCATGGGTAAAGTACTAGTATAATGGAGTAATGGGGAAGAACATCATTTATTACCCCCATATATGCTAAATATTTTAAAAGTACTCCAAGTTTTTCGATTATCTTAATTCGAGTCATTAGAATAGTTATTTGTAAAGTTATGTAAAAGTTCAAGTGTAAGGGGAATGCAACGCCCCTATGATGTATTATTTTGGATGGTAGGGCAAGAGTGTATGCAAAAAAAAAAAATAATAATAATAATAAAAAAATAAAAAAAATAAAAAAAATCGAAAAAAAAAATCAAGAAAAATACAAAAAAAAAAAAAAAAAAAAAAAACATACGGACTACCATCCCGTTTCATTTTATGTTTATTTTATGTTTTTGTTATTTTGTTTTTAGCTTAAGATCGAGTCGAGTCTTGGCTTAGCAACATTGTATAGTACATGTAATTAATCAAGATCTTTAACTCGCCACCAGTAAAATATCCCTTATCCAACAAATCCGTGCTTATCATATCCCTACACCTAACGTTATAACCCATTTAAAAGCCCTCTTTGATAGTTTATCTTAGGTGCTTACGCCTAGTGGAGGAGGTTTTCGATCCTTTCCCAAGCCTATGGTAATCTATTTGCTATGACAGGTAGTGAGAGATATTATCCGTTTTCATTTATGAGATTTATTTTTATGACACTTTAGAGATGTGAGTATCTAAACACTACTTGTGAGGTGCTAGTTTGTAATCTCCGTGCTTATTATGATTAAAGTGGAACGATTATTTGTTGTAATTACTTTTATATTAGCGTTAAATGACCACTAACTTGTATTTTGATTAGAATAAAAGCGCATTTGCTTGAGGACAAGCAAATCTCAAGTGTAAGGGTATTTGATGAAGCGAAAAGTGTACCGCTTTTAGGGGGTCATTTAAGCCCTAAATCGTATTTATTTGATCAAATATTGCCCTAAATCGTTCCTTTTGTAATTTTAGGTACTTTGGAGAAGAAATCTGGAAAAGGAAGCATTTTGGACGTTTTTGGAGCATAAAAGTGAAGAAAACGACAAAGTCTCAAAAATGTGCTGGAAAGTACCTTTGACGGCGTCAGAAATTCCTCCTGACGGCGTCATGGCTTGGCAAAAGTGGTGGATATGAAAATTACTCATGATAAGCCAGAGAAATTTGCATTGGAATTCTGACGGCGTCACCCTTTGGAGTGATCAAGGTCGTCACGGTTTAATTTAAAGAGAGACGGCCCAGAAGATCTTGAAGGTGACGGCGTCAGGACTCATCCTGACGACGTCAGATGATATAGAGTGACGGCGTCAAAGTATTCTTACATGAGAAGGAACCTTAGTGAAACCGCCATATGTTAATCAAGACAATCACAACTCGCGCGCGGAGTAGCTGTTACTGTTTTGGCCATAAAATCTTCATACGAACTCGGATTTTGGTGATTCAAGAGGCCACGGAATCGGGACGAAAAGATCTACAATTTGGTGAAAAAGAGGAGCTGACGCCGTCACTTGTTAAGGCTGACGCCGTCAGAACCCCTCGGACAGTAAACTGCCTATAAATACAACATCATAACTTCGTTTTTTTTAAGCCCTAAACCCTAAGTCCGATTCTAGGGTTTAGGTAGGTGTTTTTCCAGCAACCTAGAGGGTCCTAATCATGCCATAAACATCTTGTAATGGTTTGTTTATCGATTCAATCTTATGTTATGTCTTCAATTATGATTATTGTTGATTGCTCTTCATTAATTATGCTTGGCTAAATCACCTTGTGTCTACTTATGATTGTATGAAACTTGTATATAATCAATTAGATCTTATTGATTTCTTGTTGATGTGTGTGTCCATCTCCATCAATTAGGGCGTGACAATTTCAATAGATCTAGTTGGTTTAGTTTATAATTCTTGCTTCCTATTGTTTCTTGTTTTGATTGGGTGATATCGATGTTAGGCTTAAGAAAACTGGCTAACCTCCTATACGGTAACTTGCTTGAACGTCTTAAGAAACATGAACCAATGCGTACTAGGTTTATTTGGTTGTATTTAATGCATGAGCGAATTCTAGTGATCCCATGTTAGGAGCTTCTTAGCCGGCTCGACATAGGAGTGAAGTAGGAGCTTATAGAGTTGGGGAAGTACGTACGCCACCCCACGAATGGTATTAAGGAATACAACCCGTCAATTAAAACAAGGTGTGACAATTCAATAGGTGGAATTGGATAGCTAGCAAGGAGTAATACATCATAGGTAGATATGCTTCATTTCCCTTGTAGAACCCTAGTTTACTTTTCTTGCATATTAGTTTAATCAGTAGCTTTTGGGTTAGTTGATTAGCAACTAATTCCGCCCCTTCTTCCAAAACCAGAGATTTTTACTTGCTTTCCATAAAATATAAAAATACAAAAAGAATCATCCCTCACCTTTAGACCTAATTAGAGTAGTTTTTCACACCTAACGAACACTATTCCCTGTGGAGAACGATCAATCCCCCGTACTTACCACTACACTATACTACATCGGTCAGGTACACTGCCTGGTGGGGTTGTAAGCCTCTTGAGATCCCTCGAGAGGTAAAACCTGTTGTAAGGTTGCAAAACCACGCATCACACTTATGCATTAACACAACAAATAAGAACCGTAGTACACATCCGATTCCGTTTCTTAAGACGTTCAAGCAAGTTACCGAATAGGAAGTTAGCCAGTTTTCTTAAGCCTAATGTGAGTCAATCAACTAAAACAAGAGACAATAGGAAGCAAGAATTATAAACTAAACCAATTAGATTCATTGAGAAACAATGAGATCCAATTAATTATAAACAAGTTTCATACAATCATAGGTAAACACAAGGTGAATTAGCCAAGCATGATTAATGAAGAGCAATCAACAATAATCATAATTGAAGACATAACATAAGATTGAATTAATAAACAAACCATTACAAGATGTTTATGGAGTGATTAAGACCCTCTAAGTTGTTGGAAAAACACCTACCTAAACCCTAGAATCGGACTTAGGGTTTAGGGCTTGCAAAAAGTGAAGTTATGAGGTTGTATTTATAGGCAATGTTTCTGTCGGCAAGGCTTGACGGCGTCAGCTCATACACTTGACGGTGTCAGCACCCCGTTTTCACCAACTCGTAGATCTTTTCGTCTCAATTCCGTGGCCTTTTGAATCACCCAAATCCGAGTTCGTATGAAGATTTTATGGCCAAAACAGTAACAGCTACTTCGCGCGCGAGTTGTGATTGTCTTAATCAACATGTGACGGTTTCACTAAGGTTTCTTCTTGTGCAAGTCGTCGTTATGACGTCGTCTCTCTATATCTTCTGACATCGTCAGATAGAATCCTGACGCCGTCACTCTTTAAGTCTTCTGGGCCGTCTCTCTTGGCATTAACACTAGACGGCCTACTTCCAAATACACGTGACGCCGTCACGTGTAATTCCACCAAAAGTCCACTAGAGCGTCACTTGCAAATATTTTCCGCCTCTTGAATCATCAAGTGACGACGTCACCTTGTAATGCCTGACGCCGCCAGGTACTGTTTCCAGCATGGTTTCTTGACTTTGTCGTTTTCTTCACTTTTAGCTCCATAAACGTCCAAAATGCTCCATTTTTCAGAATTCTCGTCCAAAGTACCTAAAATGACAAAAGAAACGATTTGAGGTAATAATTGATCATAAAATTACGATTTAGGGCTTAAATGACCCCCTAAAAGCGTAACAAATTTCTCCTTATCATATGTCAATATCATCTCGTCTCCTCCGTTTAACACCTCATGCATGTCAATATCATCTCGAATACATCTAATGTATGTCAATATCATCTCGACTCATCCGTTTAACATTTCATGTATTTCAATAGCATCGAAACTCATCCGTTTAACATCTTATGTATACCAGTATTATCTCAACTCATCCGTTTAACATCTCATGTATGTCAATATCATATCGACTCGTCCGTTTAACATCTCATGTATGTCAATATCATCTCGACTCATCCGTTTAACATATCATGTATGTCAATATCATATCGACTCATCCGTTCAACATCTCATGTATAATATCATCTCGACTCATCCGTTTAACATCTAATGTATGTCAATATCATCTTGAATCATCCGTTTAACATCTCATGGATGCCAATATCATCTCGACTCACTCGTTATACATCTAATATATGTTAATATCATCTCGACTCATCCGTTTAACATCTAATGTATGTCAATATCATCTCGACTCATCCATTTAACCTCTCATGTATGTCAATATCATATCGACTCATCTATTTAACATCTCATGTTTGTCAATATCATCTCATATCATCCGTTTAACATCTCATGTGTGTCATTATCATCTCGAATCATCCGTTTAACATCTCATGTATGTCAATATCATCTCCTCTTATCCGTTTAACATCTCATGTATGTCAATATCATCTCGAATACATCTAATATATGTCAATATCATCTCGACTCATCCGGTTAACATCTCATGTATGTCAATATCACCTTGACTCATCCGTTTAACATCTTATGTATACCAGTATCATTTCGACTCATCCGTTTAGATTTTGAAATTCTAACCGTTGAGATTTGAAATTTTTGATACTTGATCTGTTTTGAAAATTGTTTAATTGTTGACTTAGTGAAAAAACCAATTCCCAATTTCTTTTGAGAAATAATGTTCTTATTGTTTTACGCATGCTTCAGAAAAAACTATTCCCAAATTCCTTTAAGAAACAATGTTCCATTCAAGCGATTCCCAAGACAAGAACCAAAACAAAGGGATCATTTAAAGATCTTGTAACAAAACCCATCATTGATCTTTAAGTAAAACACAAAACCTACCCGAGACCTTTATTCAAGATCTTAAAGCCGAAATTAAACTTCATTCGTGGGCTACTTGTGTCGTCGGATCTGTATGGGGTTTTGGTTTTTGTGTTCGTTGGTGATGGTGATGAGGTGAGTTTTATTTTTAGATCGAGAGATGGATGTGGGATTTTTTTTTTTTCTTTTCTTTTTTTTTTTTTTTTTTTTAGATCGACAAAGTTGTTTATGGTTGTTATGAGTTTGGAGTTGATGAAAGATGAGATTTGGTGTTGTGAGACAAGAAATAGCAGATGGGGGTGGGTGGTGAGAGAGGAAGGAAGTGGGTAGTGAGAGAGGGAGGTGAGTGATGAAAGAGAGAGGAAGGAGGAGTAAGGGTAAATGTGTAATACATTATAGATAAAATAAAAAAAGAACCCCACCGACCTTAGGACACTTGTTACTTTTTTATGATATCCGTCCAAGATTTTTGAGCGACCATCTCCCATGGGGTGTTTGAAGAAAACAACAAATTTTGGGATACTAGGGGTAAGTACATATGTACTTGTGGGGCATTTCAAGAATTATCCTCAAAACAAAAGCCAATAAAGTTAATTGAAAATTAAATTGTAAATTAAAGCTAGTCCCAAGACAAAAGCCAATAAAGACAGTGACATTGAAATGAAGATAGTGACATCTTAATACAAAGTAAAAGACCAATTTTTTGACTTATAATGTGGACGACGTTCAACCCATTTGACATGTTTTCTTTTCGCTGAAAACATGTCAAATGACCCAGTTGAGAGAACACGTTGTATTTCTACCTGCTAATATCTCTATTGCACTAAATATGCAACCTCATACTACTATCAGTTATGTGAACCTATTGACCCCTGAGGAACAAACTCAAAGACAGAAAGTAAGAGTGTGTGTTGAGAAAGAAATTGCTCCAATAATGATCAAGATACTTCCATAATTCTTCACGGGTCCGAATGGGTCATTCATAGTTTTGTGTCGGGTTAGGTTGGCCAAAAATCTTATGTTAAGTTTTGTGATTAATGCAGTACTGGGAGAAGGCTGAATTTCAATTTCAGATTGTTTCGAAGCCAGGTGCTCTGAATATTGCTGGTGGAACTATTAAGGTATTTTATACATATATTTAACTGTTTGAATTTTAATGTCTCAAGGTATAGATAGATATGTATTGGAGGTTGTTGCTTAAATAAGTGTATTTTTTTCCAGACCTATGGGTGCCCTGGTCTATCTCTGACTGCAAATGCGTTAGTTACTGCAGAAATAGCCAGAGTTGATGCAAGCTACACTTCAGGTTTATAAACCTGATACCATTACATGGAAATGTCGCGGGTGCATAGTTTCTGTTAGCTTAGGAACGACCGTTGCAAGTACACTTATGTATGTAACTCTCCTGCTACGTACTTATCAAAACTTTCCTGCTAACCAAATTGTACAAAGTTAGAACCAATGGTCACGCGGCGAAGCGCGAGTAACATTTGTGCTTGCGTATTCAACTGTATTCCCTATGGAAATCGTTGTATCTTTGACAACGATTGACATAATCATGTTAAAAGAAAATACAGGCAACTTTTTATTAAGTTATGTAAGATCATACAGTAGTTATGGTTGACACGAATATCTTCAAAATTGGGATAAATTCGTTAGATAAGATGTTTGACTTAAATTTGGATATCAATTCCCCATATTTTGTACTTAAATTTGATCACCTGTTGTTGTGTCAAGTTGGTTTAAATGTGCCAACTTGAATTCCCATTAAACAACGTAGAGGATCCTATGGGTCAATGTGGGAGATATTAAACTGCTTCTATTCTTTCAATCATGTCTTGACTTGTGGGTTAGTAACAGTGGTTACTTTGTCTTTCAATATATGAGTGCTATTATAAATATGTACACCGAAATAACATTTCATGCCTAACCTTGACTAATCATAATTTTCAAATTCTACATTTTGGGAAATAGGCGGTCCAAAACGGGTAAAATGGTTTGGTAGGCTGAGCATAGCTTCATCAATAGCAACTTGTAATTTTTTATTTATTTTTTTTTAAATAAATGTGACGTTGTGTGTATATCATGAGTTGTTGTATGTTTACGTTCGTTGTTGTTTATTACTTTAGCCACATACTCAAGTTCTTAAATTAACAAGAACTTCTATTCATGTGCAAATCATTAACGGAACCAACTTTGGAAAAAAGGTGATCAAACCAAGTGATGCGAATCACTCCATTACTCGATAATCACTCTTTATCACACAATATTTGCTAGTTAAGCACAAGAGATGAGATGGGACAATGGTGTTGGATCGTATATATGTTAAGTAGATAGAGAAATGATGTTAAAGCTTTTCTATTAATAAACACACAACACTCAGTGAACCACTTCCTCAAATGAGGAATTTGCACTTTAAATACTACAAGGTTATTTCCTTGTGGGCCTTGTGTGGGCTTTTCTCATGGGCTAGGCTTTTTACATATAAACTAAGTCTAACATAAGCCCACTTAACAAAGTTCTAATGTATTTGAATGGCCATCACTTTAATCACTAAAATTAAAGCTAACAATCTCCCCCTAAGGGATGGTCATTCAAAAGATGCACTACGTGATTAGATCTTTATACTTCAGCATCTTGAACTTTGTGATTCTTTGTTCCTTCATGCATTGTGATCTTCATCGTATTGCCTTTTGGATTGATCTTTGCCTTGATCAACATCTTCATGTATTTACAGCGTCTTTTCTTCCATTGTAGATGTTGAGACATACGATGATCGATGGACTTTCTTCAGTACCTGCATAAAACAGTTAGCAATAAATCGTCCAGCTCTTCCAGGTGCCGATCTCATTATGACACTTACAACTTATGTCCTTTTTGGTGAACACAAGTGTATTTTATTGAAAGTGTACCTAAGAGATCTTTGATGAATCTCATGGCTCTAGACTCTATAATGTGCGTTTTGGTTTTAGATGTCGGAGGCGTGGAGCAGAGTGCCACCTTTTCAATATCAACACATCTCGGAGTGAGAGGTCGATAGATTATGTAGTGTTCTCCGTGAGAAATGAAACAAATATCTTTTAAGAGATATCTGAGTGGATAGGAGGGGTGGTGCAAATGCGTCACTGGGTCCATGACGTCTTGTCTTCAATACCAGTATCACCTTAGTGAGTACCGATAGCAGATGTATTGACCCGGTTTCTGACCTAAGTTTTCATGGAGGGCTATTTCTTTTCACCCTTACAAAAACTTTTCTTTTTCATTCTTCAACCCCTTCTTTCTCCTTTCTCATTATACTCCTTTTTTCAATCATACCTAAGGACTTCTAATGCTAAGCTATTGGAATAGTCCTTGGGTAGATCCCTCCGGTTCTAGCGGATCATTGGACATAACCTAACCATAATCACCTTATTACTCCATGATTATCCTAGATTATTTGTCACATGCCATTAAACCTTGTGAAAATCTCTCAACGTGTTTATGAGAAAACACATTTTGTTAACACATCGAGAGTTTTGCATTTATGAAACACTCCCCCTTCACATGTGCTCATGCATTTTTGTAATAAATTGCACATGTTGGGTAGAGATCGCACATTTGAATTGATCGACTTTCAATGAACATAACCTTCGCGGGACACGCTTACATCACTAGTTAGACTAGTTTGAAGTTATTACCCGACCTGGTCATATTCAAAGATCATCTCTCGAATTGGTACTTTCTACTCAGACAAGTCCTTTGCGAGACACGCTTACATCACTGGTAAACCAGCTTGAAATTATTACCCGTCCTGGACTAGTCTTTTCGATTACTGACATTTAAGCTTCGTCAATTCGATGGTATTTTCTGAGTCTTTTTGTAGAGCTCGACTCATGATCACATTTTAATCACATTTCTCCCCCTCAAAAATAGCATTTCGATGGTATTTTTGATACCGTTTGATTAAAATCATTGTTTTTGGAAAGCTAATAGGGAGAAACGGTTTTGCATGAACTTTTTGGAACAAAGTTGTTTTTGAATTACTCCCCCTCAAAACTTGCATTGGTTGTGACATTTTTGTAAATTATGAAGCAAGTGAGGAGTAACAATTTGAAAAATCTTAAGATTAAGAAGTTTAGATTTGAAAAACTTTGCATGAAAACTTCTTATCTTTTAGGATTGTTGCAATAAAGCGTACAACAGGGTCCTTTCTTTGAAAAACGGGTTATGCACTGTTATGTGTGCATAAGCCAAAACGTTGAAGCCCGGGTTGTAAGCTGAAATACTTACAAGCCATTGATTTTAGGATAAGTGCTCGAAATTTTTGATGAAGCACTTTCCTTTCTTTGAAGCTCGGGTCCTGAACTGATGTGTTCAGAAGCCATCAGGTTAAGCTCGGGTTCTGGAGTGAGTCTCTCAGAAGCCATAAAGTGAAGCTCGGGTTTTGAACTGAATTGAACAAAAGCCATTTTGACCAGATTAGACAACAACTTTTGGAACCCATTTGAGCACTGCACCAATGGGTTTAGCATGTTTTGCAATCCATTTGTAAGTTGTGTCAATCTGATTCAAAGAGGTTGAATTCCAACGAGGACTGAAAACCTGTTTATCATCTGGAAATAACACTCGCGGAATCAACGGAGATTTAAAATCCTTTTTCAAAACAGAGTCCTTGTGTTGCAGCGAAAGTTTTTCAGAGTTTGAAGGACTTTGCTTTGGTCTCCACACTTGCCTTACCCGTGTAAAGCGAGATTGTGGAGTTTGAAATCTTGTAGTCTCTTCATGAGACTTGTTTGACCTTGAAAGCTTTTGAGGAGTAAGTGTTTCAGAAAATTTTTGTTTCTTTGAAAACTTCCTTCCTTTTTGTAAAGAGTAGGTTGTAAACTGGGAAACCTTTTTCGAAAATGGTCTTGGTCTTGAAAATTCACCCGTGTAAACCTTCTTTGAAACACTACCCTCTTTGGGAAACTTGGTTGAAACAGGAGATTTTCCTTTTGAACGGTTAAGATCATCAAACTTTGTTTTTAAGGCATTGTATGATGATCGCAAATCACTGTATTCTTTTTGAAGAAGATCTTGAGATGCCAATTTAGATTCCAAAGAAGCAATTTGTTTCAAAAAATGATCTTTTTCAGCTTTTGAATCATCTATTTTACGAGCCAATTTTCGTTCGAAAACAATATTTTCTTTTTCAAGTTTTTCAAAATATGTTTCGAATTTGTTCGTTTTGTTGAAAAGATCAGTTTTGGCATCCTCAAGATCGTTTGTGCGTTGAGCTAAAAGCGTTTCAAGCTCAAGCACTTTTGTTTGAAACACATGATTTGCATTGTCTGTTTCAAAATCTGAAGAATTAGAATCAAACAGAGGATTTGGATAGGAAACTTTTGTAACTTGAGGCTTCAATACTTCAGACTCCTTTTGTTTCATGTTTGCTTTTTGATTCAGAACACGTGAACGTTTGATTAAATTAAACAAATTTTTGTAAGTCTGTTTCAAATGCTCATTTTCTTTTTGTAATGATGCCATAGCATGTTCCAGTTCAATATTTTTTGTATCAAGTTCATCCAAATCAAACTTGATATTGGCATCATCACAATTTTCTTCAAAAATCTTTTCCTTTTCTTTAAGCATTGATGTCGAGGAGTTTTCAGAAGAAGCAATTCTTTTTGACAATTCTTCTTTGACATCAGCTACTTCTTTTGAAAGTTCGGTGATTTTCCTTTTGAAACAAAGATTCTCAGATTTCAAAAAATATGTATGATCAGAATCCACATTTTCATGCTCAAGGCTGACAGACACCGATTTGAATGACTCAATTTGATTTGTGAAAAAATCTTTTTGAATATCAAGATTTAAGTATTTTGCATCAAATTCATCTTCAAGAGAATGGATGTACTTTAAATCTTCTTTCATTTCAGTGACAAGAAATTTTTCAAAGTGTTCAAAGCTGAAATTGATATTTTTCACAAGAGGTTCAATCTCATCTTTTAAATACTTACAGACTTCCCTTTTTAGCCAAGCGTCTGATGACATGAGACGATTGTAGTCACTCTCGTTGTATTTTTGTTTTGACCAAATGACCTTTAACGTGTGGTCAATGTGATATTTAAGATTACAAAACTGTTTCCTTGCTTTATTTTGCCATAATTTAGCATCATAAGTAGCAAGTTGAACTTCTTTAAAAAATCTTTTCACATTTGTTTCTTTTCTTTTTAAAGGTGGTTTTGGTATTTCTGACAATTGTATACAACCATACACAAGCCTTGGTACGAGAGTGGGCTTTTTCCTTTTTTGGCTTTTAAGCGTTTTTCCTCTGCCAATTTTTCATCTTCTTCTGATATGAACAGAGCGTCAGGCGGAAAAAATGTATGTTCCACCTGATCTGTATTTTCAAAACCAATTCCTGATTTTCCCTTATGGACTTTCTCAGCTTTAGGAATCATCATTTGAAGAGTTTGAGCACTTTGGTCTGTTTTTCGAAGTTTTTCTTCAAGATTGTTTGAACGTTTTAAAACCTCTTGATTTTCATTTTCAAGTTTTGTATTAACAATCTTAAGATTTGAAGTGTTTTCCTGAAGCATTGAGTATCTCATTTTTAGTTCAACATTCTCTTTTAAAAGCTCTTGGACCTTTCTGTTAGCAGGGCCCAAATTTCTCTCCACATATTTCTGACCTTGAGATTTAAGGTTTGAGATTTCAGTGTCTTTGCTTTTTGTTAATTTTTCAAGCTCTTTGGACAATGAGATGTTTGTTTGCTTAGTTTTGAGATTGTCCTCTTTGTACTTTTCAAGTTCATGTTTTAAATTATGGATTAAAGAAGCAAATATGGCATGATCTTGATTAGGAGAAGATCCATCCTGGGCAGGCTTCCCTCCATTAGGATCCATATCTGGGGTTGTGGGAGTGATATTACTATCAAACCTTTGCTCCACATATGTGTCACTGATGGACTCAGGATGCGCAGGATGTGTCTTGTCATGAACAAACATATTCTCGAACAAATCAACATTATCATGATCGTTTGAATGTTGTACCGTAGCCCCTATTGCAATGTCGGATGAAAGTCTGATGTGGTCAGCTTCAGTATCCCAAACAGCTTCATTCCTGTGCGTACCCTCAGCATCCGAATCATATCTTGGACTGCAGCTATTGACCTGCTGTTCTGACGATGTTTCACTTCCCGTTAACATCGAGCTATCATCAGATGATGTACCCCCATCGACCTTTTCTTCATCCGTGTTTGTCTCTTTCTCATTCACCACTGGTTCCTTCAAAAGCATTTCTTTTTCAATCTGCTCTTTTTCCCGTGTCTGCTTCTCCATTTCAATTCTTTCCCGTTCTTTCACTTTCATTTCTTCCCGCATTTCTATCAGATGAAGTGATCTTTGATTAAGCTGCAATTTCAGCAACTCTATTCTCCAAAGCAGCTGATCTCTAAACGTTTCAGCTTCCAGGTCTCTTGTGACGCAGTCACTCCATGTTTCGATATTTGAATCATAACCCGGATGTTTTTCGACTATTCTGAAATCTAAGTCGAAAAACCATCTAAAGTGCGTCTTGAATGCGTCATATGCTTCAGTGCAGTCAAATCCACGTTCAATTGCGTGCTCTACTCGAAATATGTAATGCAATAGTTTCTCTCTGAATGTGTGATAATCCATTTCAGGTTCGAGGAGCATAGCAAACATTCGATCAAATGGATAATGATGCACCAATGGAACATTTGCGTTTGTGAGTCTTGCCAATAGACTTTTGATTGCTTTAAAGTGTATGAGACATCGTTCATTCGAGCGAGTAAAGTCTTGCATAACCTGAGACATTTGTCCCTCTTGAGAACTCGATTCCATTTTTCTTGTGATGTGCGATAAAGTTGATTCAGGATCTTTGCAACGAAATAGGAGATGTTGATGTGAAGTCTTGTTGTGTTGTTGGTGATGGTTGAAGTTGTAGTTTGGTTAGGTTGATGCAAGTTGTTACGGTGGAATTTTGGTCTGGAAACTTAAAACCTCAATAACTTCATTCTGGAGCGTTTTCAGGCCTCGAAACTTGGGTTGAATGAATAAATTATTCAACGTGTCCTTCTCCTCGGTCTCACGGTCGTTTTGACAGGTGTTTCGCTGAAAACGGAGTTACGGTTCAAAAGTTATGATCGTTTGAAGTTTCACAGAAGTATGAGGGCCAAAACTGCCAATTCTGGAAGTTCCCAAAGGCTGCTAGAAAGTACAGGGACTGAAATTGACAAATCTGAAAACAACTTTGACAAGTCTCAACTGCGACAAGTCTCAACTGCGACAAGTCTCAACTGCGACAAGTCTCAACTGCGACAAGTCTCAACTGCGACAAGTCTCAACTGCGATAAGTGTATGAATTGCGATAAGTCTGGTCAGTGGGCAATTGCGATAAAACCTGGCAGACTACAATTGCGATGAAACACCCAATTGCGATAGAACGCAGTTTTCTGGGAATTGCGATAAGAGACGCTGTTTTTTCTGAAATGCGATAAAACGCACTTTACCCACCTTTTTTGACTTTTTGAGTACTAGCCCACGTGAAGCCTTACAACTTTTCACCACTTGCAACTTTCCCTGACACCTTTTACTGCTTGGACCAATATAATATCAAAGATATTCAACAAACACTATCTTATCCAAGCCTTTTGATTAAAATCGATCTGAGAACCAAGAACAACATAAAGAACTTCCAAACCAAGTTGTTAGAACATAAAATAACCACAACTTACTGCCTTTGATCTTCAACCATGCATACAGTAGCCACCAAAGACACAAAGGTCCACGTTTTCCAAATAAAAACGCAACACAAATGTATTTTGCAACAAGATTCGAACACAAGAACTCCTACCTCGAAGCTAGGCTATTGATACCACTTGTTGTTGCCGATAATCACTCTTTATCACACAATATTTGCTAGTTAAGCACAAGAGATGAGATGGGACAATGGTGTTGGATCGTATATATGTTAAGTAGATAGAGAAATGATGTTAAAGCTTTTCTATTAATAAACACACAACACTCAGTGAACCACTTCCTCAAATGAGGAATTTGCACTTTAAATACTACAAGGTTATTTCCTTGTGGGCCTTGTGTGGGCTTTTCTCATGGGCTAGGCTTTTTACATATAAACTAAGTCTAACATAAGCCCACTTAACAAAGTTCTAATGTATTTGAATGGCCATCACTTTAATCACTAAAATTAAAGCTAACACCAAGGATGCGAATCACTCCATTAGGTAAGTGTTTGCCTTTTAAGATTGTGAGGAAACAAAATAAATACACACGTCACTTTTTCTTTCTCAAATTCTCAATTATAATATATTATCAGTCACAACATGCATTTACGGTATGGACATTGGGTTGTAAATTGATAGGCGCTCACAAACATCTTTTGCTACTCAAGACAATCAATTTTGGAGACCCCAAGCTTGGACGTTCGTTAGTGTAATTGTAACAGAAGCAATTTCTTATCTAATAATGGACGTATGGTGTCATTCTTTGTTTCATAATTTAAATGGAACATGTTTACGTTATTACTTTTCTTATTATCTCATTATCTATTTCTTTAAAAAATAACCCGGTGTCAACGGGTCTATAAGCTAGTATAGATTAGGGGTGAGCAGAAAAACCGAAAAATCCGAATAAATCAAAAACCGAAACCAAACCGAACCGAAAATAACCGAACCGAAAATAACCGAACCAAATTTGCCAAAACCGAACCGAACCGAACTTTTAATTCGGTTCTCGGTTTGGTTATGGTTTTGGTAATCAAAACCGAAAACCGAATTCATATAAACTTATATATTTTTTATATATTTATATATATAAAAAGATCCATATATATATATATATATATATATATATATATATATATATATATATATATATATATATATATATATATATATATATATATAGGTTAAAGTTAAAATAAAAAGACAAATATCCGTACATTACGTAAAAAGATTTTTTTTTAAAGTTCCCGAAAAAATCCAAAAAAAATCTACAAGATCGGGTATGTTGGTGCATAAAACTTTTGTGAAAGAAGTTTTTCTAATTTTGAGTTTTTATACGTTTTTTTTAATGCACAAAAAACGAATTTTAATGCGCAAAAAAAATTTTGATGCACAAAAATTTCAACTTTTTTTAGTTTGATGCGCAATGTTATTTTGATGAAAAAAGTCAAAAGAAGTTGTGTGCAAAAACGAATTTTTGATGCAAAAAAATGCGATTTAATGAACAAACGTATTTTTTCATAATTTTTTTTTCTGAAAAAATATCCACTTTTAGAAAAACTTCCTTTACAACTTTTTCATGCACCAACATACCCGATCTTGTGGAATTTTTTTAGAATTTTTAGAGAAATTTTTTGAAAAAAAAAAATCTTTTTACGTAATGTACGGATATTTGTAACACCCCAACCCGACAAGGGTCAAATGCCACATTATGGTGTCAACAGATCAAACGCAAGCGGAAGACTTACAAACATAATAGTTACAAATTTAGTTTAAGGTAATAATTAGATACTAACTTCTATGTATAATCAATTCCAAGCCCATATACAAATCCAAGCTAATCCAACTGAAAATGAATCCAACTCTAATCCAAAAGCAAATGGGTGCTAGTCAGGGTAGTCCACTAAGAGCTCCTATGCACTCTTCACTCAAGCCCAAAGATAGCCCAACTTCCAGCTTAATAACCTGCCGCGGAAAAAAAACGCGGCTGAGCTTAAAAAGCCCAGTGAACAGATATATATAACAAACGAATAATCAAAACGTATATAAGTATGAGAAAAGGGACATAAGCTCCTGCTGAAATGAATATCATCTGTCAAAAGAATGAGAGATCAAGATCATCTGAACAAATATCATAAGCCAAATGAGATAAGATAATACGAATCAAATGGATCAAAGCATACATATCAGAATAAGAATAGCTCTAGAGTCAAAGAAATAAACGTCAACGAACACGTCCAACCGAGACACTCGATCGGACCAAAGATACCTAACAGATAGCCACGAGCGTATCTATTCGAGCCACTCGAATAGACCACATAATCACATATACATATCATAAGTGTACGGAGAGGGGAGACCTCTAAGTACCAAATAGTGAGTGGGGTATAGGGCACATAAAGCCAGTCACCAAACAAATCATATCACTTATCAAATCATATAAGCCTAGGATGCATCCATACGCCCCCTGCAAAACAAATCATATACGTACCATGTACTAGACAAGTATACGCATATATCAAAATGGCCAAAGTGTACACATATCATATCATATCATAACAGAAGGGGACGTCGGGGATCAATCACACCTCCCCAGAAAGTGTCATGCCATCGGTGCCTCAATGACATGGCCATAGTACCTCCATGGCTAGTTAGCTCGGGCGACAAACATACAAATTATACCATATCATATTATCATATCAGAGAGAATCATAACAAAAGCATATATCGACCGAATCATATCAACGGATCATATAAATGAGATCATAGCAAACTCATATCAAAGAGATCATATCAACGGATCATAGTAACAAAATCATGTCAAAGGATCATAGCAAATGAAATCAAACGAATCAGAGTCAAGAATCGAAGTCATGAGAAAGACACCCTTACTGAGAAAGGGTAGAATATCTGTACCTTAAAAGCAATCTAACGCTTTCTCAGAATATTAGAGTTACTCCATCTTCAAACAATCTACACGAATTCAATAGCCATTTATTATTTATAAGCTAATTTAGTTACGACGGCTTCGATCTATATTTTATGGATACGTGATCTTTTCGTACTTATTATTATGAATAAACAATCCACAACTCTCTTTTAACCAGCAATTCACGTGTATGAACATATATAATAAGCTACTATATATTTGACCATGATCTATATTTATCTTTTTAACACTCATTGCATGTTTATGCTTTCATAGATTTTAGATGTACTCGACACCTAAGCTCACACTAACGACATGATTGACCCACATATTATTATGTATAATTAATGATTTGTGCATGATCTTATATTAGGCTGAATCGCTAAACAAACCTTTCAAAATGGTTTCTTATAAACATACTGTTTCGATATATAACATATTTACGTAAACTCATTTTAGAATGATGATTTCAAAGACACAATAGGCTGAATAAAAGATCGATCAAATAGGAAAGAAAACACAGCCGATAATATCGTTAACAAAATTTCCATCTTGTTCATGTCACGTTAACCCTTTATATATATATATATTTAAATATTTTAGTATAACGACTTCGCATGATATATAAGTAATATGTAATTTACGATTGTAACACCATATTCCAGCCCATTTGACACACCAAAATATTTATGTTCGACACACACATAACCACATGCAATGCAAACCGAAACACACCCTAGTCGAACACATATATACCTCTCGACACACCCATACTTGTACTCTTTTGTTTTTACAATGACACTGAGACAAACCCTCTCTTGAACCTCACAAGTATACGAGACACCACCAAATTACCCATGTACGTACTCAAATTTTTACGAGGCACATTTACTTTCTCGATATATATTTTGGCGAGACCAAAACAACACCAAATGACTCACGTTAAACAACACCAAATGACTCACGTTTACTCGTCCCAAAATTGACACATACTTCCCATAATATTACAAGCCAAGACCAGACCATATTCACACGTTAAGACATAAGTTATTATTTCCATCAACTAAGTGTATAACATGCATGGTCAATTCATTACTCCATTTCATATATTACTGTATGTATATTGTGCATTTTATCTATCTAATTATGTTTCACATGGGCTAAAAGTTCCATCACTTTTAAGAGTTTTAATATCAAAACATATATTATCATATTTCTCAAAAGTAGTTTACTGATGTAGATGTCAAAACCATCAGCGTATATCGATCTATTACTATATGCATGGTTTATGGTCATAAAGTTTTAAACTTCATCTCACTGATTATGGCTTATTGATTAGCATACATGGATTTTGTATGTCATATTATTATAGTATGCATGCATAGTTTCTTATTTCACGTTAACATGAGATGTTAACAAGATGTAGAGTCTTACAAGGAAGTGAGAATGGACTGTGATACGTTGGGATATAGGCAGAAACCAAGAAGACTCGCAACAAATTAAACCGTATACCAAAATTTTACACCCTTCGACTTGGCTTCCTTGAACCCGATTTGTTCCAGCCTTCTGGTCCTTCTTCTTTCTTTCTCGTACTACAGTAGTGATAGGATTGAATAGGACTTTGAGGAAATATAAATGTTTAGTATGAATGGGTTCTTGTGTGAGTGTTTCATACGTGTGTTCATATATATATATTCATGCATGTACATGGCTTCTTATAATGCAAGTTGGGTTATGATCATTCGATGTCAGGGAATATATTCGATGTATTATATAACATTCAATCAATATGGCAACTTGTAGGCTTGGGAAAAATTATAGAATGAAATGATTGTGAATGATTAATACTTTTGAGTTTAAAATTTCAAGTGGAGACCAACCAATGCCACTCTATCATGTTCCCTACTTTAAATAAAGTGGTTCTTGGCTTTATGTTTGGTCGGCTTCAATAAAGAAATCAAATAGAGTGTGTATCGATCGTCTTTAGAATAGAAGATCAAATTGTAAATTTTAAATGTGTAGAACATTGATGGTGTGATTAATATATGTTTACTATCCTTAAAATAGCATGATTTCGACAGCTAGAATATAATTTGGATCGAGTTAGGATGGCTTGTCTAAAAAAATTTTATATCGAGTTACTACTTATTTGCATTTCGATTTGAGCCTCAAAATATTAAAATAGCCAAAGCAATTCGGTTGAATCTTCTTATTCGAATTATTATACGAGTAGTCATAAATAAATATATGATATTCTTTATCATTTGAAAATTCACGCTAAGAAGCTATAATGCATGTTTTGCCTAAAGACCGTACTAGCAATTTATATTATACCACAAGCTCTAATTATTGTCTGTCATTTATTTTGTCAAATTTTTTATTCTTGGTGGACCTAGAGAATGTGATAAGCATCTTTGAGTTGTGGTGGTTCAATTATGAAATCCTGAAGGGTAATCCATCTAGCTCTTATGAAAAAAAAAAAATAGATTTTAATTAATGTAATTATTAAAATTTTCAAATTTCAAATTTACCCAGAAAAATGGTGTGGTGAATATTATTATTGAACAGTATATTGATTCAAAGTTACAAATTACTGATGGATTTTAGGAACCATGCTCTAAGGTATTATAATATTTGTCTTTTTATTTGATCTTTATCCTATATATATATATATATATATATATAACAATAAAATTTTATCCTAATATTAAAAAATACTTTTTATGTTTGAAATAACTTTTTTGGCTAAATATATTTGTATATTTTTCTTTTTCTTTTTAAATAAAGTGTGTAATTCGGATTAAACCGAAAACCGAACCGAACCAAACCGAACTAGAACTCAACCGAACCGAACTGAAAACCGAATTTGAATTCGGTTTGGTTTGGTTCACGGTTTGACCCTAAAAAAAATTAGCCGAATTAACCGAACCGAACTAACCGAATAACCCGAAGACCGAACCGATCAACACCCCTAGTATAGATATAGATAGATGCTCAAACCAAACGGGCCCCTAATACTTGAGAATTCAAACCATGTCAAGAATAATTAGTTCAAAGTCAACGAAGAGGATCACTTTAATTGAAAACAAGAAGTAACCGACTCCCATACACTCACCGCCATAAAAATAAAAAATCCTATATAAACCCTTGAACCATCACGCTAAATTTCTCATCATATAAAAAAATCAATCTTTCCTCGGATTATCAAGCGATCGATCATCGTGTGTTGAAGAATTTACTTGGATTTTACAACTCTATGATTTAAACCGAGAAATAGAATCTTTCGCGGGATTTTACAAAATCAAGACAAAACCGTGAGACAATGAACACTGGTATGCTGAACTTGATGATTGAATGAAGTAACCATGTTCGTGTTTCGAAATCCAAGTAAACCCCGTAGTGATGTTCAATCAACCCGAAAATATCACAACCCAAAATAATTCACAATTTCGGATTATTGATGCTCAATCAAATCGTTGGCCAAGATTTATCTCAACAATTTAGCCCCACGAGTAATACTTAAGCCCGAAAAATAATGGTAAACAAAATTTCGTCTCTTGGTTCAAACAAAGCAAAGAGAAATACGTCCAAGCTCAACCAAAAATCATCCCTTGTAGAAATAACCAACCAACGAGCCCAACAAAATTCTGGATCAAAAATAAACTCGTCCCTTGTAGTATTTCAGCCCGAGACCAACCTTTCATGAAATGCACGGCCCACAATCAAAAGCCCAAGTCTAAACCTAATTAACCCTAATCACGCTTACTATATAATACCACTATCCTAATTTATTTTAACCCTTCCAACAAATAAAACACGCAGCCAAATCAAATATTTCAACCAGAAAAATTAGCGCCCCTGTGATGAATTAATCCGAATACAAACACACAAACAACTCCTTCAATCTTGATACGAAAGATGACCACACTCGTCTTGTTATGATTTCAGTTAATCCACTCGAGCCAAGTACCAAATGGATCTCAGGTAGGTTGTTTATGATGAGATACATTTTTCATTTTGTTTGTTCAAATCGAAACCGACTGTAAAGATCCAACAAATACACGTGCCCCATACACTCACCGCCATAAAAAATCCTATATAAACCCTTGAACCATCACGCTAATCATATAAAAAAAATCAATCTTTCCTCTTCTTTGCGGATTATCAAGCGATCATCGTGTGTTGAAGAATTTGCAGGAGCTTAGTTTGGTTCTGATATCTGAGTTGCACAGAACATAATGGCAAATCTTGAAGATTCTTTTCTTGCGGATCTTGAGGATCTCTCAGATAATGATAACGTGAACCTGGAAGAAGATGTTAATGGACACTTGGCCGATTTAGAAGCCCTCAATTATGATGATTTGGATAGTGTTATGAAGAAAGTTGAGGATGCTCTAGAGAAGGGATCAGATATGCCAAATCAAGGCATGGTTTTGAAAGATAATGATCCCGTGTACCAACAGATCATGGAATGTAACACATTGTCAGTTGACATAGAAAATGCAATTGTGATCATTCACAATTTCATTCGTGATAAATATCGTCTCAAATTTCCAGAGCTCGAGTCTCTTGTTCACCACCCAATCGATTATGCACGTGTGGTAAAGAAGATAGGGAATGAAGTTGACTTAACCGTCGTCGATCTTGAAGGACTGCTGATATCTGCTGCTGTCATCATGGTTATTGCATCAACCACAAGTGGCAAACCGCTTCCCGAGAATGTCCTTGAGAAGACAATCGAGGCATGTGATCGAGCTCTTACACTCGATGAATCAAAAAAGAAAGTTTTGGACTTCGTCGAAAGCAGAATGGGCTACATTGCTCCGAATTTATCCGCCATCGTTGGGAGTGTTGTCGCTGCCAAACTCATGGTGACAGCTGGCGGTCTGTCATCACTTGCAAAGATGCCAGCTTGTAATGTTCAACTTCTAGGTGCTAAGAAGAAGGCTTTAGCTGGTTTTTCTACTGCAACATCTCAATTTCGTGTTGGTTATATTGAGCAAACCGAGGTCTTTCAGACTACACCTCCAGCTCTCAAGATGCGTGCATGTCGGCTTTTGGCTGCAAAATCAACACTTGCAGCCCGTGTAGACTCTATAAGAGGGGATCCTTCTGGAAGCCAAGGAAGAACATATCGGGAAAATATTCGTAAAAAGATTGAGAATTGGCAAGAGCCACCGCCTGCAAAGCGGCCTAAACCACTACCGGTCCCTGATTCTGAACCCAAGAAGAAAAGAGGTGGGCGCCGCCTTCGGAAAATGAAGGAGAGGTATGCTATTACGGACATGCGGAAACTTGCAAACAGAATGCAGTTTGGAATACCTGAAGAGAGCTCATTGGGGGATGGACTAGGAAAAGGATACGGTATGCTTGGACAGGCTGGAAACGGGAAGTTGCGTGTATCAGCCAAAGTTGCCAAGAAGTTCAAGGTCAAGCAATATAGTAGCGGTGGGGCTACCCCTGGCCTGACCTCGAGTTTGGCTTCCACGCCTGTTCAGGGGATTGATCTTCTAGATCCACACGCAGGCCCTAATAGGCTAAGGAGTGGAACTCGAAGCACATACTTCTTAGAAACAGGAACGTTTTCAAAGATCCACGTACCGTAGTATGGCAAGTTAATCTTCTTTATGTTCTTTTTGCTTTGAGCCAGATGAACTCTTGGCATAGAGTGCGCAGATATTATTCTTTCTTACGATACTTATGGTGGTATATATTCACAGTAGGTTTTGTAATTCCAATATTGGCAGCAAGCTTGGTGAAGTTGATATAAGTAAAGTCGAAGGTTTAGCTCCTTCACTCAATTGGGTACTGCTTTCTTAGTCTTTTTTGGCATACTCTTCTTTTTCCCCAACTACTCTGTTAGATATTTCAAAGATTTGGTATTATATGTTTGTTTAATGGATTGTGTCCCATTTGAAGTTCCATAGTAACAGTTTTAGCGAAATTTGAACATTTTTTGTGAGAGGGACCAAAATCATTTGAAGTTAGGAAGTGTTTTGAATTGCACATGGTTTTGGGTTGTGCTTATGGCATTATACCACTTTAAACAAACACATTCCTATGTGCTAATTTAACAGCGTTTAATACATCAATAGTTAAATAAATACTCCGGTCAATACTTACGTATCCAAAGACTTCAATCTGTCATTTTCTTTCAAAAACAAAATGTGCGATCCGAAACACCATCTAAAAGGTGATTCTTTATATATACACATCTTACACATCTCTTAGAATATATAGACGGAAATCATACACATCTCTAACTTAAGTAAAAAGATGAAAGTCAAAAGGTAAATGATAAAGGAAACAACACTCGAGCTCTCAAATCTGTAACGTAATAAACTCAAACATAGTGCTTTTAAGCATGTTGCAAGTGCTTATCCATAAGCATGAGAAGAAAAAGTATGCAATCCCAAACACCCTCTCAGTTTCAGTTGGCCTGGAGGTCATTTAGCACAAACTGGTTTAGTTTCTAAAGTGGGCCGTAGTTTAGAGGGGAACCTATAACTATGCTGAAATCCAAACAAACATATATTTACAAACCACTTCCTTTGTTAGGGTTAGTATGATTTGAGTTGGAGGTCGCAAAGTGAACACGTAGGCTGCGTTAGGAAAGGGGTCAATACGGTTTTGGATTAAATTGGTAACTATTTTATACGGGTCCCGGCCCCTTAAAAGGTCCGCCCTTGCTTACCTAGGCATTGGTATGTATTTCTTTACTTATACTAATAATACTCGTTTAAGTAGCAGGAGGGATGATTTAGAGTCGACCTCCTCTCGACCTCCTCACCAACACCTCCTCACCAGGCACACATTATATCTAGAGCCACGCTCAATGAAAAACACACACACACACACCATGAAACACACAAAATCAGTTCCTTTCTAATTTGATTTGTAACAACTGAAATTGGAATTAAAATCCATTCAAAGCGGCAGAAGTAAATCAGATATATTAAGCTATTCAGAACTCAGAAGCTTAATTACAACAACAACAAGAGGTAATACAAGAAGATTTGTTTAATGTTAAATTGTTGGTTATATATGATGATTATGGTTATTGTTTCAAATATGGATTCTTGAACTTGTTAACAAGTCGCTCAATGATGTCAAGCTTTAGTCTTTTGGGTTGCTAATGATACTTTGATGCAGATAAGCAGTCTTTTGGGTTGCTAATGATACTTTGGGTCCAGCTTTTTCAATCGTCTCGATTATAAGAATATGCAGAGGCATATGATTCAATACAAGGCACGGTTTGTTTGCTACCCCTCTTATTAATTATATTTTGAAAAGTTTCATGGGTATCTGTTTAATGCAACCCATCTATACTTAGTTTATGTGAGAGTATTTTGTGTATTTCGAAGTGAATATGTAATTCAATTCGATCCACGGACAACAATGTAATGTTCTCTCTAAGCTCTTGATCTATGCTACAGTATATTATTTTGCACCAAAATAAATGCATTTAGAACTTATGCTTATGAGCTCAATAAGCTCTTTTACCCAACACTAGAAACTGATTATGTGTGAGATTGGTAAGATGAAACGGGTCAAACGTGCTTGATTACAAGCCATGCTCGTTTGGAAGTTGGGGTAAAACCGGTAAAAATAAAGCAGTTAGAAGGTTGTTACCACTAGTGTGTAGTTGTAAACCATTTGACACAGTTAGCTAATTATGTTATTTAACATGTGACCCATTATCAAGAGAAGTTTAGCTGCATTGACATGCTTTTACATGAGTTAGTTATAATTTCCCTCTCAGCTCATGGATTGGGATCTTTACTTAACAAGATGCCCGTGAAAGATAACAAGTTAGGTGCTGACAGTGATGCACAATATTATACTCCGTAACTTGGAAGAAGCTATGGATATTACAGTTAACAAGTACATCGGCGATGTTAAATGAGATGGGAGTTAGTAACTTAAAACTAAGCAACGGGAATGGTGGCTTAGAGCATGTTAGTGTCCATGCTATTATCGGATTAGTGTGGATGGGAAAAGGATTACTTATGCGAGGCCATGAAAAGGTAAAAGACGGATCAAGTTTTTGCTGAATTTCTTGATATCAAATGAGAGCATAGATTCATCAGCAGATTGTCAAGACTTGATGAGAGCTGCTGCAGACTCGTTTAGTATTATTATGAGTGATTCTCAAGCTTGTCTGAACAAAAGGTTACATTCAACCATAAGACCGTTGTATAAGCAGCGGCTTTCCAGTATGGTGATACCAATCTTGCGATCATCAGTCGTTAGATCTGATTCACCAATCACAAGGTACATAATGCACCTTTCTTGAGATCTTTTTTGTATTAATGATGATAGCTTGAGACAGTAACGCCTAACTGTAAATAACTTGCAGATCTATGCTACATAGAGCCCTTGCACATGTTATAACTTAGTTGAGGTTATTTTAAAGGTTAATTTTAATTTGTAGGTAAGTCATATAATGTTTTGCGAGGGTACATGGAATATTTTTGCAGTGTGTTTACTTTAGGCTTTGCTTTCAAGGTATACTTTTACAAGACTTCCTTTACTGGTTTTAGGAGGTGTGTTTATACATGGCCACTTAAGTGATTTTGCTGTAAATTTAAGCAAATCACGGTCGATGATAAATCCCTCTGCTAAGAAAGTATCTAAATTAAGTGACATGCTGCCAAGTTTAGGCGATATAGTAGAAAAAGAGCACAAAAGGCTTCTTGCTCGGAAGTCAATTATTGAGAAAAGAAAGGACGAACAGGAACGTCATCTAGTGGAAATGGTATTCATTTTCATTAATAATCTGAAGTTCTGTAATATATATTGTTATGTTTGATACCCTGCTTGATATCACATAAACTTTTTTTTTTAATAAAAAATTTAATATCACAATAACTTATTTTTGATATCACAGAAACTTTTTTTTTTTTTTTTTAAATAAAATTGTTAATGTCACCGTAACTATCATGGATTTTTAATATCACGGTTCATTTTTACTACAAGACTAATGAAATCAAATACCATAAAGTGTTTGTTGGTCAACCCGCTAAAATGACCCATTTTAACATGACTCCTGTTTGACTGGTTACTAACCCACTCGACCCACCCATATTAGTATAAAGAAGCACATACCAATGGTTAGAGTTATTATTGTTTTCTTATTAAAAGTAACATGTGATAGAGTAAAAAACGTAGCTAGCTTAGGATTAGAACATGGGTTTGTCATCTGTTTGAAAGAAAGTTATAAACATTTATGCTTAATAGCGTTAACAAATTATGCTTATTTAGAATAGTCGCTTTAGAACTTACTTGTTTTTTTAACTGATTCTGTTAGAATACACTCATGATGCTGTAGTAAAGCAGAGAGATGAGTAAAGCAGAGAGTGAGGCAGGCTATGAGGGTCCCACCGTGACAGAAGCCGACATTCAACATATCGTGTCTACATGGACCGGAATACCTGTAGAGAAAGTATCGAGTGATGAATCAGACCGTCTCCTCAAAATGGAAGACACCCTTCACACACCGGTGTCGGGAATTCCAAAGTTGCAAAATCACTAGCCTCATACTACTTCAGCTCAGAAGAAGCCATGATCCGTCTGGACATGAGTGAGTTCATGGAAAGACACACAGTCTCGAAACTCATCGGTTCACCACCCGGTTATGTTGGCTACACCAAAGGTGGTCAACTAACTTAGGCAGTACGTCACCGCCCTTACACCGTGGCCCTATTCGATGAAATCGAGAAGGCTCACCCTGATGTCTTTAACATGATGCTTCAGATTTTTGAAGATGGAAGCCTGACCGACAACTAAGGAAGAACTGTCGATTTCAAGAACACTCTTTTGATCATGACATCCAACATAGGAAGTAGCGGATATAAGGACTTTTAGGGGATTACTTGTTGATACAAAAGTTGGGCGTTCCTTGTGAGGGCTTCTATTCTCGTACCAATTAGATCTTAATGCTTGATGGAACCTGCGCACTAAGAAAAAGAGCAGACACCGTTAGGCTTATCGAGGGATTGTCTCCCCCGATTATCCTCCGGCGTGAGAGTAAGTAATCGAATTTAGGGTTTAGTGAAGAGTTAGGGTTTTTAGTGAGTCGTACCTTTTACCGAGGGCTTGGATGCCCTTTATATACACATGAAACCCTAGTAGGTTTCGTGTTCCCTACTCCTCGGCGTATTCGCCGATATCGGATATTCGGTGTATATCTCATTTATTTAAGAGATACTTCATATCCTATCCGAAAATAACTTTGGGCTTGGGCCTTGTAGGCCCAAACCATATAACTGGTAGTCCAGTTATCGCCGTAGCGGCCCATACGTGGTGGGCTTAAGTATTAGTATTGTTTACTAATCGGGTCCGCGACCCGGGTGTAGACTATACGTCATCATGTCCCCCCAGTCTAGTGTGCGCAGGGTAAAACCTGCGGATGCTAGACTAAAGTCGTGTCGAAATTATTCCCCACGCGTACGCGGGAAGATTTAAAAAATTTACCGCCAATAACGCACGTATGATGTATCTAGTCCAAAAAGGGTGCAATTCGGGTACCTTGGGAAGTGGAGAAGTTATCCACTTGTCCTGTACCGTCAGCTCTCCCAGCCACACGATTTGAGTTAGTGGGATACACGTGTCAAGCATCGGTGGTGGGTGGAAAACTATATAAGCTACCGCCTCCCTTTACTGTGATATCCACAGTAAAAAAAACATATTTCCACCATTTTCATATCTTCCAATCTGCTATCAAAGAACGATAATCCGAAGGTAATAGCGCGTGCGCACATTCGAAAACACAAAATGGTTATGCAACTTCAGGATTTCACTTCTAACATAACCGAAGATGAACTGAATCAGTTCACCTCGGATTATTTTATCCCTTATGATCTGCACCCAGAGGTGCCAGGTCCAAATGACACCATCACGAATTTCCCCGATGGGAAAGTGGGGCTATATACGCGCTTTTTCGAGTGGGCGAATCAGCGCGTACCCATTTCCGTGCTCTTGAGTGATATACTCAATTATTACGAGCTCCACATCTCCCAATTGCACTGTATTGGTGCTGGGAAGATCGCCAATTTTGAGGTGAACTGTCGCTTGTTAGCGATTCACCCGACCCTCCAATTATTCCGCGCGTTCTATCACGCGACGTGGTCAAATGGGTGGGTTACCTTCTCCAAGCGCGTAGGCAAGTTACAATGCTATGTGAAGAAGGTGGATAAACTCAAGGACTGGAGGGAGAAATTCTTCTGGATTGACGCCGCCGTCTTTCCTTCCCACTTTCCATTTTACACCCGTGCCACTCTGCCCAAGGATGAGCGCCCCCCGGAGACGTGGTATAACGTGGATCATGCGGCGGTCATTGATGAAAACCGTATTCCCATCAAACCGTATCCGGAAGCGTTCCTGGTGCATATGGGCATCAGTCGCAACTTCTTCGAGCATGAGACAGAGGTTCCCACATTCTTGAATGCGGATGGCACGGGTGGGTGCTTCTTCTATCGTTATTAATGTAAGCGTTTCTTCGTTTTCCATACTTTATGTAACTTGCTTTTCTTTGTCTACTTTGTTGCGCAGAGATGGATCTTTTTGCGGTTGTTAACTTGGAGAATCCGCGTGCCGTACCGGTGGGGGTGCGTCCTCTGAGGGATGGTGAGCAGACCATTCTGGATGCAACGGCTGGGCGCGTCGTGGACTTGGTTCTCCCAGAGCCTGAGGGCTCCCCTAATGTGGTGGCAGCTGAGCCGCTGCAGGGGGTGGCTCCTCCTGTGCAGCAGGGTCCTGACACTGCGCAGTCTCCTCCCAGCAATACGCTTATTCATTTAGAGGAGACTGACAGTGAGATGGAGGAGGGCCCCCAACTGACGCGCAAGAGGGCGCTTAGTAGTGGTGCTGAGAGTTCTTCCAAGAGGCCACGCACTGAGGTTGAGAAGAGCCCATCTTTTACTGAAGTGCAGATGGAGTAAGTATCTAAGTCACTAGGTATGAACTTTTGTTAAGTTATACTTTATTTTAACTTTGTTCCTTCATGTCTTCAGTGTGGATGCTGAGAAGTCTGGTGGAGGTGCGTCCACGGCTGAGACTGAGAAGGACGTGTCCTCGTCTCCTCCCATGTAAGTATTTTTTAGCAATCCCTTAGGATTTTTCATATGCTTGACTGTTATTCATGCGCTAACCTTGCTTCGTGATCTTTCGTGTAGTGAACAGCCTGTGGAGGACGCTGGCGTTGTAGATGGAAGTGCGCCTCCCAAGGCGACTTCCTCTTTGGATAAGGCGCCTTCTCCCAGGGATGTTGGAGGGGAGTCAAATTCGTTTGACTCTATGATGGAGGAGCTGGCCTCCCTTGCTGTGCGCCAGTCCGAGCTGGTGGCGCAAGCCAGGGTGTGCCAGTCTGAGGAAGTTTCCAGGCTGCAGGCGCAGTTGGCGTCTGTGCAGGCTGAGTTAGCAAGCTCTAAAGCTGAGCAGCTGAGCTCCAAGGCTAAACTGGAGCGCGCAGAAGCGTCTGCGCAAAAATCCGCTGAGGGGAAGCTCTTGGTAATGGCTGAGCTGGAGCAGGAGCGTGCTGCTGCGGACCTTCAGAAGCGTAATTCTTTATGGGCGCTAAAGTACTTGCAACAGAATAGAAGCAAGCACTTTGCCAATATTGAAGAGTTCCGTAGCCGAGTGGAGCTTGCGCTGAAGACGCAAGAAGAGAAGCTCCGCAAGCTCAGCATCGAATATGATGAGGAGCTATACCCTCACATGGTTCAGTCTGTAGCTGAGCGCAGGTACATGCCGCTTTTATCTCTTTATAACTTATGTATATTTGAGACCCTTTTTCTTATTAACACTTGTGTTATTTCGTAGGTGGTTGATCAGTCATGGTCTTCGCCTGGCCGCCATGTGTACGCTGGAGCATCCTGAGGTCACCACATCCTTTGGAAAGGTTGTGGAGTGCGCTATTGCACATGGTGAAACCTCGGCCGCGAACAAACTTGCTGAGGCCAAGTTGTTGATCGTGCCGCTTGCGGAGGTCCCTGGGTACAAGGCGGATGCCCGAGCTGAGCTTGTTGCTGCCATGGAAGAGTTGAAAAAGCTTGAGCTTCCGCATATCGCTCATTTGGAGCGTGATCAGGATCAGCCTATCAGCGTGATCATGGCGGGGCTCACTCTTCCCAGGCATCTGAAGGAGGATGCGGATCAGCAAGTGGACTTCTACTTGAAGCCTGATGTAGCGCAGTTGAAGGTACCCATTTTTGCTCAGCCTCGTGACATTCTGAATCCTTTCCGTATTGAGAAAGAGATTTCTTTGCAAAGGTCGCTAAATGCTCATGTTTCCAGGGTCGCAAGAAAGAAAGGCGTGAAAGGAAAGGCCATTCTGTGCGGCATAGGCGCTGCGCATCAGCCTAGATCCGATGGTGTGCCTGTCTCTGTGGCCACTGTTTCTCTTGATGATGCAGAGTTGTTGAAGCGGCTCGAGGATACAAAGGAAATGGCTTTGAGTGGGGGCTCCAGCCAGCTAAGGCGTACATATAGCATTTAGCTTTTTTGTATAAGTCTTTTGTAGAAACGTATTTCTATATATGAAAATTTTGCTTTTGTACTTAGTGTTTTTACAACTTCCAAATACTTATGCTTTTGAACTCGTAGTTTGTATGTATCTTTGCGTGAAGATACCTCTAATTATCTAAGCGTGCTTAGAAAGGAAAAATTATCATTATGTATGGATTTCCTTAAGTAGTGACCGTAGTCGTGTATTGAATTTTTCCAACTTAATGAAAAGAAAGAAATCATAGTCGTCTATGTATTTTTGTAAGTTTACTTGTTGTATTTTACTTTAGGGAATCAAGAGTCTTGATTTCCTGAGTTGTTAAACGCGCACAGTGTGCCCTAGTGCGCATCCGTCGTGGGTTGCGTAAGGAACTTGCGCCAACGTCTTGAGCGCAAGGTGTTTAACAGGGATTCGTGATCCGAAGTTGATGGGTTTGCAACCCTCTTACTCAACGAGTTGTTTATTAGGTTTACTCATCCTATCTGCCATCGTGGGTCTTAGTGTGTGCATGCACGCCATGTAGGCAAGATGATAACAATATTGAAATACGATAATGAAAGATGCAAACAATAGAGTTAAATGTGTTATGGAGTTAGCTAGAAACCATAACGTTTTATTAATACTTGCAAGTTTTTAAAAGAGAATGCTTATCTAGATAATACTTAAAAAATAAAATTACATGGATTCTTTATTGGGGCACTTTCTAAAGTGCGTGGGTATCCATGTTGGGCCGTAGCCTGCTTTAAAGATAGCACCGCTTAAGGTTGCGGACGTTCCACGTTCGCTGTAGCTCATGTCCGTCCTTGTCGCGTAGCTTGTACGCTCCATTTCCAAGTGCTTCTATGACCTCGTAAGGTCCTTCCCACTTTGGTCCTAGCTTACCAGTGTCTTCTGCGCGGCTTGAGTCATTTTCGCAGTATACGAAGTCACCTGGTCTGAATGAGGTGCTGCGTACCTTGGCATCATAGTATCCTTTCATTCTTGACTTGGCTTTTTCTTCGCGTATTGCTGCGCGTTCACGTCGCTCTTCCAATAGATCTAAATCTATGCGCCGCTCATCATCATTGGTTGTCACATTAACTTCCGCAGTACGGATGGTTGGCATTCCAATTTCAGCTGGTATTACAGCTTCTGTCCCATAGACCAAAGAGAAGGGAGTGTCCCCATTACTAACCTTGATGGTTGTTCGGTGCGCCCAGAGAACATGTGATAGTTCCTCTACCCATCTTCCTTTGTGTCTGTCCAGGCGCGCTTTGATTCCTTCACCTAGGCTTCTATTTGCGCGTTCAACCAGACCATTGGTTTGTGGATGAGTTACTGATGCAAAGTGTTGCGTGATGTTCAGCTGTTCGCACCAATCTTTGAACGGGTTATCACGGAATTGTTTTCCGTTATCTGAGATAATTTCCCCAGGTAATCCAAAGCGACATACTATGTTGTCCCACACGAATCGTTTTATCTGATTACCTGTTATGGTCGCTACTGCCTTTGCTTCGATCCACTTAGTAAAGTAGTCTATTGCCACAATGAGGAATTTCAATCCACCTGCGGTAATAGGGAAAGGTCCAGCGATGTCGATACCCCATTTGTAGAATGGCCATGGTGATGTAATAGGCGTTAGTTCATGCTGTGGTCTGCGCGGAATGGGTCTGTGAACTTGGCAATCACTGCACTTCAGTACCAAATCTCGCGCGTCACGGTGCATAGTTGGCCAATAGTATCCAGACCTTAGGGCGCGCGCTACAATGGACCGTGGTCCTGAATGCATGCTGCATGAGCCTGCGTGGATTTCTCGAAGTACATAGTCTGCCTGGAGAGGTCCAACGCACCTAAGCCATGGTTGTAGGAATGAGCGTCTATATAAGATGTTATCTCTAAGCTCGAATCGCTGCGCTGTGCGCCGGATTCTTCGAGCTTCCTTCTGTTCTTGGGGGAGTATGCCCTTGCTAATAAAGTCAATGATTGGTGTCATCCACGTAGGGCCTTCTTCTTCTATCACTGTGGATACTTCCATCTCTTCAATTGACTTATTTTTCAAGGTTTCCACCAATACTTGTTTTGATAAATGTGCAAAACTGGTGGATGCAATCTTGCTCAGCGCATCTGCTTTCCTGTTTTCGCCCCTGGGAACCTGCTTGATGGTAAACCTATCGAAGTTCTGGATCAGAGATTTGGTTTTTTCGAGGTATTGGATCATGTGTTCCTCCTTTGCTACATACTCGCCTAACACGTGGTTAGCAACTAGCCGTGAATCGACATTCGCTTCTAGGTTGCGTGCACCCATTTGAATTGCGATGCGTAACCCAGCCAGGAGTGCTTCGTATTCTGCCTCGTTGTTCGTGGCTGTGAATTCAAAGCGCAGTGCGTATGTGAACTCAGCTCCTTCTGGGTTAGTGAGAATAAGACCACCTCCTGATCCATCTACGCATGAGGATCCATCAGTAAATAGAATCCATGGTTCTTGAAGTTCCCCCTTGCTTGTCGCAGGTGTAGTGTCAGTATCTGGCTTCTCGATGATGAAGTCGGCCAATATCTGCCCTTTGATTGCAGTGCGCGGTCTGTATGATATGTTATGCTCACCCAGTAAAACACTTCATTTTTGTAGGCGTCCCGATGCGTCGGGTCTCGAGATAACTTGTTTGATGGGTTGGTCTGTGAGAACAACTATTGGGTGCGCCTGGAAATACCTGCGCAGTCTTTTTGCTGCAAACACGAAGGCTAGGACCAACTTTTCCATTGCAGTGTAGTTAATCTCCATCTTCTTGAGCGCCTTGCTAACAAAATAGATGGGTGTTTGGACAGAGTTCCTGTCAGTTAGTAGTACTTGCGCTGACTGCTCCCTGAGTCGCAGATAGGTACATGATCAGTTCTTCCCCTGGTCGGGGCGCGACAAGCTTTGGTAGCGCTGCTATGTGTTGTTTGAGCTGTTGGAAGGCCTCTTCTGCTTCCTCGGTCCACCTGAAGTCTCCCTTTTTTGTGCACTTCTTGAGTGTTTTGAATAGGGGAAGTGACTTGTCCGCTGATTTGGATAAGAATCGGTTCAGTCCGGCTAGTTTGCCGTTTAGTGACTGGACCTCCTTCAGTGTGCGCGGTGAGGGAAGGTCAATGACTGCTTGAGTCTTTTCTGGGCAAGGCTTGATTCCATCGGGTTCTATCAGATACCCGAGAAACATGCCTTCTGTAGCGCCAAATGTACACTTCTTGGGGTTCAATTTCATGTTGATTCTCCTCAGTGTTTTGAACGTTTCCTCCATATCGCGCGCTAGTTCTTCCTCAGTATGGCTTTTGATGACGAGGTCATCAATGTATACTTCCAAGTTGCGGCCTACTTGTTTCTCGAATGCAGTGTCTACCAATCGTTGGTATGTTGCTCCTGCGTTCTTTAGGCCAAAGGGCATCTTTGTATAGCAGTAGACACCTTGACTTGTGTGGAAGGCTGTTTTCTCTTCGTCTTCCTCCGCCATTTGAATTTGATGGTATCCCTTGTATGCGTCCAGGAAGCATTTGAAGGGATATCCACACAGAGATTCGATCTTCCAATCTATCTCTGGTAGCGGGTAGCAGTCCTGTGGACATGCTTTGTTGAGGTCTGTAAAGTCTACGCACATTCTCCAACTGCCATCGCTTTTCTTTACCATTACTGGGTTGGAGAGCCAGTCATGGTAGTAGACTTCTCGCATGATGCCAGCGTCTACTAGTTTATGTACTTCTTCCAGGATGGCTTTTGCGCGGTCTGGAGCTTGTCCGCGCTTTTTCTGTCGTATTGGAGGATATCCTTGTCGGATTTGCAGCTTGTGTTCCGTGATGGAGCGTGGCACTCCTGTCATATGCTTTGGTTCCCATGCAAAAATATCTAAGTTATTTTGCAGGAGTGCGCATATGACTGATTTGCCTTTGTCAGACAAAGACCCGCCAATAGATACTTGTTGATCCGGGTAGTCAGGGTGAATGGCGACCTTTAAGTTTGGGACTTTGATTGCGCGCTGTTCTGGAACATCGCCTGCGTCATTTGTCACTACGTTGCATTCTTTGGGTGGTATGGTGGTATTGTAAAGAGTGACAATACCTCCTTCCACTGGGAACTTAAGCATCCCGTGCGCTGTGGATGGCACGGCGCGGATAGATGATATTCCAGGTCTCCCGATGATGCCGTTGTACGAAGAGGGGGATCTGATTACCATGAAGTTCATCCAGGTGACTGTAGAGTGTGGTTTGTCACCAACTTCTACAAATAGACGTAATTGCCCCATGGGCCATATCTTCTCCCCTGTGAAGCCAGTGAGCGGCGTTGTGGCTGGGATCAACTGACTCTGTATCTCAGGTCGCAGCTTCTTGAAACAGTGTTCATATATAATATTAGCGGATGCACCTCCATCTATATACTTGCGACGGATGTCGTGACCCCCCGTATGTATTTCAATGGTAAGTGGATCCACTACTGCGTTGTTCGCAGTTAGGGAGGGGAAAGAAATTTCGTTTCCCTTAGAAAACCGTTGACTGACCTTCTGTCTTGTCGCGCGCTGCCATGGCTGTATCATGTAGATGATATCTGCCTTTTCTTTTGATGTTTCTTTCTTGGACGAAGGTTTTTGTTTGTCTCTCCCTTCTCTGATATTTTTTACGAGGTGGTCCATCTTCCCTTCTTTTACCAATTTGTCAATCAATTGGCGCAGTTGGACACACTCGTTGGTTGTATGGCCTTTCTGTCCATGGTATTCGCAATAGCCATTCCCTGTGCGTCGATCCTCTGGGGTGCGCATTGGTGGTGGTTTCGGGAAGTTCGCCCCTTCCGTCGCGAATATCTCCTTAGTTGTTTTTGTTAATGGGGTATACTTGTCGTTTCCCCTTCCACCGCCTTGGGTGCGATAATTCCTTTTACGATTGCCACTCTGGTCATTGGATTGTCTCCTTGACTCTTCTTGTGGCCTATGGTTCGAATAGCCTTTTTTGCTATCCGCAGCGGCTTCTTCTCCTTGGACAAAAGACCTCGTGCGCTTCATGAGTTCGTCAAAAGTTAGGGGAACCTTATCGTTTAACTTTTTTATCAAATCTGGGTTATTGATTCCATTCATAAAACCCTATATTTTTAGTATCTCTGGACACGCCTTGACTTTCATGCATTCGTCCTTAAAGCGTTCCATGAAAGTACTTGTGTGTTCCCCTTGTCGCTGTTTAACCCTAGCGAGTTCGATAGGGTTTTTGGCGCACTTCTTCCTTTGAGTAAAGTTTAAACGAAACGCCTTGCGCAACTCTTCAAACCCACCGATGCTTCTGCGTGGAAGCTTGCTAAACCAGTTGCGCACATTCCCTACTAATGTAGAGTTGAACATATGGCACCACACAGGCTGTGGCCAATTTTCGATAGTGGCTGCTGATTCGAAAATTTTTAGGTGATCATCAGGATCACCTGTCCCATCATATGTTTTGACATTAGCAGGCATGCGCCTTTTCTTATTCTCCGAAAAATCGCTGATGCGCTCAGTAAATGCATCAACCTTTTGACGACGCCAGGGAAGAGACATATCTTCATCTTCCTGGTCGCGGTATTTCCCTCTTGACTTCCAGTGTCCTGTCTCGTTGTCCGAGGAATCACTTGAAGATGAGCGAACTCTTTTGTGACGCTTGCGTCGACTATCATCAGAGTCTGAGCTTGCTCCTCTGCGGCGCTTGCGCCGACTATCCTCAGAATCAGAGCTTGAGGGGCTTTCACTTGGGGAGCATCGTCGCCCAAGCCTATCTTGGATCCTGCGACTGCCAAGTCTAGCGTGGACATTGGCGCGCCGTTCCCCATCGTCATGCTCCTCCAGATGCTGGAAGTCGGCTGTTTCATCGTCCACAACCTTCCTTCCAATCCTGGCAAACACTGGTTGTTTGCGGCTGGCCTTCTCGCGTCTTTCCTTTCGGTAGCGCGGTGGGGATACTTCGTGCTCAGGGTCGAAGTTGAGTCTGGCGTGCAGACTTTGGCTTGACCTCTTCCTTGCCTCCTCTTGCATGAGCGCAGCCAAGGCTTCGTAGTTTTGAGATACAAAGTCACTTGGCGCTAGTTCAGGAGTGACTCCTTCTAGCGCGATGGAGTCTGTTTCCAGAACAAGATCCTTGTTTCGGATAGGCGCATTGGGAGGCTCAGCGAAGTTCACCTCTGGCATAGCGAGAGGAGTGCGTTGTGGGTCTACCGCGCTAGTACTTGTTGTAGTAGCATTGGTAGTCAGAATGGGCGGTTCTACTGGAGTAAGGAGCAAATCTGAGTACGTTCCAAAGCTTCTAGGCACACTGGTTGTCCCAGAGGTCTGCTTAGAGGCCGCATCAGTTTGCTGTTTCTTCCCTAGTAAATCGTCATGCGATTTCTTCGTATGGGGAGTTCGCTCCTTCCCGTGTTTCGTCATTCTAGTTCTTGGTAAAAATCTTAGTGTAGGGTCCCACGGATGGCGCCACTTGTTGATACAAAAGTTGGGCGTTCCTTGTGAGGGCTTCTATTCTCGTACCAATTAGATCTTAATGCTTGATGGAACCTGCGCACTAAGAAAAAGAGCAGACACCGTTAGGCTTATCGAGGGATTGTCTCCCCCGATTATCCTCCGGCGTGAGAGTAAGTAATCGAATTTAGGGTTTAGTGAAGAGTTAGGGTTTTTAGTGAGTCGTACCTTTTACCGAGGGCTTGGATGCCCTTTATATACACATGAAACCCTAGTAGGTTTCGTGTTCCCTACTCCTCGGCGTATTCGCCGAGATCGGATATTCGGTGTATATCTTATTTATTTAAGAGATACTTCATATCCTATCCGAAAATAACTTTGGGCTTGGGCCTTGTAGGCCCAAACCATATAACTGGTAGTCCAGTTATCGCCGTAGCGGCCCATACGTGGTGGGCTTAAGTATTAGTATTGTTTACTAATCGGGTCCACGACCCGGTGGTAGACTATAATTCATCCAACATAGGAAGTAGCGGATATAAGGACTTTTAGGGGATTACTTCTTGGATTATTCTTTGTGACTACTTGAAAATCGATCGATACACAGGTACTTATATTTCTGTGCATATAAGTTTTTTATACGCAACATGTACTCTGCAGAAAGGTTTAACTTTGTCTTGTTATTGTGCAACTACTTATCAGGGATGTCACGTATGGCAGCCAATTACACACCAAGGCTCACTGAATACTTCAAAGGGAAAAATTTATCCTGGTATCTGCATATCACACCATGGTTTTAGGAGCTGATGGAGAGGTATGTTTTGAAAAGCGTAAGTGAGAAAGTTGCAGCGGAGCATATGGTTGAGCCAAGGAGTGCTTTACAACTTCTTGAGATTGCAAACTATCAAGGGAACAGTCGAGCAAGAGTTTATCAACTTATCTTATTTTTAATCTAAAAGTCACATAAAAACTTAATCAATTCATATCTAAAACTCCAAATACCCACTAGAAAACATTAGAGAATACACCTATTAAAAATATCATACGTGACGCCTGCAAAAAATATTAGTTTCAAGGGGTGTTTAGGATTAGCTTAGCCAAATTGCTTATCTGATTATCACATATTTGGTATTGATTAGAATACTACAAATTTATGACTAGAGAGTAGGTCTAGCCACCGAGGTACCTTATTATTGTTTTTGTGGTGAAAACCAAGAGGATTTTCTATCCCACATAGGTTAAAGAAAAGATATGATTCTACATTATATACCAAAGTGTATGCACAACACTCGTGTTAGAATTAGTATGAAGGTTCCGTGTACATGCGTTTCTACGTTAATGGCAACGTGGTCAATGCGTGTAACAGGAAACTTGATATGAAGTACTAATATTTTTAGAAATGCATTTAAATGGTGAATCTTGATATGAAGTTTTAATATTATTGGAAACGCATTTAAGCATTCATATGAAGTACTAATATTTTTAGAAATGCATTTAAATGGTGAATCTTGATATGAACTTTTAATATTATTGGAAATGCATTTAAATGTTGCATTCACCGCTGCTAAGTGTTAAGGTGGAGTATGCAAATAATGAATGGATCGGACCAAGTAATGAAACATCTTATCTCACCTACGCTTAATTGCAATGACATAGGTTGATTCTCAAACAATGTCATACCGATGTTTGTCTTCTATTCTCCTACACTCGTGTAATAGTTGTTTACATATTGTTTAGAACAATGAATCTTTGTTGTGGCTGATAGAGTAGTGTCATGGAACTTTTAAGTTTTTTTACTATGTTAGTCGAACATAGAGGTTTTGTAGCCTAAATCTAGAATTGTTCATTAAAGATAGAACATAATTTGTTCTATCTCGCAAATGCCAACCAAGCACAGAAGCTTGTCATTTAATGATATGACCGAGGACCTGTTCAGATGAATACTACTCCCTCCGTCTCATTTTTATTGTCTCAGTCAAACTTTTTTGGTCTTTCTTTTCTCAACTTTGACTATAAATATTTTTGTGTGTATTATACGATACTTCATGAAAATTATATCAAATGAAAATACATTTAAAACTCAATCCGTTCATATATATTGCATCAAGTATTATGTAATGTAAATAAAAATACTTAAGGTCAAAGTTAAAAAATAAAGACCAAAAAAGTAAAAAAGGGACAATAAAAATGGGACGGAGGGAGTATTAGTTTTATAGACATGAAATAATAGACGTGTGTTAGGATCGAACTCGAGATCACGGGATTGCACACTTTACGTATGAAAGTTAAAGATTAATAATTAATTATAAATGTTATATTAATTATTAATAAACACAAAACACATAACGATCGTTAAGTATTTAAGATAAATGGCTAACGACCGTTAGACGAATAAAAGGAAAGAATTAGAGATGAGTTTTTGGTAAGTCAAGAAGGCTCTAGAATTCCCTAAGGGATTCCTAGGCAAATCGTTGAAGGGAGAGGGGCACCTCCTCTTTTGCTTGAGCTCCAAGTAAACTCACATATATAAACACATCCAAGGTTATAGTTTCTCATAACTTGTACACATAACCTAAAGTGTTTTTCTCTCTTCCTTTTTCTATTGCAAAAATCGATCCACCCTAAACCCTTTAGGGGATCGAAAATTTTGAAGCATAAAAAGTGTTTGTGTTTGTGTTTACTTGCATAAATTTAACTTGTTTTAGTACGTGTGTACAAGAACGTGATTCAAACACACTATTGTTTGATTCTTGGATTGAATTACAAAAGAGGTAAGGGGTAATTCTTATAATCCACAAAAACCCTAATTAGGGTTCTTGATCTTAATTGAAGGGTAATTGAAGATTGATTCTTGTTCTTGCTAGAATCAAAATGTACGTTTACTATTTATTATTGGTTAATTAATTATGCATTATATGATCTTGTTATAACGCTTCCACATGTGTACTTGATGTTTATTGTTTATATTATATGCATGTCATGATTATATAATTCTAACAGTGGCATCACGAGCCGTTATAATGTGTAATTAATTACCTAAATACATAAAAATCGAATCTTGAATTGTGTATATTAATTGTTAATCGTTTTTTAGGGTTTAGAAAAATCCAAGCCCTAATTTTTTGATTGGGTCGATTTACCTAATTTCAGGGTTAGGGTTTTGGTTTTGATTTTTAATATGATTAGAAACCCTAGGTTAACATGTTTATGTGTTTATAGTAAACGATCTTGTGACTATATGTGATTATGTGTTATGTGAAATCCATGAAAACGTGCATGTTTAGCATGGATTTATTGCCTATATAATTTAAATTGTTTAAATTGACAATATGAATTAATTGTTAAGTTATATTCACATGTAATTTAATTGATAGATGTCGAATTGGGGAAGACTCCAATATATTAATTAATCAATTATGTGTTATGTGGTATATATTGAATTTTGGCTTACGCAATTGATTCGTCAATACATGTGGTTTACTTCCTTGAAGTGAGGGCCTTAATTTAATATATACGTGATAAACCTAGAATTGATTTTTAATAGGATTATCGAATTAAGTTTTCATGTGGCTACATGTTTTTACATATATTAATTGTTAAGTTATGTGCGCATTATTTAGTTATGTTATTTTTTATTTGTATTACTTGTTTTTGTTTATTTATTGTAAAGACATGTTTATAAACGAAAAGGGTAATTTTTGAATAGAAAAATAATATGGATTAAATAATTATGAAATTTGATTTGGTTTTTAAGAGTCAAAATTTTCAAGGTTTAATTGAGTGATGTTTTTGTACGTAATGGTTTACTAGGCGGACCGAAGTTTGACAAACTATAAAGTGGGTATAAGTGGAAAATGGGGTTTTTTAAGAGCTTCGCGCCTACCTTGTTTCTGCGCTCGCCTGTGCGTCAAATTAGACTTACCGAATAACCATAACATGTACAATATCATCTTAAGGGTGAATTAACCACAATTCCATGATGATTATCCGAAACACTAAGCTTTAGGGCTTATGCAAAAGTACGATATAGTGGATGATAATTGTTGGTAATTCTTTGATTGGTGAACCCGATACCTCAATCAAAACTTTGTTAATTTGCTCTTAGTGAATTGGTAAATAAATTTGTTTTGTAAAAACCAATGTTATGAAATTGTATGCATACTTCTTCATACATTATTTTGATTACACACATCAAAATTAATACCCTTATAAAATTAAGTCGAATGCCATCTAATTAAAGAACACTCGAAGTTGTAATTTACGTCATGTGAGAGCTTGGCTAGATTGCAATGGAAAGGTAAACTTCATAATTTCATTACTAGCAGATCAACTGATGTAATGGAATTATGGGTTTGCAGTTTTTAAATTAGACGAGTTAAATTGAGTAGGAAGTGAGAGCTTGGACTCAAGGCATTAGATGGGGATGAAACATGCTTACATTGCAAAAGGTTTTGCAACCGGAAGAGACAATTGTAAATGTTCCAAAGTAGGTTAGTACTTATTTTTATCAGATTTTAATCTATTTATACTCTTTTTGTTATCTAGGTTAGTTGATGAACATATTAAATTTATGCACTTTAGTTATATTCTTGTTAGTTGATGAACATATTAAATTATTATTCCTGTATTATGTGTTTTTAGCTATTATGTTAACATATGTTCATCAGTTAGTTTATTTGTGTTACCACAGGTTATGTTATCACAAGTTAGGAGTTATCATAGGTTCATCTAATATAGTCATGTGTTATCATAGGTTCATCAGATATCATAGTTCATCAGTTATTGTCCTGTGTTATCTTAGGCTCATCAGTTATCATAGGTTCATCAGTTATCATAGGTTCATCAGTTATGATAGGTTCATCAGTTGTTCAACATCTTTTTGATCATCCAATTGTTATTGTCTTGTTTTTTGGTCCAAAACAGGTTAGTACTAAGGGTTCGCGAAAGATGATTAAGAGCAGTGTTGAGCGTTCACTTAATCCAAGATTTGGGTTCCTGATATTCCTGATAGTCCTGATATGATCTTGCGTGAGATATTTAGATCAGTTGAGTATTGTGTGAATAGTTATGGCAATGATCCCGAGCTACTGCAAAAGTTTAGAGATCATCAGGTTCAGTTAACGGCGAAGGCAGATGCTGATGTTCCTATACCTAAAAAGACTAATAAACGAGATAGGCTTGCTTCTATTCTTGGTGTGTCGCAACCGGAAGAGACAATTGTAAATGTTCCAAAGCAGGTTAGTACTTATTTTTATCAGATGTTAATCTATTTATACTCTTTTTGTTATCTAGGTTAGTTGATGAACATATTAAATTTATGCACTTTAGTTATATTCTTGTTAGTTGATGAACATATTAAATTATTATTCTTGTATTATGTGTTTTTAGCTATTATGTTAACATAGGTTCATCAGTTAGTTTATTTGTGTTACCACAGGTTACGTTATCACAAGTTAGGAGTTATCATAGGTTCATCTAATATAGTCATGTGTTATCATAGGTTCATCAGATATCATAGTTTCATCACTCATCAGTTATCATAGGCTCATCAGTTATCATAGGTTCATCAGTTAGGTTCATCAGTTGTTGTTCAATATATTTTTGATCATCCAATTGTTATTGTCTTGTTTTTTGGTCCAAAACAGGTTAGTACTAAGGGTTCGAGAAAAAGGATTAAGAGCAGTGTTGAGCGTTCACTTACACCAAGTGGGAAGCGTAGGAAGAACTGTATATTCTGCAAATCTAGCATGAACGATCATAATCAGGCGAAGTGCAATGCCATCAGAGCTCAAATTTCTGCTAAGAAGGCTAGTGATAAGGCTACTGTGAAGGAGATGAAGCAGAAGGCGAGATTGGCTGCTAAGAAGGCGAGATTGGCTGAGAAGAATGCTTGTGTAGTTACTTAGTTGTCTGTTAGATAAATAAATGTGAAGTTTGGTTGATATGACTGCTTTTTTTTTTTTTGATAATTGATTTTTCTGTTAGACAAATAAATGTGAAGTTTGTTTGATAATATATATATATATATATATATATATATATATATAATATATATATATATATATATATATATATATATATATATATATATATATATATATATATATTAATGATCAAAGTAATTCTGAATTGAGATAATAGTATTCTATTATGATCAAATTTATTGTTTAAGTTCATCTGTTTACTTATAAAATTGAGATAAAAGTTCTTTTTTCAGGTTCATCAATTTTACGAGAAGTTCATCAAATTGATCAAAGTTCGTTTCAGGTTCATCAAATTTTACTTATAAAAGTTATTTTTTTTTAATAATGATCAATTTTTTCAGGTTCATCAAATTGATCAAAGTTCTTTTCAGGTTCATCAAATTTTACTTATAAAATATCTCTTTTTTTAAGAGATGTTCATCAAATTTTCTCAGGTTCATCAAATTTTACTTTAAAAGTTTTTTTTTTTTTTTTTTTTTTTTTTTGATAATGATCGAAGTAACTTTTTTCAGGTTCATCAAATTTATTGTTTAGGTTCATCAATTTTATTTAACATAACAAACTGATAGTTCTGTTAAACTAAAATAACTAGTCCATACCAACCAACCAAAATCACTTGTTATGAACTTAAAAAACTACTCCCTCCGTCCCATATTAAATGTCCACTTTTGACTTTTGGAGTCTTTTTTCTTCAATTTTGACCTTAAATATTTTTGTTTGTACTATATAATACTTGGTAAAAATTATATCAACGAAAATACATTTAAAACCCAATTCGTTCATATATTTTGCATCAAGTATTGTATAACACAAACAAAAATATTTACGGTCAAAGTTGATAAAAAGAGACTTTGAAAAATCAAAGTGGACATTTAATATGGGACGGAAGGAAGTAATATTTAACCAAAAACATTCATCAATTACATCAGATTGTTATGGAAATCAAAAATCACTTGCCCGTTCCAACCAACAAAAACCGTTACTACTGCAAACTATTTAACTATACCAAGCAAGTAAATATTCCAAACATTCATCAATTAGATCAGATTACTACTGCAAACTATTTAAGGTCTTCAGAGAGAACAGGTTTGGAAATTTTTCTTGGTTAGGTTTGAGAATCTGGCGAAGATTTAGTCCGGGCTTAAGGTCTTCAGAGAGAACAGGTTTGGAAGGTTTCGATGAACCTGAAGGTTTGAAATTAGCAGCGGTTGTAGGTTTTTTATGTTTTTTAGAAACCGGTTTATCAGCTTTTGATGAACCCCAGCTCTTTTAGTAGTAAATGCATTTTCAACGAAGTCGTCATCACTTGGAGAATAAGCTCTTAAAGTCATAGGTTTCTTTCCTTTTTTAGCGTCTTTTCCTATCCAATAAAAAAAACAACAACTGATAAACATTCTTTCAATGAAAAATAACTATAAACACTTTTTTCATCTAAAAACTTAAAACAGCTGATATAAGGTGGTATTTGTTTCATCTTATATAGCCGGCTTGTGGATTATAAATCAAAGATTTCCAAAGTAAGCCACAATGCCAGCTATATAAGCTGAAACAGACACCAACGCGCTAATTCGCATATAACTGATGATCCTAAACACTTTGAAACACAACCAACGCCAATTGATGACCATTCTTTTGAACGATAATCATGATTAACAAGTTATTCTAATGTATCTGCAACCTACTAATTAAACCATGATAACAAGCAATAACTGATGAACCTCATTCTAATCTATTCTAACAAGTTATTCTAATGTATCTGCAACCTACTAATTAAACCATAATAACAAGCAATAACTGATGAACCTCATTCTAATATGATATTCTAATGAATCCACAACCTACTAATTAAACCATGATAACAAGCAATAACTGATGAACCTCATTATAATCTATTCTAACAAGTTATTCTAATGTATCTGCAACCTACTAATTAAACCATGATAACATGCAATAACTGATGAACCTCATTCTAATCTGATCTAACAAGTTATTCTAATGAATCCGCAACCTACTAATTAAACCATGATAACAAGCAATAACTGATGAACCTCATTCTAATATGATCTAACAAGTTATTCTAATGAATCCGCAACCTACTAATTAAACCATGATAACAAGCAATAACTGATGAACCTCATTCTAATCTATTCTAACAAGTTATTCTAATGTATCTGCAACCTACTAATTAAACCATGATAACAAGCAATAACTGATGAACCATCATTCTAATCTGATCTAACAAGTTATTCTAATGAATCCGCAACTTACTAATTAAATCATGATAACAAGCAATAACTGATGAACCTCGTTCTAATCTGATCTAACAAGTTATTCTAATGAATCCGCAACCTACTAATTAAACCATGATAACAAGCAATAACTGATGAACCTCATTCTAATATATTCTAACAAGTTATTCTAATGTATCTGCAACCTACTAATTAAACCATGATAACAAGCAATAACTGATGAACCTCATTCTAATCTATTCTAACTGAATCGGCAATCGGCAAAACAATAGCTGATGAATAAAAAACTGAAGAACATATTTTCAATGCCAAAAACTGAAATATAATTGATGATCAAATCCTGGTTTTATACCTTTAAAAGATGGTCGGTCTTCGAATCTTTTCGATCTCCTTTCTTTCAAGATTTGACTCTCTGAGCTGCTTCGAGAATCTAAAATTAAAAAAAAAAAAAAATAGTAATAATAAAATCGATATATTTAAAATAAGATTTTACAAAAATAAACTAATCAAATAATCCTAATTCTTACGCATTTCAGTTTCTTCTTGTACTGTCAAAATTAAAACATAAATTATAAACTTACCAGCTTGATTCATCTTTTCGTCTGTGTTTTAAATCGATTAGAGATGACCGGAAATAGAAGCCCTAAATTTTTACCCAAATTTTGATCGGAAATTGAAACCCTAAATTTTGATCGGTTATTAGCGAGTGGGAATAGAGAGTGAAATGAATAGAGAGTGAGTGAGAAGATGGAGGGAACTTGAAGACGGTTTTGGGTGGTTAATTGACGGTTTTATCCTTTTAATAGGAAGGAGAGCTTTTTTCCCCCCATTAATTTTGGACCGTGAGATTGAAAATAAAGGGGATCGGACGGTTGGAAAGTCTTTTTAGACTTTTTAATTTGTCTCCCCTTTGTAGGGGATCGCAACTCCTTTTGGCAAACATTCAAACAAAACTTATTTTACACTTCAAAACTCAAAAGTGTATCATATCAAATTTATCTTTCTTAACTTACAACAATACCAAACATTACCTTATCTGATCCTATATCATTTGATATAATTTATACCATCTTATCATGACTTATTTTGCTATATAAAAAGGATAAAGTTTATACCATCTTATAACAAGTTGTTATAACTTAAAAGTAATTGATTTTTATCAAACTACATACCTAGAACATAGAATATGTAAACTTATAAAATGTGCAGATGTTAATGAAACAGTCCTTAAATTATGTTAAGAGAGAAAAATATGCATAATCAAAGCATAAATATTTAATACTCCCTCCGTCCCAAAATTATTGTCATGAGAGAGAAATCACAAAGTTTAATAAAAGTGGAGCACTTTAATTTTCAACCATTAAAATGGAATATTCCGAGTCTCTAGTTTTTACACTAGATTCTCTGGTTTTTACTTAATAAGGAAAGTGGACAATTATTTTGAGACAACACGAAAAGGAAATGTGGACTATAAATATGGGACGGATGGGAGTACATGATTTATGACTTCAAAAACACCTATAAATAGCAAAATAATATTTAATTCGTCTTAAAATACTCCGTAACCATTTATATTTCTGTAACCAATCAAACTCTTACCTCACCAGAAACACACACTTCTATATGACACTAATGAGATCTCATTTTTCTACTTTTGCATGACACAAGGGTAAAACCGTCATATAGAAAAAACAAAAAAGTAAAAAAACCAAACTCAAAGTGTCTCATCTGACACAAACCTAAACTTCCTAAACCAAGCATCGTATCAAGGACAAAACCGTCATTTCACAAACCTTAAACAACAAACAACGTTAAACAACTAACCTTAGATCTCGCCACGTCATCAACACCACCTTCACCACTACTATAAGACAACGGAGTAGTCGGACTAGCTCTCTCCGGCGCCGACTTTTTCGCTGCGGTGGTGACAGGTGGCGGCTGTGTACGTCTTTGACGAGTTGTCCATGTTTTGAGATTATCATGTGATGATGATTGACGTAGGTTGATAAGAACGTTGACTACTAAGTCAACGTTGTTTATGGCTGATGCTAACCAGTTGTCTTCTTGTTCTTCTTCCATCATTGTGTTTTTTAAGTGTGTGTTTTGGTGTTGGTGGCAGAGAGAAAATAGGGGGAGAATACATATTAATGGGAGTTAAGTTATTTTTTTTTTTCTTTCTTATAAAAGTGTGTGTGTTTATGAAGGTGTTTTATGCGAGTGTTTTTTTTTATAAAAAGTGTGTGTATGGAAAGTATGGAGATTGGCGTGTTTGTGTGTGGGGCCCATTTGGAGGTGAGACAGTACGTGGAAGTGAGGGTCTTACTTGTCAACTTACTATAAATGTGACGTATTTTGTTTTTGGAAGTCTTTATAGAATGTGCAAGGTTTTGTTTAAATGGTTAGCGAAATAACTTCAAGATTGGGCGTAACGATGAGTTGAAACACGCACGAAGATCATAGACCATGTATGGTAACTCCATTGTTACGAGGAGGGCGACCCATAGTGGATGATAGTGGTGGTACTTTTTTTTTTTTTTTTTGTATCTTTGTGCGTATGTTGTAGAATAAGGAGTATGAAGGGGTCGTAAACGTAGTGAGAAGGTGGAAAGAATGAGGGATCATGTGGCTTTGGTGTGGAGCTGGTCATCACCACCATTACATCCGGTCTAACTTAAATATCGTTAAGCTAAAAGTGTTTTAGTGTTTGGTTAACTCGTAAAGGCAAACATTTGAAAACTTGAAGGTCATTGAGGTCACTTTAATTAACTAACAATGAAGTGAAACTAGATATTAAGCTGTTGAGTATTAAGTAAGATAGCATTCATATATAGTTAGGTTGAAAAATAATAACAACATCCTAGACATTATTGCCATTTTGTTGTAAATATATAAGTCTATAACTTGAACCAAATTTCTAAATGTGCAACACTATTCCATTGGTAAAACCTTGGAACAAAAAGATATGTGATGCATCATCATATCTAAAATCCTAAGTGTCGCAATGTGATCATCATTATCGTATACTATCATTGTATTTGTCTAAAACCTATATGGCCAAACAAGATCGATGACACCACGTACCTTCAATGTAGACGATTGAAACCATAATTAGCAAATGTATTCGCCTAAATAGCGTTCATCATAGCCACATAAGCCGGGGCGATGAAAATAGATATCAAGGTAATTAAGTTGGAATCATATATCAGAACACGAGTAAGAAAAGCAACACTAGCTATTGTGGTGGTGATCGAGTTGTTAATGATAGAAAAAAAAAATGATAAAAAAAAATGATACTTTATCAACTTTGTTGAACATCAATAAGAAGGATTAGCTAGCCTAGCGATTAATTATTAACATTGATCGGTCTACCACAAAGGCATTATTTGGTAGTGGTTGAAAAGTTTGAGTTATCACTTGCTCCAACAATAACTGAATGACAATGATATATACACCTCATGTAGGTATTAAATTTATTATTATGTAATTGTTGTGTTTTGTAAAAGTTGTGGAAACTAACGTTAAAATAAAATAATATTATCGACCATTGTAACGTCAAACAACACTTGCTAAAAAAATGTCAAACAACATGTATTTGGACACCATTCAAAATTCTATTAGACCAATATTTAATTATTTATTTCATGAGCTATTCCGTGATCCTTAAAAACATAAATCAATAAAATATAAGACTGATAGTAACAAGATCAAACCAAAATCATACCTCACACCGTTACATTAGCGCCATATCAGCTTTTTTTCATCAAGACCAAAACAAGACCAAACACTCATGGTAAGAGAACTACACTCACAAAATTAAATAAAAACAAAAAAATACACACACAAACCAAACTGGTACCAGACCAAATGATTTTCGGGGGGGGGGGGGGGGGGGGTGGTCTCATCCGGTTAGTCCCCAAGTAGTAAGGGGCACACGTCTAGTGTTGTTTGGTTTGAGTCGACGGAATGGGGGTAACACCCATTATTACGTTCAGTCTAATTAATTAAAATCTTATGTGTTTTTCTAATTTATATAACTAAATAAATATATATTCATCGTTAGATCTTATGCTTATATTAGAAAAAGAAGTAACCAAAGCTGCCTTTAAACATACGATAAGATTTTCTCATTTCAGAAATAATACTTCCCATGACTATTTTAAAGGCTCATATTTTATGCAACGTGGAGTCCTATTGGATATAGATTATTATAAAAAAAAAATTGAAACAAGTAAATATGGTACGTGATAACATTATAAAATGGAGTGCCATAAATGGACCAACTACATTGCTACACTAGTTTAATTATAAAGAGAATTTTGTTTAGTCCAATTAAACTTTACTATTATATCAAAATCTAGGTATGACACGCCATGTGTATGTCTGCCTAATTATTTATTTTCAGTTAAATAACAACTTTATCGTCAAGACCATTTAGTCGTCATAAGAAGTTCATTTTTGGTCAATTAAACATCACATGTTAGTGATGTATATGTCCTTAGCTTGTGTAACAAAGCGGTCGTGGTAATTAAACTGTCAATGGTACGTGAGTGAGTGTGTTCGCCCCAAGTTTTGGCAGATATGCCATAACTTAAGAGTATGTGTTTTGGGTATGTTATTTCGGTTTTTAGACATGAGTACTATCATATTATACATTTACGATGCAATTCATTTTGTTGGATAGTTGGCCCAAAGTTTCAAATATGGGCTCATATTGGGCTTAGTACAAGGCATGAAGAACTATAATATGGCTTTCTCTTTATATACCCGATTCATTACAAAGTATTTTCTTTATGGGCTAATCTTATACCTAATCTAAACATTAAAATAACACATAGGTATTCAAAATACACATATTTTGAATGCATGATGTATAACATATTTAAAACATGTTTTGAGTAAATATGTCATTATGATGTTTTAGTTAAAGGAAAATTTCGAAAGTAGCCAGTCACCCACTAGTGTATATTACTCTTTAGCCACAAAATAATGAAAAAAAAAAAATAAATAAATAAATAAATCCAAACTGCAACTTGTACTTTGGGCAATTCTTCTCTTTTTTTTGACAAGTGTCATTATTTTATTTATGTACGTATAAAGTATTGGGTAAGATATTGTTTTTTAGACAACTAGTCTTTTTTGGGCAACTATAATTCGCACGACTGACTTTTTAGTCTTTTTACCATCTTATATAAAAATAAAATATTAATAATATAGTACCATGAGCAACGTGTACTAAAAAGCAACTTATATTTATCAATAATACGGAGTATTTGTTTTAGTACTAAATGTATACATTTAATTTTGATAAACTTCAAATAGAGTTCTTCAAAACACACACTGATCACCTTTCTTCTTCCCTAGACCATGAACAAACCCTAATCTTCACCATAAAAAAACCCATCACCGTAAAGATGACTTCTCCTACATCCCCAAAATTCAAGTTGTTTTTCGTGTATGAAGAATTAGAATACGGAGTTTTACTCCCGAGTGATATTAATTACTCGAATCTAGTATGGTATGTGGAGAAAAAGTTTAAGGTTACCTATATTAAGGGAAGTAGTAGTTTATCCTACAACATCGGTTCAAACACACTATACATAATTGACGACGATGACCTACTTTTTTTCTTGAATCTAGTTTTTCAGTCGACCGACGTTATTCAAAAAAATTTTAATCAATAACACTCAACGAAGCTTAGAGGTTACTACATCTTCACCTTCTAAACCTTTAGACATCGATCTTAATGTTTCCTTGTTTCCTGATTAATGCACCACCAATGGCAACGAAACACGTTAAGGTACGTGTGTATCCCACCAATGCACCTGATGCTCGTATTTGTACTTTAAAGGATTACCTTGATGATCCAATCATTAAAAATGTATATGATGAATTTGATGATAAGGCCTCTTGCATGTATGCGATAGCATTAAAATGTTTAAGAGAAGGTTATGAATATAACTGTTAGTTTTATTGTCAAGTCTAGTTACGTTATGTCGATTAAGTAGAAGGTAGCTAAGTGTAGTTTTCATTATTAGCTTTGCTTAGGATGTGTTTGAGGTTGCTTGGGACTCAAGCAAGTCTCATAGTCGGTTAAGACTATGAGAACCGACCCTCTCACCCTATAAAAGGAGGTGAGGGGGTGATGCTCAATATACACGCATTCTTCTATTCTTTCTTGTAACCGATTCGAGGTTTTGTGGTAATACAATATAATCGTTCGGTTAAGCTTTGTGGTGTGCTTGTTTCTTCTTTTCTTCACAAAAGTCGATTGACTTTGGTCTTGGGTTACTTGTGTCGACTGAAGCTAAAGCTTCTCGTTTCCGTGTTCGGCAATCCGGGTTTGTTGAAGATCGATTCCAACAAGTGGTATCAAGAGCTACGGTATTTGTTGTTTTTGGATCGTCGAGTTGAGAAGCTTGTAGGTTTTATATCAGTCGGTTTTCGAGGTATTCGAAAACTGCAAGTTACAGGCGAAGGACGAAGAAGACGTATGTGACGTGGGGTTTTTTAATAAAAAAAAAAAAAGAAGAAGAAAAGATTTGACCTGTGATTGGTTACCACGTGAAAGTAGATAAGGTTGTTTTTGTTTCTTGTTTTCTTTGCCCACGTGACTACATAGATACTACAAAGATCTTTTTGGTTTCTAAAAGATCGACTGTTTATTCGAATTTTAGTATAGTAGATTCGACTGGGTTATCGTTTTTTTTTTAATTCGAATTTGCAATGGCAAATCTTGAAGATTCTTTTCTTGCGGATCTTGAGGATCTCTCAGATAATGATAACGTGAACCTGGAAGAAGATGTTAATGGACACTTGGCCGATTTAGAAGCCCTCAATTATGATGATTTGGATAGTGTTATGAAGAAAGTTGAGGATGCTCTAGAGAAGGGATCAGATATGCCAAATCAAGGCATGGTTTTGAAAGATAATGATCCCGTGTACCAACAGATCATGGAATGTAACACATTGTCAGTTGACATAGAAAATGCAATTGTGATCATTCACAATTTCATTCGTGATAAATATCGTCTCAAATTTCCAGAGCTCGAGTCTCTTGTTCACCACCCAATCGATTATGCACGTGTGGTAAAGAAGATAGGGAATGAAGTTGACTTAACCGTCGTCGATCTTGAAGGACTGCTGATATCTGCTGCTGTCATCATGGTTATTTCTGTTACCGCATCAACCACAAGTGGCAAACCGCTTCCCGAGAATGTCCTTGAGAAGACAATCGAGGCATGTGATCGAGCTCTTACACTCGATGAATCAAAAAAGAAAGTTTTGGACTTCGTCGAAAGCAGAATGGGCTACATTGCTCCGAATTTATCCGCCATCGTTGGGAGTGCTGTCGCTGCCAAACTCATGGTGACAGCTGGCGGTCTGTCATCACTTGCAAAGATGCCAGCTTGTAATGTTCAACTTCTAGGTGCTAAGAAGAAGGCTTTAGCTGGTTTTTCTACTGCAACATCTCAATTTCGTGTTGGTTATATTGAGCAAACCGAGGTCTTTCAGACTACACCTCCAGCTCTCAAGATGCGTGCATGTCGGCTTTTGGCTGCAAAATCAACACTTGCAGCCCGTGTAGACTCTATAAGAGGGGATCCTTCTGGAAGCCAAGGAAGAACATATCGGGAAAATATTCGTAAAAAGATTGAGAATTGGCAAGAGCCACCGCCTGCAAAGCGGCCTAAACCACTACCGGTCCCTGATTCTGAACCCAAGAAGAAAAGAGGTGGGCGCCGCCTTCGGAAAATGAAGGAGAGGTATGCTATTACGGACATGCGGAAACTTGCAAACAGAATGCAGTTTGGAATACCTGAAGAGAGCTCATTGGGGGATGGACTAGGAAAAGGATACGGTATGCTTGGACAGGCTGGAAACGGGAAGTTGCGTGTATCAAACGGGAAACTCTTTTGGACTATAATTTAGTAGGTAGTTTACGCTTATGCATTGTGAATTCCTAATTGACATTGGGTAAACTCTTATATTTAATTTATACAATTGGTTGATTCGGGAAATGATCAAATTGGTTGAAATTGACCCATTGAGGATTCATGTCTGCTATTTATCAATATCAGTATTTATTTATTCTAATAAACATGATTTCAAAAAGACCGTTGAGTCACGCTGAGGCGAAGTTGAAGCCTTTGGTAATACTATTCATATGCTCCATAAGATACTAATTAAATGCATCACATAACTTAAAATTTGTGTCATATGATCATCTCACAATTCCATACCAATTAAACCAATAAAAGAGTAAAAATTTATCATATACATAGGAAAAAGTCTACATGCAAGGATTGGGTTTTGAATCGATAGGCGCTCACACACATCATTTTATGTTCGAGTCAATCTATTTTTCGCCAACGCCATGGTTGTAAATCGATGGGCGCTCACACACGTCTTTTGCTACTCAACACAATAAATTTTGGAGACCCCAAGCTTCGACGTTTGTTAGTGTAATTGTAACATAAGCAATTTTTTCATCTTATAATTGACGCATTCTCTCATTCTTTGTTTCATCTTTTAAATTGAACAAATTTACGTTATTACTTTTCTTATCATCTCATTTCTCTATTTTTTTTAAAAAGTATCCGGTGTCAACGGGTCTTCTAAGCTAGTTAGTATATATTTTATATGGTAAATGATAAAGGGGCCTAACTAAATGGACCTAAAAGAGGACCTAACGCATTAATAACTTGTACATTTATGCAATGTACAAGACATTAATGCATTAGGTCTCCTTTAAATTGACCTAATTAGGCCCCTCTATCATCTCTAGTTGTGTACTATTTCTTATTCCTATAACATATAGTATTGCATTAAATGTGTGACATGAGAGAGGGGGAGAGAAATATGGGTAACATTTCAGAATTTAAAGCATGAAAGCATCAATCAAAGACCAAAACACATGAATCTTGGGAAATTTTCTTGTCTCCATCTTTTTTCTTCTAAAAATAAACAAATCCAAAAATTTTCTTTCATTAAAAACAATGCAACTTAGAAATCTTCTTTTCATGTTACTCATTTTCGTTTTATGCTATTTATCATTTTCAATTCATGCTTCTGTGACAAATCCCCCTCTTTCTTTCATGGATGAACCTATTCTTCCTAGTGAAAATAACTCACCATTTTCACAAATGCCAACTGAAATGGAAGCAAGTTCTCCAGGTAAATTATACAAGTGTTTATATTTTTTAACTTATTATATGCATTTTTGAATTTTGAAAGAATATTAAATGGTTAAGTTTTTTTTATGTTAATCTGTAGTTTTGTGTTAAATGTAAAATATGAAGTTCATATATAACTTGCTATCATATTTGGCTTTGATCAAAAATTTCTAAGAACTTTTTTATATTCACATGTTACTGATTGTATTTTTCTTATGGGAAATGCTAACATCATTCTTTAGTGTTGTCACTAACAACTAACTATCACAAACTATTGGTATCATTAAGATGTTAAATATAAAAATCTTCATTTTTTCCAGTTGAATAACCAATGAATATAGTGAATAGTAAGTGTTTTTTTATAAGATATCGCAAATATACGTAGTGATTTTGGGTAGTTATGTGTAAATATTTGATTGTTTTTCTTATGGGAAATGCTAACATCATTCTTTAGTGTTGTCACTAACAACTAACTATCACAAACTATTGGTATCATTAAGATGTTAAATATAAAAATCTTCATTTTTTCCAGTTGAATAACCAATGAATATAGTGAACTAGCTTCAAGGCCCGCCCGATGGGCGGCTAGTTTTAAAAATTTGTTTTTAAGATAAAAATAAATAGTACAATGGTTTGATAATAGATTAAGATTGTAAATTGTAAAAAAATTTGTCATTATAATTCATTTAGTCCATTATAAGTTGCATATAATATAAAATTTGGTGGTCATTGCAAACAAACAAAAAGCATACTTGTATAGTACACACATACCTCCATGGTAGTTCATTTTTTTTGGGTAAAAGGCCTTCCGCCTGGTAAAATTCATTACACCAAAAAACGTTGAAGTACAAAGGATGAGGGTGAATCCCCCATCTCTTGCCCGATCAGGGCGACAAAAATGCACATACATGTGCAACTTACCTAACCACTATATAAGAGTGACAACAGGCCACTCTTATAACTTACAAAAAACTTAAAACAAAGAGAACAACCAAAAGTGATTAACATACATAGAACAATACATTACTACTCATGTATAGCACATGAGTCTTCAAATCATTTTGGCGCTCCACTTCGACTTCCACGACACTTCAATAATATGATTTGCAACTCATAGAACGAACTTCAAACCATACCAATCAAATCCCGATCCATTGCAACTGCTATTATTGTTATTATATGTTCACAAAACAATAATAACCTAAATGGGAGTGAAATATGAGCAATGGATCAAGAAAAAATAATAGGGTTGTTGCAGCAGTATGAAACCAACAGCAGGTGTCAGCACCAATCCCAAACACGCAGCCACCAGACCACATGAATGGTAGTAATAATTTGCAGCAGCTCCACACACAAGCCCTAACATACAATATCCATTAATCGAAGCAGCCAAATCTGTTTACGAGAACCAGATCCAAAACCAATAAGCAGCCCAGCATAAAATCACGAACATGAGCAGATCAATAGGACTGGTAAACGACTAATGAATACCCAAATAGGGTTCTAAGACCCTAACTTACAGATAGCAATCAGGTCACATAACATAGATCAAAGATGGACAGACCCCGTATTAGGGTTTTTGAATAAGAACCCTAAAACTTAACTTACAATCTCTCTCACAACCCTACGAACAAAGACAACATCTGGTAACAGAACATGCAGTAGGATAAACAAATACCCTAGAAACCTAATCGGGTTCACTTGCAGGAAACAACCAGCGATAGAAAGAAACCCTAAGAAAGGGTTTCGTTCACCAATAAAGCACATATCAAACCCAGCAACAGCCTCAATATATAGCAATAATCATAGAGGCACATCAGATCTAGACGTAATAAATAGGGACGGTGAAAAACCGCCATAAGTGAGCCATGAGTGAACATACGATCTAGATAAAAACAACCCATACCAAAGGAGTAGCAGGAACGAAACCCTTAAATAACGATCACCATAAAATCAACTTAGAAAAGATGAATTAAGCTAATCGTTTGCAGTAGATGGTTAGGTTTCGACCAGAAGTAGTAAACGAATGAAGAAAACCCCAGCCGCCATCTTCAAAGAAATCACAAACACAACCCATAATCATGTATTGCATACCCAAGAACCGATGATGGTTAATAGGCAGAGAGGACGATGAATATAGGCTTGTTTATGGCCGGAAAGTATAATTAAGATGGCGGCCGGATTCTCCCATCCATGGTAGTTCATTAGACTCAATAATGAGTTAAAATAATATACGAAAAAGCTAAAATGAAAATATGGTAAAGTAACACATGAATATATTTTTGTATTATAACTCCAATACTACTGGATTGATGTTTATAAATTGCAATCAGTCAAGCAAACATGTACAAATAAAATCTCATTTGTTCCATTAAGGAAGGCAACTATGTGTCAAATGTAGTGTGCATTGTTGACCTTTTATCCACAACACTGGAACTGCAACTCCTCCTCAGGCCATCCGCTTGTTCAAAACATATGTCCAACAACTTTATCCTGCATAGCTTCTTACCAGGTTAGTTACACTAATAGACTTAATTTTCTCTCATTCGGTGTACTCCAAAATTGTCCTTTCGTGTGCAACTATCTATATATCTAGTCCAATTCACAAAATAGAAAAGCTAACATATATGAATATTAGACTATCGTCCTAACCTAGTACTAATTGCTTATAACAAAAACCAAACATTACTGACTATAGTAACTTCACTTATGTAACTGATCAGTAATATTAATTTGTTACGGAAGACAGAAATCCATATGAGCTAAAAAGAAAGCACATCCTTAGAAACAAATGGCCAACCTTGACCTGCAAAATGAATTTTAGAGTAACCTCTTGGTAAAAGACTCGAAATTTTTTAAGATAGTAGCTTTAATGTTTATATTCTCTGAAAAAATTCCATTCAATAATGCGTTAATTAAAGATACACATAAATTACTTTCAAAACTATCAGCAGTTAATTGCTCTACCACTGAGCTATGGACCCTTTGTTGTTATATCTCACATTATTTTATTTTTTCAAGTTGGGTACATACATAAAGCAAGTAATTCTTATCACATGCTATGAAAAGAACTTCTATACGAAATAAAGCTATCTATGACACATTCAGGGATATGATATTTTAAAAGTAAACATGCAGGCTACGAAGTGCCTATTTCAAAGGGGTTTATGCATCAAAATATAGAAAGTGAATACTCATTATAAGTGGTATTAACGTTGCAGCAATTTCGTATACCCATTGAGTCACAATTTGTGCCTGAGATTTGTCATGTTCAAGTGACTTCGGCATACTTAACAAAATACTTTAGCAAGTAAAGGAAGTATACCTTTTGTGTTTCCTCTTGTACCGTTAAAGGACGATTAGGATGTGGTTCTGCCTATTGGCCCATATCCATAACTTGGGACGGTTTGTATGGTTTTGTCTGTTGGCCCATCATACTTTGTTCAGCTGCCGGCTCGGTGAGATTCGGAAACTCGATCATGTTTAGAAATGCAGCTAAAGTTAGGATGAGTGAGTAATGACCAGATGACTATGCTAATTAGCTCGAGAGAATTTCACCCTTCAGTGGGTTTTGGTTATGCATGCACAGCAGGAGCATTCAAGTATCTTTGCTCATATAGTTAACCCTTGAAATAGTCCTGCGAATTACTAAACAGAGTCGATGAAACAATTAAGGAGAAGCACATTTCAATAATAATCAACCAAGCATGTAGTGATGTAGATAACTAAAGTTCACGCAACCACCTTGATTTAGAATGTAGATAATAATGAAGTTGATGAATATTGCACTAATAAACATTATGTAATAGACAATTATTACACTAAATATATTAATTTAAAGTATAATTAATGAATTGAAGTAATATGCCAATATGCTTACGCAGAAGCAAACCTTCAGAATCTGCAACTGTTGAGACACTGTCGAAGTTCATAATTCAATGTTGGTATGTCAAACTCATATTGTCCATCCTTTAGTTCGGACATTGGAATCACATCCTAGTACAGAAAATGCAGCTTTCATGGCCGAAAGTAGTGGCACGGGTAACGTGTTAAAATGAGCTATTTTCGACCTGCTCTTTTTAACTACATTATTTTCTTTTATCCTTTTACCCCTTTAGTGATATAAAGTTATAAACATAACCCAAATCAATTGATATGGGTAAAAATTTTGATCAATAAAATTAGTTGTCATACTTGATTAGTTACTTCTTCAAAACTCATCCGTAGCAGCAACCAATGGTAGGAGGGTCTGCATTCATCAACGTTTCATGAGTCAATTATCAGGTGAAACTATAACTGAAGTCCAGAGACAGAGTATGACTTGGAAAGTTGGAAGTTAAGTTGTGACCCAGCATATGGAAATTTAATAGATATCAGGTCCAAATCCCGTCGGCTTCAAATTCAGCGTCCTCTCTTTTGTTAGAAACCATGAGATATGTTGGTATTTATTTAACCACGTGGAGTCTAATGACTATTCTTCTGAGTTTTGGACACTGAATGATATAAACATTTTTTTTTCTAAAGCATGCATTATTTATAAACTGTGGTGTGCTTCTGTTTTGTTTCCTATATATGTACTAAACGTGCAATAACAATTAATAAGTAAAAGAGTTGTCAATATGATTTAAACCTGGAGAACCCTGAGCATGATAGCAGTTATTTCAACGCCTTTGTGAGCTGCCACATGGAAACTGAACTTGTTGTGCATACTTAGTCCAACAAATCCTCAGGCTAACAAAGTTATTTCTTCCTTTCCCGGGATTTTTCACTATCTCATATTTACATTCTGCATTACATACACGCTCAAAGTTTCAGATTTAAAACATTTTAAAGGTGGCGGTGAAAAAATACTTAGGGCCCGTTTCTTTTTTTATCTAGATTAAGATGCTTATAAATAAATGTGGGTCCATGTGGGGTCCAAGGCTGTTAATGCCTCTGGATGGGGAGAGATAGCATTTTTATGTCCTTAGCATAAGGATGTTGTAACACATTGTGTGGACCCCAAACAACAAAAAAAACCATTAATATATATAAGGGTCCCCACCCATATTACCATTAAGATGTTCTAACAGAAAAAGAAACGGAGCCTTAGTTTGACCCATTGCCGTACCGCCCATTGCCATTGTAAGTGAGCAACAAGCACTTACCAGGCAAGAGTCCAGCAAAACCATCTTCCTTCTCTATTAGCTCCCCAATTGGGATGTCTGCGATATCCGAATCTTTGTTTTGACCAAGAAGTGAGGACGATGGGTAAATGTTTGTTCCCATTCCAAGCCTGAGACCCGTTTCCTTGGATGGATTTGATCATTATCCTTAACTTGACAACGTGTATCTATAAAACAATAGGAGATATATCACAAAGGTGAAATAATTCTTTGAATGATAATAATTAAGCCATCATTTTAAATCATTTATCAAATTTATACATAAGATTGTATAAGACCGGATACCTCAATAATCACTGATAGGATGTTGGGTTTATAGTCGTTGATAGTGGCTGCTATCTCTAGCTCTGGCAATATAGTATAGCCTAAAAAATAAAATAATTGGATGATAATTTTGAAAAAGTTGTGCCGGTTATAATAATATGAAGATGGCAAAACTTATATAATTAATAGAAACAATAATGTAGCAAGGATGCCAACCGATTATAATTACCCAATCAACTAATTACTTAATTGTGCAAAAAAAGTGTATGTTAACTATAACATGGTTATAAACGTCATTCCAACTCGTTTGTTTTCTCGTAAAAAACCGTAAGATGGTAACAGTAAACTACCATTGATGCTACATAAATGAGATAGTGCGCCTACAATTACCAGAAATGTCCTTATACATGGTTTCACTTAATTGACATTGTATCGGGGAGACGATATACAAATCTATGTTACTCAAGCTATTTATTTTCAATATCATGACAAATAAAGGTTTAAATACCTTCAATAATGCATGTCGAGATGCTTACTAGTCAAGCCGCTCAAAAAGGTCGTGCTTAACTTTTGCTACTAATACACAAACTTTTCAACAGGAGTTCCGTTGGTGTCACATCTATGACAGAAGCAAGTCCAAGATCTCTACTCCATACAATCTCAACTTGTTGCAATTTTCCTGTTAAAAAAACTAAAGATTGATCATATAGCAAAACATTATCCAATCTTTAAATAACCAAATACATATCTAATAGAATTTGTGTCAACGATGTAACTATCATAAGAAACTTACATTCGATGTTTCTACAAAACTTTAAATTCGTTTTAAGAACCAACACATTTAGGCTTTAGCATAAAACAAACATTCACTTTCAATAGAGTTACCTCTAAATTCTTATGTGCTTTTCCATTTTCACTGCAAAAGCCTAAAATGAAAAGGGAAAAATATTTTAATTATGGTTATAACGTTGTCGCATAACACAAAACGGAATTAGGGTTTTTATGATTATTAAAGTATTATGGAAATCTTGCTGAACGGTGATTTTGAATTGTTACACATTCCTCTTATTGAATATGGCTACAATTCAGGGATTTTTGAAACCGATTAAGAATCAAAATCATATACATAATTACTACTCAATTCAATAAACAGGGTGAATTCTATGAAAACAAAATGAAATAGCAAGCGATAATGTTGGAAATTGATTAAAGCAAACGAACCTATTTGCCAATTGATACAGGCAATTTTTGGAGATAATCGATAAGCCCCAAATGTTTTGGTTGTTCGTCAATGATGATACCCATAAATAATGATTGTTGTAACCCCCTAAATCAAATTCGAAAATTGGTTAATTCAAGCAAACATATCACATATAATGAATTAAAATTTGCAGAAAAATGCACCATCATCAAAGATTTTTTGTTTTTTTTTCTTAGGATTTGTGTTTTAGGGATCTTTTGTGTGTTTAGTAAATTAATATTGGATTTGATTGTGATTTTAGGTTTTAGATTAGGATTTTGTTATTAGGGATAGTTGAGAGGATATGTGCGTGTGTTTTTAGGAGATTATGATTCAAATGAAAGGTGCCAAAGTACTTCCGTCCATTTTTTCCTTTCGATGAATGGCTTTAAATGAGAGGCGTTGGATGAAGTGATTTTACACGTGTAATTATCTCAGGATTTTGAGAGGAGAAATTCTCTCTACCAAACGTACCCTTAGTGTTTTTGGGTAGTTATGTCTAAATATTTGATTGTTTTTATTGTTAAAATGTGTAAAATTGGTTGCTAAACTATAAACTTTGTATATATATATTTTCTAAATTTTCTTTGTTTAAAACCATCTTTTAGACTAAAAGTAAAGTGATGAAAAAAAATATCTTTTTTACTTAAATAATGACAAAAAAAAGGCAAAAAGTTGGTCAATATTAGTGTAATTAATATTTTTTTTAATAGCCCAAAATGGGTAATTATGGTGCTTTTGTTTTACAAAGTGTTAATATGATTTTATGTAAAACACAGAGTATTAAAAGAGTAGTTCACCATGAAGATTTGAACAAGAGGATTCTTGTAGCACTTATTGTTGCTTCAACTCTTCTTGTGTCAATTCTACTGTTTTTTCATGTTTATGGATATATCGGTCAAAAAACTCGAAAAGTTCCGATACAAAAAAAGCCCAACAAAGCCAAGGTACGTGTTATATTTTATATCCTTACGAAATCGTACAAGAAGGTAATGTCACATCGATGCATATTCATTTTGGACATGTACTTGTTAAAATAACCGGTTAACATGAGCTATCATATTCATTTAAACATTAAATGATTTGGATACATTTTAAACGTGATTAAGTAAGTTACGATTTATTGGCAAAAATGAAGTAGGTGCCCTCAAAGTATACATGTTACCATTGTTTGCATTTTTAGCTTTTAACATTTATAAAATTTCTGTTATTTGACATGCTCATAGATGCTTCGAAAGGGTTGTCATTGGGTCCGATTTTGGACAAATTCAACCCTTTGAGAATGACTGGTAAAAAGGGATCGGTGACTGTTATAGAATACGAATGGTTAGTGTCTGCAACAAAAAATTTCCATGAAGACAATATCATAGGCCATGGTTCATTTGGGAGCGTATTCAAAGCGTGCTTCAATGATCATTTCCTTGCAGCTGTGAAAAAAAATACATGGTGGAGGACCCGATGCCCAAAGAGGATTTGAGGTAATGTTTCAAGTTTGAAAGCATAAATATATCGAGTTCCATGAATTTGTTGCATTGTTTCCAATTATGTGTTTTGTTTGCAGAATGAGATAAGTTGTTTAAGCAGGATTCAGCATCAGAACATTGTTAATCTTTTGGGATATTGCATACATGGCGATACAAGGTTTTTGGTATATGAAATGATGCCTAACGGTTCATCAGAATCCCAATTGCATGGTAAGTCCTCTTTACTATTTCTGAAAGTACTTACAGAACGATAAGTCCAATAACATTCACTCATTTACCTACATATATGTGTTGCTTGTTTTTTATACTACTTATGACCGTCTCATGGAACTAGTTTAAGTTGGCAACACCGAATGAAAGTAGCACTTGATATTGCAAGGTATTTCATCTTTGGCTGACTTTTTGGGTAAAGGGGAGTAATCCTGCACCCTGGTAAATAAATTAAAACCCAAAGCGTTTAAGTACATATGGAATGTGGCTGAAGTACCACATTAACCTCAAGCTAAAACAACTTGATAAACAAATAACCTAGAGCTTATGACATGCCAAAAGCTCTTAACGACTCTAGAATCATAAAATGAACCTTGACCAAGAATCCAACCAAAACAAGCTAACCAGCAGCTGCCGTGAATGATGAACCTCCACCTGTAGTAGCGTTAGGGAATAAATTAGCCGATTCATCAAACACGTTTTCAACACAATCTTCATCACCGTCTTCATCAGTAGCCAAAGCAGCATATGGATTTGACGTAGATATTTCGCCTTCCTTATAAGAGGAACCTTTACCTCAACATAGATGACGATGTATCACATATTTCACGCTATCTCGCACATGATTTAAATGATACTTGGTTTCATAAACTTTTGATTGATGGGGACATTGGCATAAGTCGGTGCATTGGGTCAAAACACAAATATGTCAAAACCGATGATTAAACCGGCCTTTGGGTAGTTCAATTCGCTCGAATCTGTCAATTTCATTCGGTTCTTGGGTTGGCATGTTCAACCTTGCACTCACATACCATTAAATTAAAAACTTTAGGTGTTATGTTTTTCTATCATTTACTAAATCTAAAACCATCCGTAATAGATGGTCGTATGCCTCGGTCACCCAACCACATGGACGCATCCTCCCCATTACAAGACTCGGACATGGTTGTGGTCATGGATCACACAATGCATAACTCGGTCGTTCAGATGACCGAGTCCTCTTCTTTGTTGTGTGTTAGTGTGTGTTTATTAAATTGTTTTTGTATGGTATATTTGTGTTTAAGTGAAATATGTTTTTTGTGGTGACTGCGATCGCCTTGTTACACTAATTTGGTCATGAAAAGGATTGTAGAGAAAAAAAAGTTGACACTTATGTAACAATGATGACTACGGTTACGTATGCTCACCATTACACTTAATCTAAAAACATTTTGATTCAATAATGTTGGAAAATACCTCGACAACAAACCCGAAGTTCGATCGCGGAACGCTAGATCACAAGTTGTATCGAGCACAAGTAGCAAACCTGAGAGACACGAAGAACCGACTAGAATATATGCACACGATATACCCTCGTACCAAACCTTTATTAAAACACCTAATAAAGCTATTACAACGAGGAAGAAGAAGAATAAATAACTAGCATCCCCTCATCTCTATTTATATAGAGATGAGGAGGTGGAAACCTAGCTTGCCTTGCACTCCAAGCTAACTAACCTAGTTCTAGTCTACCACCTAATCTAATTATAAAGTACACTTAAGTCCCTAATGTTTAAGTTTACTACTAATATTTAACAATTTCCACCTTAGGAGTAACAATTAAACATAACCGATACTCAGCACCTTTTCCTCGTGCTGGAACCTCGAACCGGGGACCACCTTGTCGACCAGGCATTGTACTTTAGTAATTTTCCATGATTAGCTTCTGTAGACTCCTTCATTTTCTTCTTTTCAGCAGCATTACCCTCTGCACCCTCTTGACCAGGTACTCTGGTTACCGTAATGTCCGCCCCCACCTTTATACCAAGGTGTACCTTTTCCTGCTCCTTTACCAAGCAGCCCGTGTTTGTCTTTTCTTCAAGTTGCTTTTCCTCCAACTTTCTTTGAGCCACTGCAGCATCATCGTTACTAACCTGAACATCCTCAGTTTCACGATTCCCCTGAGCTCCCTGTAGTTCCACCTCAAACCAAACAAGTTTATTAACCTGTACTCCATGGACTCCTGTTTTAACACCAGGACCAAGTTGTTTGAACCCAACTTGTTTATGACCAAGTTGTTTGAACCCAACTTGTTTAAAACCAAGTTGCTTGAACCCAACTTGTTTTGAACCTCCATGCTTTTGTACACCAAAAGTCGTCACTTTTGCCTCCAAAGTATACACACAGTTATTTCTCCTGATCCCAGTCATCATAACCCGACAACCTTTGATCACCTTGACTCTACCCATCTGCATCTTCACAGTATAACCCTCTTTTTCAAGAGTACCCAATGAAATCAAGCTTTTTCTTAACCCTGGAACATACCTGACATCTTCCAGTATAAAGCTTGAACCATCATGCAACTGTATCTTCACTTTTCCTGTCCCTCTGATAGTGCATATCCTGTTATCACCTAACTGAACCGAACCACCATCAATATCCTTGAAGTCATACAAGAAGTCCCTCCTAGGTGTCATATGATAAGACCCACCTGAATCCATTACCAATTCAGTCATCTCATCATTCCCGACTACCACCAAGGCTTCTCCAAAGTAGGCGTTACCCTCGTCATCAGAAGAATCAGAATCCTGATCATGCTTACCCTTCTTGATGACCCCACTTGACTTCTTCATTGGACAGTCTCTCTTCAGATGACCCTCTGAATGGCATATGAAGCACTTGAGTTTACCAGTTCCACCCCTTGATTTGAACCGCGAACTTCCACCAGAATGAGCTTTCCTTGAATGATCTGACCCTCCCCTTACATATAACCCGTCACCAGTTTCTTCCTTTGTGCCTTCAGTTCTTTTCTTTAACTCCCTTGAATTCAGAGTCGCCAGAACATCCTCCATTGTCAAGGATTCCCTCCCATACAACAATGTCTCCACAAAGTTTTCGTAAGATGATGGCAACGACGTAAGTAACATAAGTGCCTGATCCTCATCCTCAATCTCGATATCAATATTCGCCAAATCAAGTATCAACTTATTAAACTCATCTATATGATCACCCAGTTTCGTACCTGGACTCATATAGTACGTGTACAACTTCTTCTTCAGATACAGTCTGTTTGCTAAGGACTTAGTCATATACAGACTAGTCAACTTCGTCCAAATTCCTGCGGCAGATGTTTCCTTGGTAACTTCTCGTAAAACCCGGTCTCCCAAGCATAGAATCAAGGTACTGTATGCTTTCTTCATCAAAGCAGCCTTTTCACCTGCTTCCATGTCCGCGGGTAATGTCTCTAATGCAGCATCACATCCCAGCTGTACCATTAAAGCACGCATCTTTATTTGCCATAACCCGAAGTCATTCTTCCCATCGAATTTTTCGATGTCAAACCTAGTTATAGAACTAGCCATTCTTCTTATACCTTGCTAAAAACCTTGTCAAGTTGTTTCTTAACCAACTTTACCGACAAGCCTCACAAGCCGTGTGCAATATTCCCCTTGTTGCTAAAAATTTTTCTTGCAAATCGAATTAATTAGAATAACCCTAAACCCTCGATTTCGAACAAGTAAACCCGATCGTTAACTTGAAACCCAAGTAAACCACGATCAAAACTTGAACCACAAGAAAATTAATACGCAAACAAGACAACCCTTTTCACTTTGTTCGAATATGTTATTAATCGAACAGTAACGAAGTATAGTAAACAAACTTTGACTTTTTATAATAAAAAACCAAAACACCTTTGTCTAGTATAGTCACGTGATCACTAATATAATATTCTTTGTATTTTTAAAACTAGCAATCACTTCGTCTTCTCCGTTGAAAACTGCTACTATCGATGGCACCCGAAAACGAACCTCGAAACCAACTCGGCACCTCGAACTAGCACTCGAACTTCGATGACCACAATAACCTGGCTCTGATACCACTTGTTGGAAAATACCTCGACAACAAACCCGAAGTTCGATCGCGGAACGCTAGATCACAAGTTGTATCGAGCACAAGTAGCAAACACGAGAGACACGAAGAACCGACTAGAATATTGCACACGATATACCCTCGTACCAAACCTTTATTAAAACACCTAATAAAGCTATTACAACGAGGAAGAAGAAGAATAAATAACTAGCATCCCCTCATCTCTATTTATATAGAGATGAGGAGGTGGAAACCTAGCTTGCCTTGCACTCCAAGCTAACTAACCTAGTTCTAGTCTACCACCTAATCTAATTATAAAGTACACTTAAGTCCCTAATGTTTAAGTTTACTACTAATATTTAACAAATAAAAATCATAACTGTGGAGCAATCATATTTCTTAGCATTTCCAAGCTTCAAATGACAAGTAGTTTTAAATGATTTATCAATTATTAAACTTCTACTAAATATAATATTAATTCCAGTTAATGGGTAAAGTCTTTTTAGAATTATTGAAAGTATACAAGGAAACACTCATGATTAAGGTTAGTGGAGCACTGTAGTCTTGATATCCTTTTTAAACCATGGGTTGTGCACATTAGCATATGGTTTAGAGAACTATCATTTTTATATTTACTACTTTTACATATTTTTTTTCATTTACTTTTACAAACAACGAATAGCATAAACGAACTTTTGCAACCTGCATGTTTTTTTTGAGATAAACAAGCGAAACAAGGGAATGAAATCTTATTGATATCTATAACACGAATTCAATTTGAAATGTATAACCCGATTCATATGTCTTGTAACAAAGTGACCATGTGATTGATGTTGATTATAAGGGGAGAGATCAAGAAGAAAATTTGAAACTAGAAAACGAGGAAAAAAAATTAGCCACATATATCAAATGAGGATGAGAAATTTAAAGAGGGGTGCATCTATTTTTGTACATGCATCTGAAATGCAGTTATTGTTTATTCTCATTCTTTTCATTTTAATTTTATTTATCATTTAATCATAACTCTTGATTACATAGAAAAATTAGTACTCCCTCCGTCCCATATTTATAGTCCACATTTCTTTTTCGGGTTGTCCCAAATTAATTGTCCACTTTCCTTATTAAGTAAAAACTAGAGAATCTAGTGAAGGAATATTCCATTTTAGTGGTTGAAAATTAAAGTGCCCCCACTTTTATTAAACTTTGTGCTTTCTCTCTCATGACAATAATTTTGGGACGGAGGGAGGTCAACAACAACGGCACGGCGTTTAACGGTGAGTTTTCGCCGGAAAAAGGTATGCTGACGTGGCTGCTGGACAACAACAACGGCGGTTAACGGCGGCCGTGAGTTAACCACGGGAATGAAAAACATGCTGACGTGTCAAATAAACAACGGCGACGGTTATTCTCCGGTTAACGTAATCGACGATACAAAGGGATGCTGACGTGGCAGTTACCAGCGACGGAGGTTAACGGTGACGGTGAGATGAAGAAGAGCATGCTGACATGGCAAATCTACAACGACGGAAACAACGATGGTCAACGGCGACGGTTATTCTCCGGTCAATGAGACTTTAGCTAGGCATGGTGACGTGGCAAAACAAGAAGAAGATGAAAATGAGTTATCGAAGTTTCTAGAAGACTTGGGATACAAGGAAAAGATTTTGATGAAATGACGTGAACATGCAAAAGTTATTAGTAGTAAAAATTTTAATTTTGTTATTTATTTATTTTATTATTTTTTTTTAAATTGTGCGAAATTAGTTTTATGATAAGTTTATAGTTTTTGGGAGCACTTCTTTTATTTTTTTTATACATTTCACATCTTTCATATTTTGTTCAGATGGCAGTGGGTATTATTGTTGTGATTTATTTTTTTATTTTTATTTTTTTGAACAGCAATTTTATTAAAACACTAGCAAGGCGCTAGGAAATTACAAATTTACAAGATATGGATTTTTTAACCAATCAACCCAACTAAAAGAGGCCTTACAACGAGACGAAATCCAAGAAAAAGAATTTAAAACTACATCATTGAAAATCTTCTCTTTAGATCTAATCTCCTTGCCAAAAACACATCTATTCCGGAAAGACCAAATATGCCACCAAGCTCCATAACAAACGCCTTCCAACACCTTTTTCAACTTAGCTGGAACTCTAATATTATTGTTGTGATTTATTAGGACTAATGGTAGTTATAGATAGCTTTTAGCGGTATTTGCAATTAATGCCAAGTAGTAGTAGCTGTTGACGTAAAAGGTTAATGACACTTTATTAGTGTTTTAGATATGAGAGCTCGAAACAAAGTCTAAAAGCTGAACACGCATTGTCTACGAAACGTTAATTGATTTAAAAAGGTTGTCAACTCATCATTGACGACCTAGCACTCTAACTTACTTTTTACATCGTATAAAAAACACACAGATTGATAAAAGTGGGATCTATATGTTTTTCACCAATCAAATGTTATAATCACTCATTAAAATCTATTTTAATTAGCAAAAATGAGAATGAGACAATTATTTTAGAATATCTAAAGATATAAAGACAGACAATTTTAAAGCACATGAAGTAGTCGGCATCATAAGGAAGTGAGGAACCATACATACAATTTTTTGCGTATTATTGATTATGCAAAAAATGGCACATCATGCACTTGGTGCTCATATTCGTAACAATAACATCTAAAATATATTGCTAGTGTTGTCGCTATCGTAGACACATAGAACAAAAGGTAAAATTATGATTCATTGTAGAGGTGTTAATTTGTGCCCAAACTTAAAAAAATGGGCCAATTGGGCAAAATTTTAAAAGATTTGGGCACAATTTGTCCCATCCTTTTTTTGAAATGGGCATATATTTTCCATTTAAAAGTTAAATAGGAACAAACGGGCACATATTTTTTATCAATTGGAGAACAGTACAATTGTTTTTAACGAAAAACTTATAGATATAATATATTTAATTTTTAAATTATAAATGAGGTGTAATGTTTGAGGAATTTATTTTGTGGTTTTGGGTCTTTTCTAAAGCGATTTGTATAAAATGTTCCCGTTTGGCCTGCGCCCGTTTAGCCCGTGCCCGTTTAGGCCGTGCCCGTTTAGCCCGTAGCCCGTGCCCACCCGGCCCGCCCGTTTTGCCACCTCAATTCATTGCATTTGATCATTTAACTTGTGCCATGAACACACAGTTAGTAATATCACATCACTAATTCTAAATTTTGCATTAAAACACTTGTGCATTACACAAGGATATAAACCGTTTTGATACGTTAACATATTAAGACTTTTCCATTTTGCTATTCCAAAATGATATAATGAACTCACTTAAAAAAATTAAAAAAAAAAAAAAAAATGATATTACAAGTCACACTATATAGCACACACATCTCACACGACTATATATTTCAAACGAAATTTGAATTCATGAACATTTGATTGAGGAACAATTCACATTACACGAATATTGCTAGGTTAAAACCCATTTGGTTACAATGACCCTATTTATTTATCTAGAAAGCCCATGAGTAGTGTAATCACTTAATGTGTACGAAAGTGGTTGGGTGAATTGTTATAATTGTCCATCAACGATGTGTGGCCAAAAGTGAAATATGGTAGCAGTAACTAAAGCAAATATTATTCACACAGTAGGCGAGTATCATAGTACAACAGTGAAAAAATTCGCAAACAATTATAGTTGCGAAATTGCGGTTTAGTTTTTTGTATAGGGGTGTTATCGGGTTATCAGGTTTATTGGGTCGGGTTGAATCGGTTTTGGAGTAGAAAAAACTGACCCACAACCCGACCTTATAAGCAATTGGGTTATTGGGATCGGGTTGCTATCGGGATGGGTCATTCGAGTTAGTCAGGTTGGCTTTTTTAATTATACTAAAACATGTTGCCCAACTCGAAACGAAAATAACTATAGCCGTAATACATGATCACAGAATTTTCTAGTAGCCATAATGGCTTGTTGCCACTAGTAGTAAAAATAAGAAACCGAACCCGTAGATATAAATCTTTTTACATGAAAAAACCAAACTATTACGATGTTGATAGTATATTAACAATAAATACTTGTTATGACTTCTTTTTATAATAAAAAATGCATTTAGTAAACCTTAATTAAACTTATAATTTACTATAATTAAATATGATTTTTAAATTAATACACTCAAACTTTTCATATATTTACACCTTATAAGGTACCCAGCAGGCACCCATTAGGAAATACCTACATAAATACGGATTATATATGTTGGATTTTGCAGGTTTTGTGAAAGAAATTGTTTACCTTTATTATTGTTTTTGTATTGTAAATTGTCCGATCCTCTAATTGAGAAATAAATTACGTTTATTTTCGTTAATTACTTTACTATTTGTATTTGTCTCAAAAAATTTGGCCATCTTTTGATAGATAACGTTTGAGCAAATTCTTGTAAGTGCTCTTCAGCTTTGATCCTTCGGAGGTCTTGAGGATGCTCCTTCGTCTCTAGGATGAAATAAGACAAGACACCATTAGCTCATCTCAGGTTTAAATCCGAGATTAAGCTCCGACGTAAGAGTAAATGTTTGTTTGGTATGAATAATTACAGTGAGAGAAAGTAGAAAGAGAAAGAGTGAGTATCACAGTGTATGAGAATGCGTGTCGTTCAACTGGGTGAACGATTCAATTTATACTACCTGGTCTTTACTTAATGACACGAGGATTCTGGAGACGAGGTTGTCGTCTTGGTACATCGAGGAAATCGTTGTTGGGAGTAAGGCGGTGCCTTCAGAGGTCAGGTTGTCGTGATATCGCAGGTGGTCGTTGTGGACCACGTACTGTTCCATCCATACCTCATCGTACAACAATTGTTTGCCTTGCCAGTGGAGATTCGAAGTAGACCAAATTGCATCGTCGTTGCCTCCGGACCTAGGGCGACCTTCGTCCCCCTATCTACTCCGGAAGACTGTTCTAACGTGAATTGGTCACTTGATCATCTTCTGCCAAAGTAGGTGATTAAACCTAAAATACTCAAAACAAATCGACTTATTTATAAAAAAATTAACTCCGCAAAAGTTATACGTATTTATATTGCAATAACTTGTGAGTTCGAGTATATTGTCTACCCACGTAAGTGTTTCATTTTAGAGTTAATGAAAATGATAAGTAGCGTGAGTTTTCGGTCGCACGTAACCAATAATCATGCATTTGCTTTTCGAGAAAATATATTTGATTCTTTCATGTCTTATTTCTTCAATCAAAATCTAGGCTTTTCTACTTTGGCTTATTGCTAGAAGAGACATGGTCGGTACCGTACAATTATTGAATCATATATGACATGTTAACAAAATTCAACCACAAAGCGGTTACATTTATGCAGGGACAGAGCCAGACTTTCGAGTGGCTTCAAAATATTAGTTAACGATATGATTCTATGCATTAGCATTGGCTTCGAAACGAAAAACTAATGTTCAATTGTACTAAATAAACCTACACTAAAAAAATATAAAAATTTCATGTACAATCAGATTAATTAGTTGAATCCGTTCGACTCTATGTAGCTCCGCCCCTTATACGTTGATGCATTATAGACCACATCCATATCTCGTAAGAACTTGTCCATCGAAAATAAAAATAAAATATTTATGGCAACAAACCAAGTACATTTGTGACATAGAGTTGGAAATTTCAAATCATTGGAGAGTGGTAGCTAGTGTTACATCTCAAAATTTATGTGGTATAGTCATCATGTTCATATTAACATACGACACGATATTCTTTAGTAATAAATGCAATTTTGTGCATGGGCAGCATGTTAACAACATGCACAGTTGCACACATGTGTTTCTAACTTTCAAGCTTACATAAGTTACATTTGTAAGCTCTATAATGAATGATTTGTAAATCTGTCTGAATATGTTTATACCCGTGTTTCAAAGGCTCATTTTTACCATGTTGTCTCGTCCATTTTGCCACGCTATTACAATATAGCCGAAAACTGTTTCGGCTTATATACTAAAAAACACATCGTAAATAATGATGTAAATTTAATAAGCTAGTAAATATGTTTCATGCTCCATGCGTAAAACTCATAACAGTTAAATAATAATTTTCCAACATTATTTTAAAACGATGGTCATGGATATATACACATTATAGTAAGCAAACACCATTCAAATTTGCCATGTGTTATTGCTTCAAATCTTTAATATAATCAATATTAATATTATTTTATACACATCACCTATTCACCTCTATATATAACCTTAGCCTCCATTCTTTTTTGTTTACACAACTCATATCAATGGAGCAAGACCCCGACTCACCACCAAACATATGGTTCCACCCACCACTACCCACCCCTCGACGTCGAAAACCGCCTATCGACCCGGTCGTTCATATAATACTAATCCCAATCCTAGTACTTGCTTTCTTGTTCTTTTTCCTCCCACCTTTTTTAACACATACGTCACACATATTCAAACCAGGTTCAGTAAAGTCCACATGGGATTCCTTAAATATTTTCCTTGTTATTTTCGCTATTCTTTGCGGCGTTTTAGCTCGTAAAAACGACGAAGTTTCGGGAGCTAATGAAGGTGTAAATGAGGCTACCAGTTTTGTAGTAGATAGTAGTAGTGTTAATAGTACTAGTGTGGATAGTTCGGGTCAAGTTTTCGGGTATTCGTATACGAAAGTGGTGTCGGGTGGGTTGAGAAGAAGTAGCAGCTCGTACCCGGATTTGAGAAATGAGTCTGTTTGGGAAATTAACCGGGAAAATGTCCGAAACCGATTTTACGACGATTTTGACGTGTATAATTCGTCTCTGATGACTAGATACTACGGGAGATCACGTCAGAATGAACTTGATCTGGTTGAGTATTCAGATGTTAAAGAGATTGTTGTTGATACGGTGGTTCCAGTGGCGGAGGCGGTGGCGCCTCCGACACCTCCGCCGCCACCTCCGCCACCGCAGCGGGAGAGTTCGAAGAGGCATTCGTTTCGAAGTGTTGGAAGGAATGTTAAATTTGAAGAGTTTGATGAAATGAAGACTGATGCGCCTCCGCCGCCGCCGCCCCCACCGCCTCCGCCACCGCCGATGGTGACGGAGACGGTAGTGAAGGTGCACCGACCGCGGCACAAGCATACAAAGCTTGAGCGGAAAGTTAGCGACGCAACGAAGGAAATAGCTACAGCTATTTCGAATATATCTTCATTGTATTACAACAAACAAAAACAAAAGAAAAGAAAAAACAAAAGGAAGATAAAAAGTGAATCCAACACTAGTTCGGATTCATCTCCACCGTCCATTCATTCAGTAGAATTAACGGACGTGGAAGAGCCACGTCACTCATTTATACCAACACCTTCACCACCCCCTCCACCTCCACCACCACCGCCTCCTTTTAAGTTTCAAAACCTTTTCAAAAAAGGCGCGAAACATACAAAAATTCATTCCATTTCACCTACGATTTATCCGCCGCTACCGCCGCCACTACCGCCACCACCAAACTCTATTTTCAACAACATATTCAAAGGCAACAAAAGCAAGCGCTTTAATTCTAATTCAAATCTCTCATCTATTATGAACAATATGTTCAAGACCGGAACGAAAAGTAAACGGTTCATTTCAACGCTGCCGCCACCACCTCCACCACCGCCACGATACACCGCCACGATACACAAAACCTATAAGATCAAAGAAATTATCCGCGCGTGAAAGTCACGCGCAACCGGAGGATCATAACCGTAGGTCAATGAGCAAAGGCAAACCGCCGTTACCGGCGAAAACAAGCTATTACGAAAGAGAAGAGTTTCTACCGAGCGGTTCACAGTTGCCGTTGATACCAATGCCGCCACCTCCACCACCGCCGTTTAGAATGTCGGCGATGAAGTTTGAGCTCCGTGGTGATTATGTTAGGATACGGAGTACACATAGTTCGGTGTGTAGCTCACCTGATCGTGACGACGTGGCGTCGATTGTTTCGGACGGTGGAGATTCAGTTGGGCCTAATTTGAGGTACGGTGTGCCCATTTCGTTTCCTAGCCCGGATGTTAATGATAAGGCCGATAGTTTTATATCTAGGCTTAAAGATGAATGGAGGATGGAAATGAATAAAAAGTTGGGCTAAAAAGCCTGTTAAAAAGCCCAAAGAGGCTCGATGGATGTCGATGAGCTCACGCAAATGCGATCCTAGACATGTGACACGCCTACTGTTTACTGGAAATCGTAGATATATGAGACTGTACATGGGACAAGTCTACTGGTTACTGTTTACTGAAAATCGTAGATATATGAGATTGTACATTATGCGATCGGGGATGTGTTTCTAGTTGATGATCAGTTTAGTATATTACATGACTTGGATATGCACTTGGGTAGGGGTGGAACGTGGAACGAAGGGTAGACTTTAGAACAAGAAGGTTTGGATTTGAAGGGTGATATGGTTCATGTTGTTGATGTGTTAGCCGTCACGAGCTTTTGAAGTACAGTATTTGGCTAAAGTTTTGTGTTAATGATGTGTCTTAATATAATAAATAACATTAAGTTGGTTTTTAGCACTCACACGTCGTGTTAATAAAGTGCTACCCACACTTGTTGATTTCGTTGATTAGATTTAGGTATAGGTTAAGTAAATGATTAGGTTTTCAGCATTAATTCTCTAGTAGAGTTGGTATTGTGAAGTGAATGGTTGAGATGTCAATTTCATCCATGGGATTTCAACTTTGGGATTTCAACTTTGAGACATAAGTATAAAAATATCACATTCGCATGCATTTGCTTCATAGACAAAGCCCATAACCAAAATCTACCATAAAATATGGTTAAAGTACATGTTAGGGTGTTCATAAATTGGGTAATACCCGAATAATCGAGAAACAAAATGGAGCCGAATCAAATAAAATCGAAGCAAATTTGTATTCGATCCAAATTTTTCAACATCGAACTGAACCAAATAGATATTCAGTTTTTGGTAAAACGAAAACCGAACCGAACCTAAGACCGAATTCACATAAATACATATATATTTATACATAAAAAAAAACCATTAAAACTTTTCATTAGTATGAATATAACATTTTTAAGTTTTGAGTTTTTTTTGCGCTAAAAATATACTTCCTCCGTCCTTAAATGTCCTGTTTGACTTTTGCAGTATTATTTTTTTAACTTTAACCTTAAATATTTTTAGTTGTGTTATATAATACTTGATGAAAATTATAACAAAGAAAATACATTTAAAACTCAATCAATTCATATATTTTTGCATCAAGTGTTAAAAAAATAAAAAAAAAATAAAAAAAAAAAAAAAAAAAACCCTTCAAAAGTCAAAAACGACATTAATATGGGGCACATGGAGTATATAATTGACTAAAAAAAATATAAATTTTTTGAATCGGGTTTTTCGGTTTAACCCAAAAACCGAACTGAATTCAATTTCGGTTTTCGGTTCGATTTAATCCAATTTGAATTCGGTTTGGTTCGCTTTCGATTTTACCCAAAAGAAATTTAACCGAATAAATCGAACAACCCAATAACCATACCGATGAACACTCTAGTACACGTTGATTGTGTATATATTTGCTTTACAGATTTAGAAAGTAAACTTGATGTTACATAAAGAATTATCAAAATATGATAAAAGCAAACAACATTTTAGTTGTCATTTTCTGGATACGATACAAACGATAGGTTAGGTCATAAAGTTTTTATAGATGTAAAGGGAGAAAGTGAATCCAAAGGAAACTTAAAAAATCATTCATCCAAAAAATGTAGTCATTGCATACAAAGAGCAACAATGACTTGTTGGGAAGATTGTTTTTTATCACTTTTGAACCATTTAGAAGTAAGGCATTATAATGCTATGGCCCTCTCTAACCTAACATGCTTTTAAAGTGGTCATATTTTATGTTCCAATTTTTGTGATCATTGGCGTTTAATTATGTGTGTTGGAGAAAATAGATATTGTTGACAAGACACTTTGTGATTTTCGCGGCAAAAGTTCATCGTGAATACAAATATCTTCACTTTTATAAAGGATGATAATTCGATATTTGAGGTGCTTTTGGTGTTTTTGGTGCTTTTGAGGTAAATGACATTATACCGTAGCTTTTTTATGAAACACCAAATAACTACTATTAGCTTTAGCTGATCAAATGATTCGATTGATGAAGTTGCGATAACGGAAAATGTGAACACCCTTTCAATTGCGACGTACTAGAAGTGGCAAAATAAAAACGTCGAAGTGATATAAACCATGTCGATTGAAATTGACTATCCAACATTTTTGTACACCTATTTTTTGGGTCCATAAAAAGAAAGTGCCATTTGGACTCGGCCCAATGGGCTAATTCTACATTGTTTCTACTGCTATTATCAATATGAATGGACCGCTAGAGTGTTTGAATTTAGACTTTGGAATTTGGATAGCAATTTGTAAGACCCAAAATGAAGGTTACTAATTCGATTCGGTTCACTTTTATACCGACAACCATTCTATAAAATCAGGTTCGTCTTTTGGTTCTTCTTGATATGAGTATGAATAAATTCTAACTGATATGCAAATTTCCCCTTGGTAAGTTTATAATTGTAAAACTGAAAGGTAGCAATCTTCATTGATATAAATTATTTCCTTATTTGATAACAATCTACAACATAATTCAGGGCAAGAAAAAGAAACATAAAAAGTTTCTTAAACTTTATGATTTATGAGTAGACATCATACAAAATCGATCAAGCATTAAGTTACCGATACATGCATCTTCATCCAAACTCGATCATCCACTGACAATAAATCTTTGACTTGGCGCATTGTTGGCCTTTCCTGTGGGTTGTAGTTCAAACATGCCAGTGAGACCTTCAAAATTGAATGAGCTAGTTTCTCAACTAGAGAATATGGTGGCGGAATCCGTCTATCTCCTACATTGGCTAGCAATAGATCATCAGTAGACAATGTTGGTAGACATGATATAAGTTCTCCAGGATGCCTTCCCATAATCACTTCTAGTGCAACAACTCCAAAACTATACACATCGCATTTCTCTGTTGCCACCATCGTATAAGCAAGCTCTACATGGAAGGAAACATGAGAATACAAAAAAAATTGTTATTTCAGAATTCAGATCATGATTAAATGTAACATAGATAAATCTGAAACTTGAGAAGAAGTAGTAATTATAGATAACTTTAAAATATATGGTAGTTACCTGGCGCAATATAGCCATAGGTGCCTACAACCGCAGTCCAATTGGATGAATCCATCTTTAGAAGCTTCGCTGTTCCAAAATCCGAGATATGTGCCTCATAATCAGAATCGAGAAGGATATTAGCTCCAGAAATGTCTCTATGAATTATAGGTGGTGTGCAATCATGGTGCATATAAGCCAAACCATTCGCTACAGCCCTAACAATTCTTACCCTTTTCAGCCAATCCATTTCCTTTGCTGTGATATCGCTACTTAAGAGCGATTTTAGACTTCCCTTCTCAAGATATTCGTAAATTAAAAATGAGTGACGAGCATGGAAGCAGTATCCATAGAGTTTAACTATGTTTCTGTGCCTTATGTTTGTCAATGCTCGTACCTCATTTAGGAAGCCTATATGATCGTCACCTCAGATGATGAATGAAGTTTCTTCACAGCTACTAAATTGTTGGGTTGCAACACAGCTTTATACACAGTACCATATCCTCCCATCCCAATACAATATGCATCATCAAAATCATTTGTTGCCTTGATGATTTCATCATACATCGCCTGTCCATCAAAACTTGTTATTGAGAAAAAATTGCCACCTTCTTCCCTGATGGTATCTGTGGAGAAGTTCTCTTTCTACGTGATAAGCAATGAGGCCACACATGAATAAACCAAGTAAAAGAGCCGCAAAAAGTGGGACCACAGTTACAAGGATGAGCTTATGATGAAAATGATTATTTTTTTATTTTGACTTTCACAAAGTTTGAACTGTAACGATTTCCACACAGACCATCATTTCCTTGAAATGCTTCTCCAGACACATTTTGAAATACAGCACAAGGGGGAACGGACCAGTGAGCTCATTGTAAGACAGGTCTATATCAATCCTTCCTGGCAAGTTACTGAAACCATTAGGAATTGAACCGGATAGCTTATTGTGAGAAAGATTCATCATTACCAGACTTTCCAAACTTCCAATATCTGATGGTATCTCTTTTGTGAGTGAATTCCAAGATAAATCAAGAACATTGAGTTGCCTTAATTTACCGATCTCCGATGGGATCTTTCCGCTGAGTTTGTTATTACTAAGATATATGTGATTGATTTGTACCCAATCACCAATATATCTTTGTAATGACCTGTTCAACCTATTTTTGGATAGGTCAAGAGTAAGGAGACCATGCAGTGACCCAAGCTCTTGAGGTATAGCACCTGAAAGGTTGTTATCGCTCAAGTTTAAATTTAACAAACTTTTCATCTCCCCAAACTCCTTTGGAATTCGACCAGCCAAATGATTAGAAGAAAGATAAAGCACTTGAATTGAATTTCCCAACGATGAAGGGATTGAACCATTGAGTTGATTATTGGCCAAATCTAAAACAGTTAGATTCTTCAAATTCCCCAATTCAATTGGAATGGGTCCAGAGAGTTGATTTGTGTACAGAGCAAGGGTATCCAAAGACCTCAAATCACCCAACGATGAAGGAATTGAACCATTGAGTTGATTTTTTCTCAAAGATAATTTAGTGAGAGACTTCATATTCCCCAATTCAATTGGAATGGGTCCAGAAAGTTGATTTGTGTACAGAGCAAGGGTATCCAAAGACCTCAAATCACCCAACGATGAAGGAATTGAACCATTGAGTTGATTTTTTCTCAAAGATAATTTAGTGAGAGACTTCATATTCCCCAATTCAATTGGAATGGGTCCAGAAAGTTGATTTATGTGCAGATAAAGGATATTCAAAGACTTCAAATCACCCAATGATGAAGGAATTGAACCATTGAGTTGATTTTTGGCCAATTCTAAATCAGTTAGATTCTTCAAATTCCCTAATTCAATTGGAATGGGTCCAGAAAGTTGATTTGCGTACAGACTAAGTATAGTCAAAGACTTCAAATCAACCAACGATGAAGGGATTGAACCAGAGAGTTGATTATCGCTCAAATGTAATTTAGTGAGAGACTTCAAATTCCCTAATTCAATTGGAATGGGTCCAGAGAGTTGATTTTGCGACAAAAAAAGGATATTCAAAGACTTCATATTCCCCAATTCAATTGGAATGGGTCCAGAAAGTTGATTTGTGTACAGATAAAGGATATTCAAAGACTCCAAATCACCCAACGATGAAGGAATTGGACCATTGAGTTGATTTTCGCTCAAATCTAATTCAGTGAGAGACTTCATATTCCCCAACTCAATTGGAATGGGTCCAGAAAGTTGATTTGTGTACAGATAAAGGATATTCAAAGACTTCAAATCACCCAATGATGAAGGAATTGAACCATTGAGTTGATTTTCGGCCAATACTAAATCAGTTAGATTCTTCAAATCCCCTAATTCAATTGGAATGGGTCTAGAAAGTTGATTTGCATACAGATAAAGGATATTCAAAGACGTCAAGTCACCCAACGATGAAGGGATTGAACCATTCAGTTGATTATTGCTCAATCCTAAATCAGTTAGAGACTTCAAATTCCCTAATTCAATTGGAATGGGTCCAGAAAGTTGATTTCCCCACAAATAAAGGATATTCAAAGACTTCAAATCACCCAACTAATGGTTTACCAAAGGTAAACACAATCTCAAGAATATCTCAGCTCAAGTTCAAGCAGTCTGAGCACAAGTCCAAGCAACAAAGGAACAAATTCAGTATTATGAAGACTTGTGGAAGCATCTAGTTATTAGATTGTTTAAAAGTTAGTTATAGTCAAAGTTAGTTTTATATAAAGTCAAACTTCATGTATATAAATACTTTGTATCACTTCATTTGTTGAAATGTACTTTCATAATGAAATAATATCAATTTAATTTTTCCCTCTTTTATTACAACTTTATCATGGTATCAGAGCCACCGCCATCTTTGGTGGCCTATAACTAACTTCCACCACTCTAACAAACTCCGGTGCCAATAACCACTGTTTCCAACCACACAAGTCCACCACAAATCCCATCATAATCATCACAATTAACTAAGAAATCAATCAAACCACCACAATTCGCCACAAGAATCAACAAAATCATCACAACTGATCAGAAATCAACCGGAAAATCATAATTCCACCATAAACCACCACAATCAATTTCAAGAATCAACAACAAACAATGGCACCATCAAGTAGTAATCAAAACAACACAAACTTCACTCAAAACACCACAGGAGCACAAAACCGAATTAATGACATCAATGACATCAACTCACCCAATCATCTTCTTTATCTTCATCCAAATGATCACCCAGGCTTAATCTTGATTTCAAAGAAGTTGACAGGATCTGATAATTACAGTTCTTGGAAGAGAAGCATGATGATTGCATTAAATGCAAAGAACAAGTTGAAGGTAGTTACTGGTGAATTCATGGAACCAAGCAGTGACTCAGCTGAAAGAGTTATGTGGGAAAGAACTAATGACATGATCATTTCATGGATCTTGAACACAATCTCAGATCAGATAAGTAATAACTTGAATTTCCTAACTACTGCTTCTGATTTGTGGAATGAATCACATGAGCACTATGCACAATTGGATGGACATAGGATTTATCAGCTAGTGAATGATATTGTCAGCCTGAAACAACAAAATTGCAGTATAGAGGTTTATTATCATAAGTTGAAAGGACTTTGGGATGAACATGATGCTTTAGAAGCTCCATATCCGTGTAATTGCACTTGTAGCTGTGAGAATGGAAGAAATAATGGTGATAGGGAACATAGGAAGAAACTGATTCAATTTCTCATGGGATTAGATGAGTGTTACTCAAACTTAAGAGGCCAAATTTTGTTGCTGCAACCTTTACCAACTGTAGCCAAAGCTTATAGCATGATTAGGCAAGAGGAAAGACAAAGAGAAGGCACCTTACCAAAACCTTCAGGACCAACAGCCTTCTCAACACACTCAAGCTCTCCCTCAGTAGCTTTTTCCACACACTCAAACTCATCCCAAACAAACAAATACTCCAGTGCAAACAGAAACACCAACTCACAGACAAACAACAGACAACAACCTATCAAGAGAAGCACTTTTAAGGCTGGGGTGTACTGCACAAATTGCTATAAGGAGGGACACACTAGTGATGAATGCTACAAGCTAAGAGGTTATCCAGTTGGACACCCATTGCATGGAAAATACAAGCCACCAATTGCCAGAAGTGTGATTGACAACAGGGGAACAACAGCTATTAACTCCATTCATGGCCAAGATACAAGTCCATCCACACAAGCAGCAGTGGAACAGATGCAGTCTTTGTGAGGATGGATCAGCTCCAAAACCAGCTAAATCAAGTGATGCTCATGATGCAGCAGTGTCAACAAAATCCTCCATCTGGTATCATCAACTCCTTTACTATTAGAAAACATAAGTTCATTGCATCTGTTATGATTAAGTTTAGAGCTGCTTGGGTAGTTGATAGTGGAGCCACTGACCATATTTGTATCACCCTATCAATCATGCATGAAACTTACTTATGTAGCCCACCCATCCATGTCACACTACCAAATGGCCAAACTGTAGAAGTAACAATCTGTGGTAAAGTCAGGATCAATGCAGAAATCACCCTTAACAATGTTTTTTACATTCCCACATTTGCCTACAACCTCTTATCAATTAGCCAACTCACCAAACAAATGCCTGTCATCACCATATTTACCTCCTTCTCATGCTATTTTCAGGTTCTCAGCAAGAGGATTGCTCATGGCAACCTCTGTGAAGGACTGTGCATCATCTATCCAGATGCACATACATCACCAAAACCTACCATCCTCACCACCAACAGCAAGGACAACACCATCTTATGGCATTCAAGATTGGGACACCCTTCTCTTCCTGTACTTCAACAAATTAAGTCAATTTCTGTTTCCTGTACAAATGAAATTTCAAACTGTAACATTTGTCCATTAGCTAAGAAACATGCATCTCCATTTCCATCAAGTACATCACATACATTACTCCCATTTGATCTCATTCATGTAGACATTTGGGGCCCCTACAAATCCCCCACAATAAACAAATGTAAATATTTTCTTACAATAGTGGATGATTTTTCAAGAGCAACATGGACATACTTACTTCCTAGTAAAGATCATGCTACTTCTCAAATAAAAACATTTCACTCCTATGTTCTTAATCATTTCAATAAAAACATCAAAACAGTTAGGAGTGACAATGGTTTAGAATTTCTCAACTCATCATTATCCACATTTTTTGAGCAACATGTCATCATTCACCAAACAACCTGCCCATACACACCCCAACAAAATGCAAGGGTTGAAAGGAAACATAAACAACTCTTAGAAGTAGCTAGAGCCCTCAGATTTCAAGCCAATTTTCCCATCCATTTTTGGGGTCACTACATTCTCAGTGCTACCTACTTAATCAACAGACTCCCCTCCAAACCCATTCACAACAAGAGCCCATTTGAATGCCTATATGGTGAACCTCCTCCCTTAGACCATTTAAGAGTTATTGGCTGCCAAACCTTTGCCCACCAACATTCATCTGACAAATTTGCAGCCAGAGCAATTCCCTCAGTCTTCATTGGTTACCTATCTTCACAAAAAGGTTGTTGTATACGTGGTATATGGGGTATCCTGATAGCAATTAGAAGTCACAAATATGAACGCTTTCAGATCGATTAAATTGGAGTGGATACCAATTAACGACCGGATAAAATCTAATTGATTCAAGTTTGTGAATGATGTTATGTTTGCAGATAAAATACGTGATCAAAATGTGGTTGATCAGCCTACCTTATTCTCTAACTGAATAGAGAATATATAAGACGGTTTATGGGGTCCATAAAAACGGTTATGAGGGCATAATAACTGTAAAACAGTTATTTCAAACGTGCACCAGATACTACACTAGCAGCAGAATCATAATCTTAGCAGCAGGATCTAGCAGCAGGATCACAAAGCTAGCAGCAGGATCCAACAGCAGAATCACAAAGCTAGCAGCAGAAACCAGCAATACTAGCAGCAGAATCCACCAAGACTAGCAGCAAAATCCATATCAACATAAATGTTTTATTTGGTGGAAAAAAAAAATTCTAATGAATTTTTAACATAGCAATGTCGACCCCAGCCAGGGGCTCTTCCCCTTGGACCCTGCCAGGGGCTGTCGCCCCTTGGACCCTGCTTCTCTCAGGGGCGTTGCCCCCGAACCCCCACGAAGGGGCTACGCCCCCTTGGAACCCCCGTTAGTCCCGTTAATATCCAAATAAGTGTCGACCCTTATTTGTATATTAAACTCAATCTATTTTACACTAAAATACCAACAAAGGTTACATACTCTATGACTTACAAACTCACAAACTATTTACAAGTAGACATGTCACATTTCATGAAAACATTTTCCCATTTCACCTTACACCACCCAAAACAGCCCCACAACAAACCTATGATCCACAATTCAATCCACCTCACTTCAATATTTTACCTTCAAACAATACACCCACACCTTTCACAGAACAAACCAACACAGAACAACCAAACACAGAACAACCACCTTTCCTTAACATCAATCCACCTTCTCCAACCCCTGACACTACCACAGAATCTTCTACATCCCCCCAATCCAACACAGAACAATCAATCCCACAATCAAACACAGAACAACCAATACCACAACCAAGCACAGAACAACCAAATACAAACTCAACACAAACACATCAAACAGAACACAAACCTTCCAACAGAACCTCCACTAGAACCATAAAGTTACCTACCAAACTCCAAGATTACCATATCACACTTCCAAATGCACAAAAATCACACAAACATCACTACACCAACTTCATTAATTATAATAACATACACACACCTTCAACCAGACATCAAATTCACACAATTAATCAAATCATTGAACCACAATCTTACTCCCAAGCAGAAAAAGACCCAAAGTGGATAGTTGCAATGGACTTAGAACTAGCAGCCTTAGAAGCAAATGGCACATGGACCATCACAGAACTCCCCCTGGCAAGATTCCCATAGGTTGCAAATGGGTCTATAGGATCAAATGCAGGGCTGATGGTACTATAGAAAAATACAAGGCTAGGCTAGTAGCAAAAGGGTTCAATCAAAAAGAAGGGATTGATTATCATGAAACTTTTGCTCCTGTGGCCAAAATGGTCACTGTTAGAGCCCTCTTAGCAGTTTCTATTCACCATCAATGGCACATAGCACAATTAGATGTGAATAATGCTTTCCTACATGGAGATCTAGCAGAAGAGGTCTATATGAAAATCCCCCAAGGATATTCTGCTCCACATTCCAAGACAAGTGTTTGTAAACTTCAAAGGTCATTGTATGGGTTGAAACAAGCCAATAGACAATGGTTCATCAAGCTGACAACCTTCCTTCAACAGATTGGTTTTGTGCAGAGTTATGCAGACACCTCACTCTTCACCCTCAAACAAGGTAACATCTTCCTATGTCTGCTAGTCTATTTAGATGACATTATCCTCACAGGTAATTGTCAATCTCAAATCCTTCATATCAAACAACAACTGCACAATCAGTTTAGTATTAAGGATCTAGGGTCATTACACTATTACTTGGGTATTGAAATCTTAAGGAATTCTACTGGACTGATCATGACCCAAAGGAAATACACCCTAGAGCTCTTACAAAGTGCTGGAATGCTTAATGTCAAACCCTCATCCATTCCCTTCAACCCCCTCATTAAACTAAATCATGAAGATGGTGATCCTCTTGAAGACTCTTCACAATACAGAGCACTAGTGGGAAAGCTGCTATATCTCACTATAACCAGGCCAGATATCTCATATGCAGCTCAAACCTTGAGCCAATTCTCTCAAGCTCCCAGAACACCTCACTTGAAAGCACTTGTTAAAGTTCTCAGATATCTCAAGTCAAGCCCAGGACAAGGATTAATTTTTCCCACAAACACAAGTCTCAACCTAAAGGCATTCTGTGATAGTGACTGGGCTAGTTGCAGCTTCTCAAGGAGATCAGTTTCTAGTTATTGCATATTCCTAGGCTCATGTCTTATTTCCTGGCACTCAAAGAAACAGCCAGTAGTCTCAAGAAGCTCAAGAGATGCTGAATATAGGGCCCTAGCAGATACCACATGTGAGCTCACCTGGATCAAGTGTCTTTTCAAAGACTTGGGCATCCACATCTCTTCTCCTACTACAATCTACTGTGACAATGCCTCAGCCATTGCACTTGCATCCAACTCAGTTCAACATGCAAGGACCAAGCACATTGAAATTGACTGTCATTTTGTAAGGGACAAGATCAAACAAGGCCAAGTTCTGCCTACTTTCATCCCTACCAAGAATCAACTTGCAGACATCCTTACAAAAGGTCTTTCCAAAGCCCCTCACTATAACTGTCTATCCAAGTTTGGCATATGTGACCCTTACACATTGCCAACTTGCGGGGAGGGTAATGGTTTACCAAAGGTAAACACAATCTCAAGAATATCTCAGCTCAAGTTCAAGCAGTCTGAGCACAAGTCCAAGCAACAAAGGAACAAATTCAGTATTATGAAGACTTGTGGAAGCATCTAGTTATTAGCTTGTTTAAAAGTTAGTTATAGTCAAAGTTAGTTTTATATAAAGTCAAACTTCATGTATATAAATACTTTGTATCACTTCATTTGTTGAAATGTACTTTCATAATGAAATAATATCAATTTCATTTTTCCCTCTTTCATTACAACTTTATCACCAACGATGAAGGAATTGAACCATTGAGTTGATTATTGGCCAATTCTAAATCAGTTAGATTCTTCAAATTCCCTAATTCAATTGGAATGGGTCCAGAAAGTTGATTTGTGTACAGATAAAGGATATTCAAATACTTCAAATCACCCAACGATGAAGGGATTGAACCAGAAATATTGTTGTTATGGAGGCTTAGCTTCTCAAGTGAGACAATATTCTTTATTTCTTTTGGGATTGAACCAGTTAAATTGTTTATGTAAAGACGCAAAATGGTTAACTGGCTTAGTTTACCAATGGTAGGTGGAATTACACCAGAGAACGTACTGATTGGTTGAAAAATCAAGATGGACAAGTTTGGACAGGAGTCAAATTTCTTGTGGGATGGGACCAAAGAAGCTGTTTACACTAAGATTAAAATGGGTAAGGTTGCCTAGAATAGAGAACGGGAACTGGTGAAGCGTACCTTTTAACTCAGACGTCGAGAGGTTCAACCTATTAATGTTTCCATCAGCGTTGCAAGCAATTCCAAACCAAGAAGGGCATGGAGCGGGTGCACTAGTATTCGTTGGAAGGGGTGTCCAAGAAGATACAATTTGGGAGTAGTTTGGGATTTTAAGGGTTGCTTTCCATTTTTGAAGAGCATTTGCTTCCTCCAAAGAAGCAGAAGTAAAGTTTGGTACAAATGAGAGAGCAATGACTAGTAGAGCTAGAGATAAAAGTAAGAAGTTTGAAGAAGCGATTGCTTGCTTTTGCATGTTTTTTTTCTATAAAGTGAAGGTTCGTATGTCTTTATTTATACTTGAGCTACCCTTCTCTCATAAATTATTTTCCAATTCTTAGAAATTAAATTTTAGCTGGTGGTGTCATATTATTCCACAAAGATTGTTTTACTTGAGAAATATAATTAATGTCCATTTTGGAGAATACTTTAACTGTGTAGTACAACTTTGATTGCTTTGTAAACAAGTATTCTATTTTTGTTTTCAAATCAGTTCCAGTAAAAGCATTGATCCAAATGATCCAGAATGTGTGATCAACTGTGAAACTATGTGCTTTGTACAGATCCTGGCGCGAAAGTAGATAAAAAAGGCTTAAAAGAGCTCGTCTATTGTGATGTTAAAATTCTTATTGAAGTATAACAAGTACATAATCAGATAATTCTCTCTTTTATTTATTTATTTTATTATTATTATTATTTTAAGTTCTGTTTGATGCAAATCTGTAAATAGACTTTCATAATAAAGTTCTTCAGCATTTGCTTATCAATTGTTAAAATATACAAGATCAGTTATATGATTCTTCACAATATTGACCATAAAGTCGCATATCACTTCTGTTGTAGAGCTATTTTTTGTTTTCCCTACCAACTGACGGGGCATGCATCAAGTTCTTCAAGCGCCCAATCCTAAAAAAGAATGTATACCCAAAGTCAGGTGCATAAAATTGTCACGGCGAAAATTTTAGATAAGTTACAAGCCGCGAACATTAATATCACCGTGTCTCGACCACTCAATCCCCTTGAGATTCTAGATGATGAAGAGGATGGAGAAGACGTAAGTGAGCAGGGATGTATTGTGAACTTTGAACTATTTTCTTTGTTGAACTTATGTTCGTATTTTTATTGTTACGACTGCGAATGTTTTTTTTGAAATTTGAACTTTCAAATTGGATTAGTACGTTTTTGGAAAGAAAAAACTGGAAATTTGGTCATGAAAAATCTGGGAAAAATGTAGGCAACAGATCTGGAAATGATGCATGTCACTAAAAGTTTTTATCATTTCTTTTTATTTAATAAATACTTTTAGGCGGCGACTTGTGTTGTCGCTAAAAGTGTTTTTTAGTTATTTAGTTTTATCATTTATTAATTTTAATTTATCAAATAAGTTTATTAATTTTTTAATAAATACTTTAGCGACGACATGTCATTACTATAACCCACTATCCTTGTACGGAGTAGTGTACTAATGCATGTTACTATATATAAAATATACATAATTGTAGTTGAGTTTGAATAACTTTATAATTTGTCATGCGTTATTTAAGGGGGTTTCGGCCATCCAACTTGTTTGGTTTAGTGTGAGGTGATCTGCACACATGTCATATACTTTAGTCTTTAGATTTGCGCATATTTACTTTAGATTTACACATAACAAGATACAAGGAGAATAAGCACAACGTAACACATATACAAAGCATAAAATATTATGGACAAATCAAAACTAAGTTTGTGCAAATCACGTTAGCTTTCAAACTTGAGACCATTAATCCATAAAAGTAACTATAAGAAAGGCATTACGAATTGTAAATCCAAAGTTTACTATCAATATAGGAAAAATAGCCTCTCATTTATCTATTATTATGAAAAGTCAAGATCAACAATAACTGACATCCATCGTTGTTATGCAAAAACTAGAAAGATAGAACGTCTAAAAAAAGTGATAGACTAATAAGAAGTGCATTTTACTTCCGTATTCAATGTCCTTACTCCTTGCTCTTATCTAGAGTATTATGTGGTCGTAATATGCATATAGATAAGGTCCTTTATCCATCGTTGTTATGCAAAGACTAGAAAGGTATAATGTATACAAAAAGTGATAGACTAATACGCAGTACATTTTACTTCTATATTCAATGCCTTTATTCCTTATTATTATCTAGAGTATTATGTGGTTGTAATATGCACAGGGGCGGAGCCACCTTGCAAGTTGTGGGGGGAAATGCCCCCAATAAAGCTCCACTAGAATGGCTAAACTAAGAGCAAATATGGTTAAATTTGTTGCAAAAATAAATGGTGCCCTCAACATAGAAAATAGAGTGCCCTCTTCAAAAAGAAAAAAATCATTAATTCAATCTTCAAGATCATTTTTTTTCTTCGGAAATCGTGGATTTATATGTATAGAAGAGGAGAATGAAGGTTTGAAGATGAGGATGAAGACAATTTTAAGATATTGGAAATAGGGTACATTAAATATAGTAAAGTATTAACCAATAGTATATTTTTATTTAAGTTTGTATTTTAGTTTTATTTTAACTATAAAGGCCTTTATTTTCAATTTAGAAATTGAAATTCTTAATATACCATATGTGAACTTTTTAGTCTGTATATCTATGTCGACGCCTTATAGTCCGGTAGCCCTATGGTGTTTCTTAAAAATAATCCATGAGTTAGTTATGTGTTTACATTTTTATGTTAGCATTTCTTAAAAATAAAAATAATCCATAATTCAAATTCATGAGTTAGTTATGTGTTTACATTTTTATAAATGAGATAGATTACAAGTCGCGTAGATTTTATTAAACATGAACTTTATGAAAGTGCATTATCGATTGATATACATCGTTAGTTTTTTGTAAAAGTAGAAATATTTTTGTAAATTTAATTGAAACTGACTTTAAGACCCGAAACAAGATGGAAACATGTGAGGACTCTAGAGAGGTTCTTTGTAAAAGGAAGTAGCTCTTATTCATAGTGTTATCTTAGAATCGCTAGGAAATGTTTGTTTATTTCGAACTGAAGTAAATTGAATGAAAAAAGTTACAAACCCTTATTTGATTTTATGAGATTAATTTAAAAGGAAGGTGTTTTTGATGTGATGCAATTGGGGGAAGGTGCTGGTAGAGTGCTTCTATGGGTTGTACTATGTGTATTGTTTATGGTAAGTGTATCAAGTTAGTTATCAAAGTATGATAAGTTTGTTAAAATTAAGAGCGACCATATTATCTGTGAGCTGTGAGCGGTAGCTATATCATTTTTGAAAAAAGCTTTCTTTTTTGTTAAACGACTACTAAAATTCAAAATGTTTATTGCTCATCACGCACCGCCTCAAAAAGCTCCGTACAGCTCTGCGCCAAACATACCGTGTGGTGTTTGGGATTTGCTTATTGGTGTTGCGGGCGAGAAATGATACACCCATAAAATATTTACAAATAATATTTTATAAAATGATGTGTCATAAACAAAAATCATTTTAATTAATTATTTCTCCTTTTTAAAATTTTTATCTTTCTATGAATACATGAAACATCTTTTTGTGAAAAGGATTTTCGCAAAATTTTGTGGATCTAGCATTCTTCGTTGCCGGCTTAGGGCTTATTTGGTTTTGGTCTTATGTTACATAAAATTTATTTGATTGTAATACTAACAAATCTTATAACAAAAATTTTGTTTGATAAGATAATAAAAAAAGGAAAGTTTAAACTTTAAAGTCTAAAATCCAAAACACACATCCAAGGCTGTCATTGAGTGGGCACAACCACACAACACTGGAAACGTTGGGGGAAGGATGAGGTTTAGCTTTCACTTTCACTTCTTTCGATTAAGTACTATGAGAAGATGAATTTTAGTAGTAACAGGAAATGATGTTGTTACAATGTTTTTTGTTTTTGTTTTTGTCATGTGTTTATCTTATGTTATGTTATTTCTAACTATGAGTTACTAATGTATCTTTCATGAAATATTTTTACTAGTAATCATGTATTTGTATATTGAATTTGTTGGAAAATTTAGTGCACTTGAGGGATCAATTCACACCTGGTAATGGGCTTGGATGTACGGAGTGTACACCCATCAGGTCAATGTTTACCCTGACTCAAATTAAGTGGTTTGTGGTTCTGCTGCTAGTGTAAATGATAATACTGCTGATGCAGATCATTCTGCTGCTAGTATTATTCATTGTGCTGCTGATGCAGAACATTCTGTTGCTAGTGTTATTGATACTGCCGCTAGTACAATAATAATGCTGCTGAATTGCTAGGCAATAGATTCTGCTGCTAGTATAATTTATTGTGCTGCTAGGCATAAGATTCCACTACTGGTATGTTGGATAGAATTTGTAACTAACTTTGACCTATTTTGGGAAGTTTCAAATTCTTAATTAAGACCATGATTTTTTGGTCTTGTAACCACTATAGCTAGAATTAAGAAAAGTATATGGAGAATATTTGACCAATATTTTCTCATATTTCCTTGGACTAGGGTTTTGAGTTATCTCTAATATATATAGAGATCATCACATAGGCATGAGAGATATATACAGAAAACCTAAACACTTGAAAGCAATTCGGTTCTTGATTTGTGCCTAAAACAAGAATATCACTTGGTCTTATCCCATAGAGATATTTGTGTAACCCAGGCATAGGGTCGAATAGTTTCTATTGGAAAGTGATAACACGATTTCAAGTGAATATCCGGTACCTTGATTGATTATCTTTACCCTGTACTAGGAACACCAAACACAAAACTACCAACAATCAATAGAAACTATTTTAGTGATAATCAATGGCTGCTGCGAAGAGGCATATGGCTGCTAACTTTTCCAAACTGGAAAAGTTTGAAGGTGTCGATTTCAGAAAGTGGCAAAAGAAGATGCACTTCTTGTTGTCAAGCATGAATGTGGTGTATCTTCTGACCACATCCATTCCTGAAGATCATGGGGATGATGCTACTATGGAACAGATGAGGAACATAAGCAAATGGGAGAATGATGACTATGTTTGCAGAGGGTTAATCCTCAATGGTATGTATGATTCTCTGTTTGATCTTTATCAAAATGTTGATTCTTCTCAAGAACTATGGGATTCCTTGGAAGCCAAATACATGGCTGAGGATGCATCAAGTAAGAAGTTCCTTGTAAGTAATTTTAACAATTAAAAAATGGTCGATTCTAGACCTGTCATGGAACAATACAACGAACTTCTTAGTATACTTGGTCGATTCACACAACATAAGATGAACATGGATGAGGCTATTTCAGTCTCTTGTATCATCGATAAATTACCTCCTTCTTGGAAAGATTTCAAGCATATGCTAAAGCATAAGAAGGAGGAATTAACTCTTGTTGAGTTAGGTAGTCATTTGCGCATTGATGAATCACTCAAAGCACATGAAAGTGACAAGCCAAAGAGCAGCAATGCTGCTGGTCCATCAGTTGTCAATTTGGTGGAGCATAACAACTCTTCCAGGAACAATAACAACAAGGGAAAACGTAAGCATCAGGATAACACCAAAACTGATCCTAACAAGAAGTCAAAAGCTACTTGTTGGAAGTGTGGTAAAACTGGACACTTCAGGAAGGATTGTAAAGGTTTTAAGATTGGCAATAAAACCAATGGATAAGGCACAAGTGGAGGGAATGGTAATGCCAATTCCCTAAAAGGTCAGAATATATTTGATAAGTCTTTTGAGATTTATTATGTTACATATATATCTGATGTGTACTTTGTGCAGGATGATGATGTTACGTGGTGGGTTGAATCTGGAGCAACAACTCATGTGTGTAAAGATAGAAGCTGGTTCAAGACCTACGAGTCAATGAATGATGGTTCTATTCTTCATATGGGAAATGAGTCAACAGCCCTGGTGCATGGAAAAGGATGTGTGGATTTGAAGTTTAGTTCTGGAAAGATTGTTTCTTTGTTTAATGTTTTACATGTTCCTGTTATTAGAAAAAACTTGGTTTCTAGTAGTATTTTGAATAATTGTGGTTATAAACAAGTTATTGAATATGATAAGTTTGTTTTGTCTAAACATGGTGTATTTATTGGTTTTGGTTATTTATGTAATCAGATGTTTAGGCTTAACATTGTTCATGATGTTGTTAATTCTGCTTTTATGTCGACATCTAAATTGAATGATTCAACCCTTTGGCATGCTAGACTTGGCCATGTACACTTTAAAAGGATGCAAGATATGTCTATGGATGGGTTAATCCCAGCATTTGACATGGACACTGAAAGGTGTAAAACTTGTATGATGAACAAGATAACTAAGAAACCATTTCAAAGTGTAAAACGTGAAACTAAAGTGTCGGAACTGGTTCATAGTGACTTATGTGATTTACATGCTACTCCCTCTTTGGGGAATAAGAAATACTTTGTGATTTTTATTGATGATGCTTCTAGGTATTGTTATGTTTATTTATTGCATACTAAGGATGAAGCATTAGATAAATTTAAAGTATTTAAAACTGAGGTTGAATTGCAACAAGAATCCCTGATCAAGAGATTAAGGACTAATAGGGGACGTGAGTACATGGATACTCTGTATTTTCAGTATGTTGGTATAATCCATGAAACGACTGCTCCCTATACTCCTCAGCAAAATGGTATTTCTAAAAGGAAAAACAGGGTGCTGAAGGAGATGGTTAATTCCATGTTGTCCTATTCTGGGCTGAGTTAAGGGTTCTGGGGTGAAGCTATGTTAACAGCTTGCTATTTATTAAATAGAGTTCCCAACAAAAGGAACAAGACAACCCCTTATGAACTCTGGACTAAAAAGAAACCCAACCTGAATTATCTCAGGGTTTGGGGTTGTAGGGCTGTTGTAAGACTCCCTGATCCAAAGCTAAAGACTTTGGGTGAAAGAGGCATTGAATGCATATTTGTTGGATATGCTGAGCATTACAAGGCATATAGGTTTTATGTTATTGAACCTAATGAATCTGTTTCAATTAACTCAATAATTAAATCAAGGGATGCAATCTTCGATGAAAATAAATTCTCATCAGTCCCTAGACCAAGTCAGAAGATTCCTAATGGAACTAATGATGTTGGTATATCTGAGATCTCTGATGAGGTCCCTAATGAGGCTGTGGTTCAACAACCTAAACCTGAGCTTAGAAGGAGCAAAAGGGTTAGGACTCCAAAGTCATTTAGACCTGAGTTCCAATTATACTTAATTGAAGGAACACTTCTCTGACCAACACTCCTATTGCTTTAATGTTGAGGATGATCCCAAAACATTTGATGAAGCAATGAAGTCCCAGGATGTTGCTTTCTGGAAAAAAGCAATAAATGATGAAATGGATTCCATCATGGGCAACAACACTTGGGTGTTGGCTGATCTACCACCTGGTTGCAAACCTTTGGGTTGCAAATGGATTTTCAATAAGAAAATGAAGGTAGATGAAACTGTTGAAAAGTTCAAGGCTAGACTAGTCATTCAAGGCTTTAAACAAAAGTCAGAGATTGACTATTTTGATACTTATGCCCCTGTAGCTCGTATCAGTACCATAAGATTGCTAATTGCTTTGACCTCAATTCATAATCTGATTATTCATCAGATGGATCTGAAGACAGCTTTCTTGAATGGTGAATTGGATGAGGAGGTGTATATGAACCAACCTCAGGGCTTCATCATGCCTGGCAATGAAAACAAGGTGTGTAAACTAATTAAGTCCTTATATGGACTCAAGCAGGCACCTAAGCAATGGCATCAAAATTTGATGAAGTGGTTTTGTCTAGTGGTTATTTACTTAACCAGTATGACAAATGTGTATATAGCAAATTTGATGAATCCAGTAAAGGAGTCATCATTTGTCTATATGTTGATGACATGTTGATCTTTGGCACTAACCAAAATCAAGTTGACCTCACAAAGGAATTTGTGTCATCAAGGTTCTCTATGAAGGATATGGAGGAGGCTGATGTTATCCTTGGAATAAGGATTAAACATGAAAGTAACAAAATTTCTATATCTCTGTCTCATTACATTGAGAAAGTGTTGAAGAAATTTAATTACTTTGATTGTACTCCAGTGAGTACTCCTATGGATACAAGTGAGAAGCTCATGCCTAATATTGGTAAAGCTGTATCTCAACTTGAGTATTCTAGGGTGATTGGCTGCCTAATGTATGCCATGACTTGTACAAGACCTGATATTGTTTTTGTTGCGGGAAAATTGAGCAGGTATACTAGTAACCCTAGTGCTCATCATTGGCAAGTAATTGAGAGGGTACTGAAGTATTTGAAGAGAACTATGGACTATAGTCTCTCATATACTGGTTATCCTTCAGTAGTAGAAGGATACACTGATGCAAGTTGGATCAGTAACACTGAAGACAATTCGTCTACTAGTGGCTGGGTATTCCTACTTGGTGGAGGTGCAATTTCTTGGGCATCGAAGAAGCAAACTTGCATCACCAGTTCAACTATGGAATCTAAATTTGTGGCCTTAGCTGCTGCTGGTAAAGAAGCTGAATGGTTGAAAAACTTGCTTCTTGAGATTCCATTGTGGCCTAAACCTATAGCACCTATTTCTATCCGTTGTGATAGTGCTGCTACATTGGCAAAGGCTTATAGCCAGATGTACAATGGGAAGTCTAGACACTTAGGTGTCAGGCATAGCATGATTCGTGAGCTTATCATGAATGGGGTGGTATCTATAGAGTTTGTTAGATCTCAACAAAACTTAGCTGATTACTTGACGAAGGGTTTGGCTAGAGACTTGGTTTTAAAGTCTTCTAAAGGGTTGGGTTTAAGTCCAACTTAGTCACTGAACGCTAAGACACCCAACTCCCTCCTGAGGAAACTTGGGAGCTGAGTTCAATGTGGAAAACTGAACATTTAGTGTACTGGAGTACATGTTTTATTTTACATCCCAAGGTTGTGCTCAGAACCTGCTGAAAAGGATGATGAAGTCTTTACTTATCAATGGTTAATTTTTTTTGAAAAAAGTGCTTAGTAGGAGCATGAATAAAGAGGAACCACCTATATAAATGTTAAAGTTTTGCCGCTTCAGGAAGCTTTGGACTTTTAGCTTTTACAACATTTATGAATTGGATATGGACACATGGCTTGTATAGTGTCAGGAGCTTTTAAGTGTTTGAAACTTGTGTGTATTTTATCTTCAGGTATTCAAATGGGTTGAAGGGTTCAATTCTTAGAACACCCTGATTCTCGAATATTTGAACGTGTAATGTACTAAGATGAGAATTCAATCTTCAAGATATTTTCATTTATGCACATGTTTGTTTAATGTTTATTTTAATGCAAAGGAAGTGAATTAAATTTGGGGAGGATTGTTGGAAAATTTAGTGCACTTGAGGGATCAATTCACACCTGGTAATGGGATTGGAGGTACGGAGTGGACACCCATCAGGTCAATGTTTACCCTGACTCAAATTAAGTGGTTTGTGGTTCTGCTGCTAGTGTAAATGATAATACTGCTGATGCAGATCATTCTGCTGCTAGTATTATTCATTGTGCTGCTGATGTAGAACATTCTGCTGCTAGTGTTATTGATACTGCTGCTAGTAAATAATACTGCTGCTGAGTTGCTAGGCAATAGATTCTGCTGCTAGTACAATTTATTGTGCTGCTAGGCATAAGATTCTACTGCTCGTATGCTGGATAGAATTTGTAACTAACTTTGACCAATTAGGGAAGTTTCAAATTCTTAATTAAGACCATGATTTTGTGGTCTTATAACCACTATAGCTAGAATTAAGGAAAATATATGGAGAATATTTGGCCAATATTTTCTCATATTTCCTTGGACTAGGGTTTTGAGTTATCTCTAATATATATAGAGATCATCACATCGGCATGAGAGATATACACAGAAAACCTAAACACTTGAAAGCAACTCGGTTCTTGATTTGTGCCTAAAACAAGAACATCACTTGGTCTTATCCCAAAGAGATATTCGTGTAACCCAGGCATAGGGTCGAATAGTTTCTATTGGAAAGTGATAACACGATTTCAAGTGAATATCCGGTACCTTGATTAATTATCTTTACCCTGTGCTGGGAACATCAAACACAAAACTACCAATAGAATTTAGAGTTTGAGTTGGCTAATTTGATATGTTTGACCATATTCGTTATATTCTGAACAAGTCCAATACTAATAGCAGCAATATTGCCAACTTTCACCATATGATTGGAATGAACTAATGCCCGCAATAAGGCAGCTATATTTTTAGCTTTATGGTATAATTAGGACTCATTTAGCGACATACTTGTTGAAAAAGCAAATTTCAAAGTCAACAATAGTTACAGGCTTCGAGAACTAAAGTCAGCAGAGAAGTTTGAACTTCGATAAGCATTGTCAAACCGAAGAACAATGATTAAAATTCGAATGACTGAATGAATTTTATTACCTCAATATCACTTTTGAGAAAACCATGGGAGTTCATCTCCCATGAAGAAAAATGGAGGGGTATAAAGTATTGCTTCATATTATCATAAAACTCAACTTTAAAAGTCAACCATAAAATTCAATGATCTAAAAACTAACTGATGTAAAGATATAACAAACTAAGTGAGTAGAAACAAACCTTATAATGACTTTAGTGTAACACCCCCAAATTTGGTTTTGTGGCAGCGGAAAATAATTTGGTGTTACACTGAGGATCGATGTCAAAGTTTTAGAAAACGGCTTGAAAAAGGCGTTTTGAAAGTTATATGTCATTCGAAATAATAGTTTTGATTTTTAAAGGTTGAAATATATGTTTTAAAATCCCACAAAAGTATGGTAATTTGAAAAGAATGACATATTTGATTTTCACACCATTTGAGTTATCAGAGTATTAAATGCCCGCTCCGTGTCTTGTCCTGCTCCATTGATTACCTGAGATAAACATGCTTAAAACGTCAACACAATGGTTGGTGAGTTCGTGGAGTTTAATAGAAAATAACTTTCTTTTGATGAATTCAAGAGTTGATAGACGAAATAAATACTAGTACTTCTTGAAGTAACTAGCAAGTTTGATATTGGATAAAATCCACGAGTTAATCGTTTATGATCTCAAAGGATCATAAGTTTCAAGTTTAAAGGAAAATGAGTTATGCTTGCCATGAAATAATGGTAAGCTCTTAAAATATGATATGCCAAGCATGGAGTTGTTTTTATCATAAGATACAACTAAGTCACATAGGATAATAGTTAAGTTCCTAGTACAACACATAGTACAAATAATGGTATAAGGTCTGATGTCAATCAGTGTAGAGTGGTCGTTACTAAATACAGCTGTATCCGAATATATAGGATAACATATATATTCAAAAAAAAGTTATATTGCTCTAAGCCTCATGACGCGCAAAACGTTAACAAAAGTACCGTAAAACGGAGAAAGTCACATCAGGGTTACTGATGGTTTTGCCCTAAATAATAGGTGATTGCCTCATCCTATTTGTGTCGAATATAGTGTATCGCGACTAAATACGACTAGCCATCCGGCATTCCGCCCATATTTAGTGGGATAGGTCGTCAGCCTTTACAGGTTTCGAAGCTGTCCACTATATTCGCGCTCACCGCAGTGATTAATGGCTCATGATCGAGGGACTTTATGGCAATATAGTTAAACTTAGGCAATATAGGGTTCGGGTTTCATACACATACTTTAGTTTTGGCAATTATTTCCAGTTGGGATGTATAAACATCATAGTTAAGTTAACAGTACATTCAGTTGTTATATGAATGCATAAATGAGTCTCAGTATCTTGTTACAACAAGTAGTTTGAGAATGTTATCTTTCAATATAGCATTTCAGTTAAGCAAGCAGTTTGCAAATATAACGAGCATATATCCCCGTCAAGGGTGGTTCAAAACATGTAAAACATAGTTGATGATTTCGAATGAATCATGAGTGTTTTCAAAGTATAAAAATACTTAAAACAGTTGAAGCATGTATCTCCCCCAAAAGAGTTATAAAACAGTTATTAAAAGTAGGGGCCACGACTCACCTAGAGTGTAGCTGACAAGATAGAATTATAAGATCTATGGAAACGATTCACGGAAACGTCTTCGATACGAAACCTGAATATAAGGAATATCTAAGTATTCGACTTATAACTAACGATGAGTGTGACCGCGAGAAATCGTGCAACGATTTGATGATGTGAGTGTGATATGCCTAAAATGCCTCAAGTTAAGAAAATATAATATCATACAATGATATTATCTTGATTCTTATGTCACTTGACTCGAGGTATTATCTCCTTAAAATATGATGAAATGATATGCGAGTGAAATCGTTAAATAGATAACGAAAGTTAAATATATGTAACTAGAATGTAATGAATGCACGTGAAGTGATGTGGTGATGAGAATGAGGATGTTATGTGAAAAATAGTTGGTCTTTGTACTTTCCCAAATTTTATACTTTTTACCCTAACCGTATTTGCGTTACGTCGTTAGTCCTTCGTTAGATATAAGTTTAATAATATTCCAAAAATAGTTCAAATGTATATAATAAGACTTGGAGTTTATTCAAAGGTCAACTTAAGTCCTTTCTAAACTGTTTTCACAGTTTCAATCCTCAAGTTTCACAGTTGGCAGTTTTAGTCCTTATAGTTAAAACGCGTTACGTTTTTAGTCCAAAATGTCAAAATGATAAAGAAAAAGTGTGCGACTTTTTAGAAGACTTATTTAAGATAAAAGCAGCTTATTTCATCAGCTTATTCGACTAATAGCTTAATTTTTACACTATTGGGCCCTTACCCGAGTTATAAAATTTAGCCCATTGATGGTTTCTAATTGTTTTTCAAAATAGTTCATGCGGTTAGCTTAGTTTGTTTTAAAAGATCGAAACTCGATTATTTTTGTAAGGTGTTTAAACAAAAGATGTAGCTAGTTACGTTGTGAAACGGGTCGCATAAAATTGGAGTATGTTCATTTAGTTAAATCATGAGATATTAAATTGTTTCTAAGGCTTAGTTGGGTCGGTTTTGTTATAGCAAAACTCTTAGGAAATTTCTAAATGTTTTAAACTTTAGTTATAAAGCGTGATGTAAAGGATTATATACGTTTGAGTGTATGCATGTATGTTGTGTTTAGTGCGTGAGGAATGGAAACAAGGAAAGTTAGTGAGTATTTACTACACCATTTAAGGTGGTGGAGGAAGACAGTGATGATCGAACGGAATGCAGATGGAAATATACATGAAGAGAGACAGAGAGCTTGATGGGTTTAAATGTGTTTTCACGTATTCTTCTTCTACTCGATTATCTTTTCAAGGGAAACAAGAGTTGTTTCTAAGTTGTTAAGATATTTAGGGAGGACGAGGTAAATGAGAATTGAGTGATGTGAGCTGCTAGGTGAGAGTGGAATGTGTATGACTTTTGGCAGTGAAGGATTGTTAGATCGAGTGGGTTTATATAGAAGATAGCTACACAATGTTTGACTATTTTATCCTCAAGACTTATCATGATTCTTACTGTTCGAATACTCATGGTTTTGAGCATGCGTATGACTTTAAATTATTAGAAGGTAGGATATAGGTTGTCTTATGTTTGTTGGCATGTATATGTAACACATATGTACACGTTACTATCATTTGAATTCCCACATGCATCCTGCTGTTCTAGTTGTTGGTTTATGTCCATATTCGTTAGATATTTTCAATTGTGTATGCAAATGTCTAAACGTGTGAATGAGTCTTGTCCCTAGTTTTTGGTTTATATCTATATTCGGTTATATTATGGTTGAGTATGGCAGTGCCTAACCGAAGGGAAGAGTGAAAGTTTGGCTAAGAAACTATTAATAATATCTTGTCTCTAGTTTATGTATCTATTCAATTTGTATGTTTGTTTTTGGAGCAAGTGGAGTCTTTTTGGTGAGAAATGATTTCTTGTTTCATTGTTGGATTTTAGTGAATGTTGGACATTGAGTTGGAATGAATCTTACTGACATTTAAGACTTTAGTGGAAGATTAAAAGAGTTCAATTTGGAATTGGTTTACTTATTGTATGTCGACAAGCAACCTTTGTGTGCAAACAATTCGGGTTTAATGTCGAGCTCGATTTTTCTTAACACCAAACACTCCTAATATATCACACTTGATCGAATAAAAATGTTGAAACGGAATTAAAACAAACCCGGATAAAAATCGGACAAGTTTGCAAAATGTATACGATCGATTTGGGACAAACATTTGGGCTCATTTAAATGTATCGAACGTTCATATCTCGAGTTACTATTTGACGTACTATTTGTCGGCTGGGAGAGTAAATAAGAGGTGAAATAATATATACTAGTCGTGTTCGAGAATCGAAAAATACTAAGGCGTTTTGGAGGTGCTATGGTTGATCGAACTTGCAATAAATCCTAAGTTAGAAATTAACTTTGGACGTGTGGCTTGGATTCGAATTGCATGCATTATCAAAAGAAAGTTGAGCTGGACAGTGGGCTGGACGAAGAGTGAAATGGGCCAAGGATTTAGACAGCCATTGGGTTTTTGGCAAGGAGAATTAGTAGAGAGTTTAGTAATTATTAGTGTTACTAATTGGGAATAATTAGGGATAATTAGTAAGAGTACTTATATCTTTGGATAAGGATTTTATCATCACTAACTATTATTATTTGTGAGGTTTCGAACTTAGTGAGAATAGAATCTCGTGAGTTGTTTGTGGTTCGAGTAACGTTTGCTATTTAATATATAGCAAGAAACATATTGCGGCAGCAATAGCGATAAGAGAAAAGTTTAAATTTTCCCATAAAAATGGGTTTTATTAAACCGTAAGTTGTGATTATCATAAATCAGTGAGATTTATTACGAGGGATTTTTACGGGATCTCACAAACTAAGTGAGTAGAAACAAACCTTATAATGACTTTAGTTTAAGTAGTTGGTACACCGGTACATGCTTATTTTTGAAGGGCAACAATCAGTTTAGAATAAGCAGTCTCAAACACCCCCTAAGATGCACACACAAGACTGAAAACATCTCTTTTTGTGTATTATTAAGGATGTTGCTTCATGAATAGGAGAACTTAGTCCTCCGACACCTCCGCCACCGCAGCGGGAAAGTGTTGGAAGGAATGTTAAGTCTGAAGTGTTTGATGAAATGAATATTGATGCGCCTACGCCGCCTCCCCCACCACCGCCTCCGCCACCGCCGATGGTGACGGAAACAGTAATGAAGGTGCACTGATCGCGGCACAAGCATACGAAGCTTGAGCAGAAAGTTAGCGACGCAACAAAGGAAATAGCTACGGCTATTTCGAATATATCTTCGTTGTATTACAACAAACAAAAGAAAAGAAAAAACAAAAGGAAGATAAAAAGTGAATCCAGCGCTAGTTCGGATTCATCTCCACCGTCCGTTCATTCTACTCATTCAGTAGAATTAACGGACGTGGAAGAGCCACGTTACTCATTTATACCAACACCTTCATCACCCCCTCCACCTCCACCACCACCGCCTCCTTTTAAATTTCAAAACCTTTTCAAAAAAGGCGCGAAACATAAAAAAATACATTCAATTTCACCCACAATTTATCCCCCACTACCGCCGCCACCAAACTCTATTTTCATCAACATATTCAAAGGCAACAAAAGCAAGCGCTTTAATTCTAATTCAAATCCATCCTCGATTATGAACAACATGTTCAAAAATGGAACGAAAAGTAAACGGTTCATTTCAGCACCGCCTCCACCACCTCCACCACCGCCACCAATGACTCCGCCACGATACACAACGCCTATAAGATCAAAGAAATTATCCGCGCGTGAAAGTCACACGCCACCGGAGTATCATAACCGTAGGTCAACGAGCAAAGGTAAACCGCCACTACCGGCGAAAACAAGCTATTACGAAAGGGAAGACTTTTTACCGAGCGGTTCACAGTCTCCGTTGATACCAATGCCGCCACCTCCACCACCACCATTTAGAATGCCGGCGATGAAGTTTGAACTCCGTGGTGATTATGTGAGGATCCACAGTACACATAGTTCGGTGTGTAGTTCACCTGATCGTGATGACGTGGCGTCGATTGTGTCGGACAGTGGAGATTCAGTTGGGCCTAATTTGGGGTCCGGTGGGCCCATTTCGTTTCCTAGCCCGGATGTTAATGCTAAGGCCGATAGTTTTATATCTAGGCTTAAAGATGAATGGAGGATGGAAATGAATAAAAAGTTGGGCTAAAAAGCCTGTTAAAAAGCCCAAAGAGGCTCGATGGATGTCGATGAACTCACACAAATGCGATCCTAGACATGTGACACGCCTACTGTTTACTGGAAATCGTAGATATATGAGACTGTACATGGGACATGTCTACTGTTTAATGTTTACTGAAAATCGTAGATATATGAGATTGTACATTATGCGATCGCGGATGTGTTTCTAGTTGATGATCAGTTTAGTATATTACATGACTTGGATATGCACTTGGGTAGGGGTGGAACGTGGAACGAAGGGTAGACTTTAGAACAAGACGGTTTGGATTTGAAGGGTGATATGGTTCATGTTGTGATGTGTTAGCCGTCACGAGCTTTTGAAGTACAGTATTTTGGCTAAATTTTTTGTGTTAATGATGTGACTTAATATAATAAATATCATTAAGTTGGTTATAGCATTTACACGTCTGTCTTAATGAAGTGCTACCCACACTTGTTGATTTCGTTGATTAGATTTAGGTATAGGTTAAGTAAATGATTAGGTTTTCAGCATTAATTCTCTAGTAGAGTTGGTATCATGGAGTGAATGGTTGAGATGTCAATTTCATCCAAGGGATTTCAACTTTGAGACATAAGTATAAAAATATCACATTCGCATGCATTATTTGCTTCATAGACAAAGCCCATAACTAAAATCTACCATAAAACATGGTTAAAGTACAGGTTAGGGTGTCATAAATCGGGTAATACACGCAGAATCGAAAAACGAAATGGAACAGAATCAAATAAAATCGAATCAAATTTGTATTCGATCTGAATTTGCCAAAATCGAACCGAACCAAATTAAATATCCGGTTTTTGGTTTAGATATGGTTTTGGTAAAATGTAAACCGAACCGAACCTAATACCGAATTCACAAAATACATATATATATATTTTTTATATATTTATATAAAAAAAACCACTAAAACTTTTTCCTAGTATAAATATAACATTTTTTAAGCTTGAATTTTTTGTTGTTGCTAAAAATATGGAGTGTATAATTAACTAAAAAAAATCTAGTTATGTAATCGGGTTTTTCGGTTTAACCCGAAAACCGAACTAAATTCAATTTCGGTTTTCGGTTCGATTTAATCTAACTTGAATTCGATTCGGTTCGTTTTCAATTTTACAACCCAAAAAAAAAAAAAAAAAAAAAAAAACCGAACAACCCAATAACCATACCGATTAGTACACGTTGATTGTGTATAGATTTGCTTTACAGATTTAGAAAGTAAACTTGATGTTACATAAAGAATGATCAAAATATAATAAAAAGCAAACAACATTTTAGTTGTCATTTTCTGGATACGATACAAACGATAGGTTAGGTCATAAAGTTTTTATAGATGTAAAGGGAGAAAGTGAATCCAAAGGAAACTTAAAAAATCATTCATCCAAAAAATGAAGTCATTGCATACAAAGAGCAACAATGCCTTGTTGGGAAGATTGCTTTTTATCACTTTTGAACCATTTAGAAGTAAAGCATTATAATGCTATGGCCCTTTCTAACCTAACATGCTCCAATTTTTGTGATCATTGGCGTTTAATTATGTGTGTTGGAGAAAATAGATATTGTTGACAAGACACTTTGTGATTTTCGCGGCAAAAGTATATCATGAATACAAATATCTTCACTTTTATAAAGGATGATAATTCGATATTTGAGGTTCTTTTGGTGTTTTTGGTGCTTTTGAGGTAAATGACATTATACCGTAGCTTTTTTATGAAACACCAAATAACTACTATTAGCTTTAGCTGATCAAATGATTCGATTGATGAAGTTGCGAGAACGGAAAATGTGAACACCCTTTCAATTGCGACGTACTAGAAGTGGCAAAATAAAAACGTCGAAGTGATATAAAGTTATATAAACCATGTCGATTGAAATTGACTATCCAACATTTTTGTACACCTATTTTTTGGGTCCATAAAAAGAAAGTGCCATTTGGACTCGGCCCAATGGGCTAATTCTACATTGTTTCTACTGCTATTGTCAATATGAATGGACCGCTAGAGTGTTTGAATTTAGACTTTGGAATTTGGATAGCAATTTGTAAGACCCAAAATGAAGGTTACTAATTCGATTCGGTTCACTTTTATACCGACAACCATTCTATAAAATCAGGTTCGTCTTTTGGTTCTTCTTGATATGAGTATGAATAAATTCTAACTGATATGCAAATTTCCCCTTGGTAAGTTTATAATTGTAAAACTGAAAGGTAGCAATCTTCATTGATATAAATTATTCTAGAAAGGTAGCAATATTCATTGATATAAATTATTTCCTTATTTGATAACAATCTACAACATAATTCAGGGCAAGAAAAAGAAAAATAAAAAGTTTCTTAAACTTTATGCTTATGACTACACATCATACAAAATCGATCAAGCATTAAGTTACCGATACATGCATCTTCATCCAAAGTCGATCATCCACTGACAATAAATCTTTGACTTGGCGCATTGTTGGCCTTTCCTGTGGGTTGTAGTTCAAACATGCCCGTGAGACCTTCAAAATTGAATGAGCTAGTTTCTCAACTAGAGAATATGGTGGCGGAATCCGTCTATCTCCTACATTGGCTAGCAATAGATCATCAGTAGACAATGTTGGTAGACATGATATAAGATCTCCAGGATGCTTTCCCATAATCACTTCTAGTGCAACAACTCCAAAACTATACACATCGCATTTCTCTGTTGCCACCATCGTATAAGCAAGCTCTACATGGAAGGAAACATGAGAATACAAAAAAAATTGTCATGTCAGATCATGATTAAATGTAACATAGATAAATCTGAAACTTGAGAAGAAGTACGTATAGATAACTTAAAAATAGATGGTAGTTACCAGGTGCAATATAGCCATAGGTGCCTACAACCGCAGTCCAATTCGATGAATCCATCTTTAGAAGCTTCGCTGTTCCAAAATCCGAGATATGTGCCTCATAATCAGAATCGAGAAGGATATTAGCTGCAGAAATGTCTCTATGAATTATAGGTGGTGTGCAATCATGGTGCATATAAGCCAAACCATTCGCTACAGCCCTAACAATTCTTACCCTTTTCAGCCAATCCAATTCCTTTGCTGTGATATCGCTACTTAAGAGCGATTTTAGACTTCCCTTCTCAAGATATTCGTAAATTAAAAATGAGTGACGAGCATGGAAGCAGTATCCATAGAGTTTAACTATGTTTCTGTGCCTTATGTTTGTCAATGCTCGTACCTCATTTAGGAAGCCTATATGATCGTCACCCTCAGATGATGAATGAAGTTTCTTCACAGCTACTAAATTGTTGGGTTGCAACACAGCTTTATACACAGTACCATATCCTCCAATCCCAATACAGTATGCATCATCAAAATCATTTGTTGCCTTGATGATTTCATCATACATCGCCTGTCCATCAAAACTTGTTATTGAGAAAAAATTGCCACCTTCTTCGCCTGATGGTATCTGTGGAGAAGTTCTCTTTCTACGTCGATAAGCAATGAGGCCACACATGAATAAACCAAGTAAAAGAGCAGCAAAAAGTGGGACCACAGTTACAAGGATGAGCTTATGATGAAAATGATTATTTTTCTTCATTATCTTTTGACTTTCACAAAGTTTCAAACCTGTAACATTTCCACACAGACCATCATTTCCTTGAAATGCTTCTCCTGACACATTTTTAAAGACAGCACAAGGGGGAACGGGACCAGTGAGCTCATTGTAAGATAGGTCTATATCAATCATTCCTGGCAAGTTACTGAAACCATTAGGAATTGAACCAGATAGCTTATTGTGAGAAAGATTCATCATTACCAGACTTTCCAAACTCCCAATATCTGATGGTATCTCTTTTGTGAGTGAATTCCAAGATAAATCAAGAACATTGAGTTGCCTTAATTTACCGATCTCCGATGGGATCTTTCCGCTGAGCTTGTTATTACTAAGATTTAAGTGATTGATTTGTACCCAATCACCAATATATCCTTGTAATGACCCGTTCAACCTATTTTTGGATAGGTCAAGAGTAAGGAGACCATGCAGTGACCCAAGCTTTTGAGGTATAGCACCTGAAAGGTTGTTATCGCTCAAGTCTAAATTTAATAAACTTTTCATCTCCCCAAACTCTTTTGGAATTCGACCAGCCAAATGATTAGAAGAAAGATCAAGCACTTGAATTGAATTTCCCAATGATGAAGGGATTGAACCATTGAGTTGATTATTGTCCATTTCTAAATCAGTTAGATTCTTCAAATTCCCCAATTCAATTGGAATGGGTCCAGAAAGTTGATTTGTCTGCAAATAAAGGAGATTCAAAGACTTCAAATCACCCAACGATGAAGGAATTGAACCATTGAGTTGATTTTCGCTCAAATCTAATATAGTGAGAGACTTCAAATTCCCTAATTCAATTGGAATGGGTCCAGAGAGTTGATTTACCCACAAATTAAGGAGATTCAAAGACTTCAAATCACCCAATGATGAAGGAATTGAACCATTGAGTTGATTTTCGCTCAAGGTCAATTCAGTTAGAGACTTCAAATTCCCTAATTCAATTGGAATGGGTCCAGAAAGTTGATTTGCCTGCAGATAAAGGAGATTCAAAGATTTCAAATCACCCAACCATGAAGGAATTGAACCATTGAGTTGATTTTTTCTCAAAGATAATTCAGTGAGAGACTTCATATTCCCCAATTCAATAGGAATGGGTCCAGAGAGCTGATTTTGCCACAAATAAAGGATATTCAAAGACTTCAAAGCACCCAACCATGAAGGGATTGAGCCAGAGAGTTGATTTTCGTTTAATTCTAAATCAGTTAGATTCTTCAAATTCCCTAATTCAATTGGAATGGGTCCAGAGAGTTGATTTTGCCACAAATAAAGGAATTTCAAAGACTTCAAATCACCCAACGATGAAGGAATTGAACCATTGAGTTGATTATTGGCCAATTCTAAATCAGTTAGATTCTTCAAATTCCCTAATTCAATTGGAATGGGTCCGGAGAGTTGATTTTGGGACAAATAAAGGAGATTCAAAGACTTCAAATCACCCAACGATGAAGGGGTTGAACCAGAGAGTTGATTTTTTCTCAAAGATAATTCAGTGAGAGATTTCAAATTCCCTAATTCAATTGGAATGGGTCCGGAGAGTTGATTTTGGGACAAATAAAGGAGATTCAAAGACTTCAAATCACCCAACGATGAAGGGATTGAACCAGAGAGTTGATTTTTGCTCAAAGATAATTCAACGAGAGACTTCAAATTCCCTAATTCAATTGGAATGGGTCCAGAAAGTTGATTTTGCCATAAATAAAGGAGTTTCAAAGACATCAAATCACCCAACGATGAAGGGATTGAACCAGTTAAATTGTTTTCGTTTAGTTGCAAAAAGGTTAACTGGCTTAGTTTACCGATGGTAGGTGGAATTACGCCAGAGAACTGATTGTTTGAAAAATCAAGATAGACAAGTTTGGACAGGACTCTAATTTCTAGTGGGATGGGACCAAAGAAGTTGTTTACACTAAGATTAAAATGGGTAAGGTTGCCTAGAATAGAGAACGGGAAATGGTGAAGCGTACCTTTTAACTCAGACGTCGAGAGGTTCACCCTGTTAATGTTTCCATCAGTGTTGCAAGCAATTCCAAACCAAGAAGGGCACGGAGCGGGTGAACTAGTATTCGTTGGAAGGGGTGTCCAAGATGATACAATTTGGGAGTTGTTTGGGATTTTAAGGGTTGCTTTCCATTTTTGAAGAGCATTTGCTTCCTCTAAAGAAGCAGAAGTAAAGTTTGGTACAAATGAGAGAGCAATGAGTAGTAGAGCTAGAGATAAAAGTAAGAAGTTTGAAGAAGCCATTGCTTGCTTTTGCATGTTTTTTTTCTTTCTATAAAGTGAAGGTTTGTATGTCTCTATTTATACTTGAGCTACCCTTTTCTCATAAATCAATTTCCATTTCTCAGAAATTAAATATTACAGTAGGTGGTGTCATATTTTTCCACAAGATTCGTTTACTTGAGAAATTTTAGGTGGTGTCATATTTTCCTTCCAAAGTGTTTTCTTCTAATTGGAGCTTGCTTTTTAAACCGTGAATAACGGGCATGTTCTTTTCTTTTTTTTTAGTGCTAATAAACGACGACCTCCCCATACCTACCCACTTAACCCAAACTTTATTGACAATATGGCATATGAGTGCTTTCTTCTAATTGGAGCATAAAACTTTAAATGTGTTCTAAAATAAATTTCCAAAACCACTAATGATACGTTGTGCCAAAAAAGTCTAAAAGAAGTGCAGAAATATATATGGGGCATGCCGACCCTTTCAAATCCATACGGTAATCAAATTCCAGTTGATTGAAATATCTTTTTATTTAGTTTTGAAGATATTACGTTACTCATTGGCAGTAAAGTAAAAACATTAGGTACAAGATACTAAAACCTAATATAAAAATGAAGTATCATGCAGTTATGATACTATGGCATACTTTCCTTTAGAGTGACACTATATCTATTTTTTTCTCTCGTGTCCAAAGGGCATCATTGTTAGTTATCACTTTGCTGTTACGAAAGTTCAGTTTTGAGGCAAATGGTGTATATCCTTCTTACTGTTTGTTATAAAATTGATTTGAATGTTGATTCCATTTGTATTACAGATTGAGAAATTCATGTTTCACATCCAAAATATTGCTAACTGGGGTAGGCTGCTCACACAAGAACGGTAATATTACAGATTGAGAAATTCATGTTTCACATCCAAAATCATCATCTTTACGTGACCTCTCAAAGTCTCAAACAAGTTGTAAATATCTACTACAACATTTCTTTAAAACAAGAGTAAATTACACGGATCGTCCTTGTGGTTTGCGTTGACTTTCACGTATGGTCCAATGACGTTTTTTAAGCAAATAGTCCGTAACTCCGAAACCCTTAACAACCACGTTCCTTTGCCAAACGGACGTTAAATTTGACCGTTAAAGTCCCCCACATGCATTGCACACGAGGGTAAGATTGTCTTTTCCATTAGACCACCTATTTAAATTTGAAATAAAAATATATACTTTAATAAATATAATAACATATCCCATTTCCCCAACCAAACAAGTCAACCTCCACATTTGAGTCTAAAAACCAGGCAACCTACCAGGTGCTTTTTGTTTATTCAGAGCCTCTGAATCTGAATCTGAACCGCACATCTGAATCTGAATCTTGTGTGTAAATGTCTGAATCTAAATCGAAAATCTTGTTACTAATTTTTGTTGTGTCATTTGCTTGCTCGTACTATTTTTTTTTTTTTCTTTCTTATTTTGTGTCAATAAGAGGCATTAAGACACCCCTCTCAAATCTAGACCATAAAGATCTAACTGCCTCTGACTGCGTCTGAACGGGAAAAAAAAATAAACGGTCTGAACGCCCAAAACATCTGACCGATTAACAGGTATAGCTCGTTAAGAGGCATTAAGAGGCTGTTAAGAAATTAAAAAAAAAAAAAAAAAAAAAAAAAAAAAAAAAAAAAAAAACCACCTAAAACTTAACTCATCACCACCATTGGTCACACCACATTTTTTTACCACCACTAAACACACATCGCAGCCACCCCCTTTTATTAAACATCCCAAAACACCCAATTAAACATCCCAAAAACAACAAATCTAGAAAACAAAATAAATTGCGACCCTTAAGCAACCATAAAAGTCATACAAACCCATTGCCAAAGACCTTTGATCTCCAGCTACATTTGATTTCAGGCGAATTCCCCGGCACCGCTGCACAATATATTAAAAAATAAAGTACCACATCCTTTCACTACCCCACAATATTCATCTCACAAATCTACATCACCATTCACCACTTACCATCACATTAAAAATTCCACAACCATTTTCATTGCTCACCATCTTCTTCACAACACAACAACAATACTAAAAAAATCATCTTTTTCTAACACAACAACTTGTTTGCAATGACTACCTGTCCTCCAGTGGTTCAAGGGATAACAAAGATTGAAGCAATATCAACATAACTTTGGGTTGTGATGAATACATCGACAGAGACCTATAAAATATTTGTGATCGCATAAACAATTTGGTAAGATAAAATCAAAATGGTTGAATCTCATCAAAGAGATAGCAAAATGAAAATTAAATAAAGGTTCACCTGGTACTCTGCAAATTCAATTGCCAATGTCTTCATAGTCTTGTCTACTGGTTGAAGTAATTTATGAGGTTCCTGCGGTTAAAAAAAAAAAAAAAAAAAAAAAAAGCGATTTCAGATTAACTTCTTTCATCAACTTTACTACCTTAAACATGTAGATGCACTTTGGTGAGGCCATTATACATACTACGTGAATCCCATTTATAAGATCTTAGTACCATGCAGATATGATTCTAATATCAAAAGATTTAACGGAAACGGGTCAAAAAGGTCAAAATTAGCCCAAAGTATCTTTTCATGCATAAGACCTACTTAATCATTATAGCAAACATTACATAGCTATTGTAATAAGATAATTTTGTAATCGTATTTGACCCACTAACAGTATATATATAGACTTAAATATAGGAAAAAAAAGTTTTGGTCCAGCCCAACGCCAACCATTTTGGCCTGTTTGTTCAACCTGGTCATTAGTTGATATTAGTCATATTACCTTCTCTCCTGCAGAGATATTAGCTCTTCCTTCAGCCTCTCTAGCAGAAAGAGCCGCAATACCAACAGAAGGCAAGACTGAAACATAATAAAATGGGGTCAATATATGTTTCTACCTCAGACCTCTTAATAATAACACATGCTAAAAATATAAATAAGCTTGCCTGATTGAAATACCAAAAGCTTGCCTCCGGTACTCTTCATTGCCAGAAAAGCAGCCTAATTGACACATATGAAGCAATAGTCACAGACTACTAAGCTGATACTAAGGTGGTGTTTGTTTATTAAGAGGGTCTGAATCTGAATCTGAACCGCACGTCTGAATCTGAATCTGAGGCGTAAATGTCTGAATCTGAACGCATCTGAACGGGAAAAAAAAACTCGTGTTTGAACGGGAAATTTTTTTTTTTTTTTTTTTTTTTTTTTTTTTTTTTTTTTTTTTTTTTTGGTTATTTTGTGTCAACAAGAGGCATTCAGACGCGTTAAGACACCCCTCTCAAGTCTTGACCATTAAGATCAAATAGTGCCGTTCAGACGCTGTTCATATGCAAAAAAATAAACGGTCTGAACGACAAAATGTCTGACCGATTCAGACATTTGAGTCGTTCAGAGGCGTTCAGAGGCGCAGAAAAAAGAAAAACAAACACGCTCTAAGTGGGCGTTTGGATGTGAGCTTTGAAACAGATTATTTGATAAAAAAATATCAGAATCAAGAACAGGCATTAGCCTGTTTAAAAATGGGACATGTGAGTGTTCGGTGAATTCTGGTCGTTCACAAAATCAGTAAACGGGATGACCAAAAAAAGATGATCTGAGAAGAAAAAGAATGAGATGTCTTGTGAAATAAAGTGACAGTCTCTGAGATTAGGTTATTGGTAGGTAATTGTTCCACGTCAGCAGCATCACCGTCTGTGTGGCCATGTTTACCGCCTCCTCCTCGTAATATTGCATCTGCGAAACCGAACAAACGTTGGGGGAAGGATGAGGTTCAGCTTTCGCTTTCGCTTCTTTCGATTAAGTACTATGAGAAGATGAATTTTAGTGGTAACAGGAAATGATGTTGTTACAATGATTTTTTTTTTTTTTTGTTGTCATGTGTAGTATGAATAAGTAGATCTCATCTACTTTTATCTTATGTTATGTTATTTCTAACTATGAGTTACTAATGTATCTTTCATGAAATATTTTTACTAGTAATCAAGTATTTGTATATTGAATTTAGAGTTTGAGTTGGCTAATTTGATATGTTTGATCATATTCGTTATATTCTCAACAAGTCCAATACTAATAGCAGCAATAGTGCCATATTTCACCATATGATCTTCACGTTGCGTGGAATGAACCAATGCCCGCAATAAGGCAGCTATATTTTCAGCTTTATGGTAAAATTAGGACTCATTTAGCGACATACTTGTTGAAAAAGCAAATTTCAAAGTCAACAATAGTTACATGCTTTGAGAACTAAAGTCAGCAGAGAAGTTTGAACTTCGATAAGCATTGTCGAACCGAAAAACAATGATTAAAACTCGAATGAATGAATGAATTTTATTACCTCAATATCACTTTTGAGAAAACCATGGGAGTTCATCTCCCATGAAGAAAAATGGAGGGATGTTAAAGTATTGCTTCATATTATCATAAAAGTCAACCATAAAAGTCAATGATCTAAAAACTAACTGATGTAAAGATATGGCAAACTAAGTGAGCTGAAACAAACCTTATAATGACTTTAGTTTAAGTAGTTGGTACATGTTTATTTTTGAAGGGCAACAATCAGTTTAAAATAAGCAGTCCCAAACAACCCCTAAGATGCACACACAAGACTGAAAACATCTCTTTTTGTGTATTATTAAGGTTGTTGCTTCATGTATAGGAGAACTTAGTCCCCGTTTGTCTTGGTCGAGAACAGCTGGTGCAATATAAACGATGATGAAGAAAAGGTTAGTCTTAATTGCCATCGTGTTTTACTAAAATCCTAATCTTTAGAGGTGGCTGTTTCGACCCATTTACTTATAAATGGGTCAATTCTGGTTATATTTTATTTCTAACAGGTAAAACTGGTATGATGGAAACGGAAATCCAAAAGCAAACATGGTGAAAGCTGGACAAAGTTTAATTTTACGCATACAAACCGTACCGAAAATCTATAAACAATAATCTGCCATTACATATACCTGTTGCAATGCCCGTTTCAGATTGTAAAAATGGATGGTTGAGTCAAATGTGGCAATTCCCACCATTGTTCGAGGACCCTCCTGCAGCAACCATATTATTAATTTGTTACATCATAAAATCTACAATTCACTGTGTACATGAAACAGATCAATAATTACATACAAACTTCAAACCTATTGTCAAAGGGTGAAACATCAATAAGATTCAATACTTATGGATAGCCCATAGCCATGTGCCACAAGTACGAAAGGTGGCAACTGTGACCCATTTACTTTCAATTATATTATAGTTGACAACTGAGATAATCTAACTTTTTATTTTTGTAATCTAATTAGGAACACTAATTATTCATAAAGAAAAAAGGATTAAAAACTGGTCAAAAACCAGGTGAATCCAACCCGACCCATATCTAATATTATGCCAGTATAGACCCATTATCCATCCCAACCATTTTCACCTCTCACCACAATTAACCTGAACTTACTGGAAGATCAGCAATGACTTGGCTGATAGCGCTGCAAGCTCCCACTGTTGCACCAGTTTGCAAGGCATTCATTGATACATCAATGAGAAAAAAGAATACAACAGGCATTGGCTCAAGTACCTGGGAAAAATATAACAAAATATTATAAAGATAGTATAATTGTTGAGAGAAGTGCAAAATGAAGCTAGAGATCACACGAACCATTTAGCGACATACTTGTTGAAAAATGAAGCTTTATGGTAAAATTAGGACTCATTTAGCGACATACTTGTTGAAAAAGCAAATTTCAAAGTCAACAATAGTTACAGGCTTTGAGAACTAAAGTCAGCAGAGAAGTTTGAACTTCGATAAGCATTGTCAAACCGAAGAACAATGATCAAGCAATCAACAGATTAAACAGTAAAACTCGAATGACTGAATGAATTTATTGTCCCAGATTCCTGATCGAATGATAAACACACACACACATGATTTGCACTAATAATACTTTTATTGATAACAGAAGTTGATAAAGTTTACATGAGACATTGACTCTATTTATACTAACCCTATATGACAGTTACAAAGGAACAGACACACCTTTTCACATATGGATGCATCGATTCAAAAAAACTGACCTACAACTGTCATCTACATAATGACTAAACTGCCCCTTGGCCTATGGCTGGGCCTAATATTACTACAGCATGGTTTATTGGGGTTATTAACTTAGCCCAACTAAACTATAACACATGCATATTATTATACTAAAACATTAACATAATAAACCTAATTGATCATGAGGTTAATTTCCAACATTCTCCCCCCTAAGCTTATGATCAGTTAGTCTTCGAATCTTTTCTTCAAGTCTTCATTCATTACGAATGATGACATAGTCATCAAATTCGTCCTTCTCTGCAACTGAAAACTCTCCTTGAAGCCAACGGATGAATGCTTGTTCTGATTACACAGAATTCTGCCTTTGTTCCACTGATGATCCTCCTGATCATACCCAATCTTCTCCTTGCCTTTCTGCCTTTGAGAAGCACGCTGGAACATTGATGTCTCTGCACATCTTCTGGCCTGGTAACCCTTCTGAACATCGTCCATATCTTCCATCCTTCGCTACATTTTCCTTCCTGGTTTCTATGATTTCTGGGTGTTTGATCAAACCCGCCTCGCAGTTGAAAGTCAAATCCGCCTCGCAAATAATTGTCACTTCTGCCTCTTGCTTATGACAACTATGTCCGCTTCTCCGCTATTGACGATCAAAACCCGCTTCTCCGCTGTTGATCCTGATCAATCCCGCTATTCCGCTGTTGATAATCAAACCCGCTACCCCGCTGTTGATAATCAAACCAGCTATTCCGCTGTTGATAATCAAACCCGCTATTCCGCTGTTGTTTATCAATCCCGCTATTCCGCTAATAATCTCAAACCCCCGACCAAACTTCTGTATCACCAACATCATTCTTGAGTGTGTTTATCACAACTTGACCATACCATTTTCTGAGTCAGTCCCATCAACGATGTGTTCTTCATGTCCACTATCTTCTTCCTGGCCTTCGAATCAACATACATCTTCTGGTATAACGGAATGATCAAACCTTCGGCTCTTGATACCAATTATTGTCCCAGATTCCTGATCGAATTATAAACACACACACACACCATGATTTGCACTAATAATACTTTTATTGATAACAGAAGTTGATAAAGTTTACATCAGACATTGACTCTATTTATACTAACCCTATATGACAGTTACAAAGGAACAGACACACCTTTTCACATATGGATGCATCGATTCACAAAAACTGACATATAACTGTCATCTACATAATGACTAAACTGCCCCTTGGCCTATGGCTGGGCCAAATATTACTACAGCATGGTTTATTGGGGTTATTAACTTAGCCCAACTAAACTATAACACATGCATATTATTATACTAAAACATTAACATAATAAACCTAATTGATCATGAGGTTAATTTCCAACAGAATTTTATTACCTCAATATCACTTTTGAGAAAACCATGGGAGTTCATCTCCCATGAAGAAAAATGGAGGGATATAAAGTATTGCTTCATATTATCATAAAATTCAACTTTAAAAGTCAACCATAAAAGTCAATGATCTAAAAACTAACTGATGTAAAGATATGGCAAACTAAGTGAGCTGAAACAAACCTTATAATGACTTTAGTTTAAGTAGTTGGTACAATGGTACATGTTTATTTTTGAAGGGCAACAATCAGTTTAAAATAAGCAGTCCCAAACACCCCCTAAGATGCACACACAAGACTGAAAACATCACTTTTTGGGTATTATTAAGGTTGTTGCTTCATGTATAGGAGAACTTAGTCCCCGTTTGTCTTGGTCGAGAACAGCAGGTGCAATATAAACGATGATGAAGAAAAGTTTAGTCTTAATTGCCATTGTGTTTTACTAAAATCTTAACCTTTAATGTGAATATCTTTCTGATTGTATTTTGCTTGGATTCCGAATATCGTTGAAAGTCAAAACATCGAGGTTGTCCGAAAGTTGATTGATGGTCCGAATGCCAATGGAAGGGGAAACTGTTCATGCCTCTCAGATAAACATTTCAAGTAAGTTAATAAATGTGCTTTCGATTTGTTCAAAATGTTAATATTGACTGTAGAGGATGCAAAATGGGTGGTTAGACAGGTTGAGTAATGGGTCGAAATGGGCATTCTTGGTATGGGTTGAAATGGGTCGTGTCGGGATGAGTTGACACGAAACAAAATTTTTCCAAGAATTATTCAATTTGTGTTAATATGATTACAAAATTTATATTATTTCATAGATAATCCAAGTTTTCTTAAAGTGATTTATAAAGTTTGACTTCTAATCGGGCTACCAAAACATAGATGCAATCAGATTTATCTAATGGCCGACAAAAGATACTTGAAACCCAAGAATCTCATACCATGTCAATATTCTAGTCTAACAACGATACGTTCATTCACAAAATAATCACAACGATACGTTCAGTCCATGAAGTGAAAGTTATAGATTGCTGTTTTCTCCAAGTTACAAGTCTGAAAGAAATGCATGAACTGGCAAGACATTACCAGTAAACCACAAATGAGGCAAAACTTTGTTGATGAACCCTCTTTGGTGTTTGTGTAAAAGTAACCGGGTATATTTTCACACAAGGGAAAGGAGACACATACCATGCACTCGTCAACTACATGGCTACATCTTGCCAAAACTTCTTCGTCTCACACCTAACCCTGTCCTCCCTTATCTGACCTCGCAGTCTCCTGGCCCCCCGTCTTACTCATGCCATCTAAGACCGGATGTAATAAGATGTGTGGTTGTTGTGGTCGGATGTCACATCAACATCCACTCCCACCACTAAATCCCCTTAATAAGGACCACTAAAAAAGAGTGAACTTCCTTAAAACCCATTTGGTGGTCCGGTCGACTAAACCTTGCCCAAATACCAACCACCACATTGGGTGGTGTTGGTGGTGTAATAAGCAATCAAAACAAACAAACAAAAATCGTTAATTTTAACCGTACAAACACAAATAATAGACAATACCTATAATTGCGACAAAGACGCTCTATATAAGGGGGGAATAAATGGATAGAAGATGTATATACTGCTTCCGGGAGTCCTTGTATGAAGCCGAAAACGGTTCCTACGTTTTCGGGGAAACAATATGGCAAATGAGGCTGGAATTTCAGAGCAATATGCTTAAATCCAAGAGTGTTAAGGAGTCAAGCTACTCATGAGCTAACCGATATCGACTCGACAAAAGATTCAAAAGTGTATAGTCTAGTCTGGGGCTCACTGAGCTCGATCATCACACCTAATGATTGAGTATGTTGGCGAAGCTAAATGAACATTAGAAATACATACATACATACATATAGGCTAACAACGACACATTCGTTCACACATCAAACACAATGATATGTTCAGTCCAAGAAATGAAAGTAAATGGTTGCTGTTTCGCCAAAGTTAAATGTCTAAAGGGGATGCACAAGTGGTAAAACGTTACCACTGAACTACTACAAACATGCCAAAGGGTGCGTCATGACAGTTATTCTTCCCGTGAAATTCTGAGACAAAGCCGCAAGCTACAAAGGATCCAATAGTAACAGCAATAGTGCCAAAATTCATCATATGATCTGCATTATGCTAATTGTATGTTTGTGAGTATATTATTGTTGACCTCATGAGATGGTATGATAGTGCTCATAAGTCACAAAATAAAGACCTATACCAAGCCCATTTTCAACTGCGTCCAGAAGTTCTGCCATTCTATCCCACCACAAATCAATCTGCAATTACACCTTATCTGGCCAATCACCTTGTGAACAATATTCTCAGGCCAATCACCTTGTGAACAATATTCTCTGGCCAATCACCTTGTAAGCATATAGGTAGTTATTTACACAATAGCAGAATTGCCAAAACCACAAGCTGTGCTGAATATAACAAATATGATATGAAACCTCAAGGAGTTGTTCAACAAGCACCATACTCCTCAGTCTTCACGTTGCGTGGAATGAACCAGTGCCCGCATTAAATCCACAGGCTATATTTTCAATTCAGAGCAGCTAGTTTTTCAGCTTTCTGTTTAAAATTAGGACTCAATTAGCGACATACTTGTTGAAAAAGCAAAAGTCAAAGTCAACAAGACAAGCTTCGAGAATCAAAGTCAGGAGAGCTAATTTGTTGGAAAATTTAGTGCACTTGAAGGATTAATTCATACTTGTTAATGGGTTTGGAGGTACGGAGTGTACACCCATTTGGTCACTGAATCCCTTGACTCAATAGTGGTTATGATAAAGTACTGCTTGTTCAAAGTACTGCTTGTTCAAGGTACTATTAGCTTGTTCAAGGTACTGTTAGTTTGTTCAAGGTACTGTTAGCTTAGTTAAGGTACTGCTAAGTATAAATGACAATGTTGCTGATGCAGTTGATTCTGCTGATAGCATTATCTGTTCCTGCCGATAGCATTGTCATTCCTGCTGATAGCATTATCTGTTTCTGCTGATAGCTTTATTGCTGCCGATGCATAACAACTCTGCTGATAGTGTATCAATTCTGCTGATAGTGTTATTGTTCCTGCTGATGGTACAATAACTCTGCTGCTGAACTGATGGACTCTGCTGATAGGCAACAGACTCTGCTGTTGGTATAACCACCGACTCCTATATTTATGGAAACTATTATGGATAATTAATGGGCCGTTAATTATTCATAATTCCATGGGCTAGGGTTTTTGAGTAGTCTCAATTATAAATAGAGATCATTACATGGCATGAAGGACACGACATAAAACCCTAAACACTAAATACGATCGGTTCTTGATATGTGCCTAGAACAAGAGCTTCACTTGGTTTTATCCCATAGAGATATTCGTGCAACCCAGGCATAGGGTTGAATAGTTTCTATTGGAAAGTGATACCACGACTTCAAGTGAATATCCGGTACCCTTGATTGATTATCTTTACCCTGTTTGGGTGCACCACCACGACTCTTATAAACCAACAATCAATAGAAACTATTTAGTGATAATCAATGGCTGCTGCTATGAGACAAATAGCTGCTAACTTTTCCAAGTTGGAAAAGTTTGAAGGTGTGGATTTCAGACGATGGCAGAAGAAGATGAAGTTCTTTTTGACTAGCATGAACGTGGCATATGTTCTGACCACTCCTATTCCTGCTGATTATGGGGATGATGCTACCATGGAACAGATGAGGGCCAGAAGCAAGTGGGAGAACGATGACTATGTCTGCAGAGGTTTAATCCTCAATGGTATGTCTGATACTCTATTTGATATTTATCAGAATGTGGAATCTTCTCAAGAACTATGGGATTCTCTGGAAGCCAAATACATGGCTGAGGATGCATCAAGTAAGAAGTTTCTTGTAAGTAATTTTAACAATTACAAAATGGTCGATTCTAGACCGGTCATGGACCAATACAATGAACTTCTTAGTATACTTGGTCGTTTCACTCAACACAAGATGAACATGGATGAGGCTATTCAAGTCTCTTGTATCATCGATAAGCTACCTCCTTCTTGGAAAGATTTCAAGCACATGCTTAAGCATAAGAAGGAGGAGTTAACTCTTACTGAGTTGGGCAGTCATTTGCGCATTGAGGAATCACTCAAGGTGCATGAAAGTGACAAGCCAAAGAGCAGCACTGCTGCTGGTCCATCAGTTGTCAATATGGTGGAGCATAACAACTCCTCCAGGAACAATGACAACAAGGGCAAGCGTAAACATCAGGATAATACCAAACCTGATCCTAACAAGTAGTCAAAGGCTACTTGTTGGAAGTGTGGTAAAACTGGACACTTCAGGAAGGATTGCAAAGGTGGTAAAATTGGCAATAAAGCCAATGGATCAGGCACAAGTGGATCTGGGAATGGTAACTCCAATTCTCTGAAAGGTCAGAATATATTTAATAAGTCCTTTTGGATTTATTATGTTACGTATATATCTGAATTGTTCTTTGTGCAGGATGATGATGTGGCTTGGTGGGTTGACTCTGGAGCAACAGTCCATGTGTGTAAAGATAGAAGCTGGTTCAAGACCTACGAGTCAATGAATGATGGTTCTATTCTTCATATGGGAAATGAGTCAACAGCCCTGGTGCATGGAAGAGGAAGTGTTGAGTTGAAGTTTAGTTCTGGAAAGATTGTAACTTTATTAAATGTTTTACATGTTCCTGCTATTAGGAAAAACTTGGTTTCTAGTGGCATTTTAAATAATTGTGGTTACAAACAAGTTATTGAATCTGATAAGTTTGTTTTGTCTAAAAATGGTGTATTTATTGGATTTGGTTATTTAAGTAATCACATGTTTAGACTTAATATTGTTCATGATGTGATTGATTCTGTTTGTATGTTGTCATCTAAACAATATGATTCAACCCTTTGGCATGCTAGACTTGGCCATGTACACTTTAAACGTATGCAAGATATGTCTAAGGATGGGTTAATCCCAGCATTTGACATGGACACTAAAAGGTGTAATACTTGTATGTTGAACAAGATAACTAAGAAACCATTTAAAGATGTAAAACGAGAATCTGTGATATTGGAATTAATACATAGTGATTTATGTGATTTGCATGCTACTCCCTCATTGGGGAATAAGAAATACTTTGTTACTTTTATTGATGATGCTTCTAGGTATTGTTATGTTTATCTTTTACATACTAAGGATGAAGCATTAGATAAATTTAAAGTATTTAAGTCTGAAGTTGAATTGCAACAAGAGTCACTTATCAAGAGATTAAGGACTGATAGGGGAGGTGAGTACATGGATACTCTGTATTTTCAGTCTGTTGGTATTATCCATGAAACGACTGCCCCTTATACTCCTCAGCAAAATGGAATTTCTGAAAGGAAAAACCGAGTGCTAAAGGAGATGGTTAATTCCATGTTGTCCTATTCAGGGCTGAGTCAAGGGTTCTAGGGTGAAGCTATGCTAACAGCTTGCTATTTGCTAAATAGGGTTCCCAACAAAAGGAACAAGACTACCCCTTATGAACTATGGACTAAAAGGAAACCCAACTTGAATTATCTCAAGGTTTGGGGTTGTAGGGCAGTTGTAAGACTCCCTGATCCCAAGCATAAAACTTTGGGTGAAAGAGGCATTGAGTGCATCTTTGTTGGATATGCTGAGCATTCCAAGGCATATAGGTTCTATGTCATTGAACCTAATGAAGCTGTTTCAATTAACACTATAATTGAATCAAGGGATGCAAATTTTGATGAGAATAGATTCTCTTCAGTCCCTAGACCAAGTCAGAGGATTCCTAATGGAATCAATGATGTTGGTGTATCAGAAGCCTCTGATGAGGTTGTGGAACAACAACCTGAACCTGAGCTCAGAAGGAGCACAAGGGTTAGGACTCCAAAATCATTTGGACCTGAGTTTCAATTGTACTTAATTGAAGGAACAAGGGATGAGGTCTCAGACCAACACTCCTATTGCTTTAATGTTGAGGATGATCCCAAAACATTTGATGAAGCAATGAAGTCCCAAGATGTTGCTTTCTGGAAAGAAGCAATAAATGATGAGATGGACTCCATCATGGGCAACAACACTTGGGTGTTGGCTGATCTACCACCTGGTTGCAAGCCTCTAGGCTGCAAATGGATTTTCAAGAAGAAAATGAAGGTAGATGGAACTATTGAAAAGTTCAAAGCAAGATTAGTCATTCAAGGCTTTAAACAAAAGGAAGGAATAGACTACTTTGATACTTATGCCCCTGTGGTTCGTATCAGTACCATAAGATTGCTGATAGCCTTGGCATCAATTCACAATCTGATTATACATCAGATGGATGTGAAGACAGCTTTCTTGAATGGTGAGTTGGATGAGGAGGTTTACATGAACCAACCTCAAGGCTTCATCATGCCTGGCAATGAAAAGAAGGTGTGCAAACTGATTAAGTCCTTGTATGGACTGAAATAGGCACCTAAGCAATGGCATCAAAAGTTTGATGAAGTGGTTTTGTCTAGTGGTTATTCACTTAACCAATCTGACAAATGTGTATATAGGAAATTTGATGAATCTGGTAAAGGAGTCATCATTTGCCTATATGTTGATGACATGTTGATCTTTGGCACTGACCAAAATCAAGTGGACCTTACAAAGGAATTTTTGTCATCAAGATTCTCCATGAAGGATATGGGGGAGGCAGATGTTATCCTTGGTATTAGGATTAAACATGAAGGTAACAAAATTTCTATCTCTCAGTCTCATTACATTGAGAAGGTGTTGAGGAAATTTAATTACTTTGACTGTACTCCAGTGAGTACTCCTATGGATACAAGTGAGAAGCTAATGCCCAATAATGGCAAGGCTGTATCTCAACTTGAGTATTCTAGGGTAATTGGCTGCTTGATGTATGCCATGACCTGTACTAGACCTGACATTGCATTTGCTGTGGGTAAGTTGAGCAGGTATACTAGTAATCCTAGTGCTCATCATTGGCAAGCAATTCAGAGGGTACTGAAGTATTTGAAGAAAACTATGGATTATAGTCTCTCATATACTGGTTATCCTTCTGTACTAGAAGGGTATACTGATGCAAGTTGGATCAGTAACACTGAGGACAATTCGTCTACTAGTGGCTGGGTATTCCTACTTGGTGGAGGTGCAATTTCTTGGGCATCCAAGAAGCAAACTTGCATTACCAGTTCAACCATGGAATCTGAATTTGTGGCCTTAGCTGCTGCTGGTAAAGAAGCTGAATGGTTGAGAAACTTGCTTCTTGAGATTCCATTGTGGCCTAAACCTATAGCACCTATTTCTATCCGTTGTGATAGTGCTGCTACATTGGCAAAGGCTTATAGCCAGATGTACAATGGGAAGTCTAGACACTTAGGTGTCAGGCATAGCATGATTCGTGAGCTTATCATGAATGGGGTGGTATCTATAGAGTTTGTTAGATCTCAACAAAACATAGCTGATCACTTGACGAAGGGTTTGGCTAGAGACTTGGTTTTTAAGTCTGCTAAAGGGATGGGTTTAAGTCCACCTTAGTCACTGAATGCAAAGACTCCCAACTCCCTCCTGAGGAAACTTTGGAGTTGAGTTCAATGTGGAAAGCTGATCATTTAGTGGACTGGAGCACTGTTTTATTTACATCCCAAGGTTGTGCTCAGAACCTGCTGGAAAGGAGGATGAAGTCTTCACTTCTTAATGGTTAATTTTCTTTGAAAAAGTGCTTTGCAGGGGCATGATTAAAAGATGAACCACCTGTGTAAATGTTTAAGTTTTGCCGCTTCAGGAAGCTTTAGGACTTTTAGCTTTTACAACATTTATTAATTGGATATGGACACATGGCTTGTATAGTGTCAGGAGTATTTTAGTGTTCGAAAATGTATGTGTATTTTATATTCAGGTATTCAAATGGGTTGAAGGGTTCAATTCTTAGAACACCCTGATTCTCGAATATTTGAACTTGTAAGGTACTAAGATGAGAATTCAATCTTCAAGATATTTTCATTTATGCATATATTTTGTTTTGTGTTTATTTTTCATGCAAAGGAAGTGAACTAAATTTGGGGAGGATTTTTGGAAAATTTAGTGCACTTGAAGGATTAATTCATACTTGTTAATGGGTTTGGAGGTACGGAGTGTACACTCATTTGGTCACTGAATCCCTTGACTCAATAGTGGTTATGATAAAGTACTGCTTGTTCAAGGTACTGTTAGCTTGTTCAAGGTACTGTTAGTTTGTTCAAGGTACTGTTAGCTTAGTCAAGGTACTGCTAAGTATAAATGACAATGCTGCTGATGCAGTTGATTCTGCTGATAGCATTATCTGTTCCTGCCGATAGCATTGTCATTCCTGCTGATAGCATTATCTGTTTCTGCTGATAGCTTTATTGCTGCCGATGCAGAACAACTCTGCTGATAGTGTATCAATTCTGCTGATAGTGTTATTGTTCCTGCTGATGGTACAATAACTCTGCTGATAGTGTATTGATTCTGCTGATAGTGTTATTGTTCCTGCTGATGGTACAATAACTCTGCTGCTGATAGGCAACAGACTCTGCTGTTGGTATAACCACCGACTCCTATATTTATGGAAACTATTATGGATAATTAATGGGCCGTTAATTATTCATAATTCCATGGGCTAGGGTTTTTGAGTAGTCTCTATTATAAATAGAGATCATTACATGGCATGAAGGACACGACATAAAACCCTAAACACTAAATACGATCGGTTCTTGATCTGTGCCTAGAACAAGAGCTTCACTTGGTTTTATCCCATAGAGATATTCGTGCAACCCAGGCATAGGGTCGAATAGTTTCTATTGGAAAGTGATACCACGACTTCAAGTGAATATCCGGTACCCTTGATTGATTATCTTTACCCTGTTTGGGTGCACCACCACGACTCTTATAAACCAACATAATTTGTCAAGTTCCTGTTATATATAGTAATTATAGTTATAATTATTCATAAAAGCAAGTGCGCACAGCTTATCGGTGTTTATCGAGCTTGAGCTTATAAAAATAGCTTTGTCACGAGTTCTGACAACTCTATTGCGAGCTATTCAAAATCATAAGCCCTTGAAACATAACCTTCATTTTAGCTTCTGAAATAATCTCTGGTTGAGTTTGTTTGGTATGTTTTGCAAAACTAGTTGTATCTTATACATTAAGAAAAAACATACATCATTTAAACACAAATACAAACACACAACACAATCACATACAAAAAAAAAAAAAAAAAAAAAGTGAACTTCTTAAAAACAATCTCCGGTTGAGATTGTTTGGCATGTTTTGCAAAACTAGTTGCAGCTCATACATTAAGCACAAACATAGAATCATTTAAACACAAATACAAACCACAACTGTAAAACCCGAAAATCTAAAACATGCAAAATTACCAAAATGCCCCTGGAAACTTTAAAATTTAAGTAAAGCTAAATTAAAGTTCCGAATCGATCCCAAACTTCTGGAAACGAACAAGATATGATACAAAATAATTTTGACGACTTCAATTTATATTTATACAAGTTGTGAGATGACCAAAATACCCTTGTACATACCGAAAATTTAAATACATGATTATTATTAATTAAAAACCTTATAACATAAAAGTAATTAAGGAAAAAAATAAATAAAATTGGTGAATTGATCCTTGGGCCAATTAAGGCCGGTTCTTAGCATTTACCCCTCCCCAAAAATTCGTCCAAACACATTTATATCACCCCATAATTTTATTTCTTCCATAAAACCCTAATAAAACACCTAGCCGCCACTCTTAAAAATCCCACACACCACATCCGATTTTTAGAAATCAAAAACCCATTTTTCTGGAGTGCTTGATGATGCAAGGAAGGTGAGAAAAATAGCCACAAGGTCCTGGAGTCGATCGTGTGTTCGTGGTGATTTAATTAGGTCGAAAAGCTTGAACCGAACCAAAGAAATTCATAGCGTGTAAATCCATTGATCTATAATTTTTCTGGTAATTTTCTAGCCCTCTACTAATCATATATAATGTGGGAAAAATGATAAAAATGAGCCATGCACTATATATTAATCGTATGGAAAATTATGTGTTATAAACCCTAAAATCGAATTAAATCTAAAAATCTTGTATGCGAATTTTTTGGGCCAGGTTATTATTTTTCGTGGCTTCTATGATGATCATATAACATGAGAAAAATGGTATTTCGAATTTTTGAGGCCTAAAAACATGTATGTCGAATTTAAGATAAAACCGGATTTAAGAAATAAAAAGAGAAATTGTGGAAAAATTATTATACCAATCGATCTAGGGTTTTGGTGGATGAAATCTGGAAATAAAAGTGATATAATGATGATACAATGATGGCCTAATGATTGGGATTGCTAGGGTTTGATTTTGTTAAGGTTTTATGCATACCGATTTGAAAATAATAAGTTAAGGGGTGTGTTTTGTAATTATTAAAACTTGTGGGATATTTTTGTAATATTGTATGGACCTGGGAGAATGTGTAAAAGTTATAACATGAGGGTCTTATTTGTAATTTTGGCAAGATATGGATTTAATTTGTAATATTAATGTCGAATTGAAAATAAATAAAAATGAGGGACTAAATATGTAATTTCTGGAAACTTGGTGCTGTTTTGAGTAATAAATTATATTCAGGGGGTTATGTGTAATTTTGATAATTTAATGGCTTAATATGTAATTGTTAATAATTAAAGGTTGAAATTGTAATTTAAAGGACTAAATATGTAACTTTGATAACTAGAGGGACCTATTGTGTAAATTATGGAAACTTGAAGGAGCATTCGTGTAACATGCTAAAATAAGTGTTCATTGTGTAAAATTGAGAAATTAAGGTTTTAATATGTAATTATAGTAAATTATATAATTCGAAATTGTAATTTAAAAAGTATAAGGACCAAATGTGTGAATTACCGAAAGTTTAAGGGCTATTTGTAACATAATAATATTGAGGGTTATCTTCTGTAATTTGAAGGAATAAAAGGACTTGATGTGTAATATGAATCTTGTGAAGGTTAATTTGTAAATTATATAAGTATAAGGTTTAATTTGTAATTAATTAATTAAAAGGGTGTAAATCGTAAATTATGAAACTTGAAGGCTAAATGTGTAATTCTGGAAAGTATAAGTGTTTGAATGGTAAAATGATGATAACTTTAATGTGGACCTTTAACTTTGGTAAATTTACACTTATAACCCTGAACTATGAAAACTTGTCATAATTAACCCTGAACTTGTGTAACTTGTTAAAATGAATATTACTTCCATAATAAGCCTATATTAATGATTTAACTTGAAGTATACCACTTGAATCTTGCTAAGTATGGAAACTTACTAATTATGGAAACCTGCTAAAAATAGAAAGTTACTAAAAATAGAAAGTTACTTATAATGGGAAGATAACTGAACCCCTTTCGTATTTCTGTCTTCTACTCCTTTAGGTTCGAGGAGGGAGTGATCTTGATCCCTGTCAGCTATTATTGTGTTTGTGCTTGCTATTCGAATAAGGTACAGATATTCTGCTCTTCTTGTAAAGAGCCTTCGTCTCATTTCTGATTCCTGTTTCATTGTTATGATTCCCCTTGTATTGTGAACCATAGATTTGGACCTTTGCTTTGACCCTTGTCTTGAACCTTGTCATGAACCTGAACTTGAACCTTGATACACTTGATATGAACCATTAGACTTGAACCTTTGTCTTGAACCCTGCTATGACACTTGACATGACTTGTTCACCCCTGATGACCTGAATAATTAAGACCTTGGGTACTTGAAGGTTCATAGGATTTTATATCTACTTTTTGTATATATATGAAGAGGTTTTGAATATTTACTTAAAAGACTTTTATTATGAAAACTGTTCTACCGATCATTTTATTGAAACCATGTAAAAAGGATTTCTTTTAATAAACTATTATGAACCTTCTGGTATTGACTTTCTAGTATTTGACCTTCCTGATATGGACCTCCTGATAATGAATCCCTGCATCTAACCCTGATATGAATCCTGATATGAATCCTGATATGAACCCTGACATGATACCTGACATTTGATACCTGAGACTTGGCACCTGATACTTGACACCCGAGACTTGATACTTGACCTTGACCCACAGTTTGAGACTACGAGCCATCTACTAGGCATGAGGGTTTCATGTCCATGTCGGTGATGCACCGCCGGCATGACTAGTGTGTAGCCCTAGTGATTTGGTTACGCCGTCCCCGATCTTGACTTGATTTATTACGTAGAGGAAGAACCCTGTGGCCTGCGGGGGCGTATGGATGCATCCTAGACTTGTCTTGTTCTTGTTACTTGTATTACTTGGTGACTGGCGAGTGTGTGCGATACACGCCTTTCACACCCCTGGGAGCTTGCAACTCCAACCCCTGGAGGTATCCCCTCACCCTGTTTCCTGGTATGCTGAGGTCACCCCTCCATACACCCTGATATATGTGATGTGATTTGATATGTTTTGGGCTCGTAGAGGATTTCTGTTTACCTGAAAACCTTGTAACCTTGTAACCTATTACTTGACCTGACACTTGACCTGACTTGATTTGACTTGGGATTTTGGTGGGTTCTGGTTTCATTCACTTTCACCATTGTAACCATTCTTAATTCCTGGTATGTCTGCATAACTCTTGTATTCCTTTTCCTGACTCTTGTTACTCCTGGTATTATTTCATTTACTTTATTATCCCGTTACTACTGCTTTGTTTCCGTTATATCTGTTCACTGAGCTCTCGTAGCTCAGCCGCATTTCTTTTCCTGCGGCAGGTACATTTAAGCTAGGAGCTGGGTTTAGCTTGGGATGAGAGCAACTTGTGTGAAGTTTAGACCTTGTCATTCTAGTGTGACCATTTGGATATTATTTCTGTTATGCCATTGTTGGGCATTTGGATTCTGTTTTGTACTTCGTTATTTCTGTCTTGCACTTGATATAAGTCGTGTTGACTTATTTTCCTTTGAATTTTAATGTTAAGGCTTCCGCTATTTTATTTCTTGAATGCTTGTATCTGATATGAAACCATGTACTTGTGACACCTTTACTCTTGTCGGGTTGAGGTGTTACAACAACACAATCGCATACAAAAAAAAAAGAAAAAAAGAAAGTGAACTTCTTAAAAACAAATATTAGGTGATCAGAATGACTAAACCTTGCCCAAATACCACCCCACCACATTTGGTGGTGGTGGTGGTGTAATAATAATGAAAAAAAATTAAAAAAATAAAAATAATAAAATAATAATAATAATTAATTTAAACCAAACAAATACAAATATTAGACTATGCTTTTAAGGGTGAAAGCTAAAAATACGCAACATATTTTTTCAAAACAGACGATCTACGCAACGAACTTTGGAAATTACCAGTATACGCAAAATACTTTCAAATTGTGAACAAAATACGCAATATGACCGGGAATTAGCAGGTTACCAACTTTGAAAAGTTACAGTAATGGTCCCTGTGGCTTGCATTGACTTTCACCGATCATCCCTTGACTTTTTTTCACTTAGAAAAGTTACACTAATGGTCCATATGGTTTGCGTTGACTTTCACTTTTAGTCCTTTTTATTTTTTAATTATTATTATTATTATTATTATTATTATTATTATTATTATTATTATTATTATTATTATTATTATTATTATTATTATTATTATTATTATTATTATTATTTTACTTTTTTTTCGTTAATTCATATAATTTTTTTTTTTTTCCAAATTTCAAACCAATGTACGTAATATGATCACTTTTACACTTATTATACATATACTATAGAGTGATAATTTTGTTTCTTCCCTTTTACACTTATTATACATATACTTTAACGCAGCACTTTGAAAAAAACTTATTTTTAAAAATAATTTATTTTATTTATTTATTTTTTTTTTTCCCTGAAGTTTCGTTAGAGTATAAGTATAATCAAAGATTATTTCGTTTTTATTGGAAAAATTAACTCCGAAAAAGTTATGCGTATTTATATTCGTTTTTATTTGTAAAATTATTTCAGACTCAATGACGCAAGCCTCGTAGTTTGAAACGGACGTTTACTACCGTAAAAGGACCCCACAAGGTTTAATATAAAAGATTTCCCAATTTGTCAAAAACTACCCTTCCTTATATTTACACCGCCGCCCTTGTGGTTTCTTTTATCCATCTTCGCTCATTATAACACCCGTTCACCGGAAATCTCCCTCTCTCTAGGGTTCCGGCGTCATCACCGGAATCCGGCCAAATTCTGGCAAGCCCATTTTCCACCGTTCGAAAGTAGATCAAGGCCTGTGGAGTGTTTCTGGAGCATCCGAGACCACAAGATGTATTTATATTCATATCAATCAGATCGAGTTTGAATTGCAATAACTTGTGAGTTCGAGTATATTGTCTACCCATGCACGTAAGTGTTTCATTTTAGAGTTAATGAAAATGATAAGTAGCCATTACGTGAGTTTTCGGTTGCACGTAACCAATAATAATGCATTTGCTTTTCGAGAAAATATATTTGATTCTATCATGTCTTATTACTACAAAAAACGAGTTGATTTTTCACGTTTATTTCTTCACGCCTGAGAAATGGTGTAGTTTTAGTTGTCCTTTTTACACCCAGAAAAGCGTGTATAAAATATAAAACATTAGTACACCCTTAGAAGCGTGTACAAATTTAAAAAAAAAAGATTTACTATTAAAAGCGTGTATTAGTACACACTTAGAAGCGTGTACAAATTAAAAAAAAAAAAAAAGATTACACTATTAAAAGCGTGTTGTTTTTTTAACTCTTTTATATAAAATATCACTTTACTTTACAAAATACCCAAATTCCATCACTTTACTAATTCCACTATAAAAAACCAGATATTTTTTAAAATTCCCCAAATTCCATCACTTTACTATTCCATCGTTCAAATCGTTATAAGTAGCTGGTATAATTCATCACCCCAAATATGAACCCTAAATCGTTCAAATCGAGTTAATCAGTTGCAGCAGAGCTTGTTAACGCTGAAGCTAGGGTTTGAGATGCAGAAGAAGCTAGGGTTTGAGCGATTCGGTAGGTAGTTGACGCGGTACATTTGCAGCAGCTAAGGTATAAACTATTTCTATGGAGTTTTATAGCTGATTAGTTATAAGTGAAGCTTATTGGTTTAATTGCTGATTGTTTGTTTGTATGCTCATTTTTATTTCGTACACCAACTGTTCGATGAAATGTCTTTTCATGAAAATTGTTTGATTCAAATGTGATATATACATGGGAGGACAAGTCTTTGACTCGCGGGTATCCCCGTGACCATTTTCGACGCCACCTTCAAATATTTAAGGAGGTCTAGTGCGTTACCTATGGTCGTCGTATTGGTTAGACATGGCCGATTGACCCTTTATATGTATTAATGGCAGTAAGTCAGTAACAACTAGCTTGAACGTGTTTGTTGTGTACAATTTACGTTATATACTAATTGTCGAACCAAGATGAATAAATATTGTTGCTGTGCTCCATGAGTAGTTGTCGTGAGCTTTTTAGCTTTATTTGCAAAACTTTTTGGTGACACTTTGCCTCATTTTTGGTGCTGAAGAGACCGATTATACGGAAGATGAGCTTTTGGCAGCATTGGATTTACTCGAACCACCAGAAAACTTCCAAGACCACCAATGGCAAATGTATAAAACTCATCTTCGAAAGCCGATAGCAAAGGTATTAATCTTTTCCATTGTGATTACTTTTATGTTTCCTGCAATTGGAATGTGTTGGTTTTCTATTACATGTTTTTGATCCTGTATGTTAGCAATAGTTAGTTATTGATTAGGTTAATTGAAAATTCACTATGCCAAAATGTGTATTAATCGCTAGTGCACTTCAAGGTTTGCTTAAGATGATCCAACTAATGCCATTATCAATGACAGGAACCTTTAATCTGTGGTGATCTTGTCCTGAAATGCAGAAACTCTCATCATGTGGGAAGAAAGCACGACTTGAACACGCCCATACTCGTACTACCGGTGCTACTAGTTTTGCGCGAAGAACGCATGAATGGGTGAGTAACCTTTAATCTCGAAACTATTATAACTCTATTGTTATGCAATCAGTAATATTCTCTATCTAATATACAGAAAGTGGAAAATAAAAGATCACCGCATGATGTTGAGTCGTTTCACATCTGTTATAAAACAGCGGACGACACATATATTCAAGAAGCAACAACATAAATGATGGTATGTGGCATGTTTTATATATTCAAGAAGCAACATGGATTATTCTTTTTTTTTTAAGTTTTATATGGCATGTTTTGATTTATGAACTTAAAAGCGCATGATTGTTTCAGGTTAAAGCAAATGAAGAAATATTAAGAAAGAAAAAATAGATAGGAGGTCCTGAAGGTGATGTTGAACATGCTGTAGTGGCAGAAATTGCTAGGGAGGTTCTTAACAAACTTATTGGGGATGAAGAACCTCACTGTTTTAGAGCCGGTGTAACAAAATCTCAAGTATCTAAATTTAGTTGCGATCTAAGAAAGATGAGGGGCGAGGTTCTAACAAACGAAAACCGCTTTTTGTTGGAGAAAGTAGAGACTCAAAAAAAAACAATTAGAGACTCAAAAAAAGCAATTAGAGACTCAAAATAAGGAAATCGAGACTCATAAAAAGCAATTAATTAGATATTCAAAATAAAAAAGTTGAGTCGTACGTTAAGCAAGTAGAAACTCAAGGTTTGCAATTGAAGAATATGGAGGAAAGTTTGAATAACGTTTATGGAAAGTTTGAATAACGTTTATGGTATGTAATAATGTATTGAAGATTGCTATTGATTTTTGTGGTATATAACTTTTTATATAAATTTTATAAACTTCAAGTAGAGAAATTATTATATTGTTGAAGTTTGTTTGATGTTAATTATTAAGTAGAGAAAACTTGTGTCTGCTTTTTTTATTTTTGATATATGGATTTTCGCGCGTTGTGACTGTTAATTAGTATAAAGGGCGTACATAGAACGAAATTTGGATTAAGGTGCTATAGAGCGCGATTAGTGTGTTCCTGATTAGGCTTGCTTCAATGTAAGGTATGAGAAGAATTAAGATGATTCAAAAGGTTTTATGATATCCTAGTTATTTCTGCATTCTGTCCTTTTGTGTTGCTTGTCCACTTAGTAGTTCTTGGTTGTTATTAAATGAAGTTTCTGTTGTTGCTAGCTATTATAGTCATGGAATCAACACATTGCATGCTCATGCTTAGTATTGCAAATAGGTTTGAGTAGGATTAGGATTTGGACTGAAGCTGTGTTAGAACTTGTGAAGTAAGGATTTCTTTGGGATTAGCTCTTATTGCAAACTTAAACTTAGTTCTAGCGTGCGCCAATTCAAGAATATCCCGACGATGATGCAAGGGTAAATGGAGATTGTCCCCACTTCTTTTATGGGTGGAGGAGGGAGTTCATGGCATATCAGTCTATTGTGAAGACTTTACTTTTTACCAGAACATTTTTTTGATGATTTTAGGCTGACTTAGATTGGAATTGGATATTGCACACTCCAATCATATTGTGTAATAGACAGACTGACCCTTGACAGTGTTACCTTGTACCTTTTATATAAGCTTGAAAGATCATAATCACAAGGATTAATTTACTTTGTCCTTTTATATAAGGCTATGGAAACTGTTTCGTCATATTATTTGCCACTTTATTTGTATTGTAATTGTGCTAAAATGTGGATGATATCTACGACTTACATGTCCTTCCCTAGGAAATTTAGAAAGTGACCTTAAAATTGTAACTCTAATTGTTCAAAATAAACGTGACTTGTGATTTTTCTGAGTTGCCTTGTCATTTTTTGCTATCTGCAGATTAGAGACAAAAGATTGGAGCTTGTTGCTTAGGAGCTTGTTGAAGACAAGAGTTGGATTACATCATTCTCATCATAAACTGTGTAATCAGAATGTATTTGCAGATTTGTATTCAATTGCAAAAAAATTGTGTAATCACATTTGTAATTTGCAGATTCAATTGCAGATTTGTATTTGCAGATTCAATTGCAGATTTGTATTCAATTGCAAAAATTGTAGATTCAATTACAGATATGTATTTGCAGATTCAATTGCAGATTTGTATTCAATTGCAAAAAATTGTAGATTCAATTGCAGATTTGTATTTGCAGATTGTATTTGTGCCTGGCATGTGTGGTCTATTTTCATGTACTTTTAGCATTTCTACACGCTTTTTAGTGTGTATTTTATCATTTCTACACGCTTTTTAGTGTGTAGAGTGATGGTATGTTGTTCACAAATAGAAGCGTGTACTTTTATAACAATTTCTACACGCTTACTAGTGTTCACTTTTATATGATTGTTGACACTAAATCATGTGAACTAATTTGTGACGCACATATACTACACGCAACACTTAGCGTGTACTTTAATTTTTTATACACTTTTAAAGGTGAACATATAACAATATAATCGTGTAAAATGAGGTGCTTTGTTGTAGTGATTCTATCATGTCTTATTTCTTCAATCAAAATCTAGGCTTTTCTTCTATTATTGAATCATATATGACATGATAACAAAATTCAACCACAAATTAAAGCAGTCACATTTATGCAGGGACTGAGCCACACTTTCGAGTGGCTTCAAAACGAAAACTAATGTTAAAATTGTACTTAACTTGCACTAAAAAAAATATAAAAATTTCATGTACAGTGGGTTTAGTTGAATCCGTTCGACTGCATGTAGCTCCGGCCCTCATACGTTGATGTGTTATAGACCACATTCATATCTCATATCGAAAATAAAAATAAAATATTTATGGCAACAAACTAAGTACAGTTGTGACATAGAGTTGGAAATTTCAAATCATTGGAGAGTGGTAGCTAGTGTTACATCTCAAAATTTATGTGGTATAGTCATCATCTTCGTATTAACATATGACACGATATTCTTTAGTAATAAATGCAATTTTGTGCATGGGCAGCATGTTAACAACATGCACACATGTGTTTCTAACTTTCATGCTTACGTAAGTTACATTTGTAAGCTCTATAATGAATGATTTGTAAATCTGTCTGGATAAGTTTAGACCCGTCTTTCAAAGGCTCATTTTTACCATGTTGTCTCGTCCATTTTGCCACGCTATTACAATATAGCCGAAAAATGTTTCGGCTTATATGCTAAAAAACACATCGTAAATAATGATGTAAATTTAATAAGCTAGTAAATATGTTTCATGCTCCATGCGTAAAACTCATAACAGTTAAATAAATAATTTTCCTAACATTATTTGAAAACGATGGTCATGGATATATACACATTATAGTAAGCAAACACCATTCAAATTTGCCATGTGTTATTGCTTCAAATCTTTAATATAATCAATATTAATATTATTTTATACACATCACCTATTCACCTCTATATATAACCTTGCCTCCATTCTTTTTTGTTTACACAACTCATACCAATAGAGCAAGACCCGGTCGTTCTCATAATACTAATCCCAATCCTAGTACTTGCTTTCTTGTTCTTTTTCCTCCCACCTTTTTTAACACATACGTCACACATACTCAAACCAGGTTCAGTAAAGTCCACGTGGGATTCCTTAAATATTTTCCTTGTTATTTTCGCTATTCTTTGCGGCGTTTTAGCTCGTAAAAACGACGAAGTTTCGGGAGCTAATGAAGTTGTAAATGAGGCTACCAGTTTTGTAGTAGATAGTAGTAGTGTTAATAGTACTAGTGTGGATAGTTCGGGTCAAGTTTTCGGGTATTCGTATACGAAAGTGGTGTCGGGTGGGTTGAGAAGAAATAGCAGCTCGTACCCGGATTTGAGAAATGAGGCTATTTGGAAAATAACCGGGAAAATGTCCGAAACCGATTTTACAACGATTTTGACGTGTATAATTCGTCTCCGATGACAAGGTATTATGGGAGATCACGTCAGAATGAACTTGATCCGGTTGAGTATTCAGATGTTAAAGAGATTTTTGTTGATACGGTGGTTCCAGTGGCGGAGGTGGTGGTGCCTCCGACATCTCCGCCGCCACCTCCGCCACCGCAGCGGGAGAGTTCGAAGAGGCATTCGTTTCGAAGTGTTGGAAGGCATGTTAACGGACGTGGAAGAGCCACGTCACTCATTTATACCAACACCTTCACCACCCCCTCCACCTCCACTACCACCGCCTCCTTTTAAATTTCAAACCTTTTCATAAAAGGCGCGAAACATAAAAAAAAATACATTCAGTTTCACCCACAATTTATCCCCCACTACCACCGCCACTACCGCCACCACCAAACTGTATTTTCAACAACATATTCAAAGGCAACAAAAGCAAGCACTTTAATTCTAATTCAAATCCGTCCTCGATTATGAACAACATGTTCAAAACCGGAACGAAAAGTAAACGGTTTATTTCAGCACCGCCGCCACCACCTCCACCGCCGCCACCAATGACTCCGCCACGATACACAACACCTATAAGATCAAAGAAATTATCCGCACGTGAAAGTCACGCGCCACCAGAGTATCATAACCGTAGGTCAACGAGCAAAGGTAAACCTCCACTACCGGCGAAAACAAGCTATTATGAAAGGGAAGACTTTTTACCGAGCGGTTCACAGTCTCCGTTGATACCAATGCCGCCACCTCCACCACCACCATTTAGAATGCCGGCTATGAAGTTTGAACTCCGTGGTGATTATGTGAGGATACGGAGTACACATAGTTCGGTGTGTAGTTCACCTGATCATGATGACGTGGCGTCGATTGTGTCGGACAGTGGAGATTCAGTTGGGCCTAATTTGGGGTCCGGTGGGCCCATTTCGTTTCCTAGCCCGGATGTTAACGCTAAGGCCGATAGTTTTATATCTAGGCTGAAAGATGAATGGAGGATGGAAATGAATAAAAAGTTGGGCTAAAAAGCCTGTTAAAAAGCCCAAAGAGGCTCGATGGATGTCGATGAACTCACGCAAATGCGATCCTAGACATGTGACACGCCTACTGTTTACTGGAAATCGTAGATATATGAGACTGTACATGGGACAAGTCTACTGTTTACTGTTTACTGAAAATCGTAGATATATGAGATTGTACATTATGCGATCGCGGATGTGTTTCTAGTTGATGATCAGTTTAGTATATTACATGACGTGGAACGAAGGGTAGACTTTAGAACAAGACGGTTTGGATTTGAAGGGTGACATGGTTCATGTTGTGATGTGTTAGCCGTCACGAGCTTTTGAAGTACAGTATTTTGGCTAAAGTTTTTGTGTTAATGATGTGACTTAATATAATAAATATCATTAAGTTGGTTATAGCATTTACACGTCTGTCTTAATGAAGTGCTACCCACACTTGTTGATTTCGTTGATTAGATTTAGGTATAGGTTAAGTAAATGATTAGGTTTTCAGCATTAATTCTCTAGCAGAGTTGGTATCATGGAGTGAATGGTTGAGATGTCAATTTCATCCAAAGGATTTCAACTTTGAGACATAAGTATAAAAAATATCACATTCGCATTAGGGTGTTCATAAATCGGGTAATACCCGCAGAATCGAAAAACGAAATGGAACCGAATCAAATAAAATCGAAACAAATTTGGTTCACTTTTATACCGACAACCATTCTATAAAATCAGGTTCGTCTTTTTGTTCTTCTTGATATGAGTATGAATAAATTCTAACTGATATGCAAATTTCCCCTTGGTAAGTTTATAGTAGTAATTGTAAAACTGAAAGGTAGCAATCTTCATTGATATAAATTATTTCCTTATTTGATAACAATCTACAACATAATTCAGGGCAAGAAAAAGAAACATAAAAAGTTTCTTAAACTTTATGACTTATGACTAGACATCATACAAAATCGATGAAGCTAGCATCAAGTTACCGATACATGCATCTTCATCCAAAGTCGATCATCCACTGACAATAAATCTTTGACTTGGCGCATTGTTGGCCTTTCCAGTGGGTTGTAGTCCAGGATGCTTTCCCATAATCACTTCTAGTGCAACAACTCCAAAACTAAACACATCGCATTTCTCTGTTGCCACCAACGTATAAGCAAGCTTGTTGGACTTTAATGTTATAGAAGAAAATATTAGGGTAGTTTAGTGTATTTTTATGATTATGTATTCTGTATAAACCGACCCATTGTATTGGGCTGGGTTTATTAGAAACGGTATAAACCGTTAGAAGGAAGGTTACAACGTTTAGAATAGGTATAACGTTTAAGAATCGACATGTCTCTTCGTGAAGACACCGATTCATGTAGTATAAATAGGTTAGATTTCTGTAAGCAATTCATTCCATATCGATACAATACAAATCAATACATGTTTCTGAGTTTCAGTTACAAGTTCTTATCTGTGTTTTGTTATTATTTATTCGGTTACAAGTTTCTGTCCCAACCTTCCTGGTTCCATTCATACCGAAACAAACAATCGCAGAAACAGTTTTAATCGAAGGCAAAAGAAAGCAACAAAGCTCTACATGGAAGGAAACATGAGAATACAAAAGAAATTGTTATGTCAGAATTCAGATCATGATTAAATGTAACATAGATAAATTTGAAACTTGAGAAGAAGTACGTATACATAACTTAAAAACAGATGGTAGTTACCTGGCGCAATATAGCCATAGGTGCCTACAACCGCAGTCCAATTCGATGAATCCATCTTTAGAAGCTTCGCTGTTCCAAAATCCGAGATATGTGCCACATAATCAGAATCGAGAAGGATATTAGCTCCAGAAATGTCTCTATGAATTATAGGTGGTGTGCAATCATGGTGCATATAAGCCAAACCATTCGCTACAGCTGATGACGTATAGTCTACACCCGGGTCACGGACCCGATTAGTAAACAATACTAATACTTAAGCCCACTACGTGTGGGGCGCCATGGCGATAACTGGACTACCAGTTATGCGGTTTGGACCAACAAGGCCCAAGCCCAAAGTTATTTCCGGATGGGATATTGAGTATCTCCTAAATAAAGGGGATATATACCAAATATCCGATATCGGCGAACACGCCGAGGAGTAGGGAACACGAAACCTACTAGGGTTTCATATGTATATAAAGGGCACCCAAGCCCTCGGTAAAGGTACGATCTACTAAAAACCCTAACTCTTCGATAAACCCTAAATTTCGATTACTTACTCTCACGCCGGAGGATAATCGGGGGAGACAATCCCTCGATAAGCCTAACGGTGTTTGCTCTTTTTCTTAGTGCGCAGGTTCCATCGAGCATTAAGATCTAATTGGTACGAGAATAGGAGTCTTAACAAGGAACGCCCAACTTTTGTATCAACAAGTGGCGCCATCCGTGGGACCCTACACTAAGATTTTTACCAAGAACTAGAATGACGAAACACGGAAAGGAGCGGACTCCGCATGCGAAGAAAGCGCATGACGATTTACTAGGGAAGAAACAACAAACTGATGCGGCCTCCAAGCAGACCTCTGGAACAACCAGTGTGCCTAGAAGCTTTGGAGCGTACTCTGATTTGATCCTTACTCCAGTAGAACCGCCCATTCTGACTACCAATGCTACTACGACAAGTACTAGCGCGGTAGACCCACAGTGCACTCCTCTCGCTATGCCAGAGGTGAACTTCACTGAGCCTCCCAATGCGCCTATCCGAAACAAGGATCTTGTTTTGGAAACAGACTCCATCGCGCTAGAAGGAGTCACTCCTGAATTGGCGCCAAGTGACTTTGTATCTCAAAACTACGAAGCCTTGGCTGCGCTCATGCAAGAGGAGGCAAAGAAGAGGTCAAGCCAAAGTCTGCACGCCAGACTCAACTTCGACCCTGAGCACGAAGTATCCCCACCACGCTACCGAAAGGAAAGACGCGAGAAGGATAGCCGCAAACAACCAGTGTTTGCCAGGATTGGAAGGAAGGTTGTGGACGATGAAGCAGCCGACTTTCAGCATCTGGAGGAGCATGAAGAGGGGGAACGGCGCGCCAATGTCCACGCTAGGCTTGGCAGTCGCAGGATCCAAGATAGGCTTGGGCGACGATGCTCCCCAAGTGAAAGCTCCTCAAGCTCTGATTCTGAGGATAGTCGGCGCAAGCGCCGCAGAGGAGCAAGCTCAGACTCTGATGATAGTCGACGCAAGCGTCACAAAAGAGTTCGCTCATCTTCAAGTGATTCCTCGGACAACGAGACTGGACACTGGAAATCAAGAGGGAAATACCGCGACCAGGAAGATGAAGACATGTCTCTTCCCTGGCGTCGCCAAAAGGTTGATGCGTTTACTAGGCGCATCAGCGATTTTTCGGAGAACAAGAAAAGGCGCATGCCTACTAACGTAAAAACATATGATGGGACAGGTGATCCTGATGATCACCTAAAAATTTTCGAATCAGCAGCCACTATCGAAAATTGGCCACAACCTGTGTGGTGCCATATGTTCAACTCTACATTAGTAGGGAATGCGCGCAACTGGTTTAGCAAGCTTCCACATAGAAGCATCGATGGGTTTGAGGAGTTGCGCAAGGCGTTTCGCTTAAACTTTACTCAAAGGAAGAAGTGCGCCAAAAACCCTGTCGAACTCGCTAGGGTTAAACAGCGACAAGGGGAACCCACAAGTGCTTTCATGGAACGCTTTAAGGACGAATGCATGAAAGTCAAGGCGTGTCCAGAGATACTAAAAATATCGGGTTTTATGAATGTAATCAATAACCCAGATTTGATAAAAAAGTTAAACGATAAGGTTCCCCTAACTTTTGACGAACTCATGAAGCGCACGAGGTCTTTCGTCCAAGGAGAAGAAGCCGCTGCGGATAGCAAAAAAGGCTACTCGAACCATAGGCCACAAGAAGAGTCAAGGAGACAATCCAATGACCAGAGTGGCAATCGTAATAAGAGTTATCGCACTCAAGGCGGTGGAAGGGGAAACGACAAGTACACCCCATTAACAAAAACTCCAAAGGAGATATTCGCGACGGAAGGGGCGAACTTCCCGAAACCACCACCAATGCGCACCCCAGAGGATCGGCGCACAGGGAATGGTTATTGCGAATACCATGGACAGAAAGGCCACACAACCAACGAGTGCGTCCAACTGCGCCAATTGATTGATAAATTGGTAAAGGAAGGAAAGATGGACCACCTCGTAAAAAACATCAGAGAAGGGAAAGACAAACCAAAACCAGGGGCCAAGAAAGAGACATCAAAAGAAAAGGCAGATATCATCTACATGATACAGCCATGGCAGCGCACGATGAGACAGAAAGTCATTCAAAGGTTCTCTAAGGGAAACGAAATTTCTTTCCCCCCCCCCCCCTGACTGCGAACAACGCGGTAGTGGATCCACTTACCATTGAAATACATACGGGGGGTCACGACATCCGTCGCATGTATATAGATGGAGGCGCATCCGCTGATATTATATATGAACACTGTTTCAAGAAGCTGCGACCTGAGATACAGAGTCAATTGATCCCAGCCACAACGTCGCTCACTGGCTTCACAGGGGAGAAGATATGGCCCATGGGGCAATTACGTCTACTCGTAGAAGTTGGTGACAAACCACACTCTACAGTCACCTGGATGAACTTCATGGTAATCAGATCCCCCTCTCCGTACAACGGTATCATCGGGAGACCTGGAATATCATCCATCCGCGCCGTTCCATCCACAGCGCACGGGATGCTCAAGTTCCCAGTAGAAGGAGGTATTGTCACTCTCTACAATACCACCATACCACCCAAAGAATGCAACGCAGTGACAAATGACATAGGCGATGTTCGAGAACAGCGCGCAATCAAAGTCCCAAACCTAAGGGTCGCCATTCACCCTGACTACCCGGATCAACAGGTATCTATTGGCGGGTCTCTGTCTGACAAAGGCAAAGCAGCTATATGCGCACTCCTACAAAATAACTTAGATATTTTTGCATGGGAACCAAAGCATATGAAAGGAGTGCCACGCTCCATCACGGAACACAAGCTACAAATCCGACAAGGATATCCTCCAATACGACAGAAAATCCATTTCCTTTGCTGTGATATCGCTACTTAAGAGCGATTTTAGACTTCCCTTCTCAAGATATTCGTAAATTAAAAATGAGTGACGAGCATGGAAGCAGTATCCATAGAGTTTAACTATGTTTCTGTGCCTTATGTTTGTCAATGCTCGTACCTCATTTAGGAAGCCTATATGATCGTCACCCTCAAATGATGATTGAAGTTTCTTCACAGCTACTAAATTGTTGGGTTGCAACATAGCTTTATACACAGTACCATATCCTCCAATCCCAATACAGTATGCATCATCAAAATCATTTGTTGCCTTGATGATTTCATCATACATCGCCTGTCCATCAAAACTTGTTATTGAGAAAAAATTGCCACCTTCTTCGCCTGATGGTATCTGTGGAGAAATTCTCTTTCTACGTCGAGAAGCAATGAGGCTACACATGAATAAACCAAGTAAAAGAGCCGCAAAAAGTGGGACCACAGTTACAAGGATGAGCTTATGATGAAAATGATTATTTTGACTTTCACAAAGTTTCAAACCTGTAACATTTCCACACAGACCATCATTTCCTTGAAATGCTTCTCCAGACACATTTTGAAAGACAGCACAAGGGGGAACGGGACCAGTGAGCTCATTGTAAGAGAGGTCTATATCAATCCTTCCTGGCAATTTACTGAAACCATTAGGAATTGAACTGGATAGCTTATTGTGAGAAAGATTCATCATTACCAGACTTTCCAAACTTCCAATATCTGATGGTATCGCTTTTGTGAGTGAATTCCAAGATAATTCAAGAACATTGAGTTGCCTAAATTTACCGATCTCCGATGGGATCTTTCCGCTGAGCTTGTTATTACTAAGATATATGTGAGTGATTTGTACCCAATCACCAATTTATCTTTGTAATGACCCGTTCAACCTATTTTTGGATAGGTCAAGAGTAAGGAGACCATGCAGTGACCCAAGCTCTTGAGGTATAGCACTTGAAAGGTTGTTATCGCTCAAGTTTAAATTTTAACAAACTTTTCATCTCCCCAAACTCCTTTGGAATTTGCCCAGACAACTGATTTGTGTGCAGCATTAGCTTAAACAATTGTAGACTTCCGATTCCTTGTGGTATAGGACCGGATAACTTGTTGTCACTGATAGACAGAAACTGAAGGCTTCTCAGGTTTTTTAACGATGAAGGGATTGAACCATTGAGTTGATTTTCGCTCAAATCTAAACTAGTGAGAGACTTCACATTCCCTAATTCAGTAGGAATGGGCCCAGATAGTTGATTATTGGACAAGTCTAAATCAATTAGATTATTCAAATTCCCTAATTCAATTGGAATGGGTCCAGAAAGTTGATTTTGCCACAAATAAAGGATATTCAAAGACACCAAATCACCCAACGATGAAGGAATTGAACCATTGAGTTGATTTGTGCTCAAATCTAATTTAGCGAGAGAGTTCAAATTCCCTAATTCCCTACCCACTTAACCCAAACTTTATTGACAACATGGTATATGAGTGCTTTCTTCTAATTGGAGCATAAAACTTTAAATGTTTTCTAAAATAAATTTCAAAAACCACTAATGATACGTTGTGCCAAAAAAGTCTAAAAGAAGTGCAGAAATATGGAGCATTGATGGGTGTCGAATCCAACAAAAATAAATCCTACTTCTATGATTTGTAGTTAGCAACAAGTAGGGTCGATTCCACAGAGATTGGTTTAGACTATTCTTAATTAACCAAACAAGTTAACAGGGGGGTTTGATTTTTGACAAACAAATAACAAGGAATAAAATTAAGAGATTAAACTAAGTACTATAAAGAGATATAATTGATGAGTAAATACAATCTAGTCAAAGGTGCAATCTAAGTATGAATCCATGGTTAATCATTGACACTAACACATTTCAGATACTTGCGAATAAATTGGTTATGGTTATTAATTAACAAGCTCTAACAACCTGTCTCTCCTTAATGTGTCGATAAACAAAACAAGCTCTTTGATTACTTCTCTTATCAAACAACTAGTCTTAAACAAGCTCTTAAGACTTAATCTTCGATAGCATTAGGCCTTAGAGAAACCACCAATTCTAATTGATAAACGCATAAGCTCGGTTCATCTAAACTAGATTACACATTCCCTTAACAATAATTGAAAACACTTGACCATAATCAATATTATTAACTGCTACAAATATTAGAACATTCAAGCAATTACGGACTTAAACTTCTAAATAGCAAAGACTGATTTCGATAATCAAATAACAAAGATTGATATTCAACTAATCAAAATAAGTTCAAACATTACTGAGAATATGCAAATATTCTTAAGTTTCCCTTCGTCTTTCTTCTTCAATTGTGTTTCTGTGTTATGTCGTATTACTATATATATTAAAGACGAACCAATACGTCGTCGTTCCATCTACAGTAGCAATTGGGCTGCTACAGTAGATGCTACAGTAATACGAAATAATTTTTTTTTTATTATTTTTCGTACCAAACGGCCTAGAAAAATTATAAAACTTGCGCCATTATTAACGAAATAATTTTTCCAACAAAACGAGTATAAATATGCAATACTTTATCGAAATCAATATATTTGTCTTTGTTTTGTTTTTATTATTTTTCGTACCAAACGGCCTCGAAAAATTATGAAACTTGCGCCATTATTAACGAAATAATTTTCCCAACAAACTCACCCCTTCCCCCCGGGCGGTCGTCCGTCGTCGTAAAGTAGTCCCCGCGGCGCATTTAGTTTATAGATGCGACGCATTGACTTTTTTTTTTTTTTTTTTTTTTTTTTTTTTTTTTTTTTCTTGCTTTGGCAACTACAGTATTTATTTTTTTCACAGATTGCTACAGTAGTGGGCTGACCCAATTTCAGGCCCAAAATCAACTTTCGAAAATTGGCAAAAAATACCCCTGAAGTTGACGACTCTTTGCAAAAATAGTCATTTTTCCAAAAAAATGTTTCGAAAATTGGCAAAAAATACCCCTGACATTGGCGACTATTTGCAAAAATAGTCCTTTTTCCAAAAAAAAATGTTTCAAAACTTGGCAAAAAATAGCCCTGACATTGGCGACTCTTTGTAAAAGGAGTCCTTTTTCGGGAAAAAAAAAATTTACCGCGACTGTTTTTTTTTTAAATCTAACGAACAGCACCCCCGCAACGCGGGGGCAACTCTTTACAAAAAATTACCACGCTTGTTTTTTTTTCTAATCTTACGACCTTTTTTTTTTTTTTTTGTTGTTCCATGGTTGGTTAACTATGGCCTCTAAATATTGTTTCACTTATGCTATTGTGTCTCTTTTGCAAATGTATACTTCAAAAAAATACCGTGCAACCGACCTACTCTCTACTTAATAAAAATATCGTGCAATAATCAACGAAATAAAACAAAGCCCCGCCGCAACGCGGCGGATCGTCGCCATACTCGTTATCAGTATTTGTGTAACTCCCCCCCCCCCCCCTTTTTTTTAAACCACCTGGTCCTTTTGTAGTTTTAAGTGTCTCCCCACTTTTGTCAACTGATGCCACGATCTCTCATGACCCCCTGAAGAATCGTTCCCTCCTTCTTGCCTCAATGAGACCCATGATCTGATCTTGTGACTTACTTTGGGTACTTGTACAATGAAATCCTCCAACTTTCAAACTCTTGTCAAATTAGGCCTCATATTTTATACCTACAAGAACACATAAGTTTGTGAGGTATTTTTAGTCTTTTAGAAACCAACCTTAACACATAAAGATGTACCATTATCTGATTTGCCTCATTAAACATAAAATACAATTATAATCCATCATTTAAGGCCATGTCTATTATAAATCATTAAGGAATAAGTATGAATAATAGGTATATTACGCACTTAACAAGCATGCCAACCCTTTGAAATCCATATGGTAATCAAGAAATATATATCTATTTATGACATCACCAATTTCAATTTCATATTCAAGTGATCGCTTAATTAGATGACAATTTTAAAAATGATTTACTCGTGTAAATCTTTCTTGAAGTATTTACTTGTTGTTTTGGCATTTTTAAGGAACCGAGAATCACAAGTTTCACTTTTCAATTGAGCATTCTTTACAAACTTTTTCTCAGGTTTAACATTTAATATCTTTTCTTACACACTAAAATTTCATTGCAACTAACTTACCGCACACTTTTATAACACAAAATTGCGACCTGCTATTTTCACCAAGTATACTTGTCATATAACATCAAAATTGATTATTTAGCAATTTTTAAATATGTTAATTTTTTTTTAAAAAGATGGCGTAGACCGGAGAAGAAATAATCTAACAAAAGAAAATCCCTAGAGAGTGATAGCAATTTTTTAATCACTAATACAAAACAAGTGGTCACAAGTTTCACTAGTACAAAACAAGGGTCTTCTTTGCCGTCTATAGTTTATCTTAAAAATACATTCCCATATAGTTTTATAGCCGTGGAAATTCTGACCCAGTTATGTATGAATGAGTTAATGTGGGATATTTTTAATCTCTAACGGGTCAAAGGAGTACAATAAAAAAAGTTAGCTAAAGAAAACGGGTCCAAAGGGGTTGAACGTTTCACATAGTGCAATTTATTCAATAACATTGGTTGATAAGAATATGTATTTTATTGTCATACGTGTCACACCGATTATTTATAATAAGATTTAATGAAATTTTGCACCAAAGTTGTTAGCATTGAATTTATGCTACTTTGAAGTGATGGTCATTTTGGCTTTTGTATAAATGTGTCAAGTGTAATATGTATTAAAAGTGTGGGCTTAAGGCATTAGAAATGTTAGTATCTTATGTATAAGTGTAGTGCAAGACATAAGCCCACATGTTGTCCAAGTCAAAGCCCATACAAACCCATTTGGTTTGTTGGCTGTTCGTATAAACACACACACATATCTCATTTAGAAAATGCCTCATTTAGATAAGAAAAAGAGTGTGTGTGTGAGAGAGAGTAACACCCCAAGTCACTTGTATTATTTCTTTTCTCTTTGAAGATTAATAAACATTTGACTTGAAAATTTACATATGATCCATACCACTCTTGTGCTATAAATGTGTTTGTGAGTGTCATCTAGTAAGCTTGTGTTGTGTGATAAAGAGGAGAAGCTTTGGCTGTTACAAGTGGTATACATAGAGCAAGGTTTCAAGGTAGGACTATCTTTATTTTTGTATGATCCTTCAAGAGTAAAAAACATCCTTTGTCATTTTTCTTTCACTAGGAAAATTACAACCTATGTTTTTTCTTCTAATCGATCTATACAAGATTCAAGGTTAAGTTTGTTTTGTGTTTATTCGAACTTGGGTACTCAAAGTTTCCAGTTTTTCTACTTGTTTAAAGCTTGTGGAATCTTGGTTTTGGTCTAATATTCACTTCTGTGTTCGTATGAATCATTAACAATTCTTGTATAAGAATTGTTTTGATTATTTTAGTGATAGATTTAATTATTGAAGTGGGTAAAGTAAGTGAAAAGTTGGCAGTGAAAGGACAGAGAAGTATGGGAATTGCATGGCCTAGTAGCTAGAAGTCAAAAAGTTGGTAATAGTTGGTGAAAAAGTCGTGTTATCGCATTTGGATTGCTTCAGCGTTTTGTCGCAATTCACCTGATCTTATCGCAATTGAGTAATCGCATTTCTTGTATTAGAATTGCGATAAGTGTCGCAATTGGCTATCGCAGTTGACACATCTTATCGCTATTGAGATTTGTCCGTTTTTATCGCAGTTCAAGTCCTTATCGCAGTTGTCAACTCTGAAAGTTTATCGCAATTGCAATTGCGATAGTTATCGCAATTGGCAATTTGTAGCCTTATCGCAGTTGATCTTTCCACAGTGTCATCCGAGATCCTTGACCTCGTCAGATATCGGACAAAGAAGACTTCTAGGATATCGGACAACAAAGAGTTTTCACCAGTTTTCAGAATTTGCATTTTCAGTCCCTGTACTTTCTAGCAGCCTTTGGGAACTTCCAGATTTGGCAGTTTTGGCCCTCGTACTTCTGTGAAACTTCAAACGATCATAACTTTTGAACCGTAACTCCGTTTTCAGCGAAACACCTGTCAAAACGACCGTGAGACAGAGGAGAAGGACACGTTGAATTAATTTATTCATTCAACCCAAGTTTCGAGGCCTGAAAACGCTCCAAAATGAAGTTATTGAGGTTTTAAGTTTCCGGACCAAAATTTCCACCGTAACAAAGCTTCACAACAACAACAACCAAGTTCAACCGTCAACAACAACGTCTCCTACTTTGTTGCAAAGATCCTAAATCCACTTTATCATACATTATATTTTAAAGATGACTACACAACAAGACATTCATGCCGCAGGTTCAGAAAACCGACCTCCAATGTTAGAAAAGGGTGGTTACCTTCCATGGACGAGTCGTATGCTTCGATATATGAGATCCAAACCTAATGGACAAGGTATCCTCTTGGTTAACTCTGTCAAAAAAGGTCCATTCCAACCTGGTGAGATTGAAGAAACAGCTGGAAACCCTACTGCAGAACCTCCCGTCGATCCAACGTACCGACCCAAAGAGGAATCGGATTACACTGAAGCAGATTGGAAGCAAATTGAAGCTGATCACCTAGCAATGCATCTAATCCAACTCGGTCTACCACAAGAAATATTTTGTGCTGTAGATAGCTGTGAAACTGCCAAAGAAATGTGGGATAGAGTTCGACGTCTTTGTCATGGTACAGAAATTGGCATTCAGGAAATGGAAAACAAGCTTCTGACAGAATGGGAGAAGTTCACAGCAACACCAGCTGAACAGATTGAATCTTACTACACACGGTTTTGTACTCTAATGAATGAGTTGATCAGAAACAATTTGGCACCTAAGCAAATTGTTCAAAACATCAAGTTTATCAACAACCTTCCAGAAGAATGGGGACGATATGTTACTATTGTCAACCAAACTAAGAATCTTCATGATGTGAACTACGATCAACTCTATGACTTTCTTAAACAAAACCAAGCAGAGGCAAATGAAGTCAGAAAAGAGAAGCAAGCAAAACAACAAGATCCTCTTGCACTCATAGTCCAATCACCTTCACCTGCAACAGTCAGTGCACAACCATCATCATCATCATCCACTCAGCAATTCATGCAACAACAGTATATTCCACAATCACCATTCTACCCACAACAACAACATGTAATCCCACAACAACAATACCCACAACACCCAGATCAAGACGATCAGGATGAGTCAACTGCTGCTTTGACTCAAGCTTTTGCTTACCTATCAAAAGCATTCCAAGGACGTTACTCCACACCCACCAACAACAATCAACGAATCTCATCGAACACTCGCAACAAACAGATTGCACAGCCGAGTTTCAACATGGGACAGCAAGGACAGATGGTTGGGGGATATGGGAATCAGCAGGGATATGCTCCAAGATTTCAGATGGGTAATCAGAATGCAGGGCAGTATGTTGGTAATCAGATGGGTCAGTTTGCAGGGAATCAGATGGGTAATGTTGTTGGTAATCAAAGGGTACAGAATGCTGGGAATCAGTTTGGTAATGTTGCTCAGGGAGCTGGGAATAGAAATCAGGGGAATATGATGAAGTGCTTCAACTGTCAGGGTATTGGTCACATGGCTAGGAACTGTCCAGACAAGCCGAATAAGAGGGATCCAGCGTATTTGCAGAAAGCATTAATGTTGGCAAACAAGGAAACGGCTGGGCTTCAGTTGAGTGCAGAAGAGAATGACTTCATGGCCATTATGGATGCTTCAGAAGATCAAGAGGACATCGATGCAAACTGCATTTTTATGGCAAATCTCCAGGAGGCAAAGTACGACACAGACTCAGAAGCACCTCCTGCTTTTGATACTAATGCGGTTTCTGAGGTACAACCATATGCTACATGTCACAATAATGAAATGTTTGATATGTCACCTCAAAATGAACAGCATCCTGAGACTCCTAATCTCATTTATGATACATACATGGACGAACCAAGTTGTAGTAATACTAATTTGGAAACTCCAGATATGGATCCTAATGAAGAATTCGAGTCACAGCATACTGATAATGATGAGGAAACACGTGCTATGTTTGAATCATTATTGCAAAATTGTAGTGTAGAAATAGAAAAGGTCAAAAAGGTCAATCGCGATGTTAAGGCCGCGAATGAAAAATTGACCACTGAGCTTGAGAGATATAAGGTGAATGCAAGAGCTTATGATTTTCATAACAAAAAACAGTCGGAACTTGAGGTTAGTTTAAAAGATTCTGAGTTAAGAGAAAAACGTTTACAAATCAAATTTAACACTCTAGATGTTAATTTGAACAATCAAATCAAATCTCTAAACAAGGAAATTTCTGAACTAACCAACCAACTTTCAAAACAAAAATCAACTTATTCCAATCTTGAAAAAGAAAAGAAGGAGTTGAATGAAAGGTTTTTAAAACGTGAAAAGGATCTTCTTAAAGAGATCAATGACAAAAAGGAAACCATTGCAAAGTTGGATGAGTTGCTTGTAAAAACGGGTCATTCTGCACAAACAGTTAACTTGTTAATAAATGATCCAAACCCGATTTTACATACAATAAAGAAAGTGGCTATCGGTTATGAAAACCCTTGTAATCTCAAGAAAGCTCAGAAAGGACAGAATGTGTTATATGATGGTAGTGTGCTAAATGATAAACATGATCCGATTGAAATTTATGATTCGGATGAAACGATTGAGCGTACTGAAAAGAGACGAGTCAAAATGAGACAAATGAACCCAGAAATTAAACCAATTGATTATAACAAGCTTAATAAAGATTCTGGTATTCATCTTATTAAAAAAGAGTCACAATTGTTTTTTCAAAGACCAGTGGTCTTCACAAAACAAAAAGCAGTTTCAAAACATCTGCCTAACATCGAACAAATGGCATCTAAAAACACTTATGATTCAAGTGCAGCTAGACTATATTTGGTCGATCTTAAACAGAGAATTGAGAAACTTCAACGTATTGTGGCTTCCAAAATTAACAATAACAAGTTTGAATGGTTTCCGGGTGTTCAGGATGAACTGAAAAAGATTTTTGCAAAGGAAATTAATCCACATGTTGCTGCAATCTATGCGGTTGTTCAAAATGTGGAAAATAATCTTTTAAAAGAGTCTGCAGAATTCGTTAAGGATCACAAATCCTTAGTGAAGGAAGCAAATGAATACTTGGAACGGATAAAGGTTTTGGAACATCAAAATGACTCTCTCTCTTTCGAAGCTCTCTCGACCGATATCATGTCTATTATTTTCCAAACATATTCTGTTGAGGATGATGAAACACTTCGAGCTGAGACTTCTCAAATTGTTGAAAAATATGAAAAGGCGCTTTTGAAACTTGAAAAACAAAATTGCACATATTTTAAACAACTTGATACAAAAAAGGAAGAATGCAAGTATGACAAACTGTCGTATGAGCGTTCTTACAAACAGTTGAAAGAACAAATTGATATTTTGAAGTCTCAGCTTGAATGTCAAAAAGGGAAGGGTGAGGAAACTACGGGTATTGCACCATTAACCCCCTTGCCTAGTGAGAAACAAAAAGAGAAAGCTGTTGTCAAGAACACTAATGTTATAGCACCTGGCCTTTATAGGATTAGTCCCACTACTGCGTCTGCCTCTACATCTAAAACATATAGGGAGATAGACAAAAGTAAGAAAGATACTCCAAATGAGTCTAGGAATGCTACTACAACATCTCAGGACAACAACAAAAATTCTAATGAGTGTGCCTTACCTTCTACAGGAATAGAAAGCAACTCTAGGAGCAAAAGACAGTCTAGGAGCCATAACAAGAAACCTAGTGTCTCGCCTGTTTCTGAGAGTGCAAGCAAGAAAGTAGAAGAACACCCTAGGAATTTATCGCTTTCCAAGAAGAAACATGTATCATCTAGTTGTAATGATAAGACTCCTGTTTCTAATGCATGTAATGATTCTGATTGTTTAATGCAAAAGAAAAATTTGTCTGTAAATGCTTGTGATGATAATATTTCTAATGCTGTGAAAAAGAATGATTTGCCTGAACAGAAAAAGGTTCCTTTAGTGACTAAGGCTAAGTCTAGATTTATTCGAAGACTTATTGCAAAAGCTAGAAAAACCACTAGCAGCCTATTGCCTAAGGATCACTCTAAGTTTTGTGCATGGAAACCAACGGGTAGAATGTTTACACTTAAGAATGGCACATTAGAAATAGTTCCCAATGCATCTAAGGAAACCATATCTAAGTGTGACTCACCTGTTACATCTAACCCCTTGGAACCAAATGTTACACGGTTTCCATATACAAATTCTTCTGTTCTTCTCAGGTCATTGAAATCTGTCTTTGGATCGTCGACTCGGGTTGCTCCAAGCACATGACCGGGAATCTGAAGCTGCTGATCAATTTTGTGTGGCAGTTCATGGGGACTGTACGGTTTGGGAATGATCACGTTGCAGCTATTCTGGGTTATGGTGATCTTCAGTTTGGGAATTACTTGATCACACGGGTCTACTATGTCGAAGGGTTGGGACACAATCTGTTCTCTGTTGGACAGTTTTGTGATGCAGATTTAGAGGTTGCTTTTAGGAGAAACACTTGCTTTGTTAGGAACTTGGTGGGGAATGATCTCTTAATTGGGAATCGTGGCACCAATCTCTATGCAATTGACATAAACCAAATGGCCTCTTCATCTCCGATTTGTCTCATGACCAGGGCAGGTGAAACAAAATCCTGGTTATGGCACAGACGTTTGTCCCATCTGAACTTTGACACGATCAACAAGCTTGCCAAAGACAACATCGTCTCCGGTCTTCCTAAATTTAAATACACCAAAGAACACCTATGTCCATCATGTGAGCAAGGAAAGAGCAAAAGAGCAACATTCAAACCTAAACCCGTACCTAGTTCGGTTGATAGGTTGCATTTGTTGCACATGGACTTATGTGGCCCGATGAGAGTTCAAAGCATAAATGGGAAGAAGTATATTCTTGTAATTGTTGACGACTATTCAAGATATACATGGGTAAAGTTCTTGAGATCAAAAGATGAAGCACCAAGCACCATCATCGCCTTTCTGAAGCGGATTCAAGTTCTACTTCAAGCTCCAGTTAGGATAGTCAGAACGGATAATGGCACGGAATTTGTCAATCAGGAGTTAAGATCATTCTTTGAAGAAACTGGTATTACTCACCAGACATCAGCTGTTCGAACTCCACAGCAGAATGGGGTAGTTGAAAGAAGGAATCGAACCCTTGTAGAAGCTGCTCGCACTATGCTAATTTATTCCAGTGCTCCGTTATTTTTATGGGCTGATGCTGTTTCAACTGCTTGTTTTACTCAAAACCGATCCCTAATCCATCCAAGATTCAATAAAACCCCATACGAACTTGTCAACAACCGAAAACCGGATATTTCTTATCTTCATGTATTTGGCGCTTTATGCTATCCAACAAATGACAGGGAAGATCTGGGAAAGTTGAAGGCTAAGGGTGATATTGGAATCTTCATTGGTTATTCTGAAAACTCGAGGGCATTCAGAGTGTATAACAGGAGAACAAAGAAGATCATGGAGACAATGAATGTGAAGTTTGATGAAATTTCACAAATGGCTTCTGAGAGACTCGCTCTAGAACCCGCGCTTAACCCAATGACTTCCGGACATATCAGTTCGGGACTCGCACCTCAAGGAGCTCAATCAATTCATGTCGAACAACCCACAACTCAAGAACTGGATAATTTCTTCGAGTTCATGTATGATGAATACTATGGTGGCGCTTCGAAAAATGCATCTAACCAACATTCCGCTGCACCCACTCAACATCAACAACCACCACCACCACCACCAACTCCAGGTGCATCCACAACATTCGAAGCCGGCGCACCAACTCCCTCGACATCAACATCATCTACATCTACTCCAGCAACTCCATTCATTGAAATTGTTCTACCAAGAATTGATGAGCAAGAACAAAATAATGCTGTGTTAGACGATGAAGTCTTTGAAAACCCATTTGGAACGGAATCTGGTGAATCATCTTCCAGATTACATGAACCGACTAACACGCAGTTATTCAGTCCAAGGTATCCTTCAACATTACAGTGGACAAAAGACCATCCGATTGAACAGGTTATTGGTGAACCCTCAAGACCAATTCAGACGAGAAAACAACTTCATACCGATTGCGACATGTGCATCTATGTCTGCTCAGTCAGTCTCATAGAACCTAAGAACATTCGGGATGCAATGGCAGATAATGCCTGGATTGAAGCGATGCAGGAAGAACTTCTTCAATTTCAAATCCATGACACCTGGGATTTAGTTCCAAGACCAATTGACAAACTAGTCATTGATCTTAAGTGGTTATGGAAAAATAAAAAGGATGAAGAAATGACTGTGATTCGCAACAAAGCTCGTCTGGTGGCAAAGGGATTCAGACAAGAAGAAGGAATAGATTTTGAAGAGTCATTCGCACCGGTTGCAAGGCTTGAAGCAGTCAGGATTTTCTTAGCTTATGCCGCTCACAAGAACATCACGGTTTATCAGATGGACATCAAGACGGCGTTCTTGAATGGAACTCTGAAAGAAGAAGTGTATGTGAGTCAACCAGATGGTTTCGTTGACAAAGATCATCCGGAATACGTCTACAGGCTAAAGAAGGCAATCTATGGTTTGAAACAAGCCCCACGGGCGTGGTATGACGAGTTATCATCTTTCTTGTTGTCAAATAATTTCACCAAAGGAACAATTGATCCGACCTTGTTTACACGAAAATACAAAAATGATATTTTGATTGTTCAGATTTATGTGGACGACATAATTTTTGGGTCCACTAATCCGACACATTCAAAACATTTTGAAAATCTCATGAAAAGCAAATTCGAAATGTCCATGATGGGTGAATTAAAATTCTTTTTAGGCTTACAAATTCATCAATCCCCACGTGGAATTTTTCTTAATCAAGCTAAATACACACTTGAGATTTTGAAAAAACATGGTATGGACAATTGTGACTCTGTTGGTACTCCTATGGTCACTTCACCAAAAATTGGCGCTGACCTATATGGGAAACCCATGGATCCGAAGAAATATCGGAGCATGATTGGTTCTCTCATGTACCTAACTGCAAGCCGACCAGATATTCATTTTGCTGTTTGTTTATTAGCACGGTTTCAGGCAAGGCCTACCGAACTTCACCTCCAAGAGGTTAAACGGATCTTTCGATACCTTCGAAGAACCATTAACATGGGACTTTGGTATCCGAAGGATTCGGAGTTTACACTAATTGCCTTTTCAGATGCCGATCATGCTGGATGCCAAGTAACAGCAAAAAGTACATCAGGCGGAGCGCAATTTCTGGGAGAAAAGCTAGTAGGCTGGTCGTCAAGAAAACAAGATTGCACTGCTTTATCAACAGCAGAGGCCGAGTATGTGTCTCTATCTGCGTGTTGTGCTCAAGTCCTTTGGATGAGAACACAACTCACGGATTATGGTTTCTCTTTCAACCGCATTCCTTTGTATTGCGATTCAAAAAGTGCCATAGCCATCTCGTGCAACCCAGTGCAACACTCGAAGACCAAGCATATTAGAGTCCGCTATCACTTCATAAAAGAGCACGTTGAAGAGGGTACTGTTGAATTGTTTTTCGTGAAGACAGAATACCAGCTCGCCGATCTATTTACTAAGGCCCTCCCGAAAGAGCGGTTTGAAAACTTAGTTCGTCGAATTGGAATGCGAAGCCTAACTCCCGTAGAGTTAGAAAGTCTTCTCGAATATCATTGATTTACTTCATAAAGCTTCGCATGTAAATATTTCTGTAAATATTTTGGTAAACATTTTTTTGTAAATATTTATGTATATATTTTTGGTAAATATATACATACCTTTTAAAAAATCAAAATATAAAAATAGAAAATTTGAAAAAGCCATAAAAAATATAAAACATCAAAAACCAAAAATATTCTTCTCACGACATGTCTTTCGTCTAATCAATATTCTGTACGTACTTAGAAATGTCATTCAACAATGATACGGGTATTTACAGATGCTTGAGCGAGAGTTATTTTTTTATGTTTTTCTAAAACATGTCGTTTCTCAAATTTTTCTTCAATACGGCTTTCGTGCATTTCAGTACGGAACCCACGCCACATTGAATGACTTCTGATTATTTCCGATCAGAACTCGCAATGTTAATGGCAAAAAGCTAAAACCCGTGAGCACTTAATCAAAATTGTTTCAAAAGATTTTTCAAAGTCTTTTTATAAATTTTGTGCTCACAACAACTCCCTCAAAGACCTCTAAATGCTTTTAAACTCAAAAGTTTAACCATTTGCTCTGCTTAAGGGGGAGTATAAAAAGAAAAATGTTCCATTTTTCATGCTAAAATCAGTCCGTCTCTCCACAAAAAGTTTCATTTTAATCAACTGTTTTCAAAAATAACACTTCATGCTATTTTTGAGGGGGAGATTAAGTGTTTAAATATATGGGGGAGAGGACGTGATTAAAATGTGATCTAAAAGAAGTTTTATCGTTTGAATCTCAAAACGAGTTCTTCAAAAAGACTCAGCATGAACCCTCGAATTGACGAAACTAAATGTCTGTTCTCGAAAAGACATGTCCTGGACGGGTAATAATTTCAAGCTGGTTTACCAGTGATGCAAGCGTGTCTCGCAAAGGACTTGTCTGAGTAGAATGTACCAATTCGAGAGATGATCTTTGAATATGACCAGGACGGGTAATAACTTCAAGCTAGTCTAACTAGTGATGTAAGCGTGTCTCGCGAAGGTCGTGTTCATTGAAAGTCGATCATTTCAAATGTGCGAACTCTACCCAACATGTGCAATTTATTAAAAATGCATGAGCACATGTGAAGGGGGAGTGTTTCATAAATGCAAAACTCTTGATGTGTTAACAAAATGTGTTTTCTCATAAACACGTTGAGAGATTTTTCACAAGGTTTAATGGCATGTGACAAATAATCTAGGATAATCATGGAGTAATAAGGTGATTATAGTTAGGTTATGTCCAATGATCCGCCAGAACCGGAGGGATCTACCCAAGGACTATTCCAATAGCTTAGCATTAGAAGTCCTTAGGATAGATTGAAAAAAGGAGTATAATGAGAAAGGAGAAAGAAGGGGTTGAAGAATGAAAAAGAAAAGTTTTTGTAAGGGTGAAAAGAAATAGCCCTCCATGAAAACTTAGGACAGAAACCGGGTCAATACATCTGCTATCAGTACTCACCAAGGTGATACTGGTATTGAAGACAAGACGTCATGGACCCAGTGACGCATTTGCACCACCCCTCCTATCCACTCAGATATCTCTTAAAAGATATTTGTTTCATTTCTCACGGAGAACACTGCATAATCTATCGACCTCTCACTCCGAGAAGTGTTGATATTGAAAAGGTGGCACTCTGCTCCATGCCTCCGACGAATAAAACCAAAACGCACATTATTGAGTCTAGAGACATGAGATTCATCAAAAGATCTCTTAGGAACACTTCCTATGCAATACACTTGTGTTCACCTCAAAGGATACAAGTTGTATGAGTCTTAATGAGATCTAAAAAATCTTGCCTCACGACATGATGGCCGAAGGACGATTTATTGCTAACTGTTTTATGCAGGTACCGACGAAAGTCCATTCACCATCATCATCTACAACGGCGAAGCAGCTGAACTGAAGATGTAGATCAAGGCGAGGAAGACCACAAGACGACTCTATGAAGATCACAGCGCATGAAGGAACATTAAATGAAGAAGATTACACATTGACACACGAAGTTCAAGATGTCAGAAGCTAAAGACCAATCAAGGGAGCATCATTTGAAATGACCATCCCTTAGGGGGAGATTGTTAGCATTGAATTTATGCTACTTTGAAGTGATGGTCATTTTGGCTTTTGTATAAATGTGTCAAGTGTAATATGTATTAAAAGTGTGGGCTTAAGGCATTAGAAATGTTAGTATCTTATGTATAAGTGTAGTGCAAGACATAAGCCCACATGTTGTCCAAGTCAAAGCCCATACAAACCCATTTGGTTTGTTGGCTGTTCGTATAAACACACACACATATCTCATTTAGAAAATGCCTCATTTAGATAAGAAAAAGAGTGTGTGTGTGTGAGAGAGTAACACCCCAAGTCACTTGTATTATTTCTTTTCTCTTTGAAGATTAATAAACATTTGACTTGAAAATTTACATATGATCCATACCACTCTTGTGCTATAAATGTGTTTGTGAGTGTCATCTAGTAAGCTTGTGTTGTGTGATAAAGAGGAGAAGCTTTGGCTGTTACAAAAGTTGTTTCTGGGAAAGCAATTGGACCCGTACCATGTTGCTAAACCCAATAGACCAGCCCATGTTAGATACCCTATGAATAGTTAGAGACGCCGAGATTCGTGCACTTTTTTGGATCGCCAACTTTTAGCAAATCCATACAATTTGACTTTTACATAATGTGTGTGGAGTCGTTAATGAACACCCCACCTGGTACACCATGCAAGTGTGTTTTGCCAATGCAAGTTGGCCTTTGAAATGGCTACCGGACTTTTCATGAAATCAAGTCAAGTTCGAATTATGGGAGCAAATGAAGAAAACCAAGATTTAGAAAAGACGGTCGTTATGATTAACTTGCTACCCCTTGATGAAAATTTTGAAAACTTCACCGTGTATGTAACTACTCAAAGATTATGGTTGAAACAAGTGCCTATTAAGAACTCTCTTTTTGGCGAATATGAAGTTTTGTTCGTGAAGTATCCAGGTACCTCTATACTAAGAAATCGAGTTAATGGCCGTGTCGGGAGGGTTTGGGCAACAGTTTAAAACGAGCCTTTTTTCAGTACCGGTAGAAATGACCGGGTTGACCCTAATACATTTCATTATCCATTTAACCCGTTTCTGTTATTGGATATATATATTTTTTTTCATACAGTTTGCCAGAATGTATAAAATACAACCCAAACTCATTAATATGTAAATGGGTCGAAACTAACATGGTAACAGGTTCGGGTTGATACAATTTTGGTTGTTGTGGATCGTTTAAGTAAATATGCTCATTTTATGTGCTTATCCCATCCCTTTACTGCCAAAGTTGTGGCCTCTGCATTTTGTAAGGAAATTGTACGTCTACACGGTTTTCCCCGTTCTATTGTATCTGACAGGGATGTGGTTTTTCTCAGTCATTTTTGGCAAGAGTTATTTCGGTTAACCCAAACCAAACTGCAATTGAGCACTAGTTACCACCCGCAAACTGATGGCCAAACTGAAGTCATAAATCGTTGTCTTGACGCCTACCTTCGTTGTTTTGCCCATGAACAACCGATGAAATGGAGTTCGTACTTACCGTGGGCTGAATATTCATATAACACTGGTTATCACAGATCTACAGGTACTACACATTTTTCTGCAGTTTATGGCAGGGAACCACCTTCACTTCTTCCTTATGTCATGGGGGAGACTAAGAATGCAGAATTGGAACAACAGCTAGTGGACTGAGATGATTTGTTAAAACTTAAAACTGATTCGCCACAATCTTCATAAAGCTCAAGATCGTAAGCGCCAACAAGCATATGCGCCAACAAGCTAACTCTAACCGTCGTGACATTTCTTTCGAAGAGGGTGATTATGTCTTTCTGAAAATAGAGCCTTACCGTCGGCGAATTTTGGCAGAACGCAGATACGAGAAGTTGTCTCCACGTTTTTTTGGGCCTTATCGCATTACACGCAAAGTCGGTCCCGTCGCTTACAAATTGGAGTTGCCACCTGAGTCACGTATTCATCCGATTTTTCATGTTTCAATGCTTAAACCAGCTCAGGGCCCAATTTCAGCCACTACTATTGCTCCTTTGCCTATTACCAAGGATTGGGAGATTGATATCCAACCACACTCTATTCTTGCTCATGGTTGGGTCTACGAAGCTGGCAAACAGGTTTTGGAATTGCTGATTTCTTGGTGTCATCGACCTCTGGAAGAAGCTACTTGGCAAACATATGATTTCTTAGCTGATCAGTTTCCAAATTTTCACCTTGAGGACAAGGCTTTTTATCGGGAGGGAAGTAATGATTCAATACTGGTCAAAGTGTACACAAGAAAAAAGAAACAGCTCAACGAGATGGATCGGGAGGAGTTTAATTCAATCTTTGGGTATTGGTTGGATCCACTTGGTCAAAGCAGTAGTGGGAGAATGGAATGGTGGGGAGCAGTTTACAAGCCCATTTCCAGGAGCAGTTAATTAGTAACCGCTTTAGTATTAGTAGCAGACTATGTTTTATTTTGAACGTTCTCAGTTTTTTTTGTCAAGTATTACCTTTGTATTGGAGACTTTGGCCATCTCGAAACGGGCCACTTTATTTCCGTTCATTCAATCAAATTGTCTGCTTATTTTATCAGTATATATGAAGGGTAGCAATCTTCATTGATATAAATTATTTCCTTATTAAATACGTGACAATCTACAACATAATTCAAGACAAGAAAACAAAACATAAAAAGTTCCTTAAACTTTATGACTTATGACTAGACATTATACAAAATCGATCAACCATTAAGTTACCGATACATGCATCTTCATCCAAAGCCGATCATCCACTGACAATATATCTTTGACTTGGCGCATTGTTGGCCTTTCCTGTGGGTTGTCGTTCAAACATGCCCGTGTGACATTCAAAATTAAATGAGCTAGTTTCTCAACTAGAGGTGATGGTCGCGGAATCCGTCTATCTCCTACATTGGCCAGCAATAGATCATCAGTCGACATTGTTGGTAGACATGATATAAATTCTCCAGGATGCTTTCCCATAATCACTTCTAGTGCAACAACTCCAAAACTATAAACATCGCATTTCTCTGTCGCCACCATCGTATAAGCAAGCTCTACATTGAAGGAAGCAGGACAATCCAAAAAAAGTTGTTATATAACTTGAGAATAAGTATGTATCGTATATATAACTTTAAAATATATGGTAGTTACCTGGCGCAATATAGCCATAGGTGCCTACAACTGCAGTCCAATTCGATGAATCCATCTTTAGAAGCTTCGCTGTTCCAAAATCCGAGATATGTGCCTCATAATCAGAATCGAGAAGGATATTAGCTCCAGAAATGTCTCTATGAATTATAGGTGGTGTGCAATCATGGTGCATATAAGCCAAACCATTCGCTACAGCCCTAACAATTCTTACCCTTTTCAGCCAATCCATTTCCTTTGCTGTGATATCGCTACTTAAGAGCGAATTTAGACTTCCCTTCTCAAGATATTCGTAAATTAAAAATGAGTGACGAGCATGGAAGCAGTATCCATAGAGTTTAACTATGTTTTTGTGCCTTATGTTTGTCAATGCTCGTACCTCATTTAGGAAGCCTATATGATCGTCACCCTCAGATGATGAATGAAGTTTCTTCACAGCTACTAAATTGTTGGGTTGCAACACAGCTTTATACACAGTACCATATCCTCCAATCCCAATACAGTATGCATCATCAAAATCATTTGTTGCCTTGATGATTTCATCATACATCGCCTGTCCATCAAAACTTGTAATTATTGAGAAAAAATTGGCACCTTCTTCGCCTGATGGTATCTGTGGAGAAATTCTCTTTCTACGTCGATAAGCAATGAGGCCACACATGAATAAACCAAGTAAAAGAGCCGCAAAAAGTGGGACCACAGTTACAAGGACGAGTTTATGATGAAAATGATTATTTTTCTTCATTATCTTTTGACTTTCACAAAGTTTCAAACCTGTAACATTTCCACACAGACGACGATTTCCTTGTAATGCTTCTCCAGACACATTCAGAAAGACAGCATAAGGGGGAACCGGACCTGTGAGATCATTGTAAGACAGGTCTATATCAATCCTTCTTGGCAAGTTGCTGAAACCATTAGGAATAGAACCAGAAAGCTTATTATGAGAAAGATTCATCATTACCAGGCTTTGTAAACTTCCAATTTCCGATGGTATCTCTTTTGTGAGTAAATTCCTAGATAAATCAAGAACATTGAGGTGACTTAATTTACCGATCTCCGATGGGATCTTTCCGCTGAGCTTGTTATTACTAAGATATATGTGAGTGATTTGTACCCAATCACCAATATATCTTTCTAATGACCCGTTTAACCTATTTTTGGATAGGTCAAGAGTAAGGAGGCCATGCAGTGATCCAAGCTCTTGAGGTATAACACCTGAAAGGTTGTTATCGCTCAAGTTTAAATTTAACAAACTTTTCATCTCCCCAAACTCCTTTGGAATTCGACCAGCCAAATGATTAGAAGAAAGATCAAGCACTTGAATTGAATTTCCAAACTCCGGTGGTATGCTACCGCTGATGTTGTTATATCCCATCTTTAATGTAGTCAATTTTTTGCATTTACCCCAGTTTTGAGATAGCTGCCCATGAAATTTATTATGACTGACATCCAAGAAATTTAAGCTTGGGTAGACACCAAAACTATCCGATATATCTCCACGAAATTGATTAAAATCGAACCTTGCTCTTATTAAGTTGTGGCAATTCCATAGCCCTCTTGGAATAGGACCAGAGAGTTGATTAAAACTTACAATTAATATTTGAAGCTTTCCCCCTTGGCACAAATCATCAGGCAATTGGCCAGACAACTGATTTTCGCTGAAATCTAATTCAGTGAGAGACTTCATATTCCCTAATTCAATTGGAATGGGTCCAGAGAGTTGATTTGTGTACAGATAAAGGATATTCAAAGACTTCAAATCACCCAACGATGAAGGAATTGAACCATTGAGTTGATTATTGCTCAATTCTAAATCAGTTAGATTCTTCAAATTCCCTAATTCAATTGGAATGGGTCCAGAGAGTTGATTTGTGTACAGATAAAGGATATTCAAAGACTTCAAATCACCCAACGATGAAGGAATTGAACCATTGAGTTGATTTTCGCTCAAATCTAATTTAGTGAGAGACTTCACATTCCCTAATTCAATTGGAATGGGTCCAGAAAGTTGATTTGTGTACAGATAAAGGAGTTTCAAAGACATCAAATCACCCAACGATGAAGGGATTGAACCAGTTAAATTGTTTTCGTTTAGTTGCAAAAAGGTTAACTGGCTTAGTTTACCAATGGTAGGTGGAATTACACCAGAGAACTGATTGTTTGAAAAATCAAGATGGACAAGTTTGGACAGGAGTCCAATTTCTGGTGGGATGGGACCAAAGAAGCTGTTTACACTAAGATTAAAATGGGTAAGGTTGCCTAGAATAGAGAACGGGAACTGGTGAAGCGTACCTTTTAACTCAGATGTAGAGAGGTTCAACCTGTTAATGTTTCCATCAGCGTTGCAAGCAATTCCAAACCAAGAAGGGCACGGAGCGGGTGAACTAGTATTTGTTGGAAGGGGTGTCCAAGAAGATACAATTTGGGAGTTGTTTGGTATTTTAAGGGTTGCTTTCCATTTTTGAAGAGCATTTGCTTCCTCCAAAGAAGCAGAAGTTAAGTTTGGTACAAATGAGAGAGCAATGAGTAGTAGAGCTAGAGATAAAAGTAAGAACTTTGAAGAAGCCATCACTTGCTTTTGCATGTTTTTTTCCTATAAATTTGAAGGTTCGTATGTCTTTATTTATACTTGAGCTACCCTAGCCTTTTCTCATTAATTAATTTTCCATTCTCAGAAATTAAATTAGGTGGTGTCATATTATTCCACGAAGATTGTTTTACTTGAGAAATTAATGTCCGTTTTGGAGAATACTTTAACTGTGTATAGTAGTACAACTTTAATCGCTTTGTTAACAAGTATTCTATTTTTGTTTTCAAATCAGTTCCACTAAAAGCTTTGATCAAAATGATCCAAAATGTTTGATCAACTGTGAAACTATGTGCTAAAAGTATTTATCATTTCTTGTTTAATTTGATAAATACTTTTAGCGATGAACTGTGTTATCGATAAAAGTATTTATTAATTATTTAATTTATCATTTATTATTTTAATTTATCAAATAAGTTTATTAATTATTTAATAAATACTTTTGCGACAACATGTCGTTACTATAACCCATTATCCATGTAGTGTAATACATATTAGGGATATTTATTAAAATAGGCCGGTCACCCTATGGCTTGTCACTTTTTAGACCAGAAATAATTTTAATTTAAAAATAAACCGGGCGACCGGGCAACTTGTATAATGGGACACTTGTCGAATTTATAAACCGAACACTTAGCATGTACCCGGACACTTGTCGAATTTCATAAGCCAACACTTAGCATGTTGTACATGTCGCCCGGTCGCTCGGTATATTTTCGAATTAAAATTAATTCTCGAATTAAAATTAATTCTGGTCTATTTTGGTAAATTTCCCTACCTATTATCATATATAAAGTATACACCTTTGTAGTTAAGTTTGAATAACTGTTATTTTATCAAGTCATGTGTTATTTTAGGGTGTCTCGGCCAGAATCTCTATGTCTGAGGTCGAGCAGCTACGCTCTCGTTGGTCGAGGTTAGATCCACGTATGGTTTAGTGTGAGGTGATCTACACATAAATATACTCTAGGTTTGCACATAGTTACTTTAGATTTACGCATAACAAGATACAAGGAGAATAAACAGAACGTAACACATATACAAAGCAAAAAATGTTATGTACAAATCAAAACTAAGTTTGTGCAAATCATGTTTGTTGTTTTAAACTAGAGACCATTAATCCATAATAGTAACTAATTTATAAGAAAATAGCCTCTAATTTATGTATTATTATGGAAAGCCTGGGTCAACAATAATTGATGTTTATTATGAAAAGTCTGGGTCAACAATATTTGATATCCATCGTTGTCATGCAAAGACTAAAAAGATAGAATGTATACAAAAAGTGATACACTATAATATGAGTATTGGGTCAAGGCCGGTTAGATATATTTTCTAAATTTAATAGAGTATTATGTGGTTGTTTGTTAGTGGACTATTATTACGTGTTTTCTTATTTGTATTGGGTCAAGGCCGGGTAGATATATTTTCTAAATTTAATAGGTTGTTTGTTGTGTAGATATATAATTGTATGTAGTAACTTTATTAGGTTATTAAAAGTTTGACATTGTGTAAATTTCCCATTTGTAGGAAAAGGTTGTGTCCGGTTGTTGTTGGGGACAAGGTGAAACAAAAGGAGGTACAATGTAAAAACAATCATTATATCATCAAACGAGTTTAAGTTGGTTTACTGGTTTTGCTTTTATGGTCCATCCATAGTTATATGGAGTATGAGTATGTCTCTTTTGTGATCATGCGGTTTCTTAAATCAAGCTCGACCGATTCTTGAGCTAATGAAATAGTTGGTTTTTGCGGAATTTGGTGGCAATTAAGCATTTTATCTAGATTTGTATATATCTTTGTGCAACAATCTATAGTGAAAATGTCCATTTTTGGTGATTTTCCCAATTGTTTATGGTTAGGTTTGTATAACGACTGAATCAAAGTGGACAGTTATATAATGTACATTTTGGTTTATGTAGAAGTCAACTGAAAAGAGGCCTTTGATTGCTTCTCTTTGTTTCATTGTATGTGCGTCCATAGTTATTAACCTTCGGATGTAATTCCCCCCCTATAAACATTAAATGTTCTGAACAATGATATTCCGTACCAAGCTACCTTTGTAGGTTACAAATGAATGGATATGTTTCTATAGTTAAAAACTTTAGACTATATTATTGTGTTTACCCTAGCATATGATTATTTCTATTAACTTTGTACTCATGCTACCTACATTTTGAAAAAATATCGGAATATGAAACGAAGTGCCAAGGAAGAATCAATAAACTCAAATTCTTGCTTCAAGATCTATGCAGCGGAAGAATCATCTAACTCAAATTCTTGCTTCAACAATGACGGCAGAGTAAGACTATCGTGTTGTTGAAACTGACTATATTTTCTGCTCGTTTGTGATCGATAGATTTGTTTTAACTTTGGCATTAACCCTCCCCCCTCATCTCTATTTATAGAGGATGAGGGGGAAGAAAAACCGACTCCACGAAGGACATAGAAACCGACTCAAAAACTGCTAAAAATAAAAGAATCCTAAGCTATCTATTTTTAAACCGACTAAACAACACGCAAACTCAGTAATTACATATTAGACCCGTTACTTTGCTAATATGAGTACTATTATACCAACAATTTCCACCTTAGTATCATATTAACCTTCTCCGAAAAGAAGCAACTTCAACCAATGCTTGAACCTCGGAACCGGACTGCCTTTGCCAAGGTACCAGTAGCAACAACCGCTGCTAACCTTAGATGCATTCCCAACTCTATCAAGAGTCTCTTTAGCCAGATAGCTTCTTTCACAGCTTCCGTAAGTGTCATATACTCCGCTTCCATAGCTTCCCAGCTCACTACACATTCTTGTATGTAACAACCCGTAATTTTCGAGACATAATTTTATACTAGAATATCCCTGTTTTTCATTTACGAATCCTTCTGAACTTATTTGACTCTAAAACGTGAAGTTATCTCGCGAAACGTGAAAACCGTGAACAACACGTACTGGCACAACCGACGATTTTATTTGATTATTTTATCATTTATGAGAAACGAGGCGTATGAATAGTCGTTTTTATCGGAAATGTTATTCTGAGCGCAATGGTGAAATTCCCGTGTCTTGAATCGACCGTTTGCTAGCCTAAACACTACTAGAATACTGAACAACAGCGACGAAATTTAGCGACCAAATTAGTCTGTCACAGAAAAATGGTTCACAGTGACGGATTAGTGATAGATTAACTACAAAATTGGCTTTGATAAATTTTGGTAAGTCCCTCTAAATATTTTGGTTTGTCCCGCCTAAGTGTTTCACCAAAAAATTTCATTCTCCCTCCATTTCCATTATCCCTCCATTTGGGTATTCCCTCATTGTTCACTTTATTCACCCACAGTTATACTTTCATCTCATTTTATATTCTCCATCGCCAACTACAAACCATTCAAATTCAACTATGGATCCCATCCTCCTAAGTCACGGACCACAATTCCAAGTCATTCACCACCAATTTCAAGTCCACTAGTCTATAAATCAGGTATTTTAATGTCGTCTATCTTCAATTCCATAACTAATTTGAGGTGTACATGTGTCAATTTCTTGTTTTGGTAATTTTCGAATTTAGGGTTCATGTGAACCCGAATCTGTATAACCTTATAACGTTTTATATGCTACAATTGATGCTTATTACATGTATATTTTGTGTATTAAATTCTTGTTCCATGCTTAATTTGGAATATTACATGTATTTGTTATAGGACTTGTGATAAATTGTTTGGTTATGGTAAAAAAAGTAAATAGTTTGCATAGTTCTGGAAAAACGGCCTTGTAACCAAAAGGGAAAATGGTGAAACTTAATTTGGGGCTGTTTGAGTCACTTAAGGGTTGTTATGTCAGTTAAGTTTGTGAATTTGGGGCTATTTGAGTAACTAGGGGCTGTTTTTACTTGAATGAATTACTATAGATGTATACTCTAATACCGATAAGTAAAAGTTTATGTAAATGTGCCTTTTCTGTTATTTGTTATTTGTCGGATGATGATGTCAAGAATAATTTCTGTAAATGAATTAAAATTTTCACACGAATAGTGAAAACATTAATACATTTAGAAAAATCGTTTTTACTCTTTAGGTGTTTGTATGATGAAACTGATAGTACTAGATTGAGAGGTTGGTATTGATTTTTGTTATTTTTATTTTTGTATGTGCAGAAGTAGCAGCCGTATAGTCATTAATTCAATCGGGTAGCTATTAGTCTGCATTGATTACAGAGTTATTAATCAGCTATGGCTGATTTTTTAACTTCTACTCACCGAGAAAAGTGGATCTTCACTCCCCAAGAGTTGGTACACAACCTTCTCATCTTTGGTTTCCTTGATTTTTCAAATTAATGTGCAGAAGTTTTCTGAAAGTCTTTGTACTAATTCAAGCTTTTGTTAATTATTTGTTATAGAAAGAGAAATACAAGGCTGCAAATCATAGGGCAAAACAGATGTTGGAGAAGGTATGTGAGAACTCTGACCTCAATATCATATCGTTAACGATCTTCTCGTTATGTTTTACTTTTAATATATTTTGAGATTTTGCGCTACTTTGGTTTCTAGAATGCATTTGCTAAATACCATATGAAATAGGCTGTTTATAAGAAAAATATTAGAAGTGTATAGATAAAGGTCTATTATATTTCACAATTGTAGAACTTATGCATGATCAGTTCAGTATTACTGTTTCCTATGTTTGAAAATTTTAACTAATAACATGAAGCCCTCGAAAACAGTCTCACACATGTTCATTTGTGATGCGTAGAGGTAGATCCTCGGACCCAAAATTTGTGCTTGATGTTTCAGTGGAAATGCTCTAAGATCAACTAAGTCTAAGCTAAAACGTGTAATTTATTATACATGTCCATGCATTTTATAAAAGAAAGGCACTGAATCTTATCCCCTGGAAAAAGTGTAATAAGGGATGGCTAATTGATACAGCTCTCGAATGATCTTTCAAGATAATGTGTAATATGTAAACAATGATTCCAGATGAATCAAATATTCAAGGCTTCTCTCATATAGTCTCACTAGAAACAATGAATAAGAAACATCAAGAACAATAGATATAACATTTTGTACTTTTATGGCACCCTGCGCATAATTCTTGTCTTATTTTTGTTGAAGCACATATAAATATTCTTTTCTAAATGGTTATCTGACCTTTGTGTAGTATGGGGCGACAAGGGTGGATGTTGATCTCGATGGTTCCTTGTCATATACCGAGCCTCAAACGGATCCAAAAGACAATGGTATTTTAAGAATAATATTTGACTAAACTTAGTTCCCTCTGCTTTTGCGGTTCTGTTTAGCAACCTTCAAATGAGGAGACTATTTTCTATTAGCTGATTATTCTTTACATTGAATTGCAATTAGGTGAGAAGCGTCCAAAACCACTTAAGACAGACGAGTAAATACTTTTACGTGAATTTTATGAGTTCAAAATTCAAGACGTATGTGACGCCTTCAAATTCCCTAGAAAAATACAGGTACAACTTCATTATTTTCAAAGACCACAAAATAAAGTAAATCCTCAATATTTCGTTTACCTTTTTGGAATTGTTCTTTTCGTATGCTTTGTAGGCAACCGCTCTCATATATTTTAAAAGGTTCTATCTACAATGGTCTTTGATGGAGCATCATCCAAAAGACATAATGTAAAGTTGATTTAACCTAATATGCAATAATTTTGATTAAGAAGAAACATTTCACATTTGCCCCTTTAAAAAACGATATTTATGTTTAAACAGGTTGACTTGCATCTATACGGCCTGTAAAGCAGAAGAAAATCATGTATCAGCTGAAGAACTTGGCAAGGGTATTGAACAAGATCATCACGTGATTCTCAATAATGAGATGGTTGTTCTTCAGGCATGTGAATTACCCGCTTGAATGCTTATCTTTCATATTATACGTGTTTGTTTAATAGTTTATTTTTTTTATGTTGCAGTCTCTTGGATTTAATCTTATCGTCTATTCACCATACCGCTCAATTGACGATTTTATCAGTGACAAGTAAAAGTATTTTTGTTGAGATAAGTGATGAACTATGGGTTGCAAAAGAATTACAACAGCTTATTGAGCTTCTAGCTTCACCTATACATACTAATAGTAATTTGACTGTAGGTGATAGCAGTGACAAATCGAGCTAATATTTTGGACCCTGCCCTCATGCGTTCTGGTCGGTTGGATCGTAAGATTGAATTTCCTCATCCCACTAAGGAAGCAAGGGCCCGCATCTTGCAGGTATGCCTTTAAAGAATTCATCAGGTGGTTTATATGAATTGATCTTTAATTACATGTTTGTTGAGTTTGATTTTGTGAAAACCTCCTTATTGTAGATCCATTCCCGGAAGATGAATGTTCATCCAGATGTCAACTTTGAAGAGTTGGCTCGGTCTATAGATGATTTCAATGGAGCACAGCTGAAAGCTGTTTGTGTAGAAGCTGGTATGCTAGCTCTTCGACGTGATGCCACCGAGGTACTAATGCTCACCCATATATCGTTTCTTTTGTTCAAGAATAAGCTATACTCTTGTGGCTAGATCTAATGCTTTACCATGACATGGCACCAATTTTCCATGTTACTACACCGCTCATTTTGTTAACTGGAATCAGCAATACCTTATTCAAATTTGTGTTGAATGAAGTGCAAAGTAGCTTGATTTGATTAATAGACTAGAGTGGTGGGCAAACACATGATACACATATTTTTTTGTCAGAAAAGAAGTGTATTAGTATAGTAGTGTGGGCATTGATTGGGACTACTATCAAGAGGAAATACCAGTTATGTATACTTGACCTTGATTAAAACCGATGCATGCTACGCTTAACACTGTCAAGCTTATGTTAGGGTTAATTACTTCAATGGTTAATGCTGATATTTACATAACTGATAGTGGTTTAAAAATATATATTAGATAAAGTGAAACATATATCATGCTTGATTTGAAGTGTTGAACTGTCGTTGGTGAGAGTGGGTGCATGTTAAAATTTACATCGATTTTTGTATTCTGTCCTTGTGTTATTTACTATCAATAAATAGTATAAAGTTATCTGGATCCTAAAAGCCATTGATCCACATGGTCCAGTGAACCATAAAGTGCTGTAAAGTGAACCATGAAGTGTTTTGTAAAGCTGACTCTTGTTTATATCGAATGAAGAGTGAGCTAAGATTTTTTTCTTTATAGGTGAACCATGAAGACTTTAACGAAGGGATCATCCAAGTTCAGGCTAAGAAGAAAGCAAGCTTGAATTACTATGCCATGAAGACTTTAACGAAGGGATCACTTAAGGATTTCATGTATGTAGGCCACTGTTGCGGATTTGCAGAATGATACTCATCAGGAAAGTCGGTTTTTACTTTATTGCTTTAAATGTTATTTTGATTTTAATGATTGGTGCACTTACTCCTGGTAATTGTATGCAGTTAACATACGTACAGAGACAACCCTGGATAATTGATCTCACTTGCTCACATTGAAGGAGGTATGTCTCAGGTATGCAATTTATTACGACCGCGTACTTAAGGAATGTAAGTATAAGCAACTTTTACGTTTAATAATCTCATTTTGTGTTATATTTTTTTTCTGACCTGTTTTATAGGTGACTGAAGAGTTAGAAAAGGTACTTCATCATCTTTTTCATTTGTCTATGGTCAGTGGAATTAAAGTGATTGCAGCCCTTGACGCTGCAGATTATGCATTGTACTGTTATCAGTAGCGTAAGTTTTAGTAGTCAACTTTCTAACTTTTTTAAGTGCCTTCGATTTATCACAGCGCAAATTATGCGTGCTGCAACGTATATAGATTCGGATGTATAGGAAATGAAACTGTGGAATTTAATATCGGAGTATACTGGTACAGGTATATATTCCCAAGTTTCTGAAAACTCTTCTGCTCTTGGTGGAGTTGAAAATTGGTATTACACGTCACCAGGTTTGCTTAAACTTTATCTAAACTTCTAATTAATAATGGAACATTTCAAGTGCTACCTATAATTTCTTATATGTCTGATCTGCAGTACACACTTGAGGTTTGCTACATGTTATATTAATGGTTTCATAGTGTTGCATATTCCTCCTCCGTGCGGCCAACACATACATTTTATGTAAGCATACTTAACTATATCTTAAGCTCACAAGATAGGCAGACTTTTATCAAAATAAGTTTATTGTCCAATGATTCTCTAATATTTACGTTTATGTTTTATTGTGTGACAGGTTACTTGCTACCGAAACCATTTTAGGTAAGCAAAATTTGTTCTACATTTCCAGTTATGTGAACGATATTTAGTTACTGCTTTCGGTATTTGTACATTGTGTATTAAACATATTCATGCATATAAACAGGGGTTTAAAGAGTTGGTTTTTGTTTAATGAAACATACCTTTTACCTTTGATAATGGTGATTTTAAAGCTACCAAATAAACTACGAGAGGAGGATCGTCGTGAAAGGCAAGATAACCTTAGGGAGTTCCAAAAGATTATGCTTGGAAGATCATCACATCCCCTTCTACCTAGTAACCCTTAAGTCTTTGTAGTAAGATACCGTATATTTGCATTGTAGACATTTTATTATCTTGAAGTTGTAATTCGAATGTTTGATGGATATTTTACAAATTTTAGTATGAATTTGAATGAATGTATTATGCAATTTTTGGATCATTATGTAAATTATTCTCCTAACTACACAAGAATTTGTTACTAGTTATTGTGGTAAATGTGATTAATATTTACCGTTGGAAATCAAATTTAGCGACAAAAAGTTTGTCGCTAAGCCGTCACTTGATGGTCGAATCAAATTTAATTTTGGCAACTTTAAAAAGGCTCTAGTGAGGGGCCGGAGACCGAAAATCCGTTGCTGAAACTCTAAAACTTCTGTCGCAAAACTTGTTACTAAAATTTTGCGAGGCCCTTTTTTGTGATGGAATATATCCGTCACAATTTCGTCATTGAAGGGCATTAGTGACCAAATAGCTATGCAAACTTTCGTTGCTGATGCCTGATTTTCTAGTAGTGAAATGAGCCCCGGACTTGATTTCGTGAAAGATTGCAAAAATTTCAGTATTGGTCCCTGGATTAAAGTTCCACCCCTACCCCTAAACTTTTGTTAATGACTGTTTGGTCCCTAGGGTTTTACACCACTTTTACTAGCCTATATAAACATCATATTACCCATTCTAGGGTTAACGAGCAGGGAAACCCGCGCGTTGCTGCGGGAGTGTGGTGTTAATGCATGTGTATAAAAGACCAAAGTATAGGTTACATGGATGAAAAGATGTATATGTAACGTATTTTGTATATCAACCCATGTATGAATAAGTTCCATACAAATATTATAATTATATTCACTCATCCATCTTCTACAAATAATTTTGACATCCCTCATGCTATATTATTAAATTTATAGTACCATATAAAATAAATATAAGTAAGATACAATTTAAGCATGTGATCTACATCTTTTGGTCTCATGGTATGAGAGAATGCAGGTGCATAAAGGTCTTCCAGGGTGGAATGAAACAATGCCTCGCATTAAAACCATCTTTGAATGTATGCTTAATCCACAACTAACCTGAATATGATGTAGACCCACTGCTGTAAGGAGGTGCTGGTGTAAAGCGACGCACAGTGATCCCAAGTTCTCATCCATTTATGCACATATGCAAAAATAAAATCTCAAATCAGAAGTTATTAATAAAAGCGCAACTTTTGATCATAAGGTAATAACCATGTAAACACATTAAGTTGAGTTTTGATGGTACCAATTGATTTTATAAGACCCAAGAGAAGCAACAAAAATGTATCATGCATGTTAATTTGCATACCTGTACATATACTTACATAAGCAATGGACCAAGAGCACATTATGAAGAGATGATTATGATGATGATAAAAATCGTTTCATACACATCTGGACCTTATGTAATATTGTGGACTTATGTATAATGCAGCTTTACGACTGGAGCATGTGTTGTCTATCCTAGTTTATATTAAAGGAAATAATCTCTTCGAATGTTATCCTCATTTATTCCTTGGTGATTCATGCAAAAGAACAATTCCATTACTGTGAGACGTTATAACTAAAAATAAACGAATAACAAAAGACGTTATTGATGTATCCTAACTTACAATAATTGCAGTTTAAGGCAGATGGTGACCTTTAAAGAGTAGACTCAACCAACCAATCAACCAATCAAAAGATCAAGTGGGTTTCTTGCACTCCCCTTAGGGCTAATAGAGCATCATTGCAATATATAATCCATAGCCTCGTCAAGTGATACATAGCCTAATGGAGCAGTATGGAAATATACCTGCATTTACAGATTGAAGATGCATTCATAATCAATAAATTGATATCTTGCACATGAAGTTAAAAGGAAATAATGTGTACATGATCCTCACTGTATCTAATAGCAGCGATTTCGCCATGAGATTGTACAACCAAAGTTGGATGGCTTAAGATGACACCCTTTGGCTTCCTGTAGTCCCTAGAAACAGAAAACTTGTAAGAGGGTTTGTGCAGGCGACACAGAAAACCAAAGCAATACTTCAAATGATGCTTGACCAGCTGATATATACGATATATATCTGTCTATTTGCTGTTGCATTTCCGGATCTGCAGGTTATCATATTTTTCATTAAATCAGAAAAGAAAAACAGGATTTATGTTTTCAACAGATTATTAGTACACTAAAACTCAGCATGAATGTAAAGAGTACCAAGCGTCTCCACACTTCAATTAAATTCTAAATTCAAAACTATTAACCGACTAAACTTACCAAACGTTATCTTAATCTGCTCATTGGCAAAGAGTCGCACTATTTCCCCTTGACGACCTTGGTCATCCATTGGTATGCACTCAAGAGAAATAAGTGTATCAACATCATCAGATGTAAGTACATATTCAGGATTTGTGGCCTCTTTGTAATCATAACGGCTTAGAGCTATATTGGTCATATTATTACTTACATCAAGAGCAGTGTTCAGAAACCATGAGTGAATTGGCAAGGTCGTATCTCCATTATGAGTTTGTAAAACGCACAATATCTCAGCCTTCCTGATTTCAGCTGGAGTATTGGGGTACAGTGCCACAGGATTTGAGAAATATTGCCTGTAAAGATATCATTTACTGATTTCCAATTTTTAAATACATTTGACACAATGAATCAAATGAGTAGACGATAATGAAAAAAGCTTATCTACCGCGTTCATTAACTTCAGTTAAAGCACTTTAAAATAAACAACCCCAAATGTGACTCAAACAACCTCAAGACTACTTATGTGTTATACTATCAAAACGTAATAAACACACAATTTTAATCAACAACCCCAAACTGCCCCTAAGCAGGTTATTTAAAATTGATTACATAATCTAAACAATCAAGCACTAATTATCGTTAAGGTATGCTTAGTATTAGAATACAATGGCAAACACCCCAAAAAAAGCTAATAAACATTATAAAAATCATATCCAAACACACACAGATGAAGATACCTAATCAGAAGGAAAAGGAAGAAGTGGTAACTCCAGCAAACCCGCATAGGCGACAAACCCTTATCTTTTTTTCTTACTTAAACCAACCCCATTATTACAAACCCAATCACTGCATGGGTTTTAAACCCAGGGTATGCAACTGACCCTCTTCTTGTTCTTAGTGAAGTGTGACTTATGTTGGAGATAAGAACAGATGAATAAGGAGAAACAGCAGTTGCTATGGAATATAGCGGGATCTTTGTAAAACAATGATCCCCATGTTAATATGGCGGGATCTTTATTAAAAAATGATGCATGATCTTTATTTAACTTCTAATATCAACTATTACTAATATTCTGTAATGATCTGATATATGAACAGGTTTGCATAGGTGTGCAGAGGCAACAAAATCTCTATGCATAACAACAAATAACATTAGTAAGATACCTACTATTTTTGAGGATAGATACTTCTACGTTGAATGAATTTCACCACAATTAATCACTAAAAATGCTAGAGGAATAAAAAAATTAACCATTATATTATTATCAAATGTGAAAATTAAAAAGTTGTTCTTAGTTTCAACACTATCACTTATTATCCTTGCGAGCTTTATATTTATTGCCTACAATAAAATCCTAATTTTTTTGTTAGTGAAGAGCACGCACAATGCTCAATATACTAAGCCATTTTCACAAAAACCTGTTGCACATTTAAAAGGTGCACTATGCTCAACATTTAAGGTAAGTTAGATACACACTTTTTGTAAACCCATACAGCCATTTGATTTCTAATTGACTATATCAGAAACTATATGTTGTAATCGTTATTTATAAAACTCAAAAAATGTAGCAAAAAATGGCCCGAAAAATTAGTTTTTCGGGTAAGTCCAACCTAAGCTGACCCGTACTGCAGTTTGCCATTTAACCGATGGCAAACTGAAACAATGAACATTATCCAACCTGTATGATACACCCATATTGGTGAGACAGATTTGTTATCATTTGCAAGAAAAGCTGCACAGCCTCCGGTTTTTGATAACATATTAGAATAATGCTACTTGAGGGACGAAATAACACACCTGCATTACAGTATATTTTCCCTCTAATACTTCCTTCCCATGCTACTTGAGGAACGAAATAACACACCTGCATCAGCATGTTCATTTTTGATAACATATTAGAATAATGCTGAAGTTCTAATCAGATAAAAGTTAACATAATGAAAAAAGCTTATCTACCGCCTTCATTAACTTCAGTTAAAGCTCTTAATGTACTCGAGAAAAGATAATCACTGAAATGATGTTGTACTATTAGTCTGTTGTCTTATGATTACAAAAGCTCTTTGTTACTGTTACGGCCATTTTGCTCAAAAAAGCAAGTTAGTCGGGTTTTCAAATTTGAAGACACTACTGGGATTTTTGAGCAATTAAACCCATTTAACCCAAATAAATCCATACATAGGTAAAATGGTTAAAATTGCCATCTCTAATATTATACACAGGAAACGTACCTCCTTAAAGAAAGAACCTCGCAATTTCTTTTGAAGTGGGTAGCGTGCTTTGTTAGGACATCTTGGATTGCCAACAGTTCTTATAGCAGCAGCATTCAGAGTATTTTGTAATGAAACATGCTTTTTGAAGAGCTTAAGAGCAATTTTCATGCCAAATCCAAGTACCAGATGCTGAATTCCAGGAACGGAATCTGCTTCATCACCCACAAAGAAACAGAAAGATATGGTCTGACTCTTTGAAGAAAGAGTAGCCCCAAATGCCAACACACTGAATGGACATTGATTAACAAATAAATTATTCCATGTTCAAAAGCTTAATAAACTAATTTATGATTCACATGTATCTTTAATCATCTTCTTATTCTTATACTGGTGTGACCATCATATACAACCTCAACCAATTGTTATTGACCATTAGACAAATAACAGTTATGTCCTATACAAAACATGTGGCACATCACGGGATAAAGAAAACTATTATGTTACCCAATATTTTTTATTCACTATTCTAAACGATTGTTAATCTTTAGGTAAACACAAATTGCAACAATGACTCTGACACCATAAGTAATTTCAACACAAAGAAGCCAGTTTATTCATACAGAGACGTTGTTAAGCCTGCACAAATACTCTAATAGTATTCGCAATCTTGGAAACCTAAAGAAGCAGATGAAATTCATCCAAATAATTGTCAAGAACATGATCAAAAGATGAAAAGCAATAAAACACTTACCATGTGAAAACTGCCGATGTTGAATTCAGTAACTCACAAACTGAAAAGCATCAAACCAAAAAAGAAATTAAAATCTCAAAGATAGTAATGTATTAAATCTTTGTTGCACTAATGCATAAATCTTTGTTGCATTGATAGTAATGTATTATTTATAACAATAAGCCTTTTTACACTTATACATTAAATTAACAAACACCCATTAAGCAATATGCATAAACCATTAATAAGAAAGATTACCAAATTCAATCCATTTACATGGAATCATCAATAAAACCACAATCATAACAAATAAACAAATTTAACTAATTAATACCATTACGAAACCAACATTTCATTTTTTTTTCTTCACAAATCATCAAAAAACCCATTTAAAGAAAACACGAAAGCAAAGGTTATATCAGATAATAAAATTAATTACACAAACATTAAAAATTTAATTTTTTTGCACAAATTATCAAAAACCCACAATTAACAGCTTTATTTACCTCGCCGGAATCACTGCTACACCGCCGGCTTAATTACACTGACGCCCGGCTTTGATGATATTAGATCTTGAAAATAACCTTGATGAAGAAAATAGAGAGGAGGAGATGTAGAAGTGTTTGGAATGTGTCTGTTGTGTGTGTGTTTGTTTTTAGATGAAGAAGACAAATTAGGAGAAACAAAAATGAAAAGGGGATTTTAGAGAGAAAAAATTGGGGAAGGAAGGTTCTGGGTTTTGCCTGGAACGGACTTCATCGTACTACAGTTGACAAAATGTTTTTTTTCCCCAAAAGTAAAGTCTGCTACAGTTGACAAAACAGTATCAACCCCATTCATATTGTGCCACGTGTGCTTTTGGGGAGCAAGCTTCCCATCTTTAGTATATAGATATAATTTTCCCTTCCCCCTCCTCCAATAATCCGGCAGCCGTCACCCCATCCGACCACCATTTTCGGCCACCTCTGGCCCACTGCTGCCACACTCACCACCTCACACCCACCATCATCTACCTCACTACAACCACCCTCATCACATCATGGCTATCATTACAGCCGCCACATCTGAACGCCGCCGTTGCACCATCTCCACCACTCGCTGCCGCCACAATGAAGACAAGAAGACGAGGGTTTGTTTGTTTGTTTTTGGTTCGTTTGTTTGTTTGTTTTTGGTTCGCGACCGTGAGCAGCCTCCACAACAGCCGTTGTCGCCACCCCTCTTTCTCTCTCATTGATCCGAGTGGTATGGTAAACTACTCATCGTTGTTGTTTATTTTATTTTCGATTAAAATTGTTGCGTTACGTTTTCGTGGATTTAAAACTAATTATGAAACGAAGTCATTAATTTGTGAGTTAAAAACCGGATATAAACGTTTTGAAACACTTTCGTGTGGTAAAATGTGATTTAAATGGGGTATGTTTGATTCGTTTTGAGTTGTGGATTGGTGATGAATACGGGTCGGGTCGACCCGGGTTAAAGTACAGTTGAGCATTTGGTTTCGACTTTCTTCTTATTTCTATTGATTTGGTCTCATTTGTGTCTCAGTTTGAGACTTATATTTGACTACTATATTGGTTAATAGTTTTGATCTCGGGATTAGTCCTGGTTTTCTTTCGCGTTTTGGACCTGCTTATTTTTTTAAGTTGATTATAATTGTGATCTATTTTGAGCTATCTAGGCCTTGGGTTCAGTTTTTGGTTTTGGCGGGGTTATGTGTGTCGACATGGGATGAGCCGAGACCATCCATGGTCTCGGTGATGCTAGGATTTTAATTATTTAGTTTTATGATGGTTCTGGTTGTGTTTATGGTTTGAGCCGTGTATACATAGGGTCCGTTTGGGGTCTATTGTTGTTGGCAGATTTGAAGCCGAGACCTCCCATGGTCTCGGCATAAGGGGGGTTTTATACAAACAACGAGGACGTTGTTTAACTTAAGTGGGGGGATTGGAGAATTAGAACACTTAACACTTACTTGTCCTAAACTTTTCAAAATATGCTTAAAACGAGTTGGGCAGCCCGCGCGTTGCGCCGGGGTGATTGGCATCAATTTTTTGCAAACATGTTTTTGTTCATTATGTGTATATACTAAGTTCATTTAAAAAAAAAAAAAAAAAAAAAAAAAAAAAAAAAAACAACTTTTATTTTGTACATAAGGACTCCTTTTGCAAAGAGTTGTCGACCTCAGGGGTACTTTGTGTCATTTTCTAAACTTTCGAAACTGACTTTTTGGAAAAGGGACTCCTTTTGCAAAGGGTCGTCAACATCAGGGGTATTTTCTGCCAATTTTCCCAACTTTCAAAACGACGTCGTTTTGTAGTGCACTGTAGCAATAACTAAGGGGGCACTGTAGCATGTGGGACGGGGCACTGTAGCAAAACGTTTTTTTTTTGCCCCAAAACGACGTCGTTTTGGTTGTTATTTAGTAATATTATTAATGTGCTTAATATATCAAAATTTAAAATTTTTTAGCATGTTTTTGTTTAAGGTCTAAGTTGCATTGCTGCACACATGACGTTATTTTCAAAAATTGTTATTTTTCAAAATTCACAAATCTATGAGTGTGCCGGTGACTTGTAAACTTTAGAACTTGACTTGTATACTATTCGAGACCACCATAATAAGTATTATTTATATAATTGGAATGACTTGTCTAAATTGGTAAATTTCTAGGATTACACCCAAATAGCCTTTATATGTTATGTGTTATTAGCTAACTACACTGGTTAGTTAACCCCCGTATAAACCCTTTTGTTACTCTCACTTTTAGAGTAAGATACCACTAGAAAAACACTCAGAGCCATTCCTTTCGTTTCTTACACCTTTGTTAAAATGTTTCGTTACACCCTTACACCTTAGCCTACCCTCTAGATTAGAATCCGTGGTTGGTTAATTGCTTTAGGCAAAGTGTGTTTCCTTACATTACTTGTATTCGCGTGCGTAATTCATTATCTTTGGTTAGGTCGGGAAATTGCACAATGCAATTAGAGTGAAAGTAAATATTGTATATCTTTGAGTTTATTTTTCGTGTGTTCACTACTTTCACTATTACCGTTATTTCTGAAGTCATGAAAAGTATGGAAAAATTATCCAGAATTATCATTATAGTGATGTGGTGAAATTTTACACATCTTTGTTTATGTATTAAAAAAAAAAAAAAAAAAAAAAAAAAAAAAAAAAAAAAAAAATCGAAAAAATGAGAAAAGAAAAAGAAAAGAAAAAAGAAGAGTTGGATGTTTGTTTTAACCAACTTATGTAAAGTTTTGTATTAAGTGGTCGATATCACCACTAGTTGTTGTATATTATATCTATGGATTGAATGAGAGTTGGCAGTTGTGGGAACACCAACTAAGGTTTATTCTTTGATTAAGATCTTGTTGAGTATAATTCGTGTCTACCTAAAGCGTGTGTTTCAAGTATTAAAGCGTGAGTTATTCTATGATATGAGTCTTATTCATGGGATGGTTGGGATAGTGATTAACCACACTTAGGATTTTAATTTATTTGTTTTGTTTATTTTTCATTTTTACACCAATTTATATCCCAAAATTTATCCATACCCTTTATTATTCTTTATCCAACCAAACCTTTGATTTATTGAGATTAGGGATTTGAGCAATCTTAAGTATCGTAGTCGTGGATTCGGCTATGTATTTATGATTTTGTCGCCCTTTTTGATATATTATTATTGGTAAAGTTTGGACCTATCTTTAGCCTATTCGAGTTAAGGATTTGAGCAATTGCAAGTATCGTGTTCGTGGATTCGATCATGTATTTGTGATTTTGTCGCCTTTTCTGGAATTTGAGATCGATAGAGATTAAAGAGAATGATTAACCCTTAAGCCTAAAAACCCTTTTTACCGCTTTAGACTTGTTATTCCTTGGCTTTAGTGGGGGAGATGTGTATACTTGCCAAGCTTATGATAGAATATTCGTCACGACTGGACAGTTAAACGATTAGATTTGCTTTTATCAAATTATTTTATTTAACTTCTAATTCGTTAAGTGTTTGGTTGTGTGATTATGACAAAAATGAATACATGCTTAAATATAAAAATAAATCCTAATATCTTTTAGGATACATTTTCATAAGATTAATTCTAAGGTTTACTTGGGGACAAGTAAAGTTCAAGTGGGGGGATATTTGATGAACTCAAATAAGTACATTTTATTACTATCATTTATCCTATTAATTTGACTTGTTTTATTATATTATGTATGAGGATTGATACTTAATCGTTTACTTTTGTAATTCTCAGGTAAAAACAAGCATTTGGTGAAACTTGGCGATTTTGGACTAATTATGGAGCAAAACATGCAAGAAGTTAAGAGTCTACTGAAATGTACAAGATCAAGACAAATTTGCTCCAAATGCGCCGCATCTCACTTATTACATACGGCGCATCACTATCAAGATTTCACCAGATACGATCCAAGATACAAGAGGACATGCGCCGCATCTATTTATGGAGTTACGCCGCATCTTCTGGCGGTGTACGAATATTCCTGAATATATTAATCTTGGACCCCACGCGAAGTTAAGTCAATGCGCCGCATCTACTTACTAGATGCGCCGCATCTTACCCTCAGACAGAAACTATAAATACCCCAAGACCAGACGAATTTCGGAGGAGATATAAGATATAATATATACGAAGTACGAAGACCAGAGAAACCTAAGGCCGAATTCAGACGAATAAGCAGCACAAGACACACCCGAACGAAGATACAAGAGCTGTAAGAAGGTGCTGCATGTGTTTAATTCATTAAGTAGTTTTGTTTTATTGTGTTAGTAAACTTTAATTCATCAGGATTGATGGCTTATGTAATGTGACAACGGAAAGATTGCACTCCCTTAAAACTGCTTTCCCGTCAATTAAAGTTTATATGTTGATGTCTTTGGTTACTACTTATTAGTGCATTGATAACCTCTGTGTTTATTAGTGGCCTGCGCATTTGACTACGGAAGAGAATGTGGCTCCCACGGTTGTTACTAAATTGATCAATTAGGAATAACTTTTAGACATAAGTAATCATTAAGGGTTTACTCGCCGATAAGAATAGGGCCAACGAGAAAGGGTTAACTACATACACTTCATATAAAACTATCAATAAAACAAGTGACAATCTACTTAATCATCAGGACAAATCTTCTTATTGTCTCAAGTATTTATCTGTGTACGTGTGTGCTATTCGCTGATTCGTGCCTATTGGTTTAGTTTATTATTTAATTGCAACCAAATCGTGCCAGTCTCTCAGGCTGAACCCCTTGCATTAGATTAGGTTGTATAGCTAATTTAGAATATTACAATACTGATTAGAATAACTAGATAATACGTTCCACTCTTAGTGATCGACACTCTACTTACCATTATATTCATACTGACCGGGTACACTGCTCGTTAAGTGTGTGTGTTATTGATAAGTCGGCTAAATATAAATTTAAAACTTGAGTAGGCATTAATACTGCTAAACCGCAACGACACATCGCACGCATCAAAGTGACATATAGAGGTACTGAGTACATATCGAAGCTCGTTTGTCAAATGTTGCAGTTTGCCTTGGACTTTCATCAGGTACATGTCTTCGATATCATTCAGGTTCAAATCAGGAAGATCTGCCTCAGAGAATGTGTAGAGATTGTTGTCAATTCTTTTTACCGTGATTTCTTAGAGAAATACATAATCACACCTTCTGGATCCGCTCACACTGATAACGGCCACTATTTTGAAATCACTGTAAACTGGTTCCCGTGATTTCTGGAGAGCAAGTTTGTACTTGTACCAGCTTTGTCGTTTCAAATACCAGTGATGAATCCCTAACTCTGCATCACGATCATATTTCACGAGCTCTTTAACAAACAGATGTCTGTTAATAGCTTCTTCCTCAATAGCTGACTGTGTATATTGAGCAACTGGTGTGAAAGTAATTGACGTAGCATACTTTGTCTTCCCTTGTGCTCCGTTCTTGAGAAGTTCCAGATCGTGGTTGAAGAAAAATTGGAAGGGAATTTATGAGTGGTGAGATCTTCGTATCACGGGAAGTGGCTTAGTCCAATCAGTGATGTAAGGACGGTTCTTTCCAACTCCCCTGACTACGTCTGGATTAGCCCAGTCGAAGTCACTTGACATTGCGCGTGCAATGTTTTCAAGATGATATTCAAGTTCGGCTGCACTGTTGGATTTATCTTTCAGAAGAATGAAGGCATCGTTCTTGATCCTTCGAAGTTCCCGTTTGGTCATCTTCTTTATGTTAAAACTTCTTTTGATCTCTTGAGTAACAGCAAACGTGTTGTCTTCAACTTGGGAAGCTTCTTCAGTTGAAACCTGAGCACTTGCCAAATGATCAAACCATTCATTCCCTAGCTCATCCTTATCATTATCAAGCCAGGTGACAACAGCTGGTTCTTTAGATGACTTCTTGCTGTGTGATGACTTGGATTTGGATGGCTTTGGTTTAGGTGGTGATGGTGGTGAATGCGGTTGATCGTCTTGCGGCTGAAATTCCACATCTTCAGCCGTGAAATGCTCATATTGATGTTTGGTTGCAGTAGGACTAGATGATTGATGTTTTGGAGATAGAGATGATGTTGGTTTTCCAGTTGGCTCCTGAATATGAATCCCAGACCCGCTTTTGTGTGTCTTATGTTCGGGGTTTGGGTCTTGATCTTCCTCGTCGTTCTCTCGAATACGTTTCCCTTTGTCAGCAACTACCTTGCACGGTTTCTTCTCAATGTGTGCATGAAGAGTCGCGATTAGGTTGATTTCTTCTTGAGAAGGAGAGGTGATAGCAAAGAGTCTTTCGAGAAGCGCAAGCTCGATTTCTTCAGTGGTGAGATCTTGAATTGGTTTGATTTGGGAAGAAGACGCGACGACTTCTTTGATTTTGTCTTCAAGTTGTGAATCAATGTGCTCATTTATATTTTTCTGAAGAACAGGAAAATATTGTTTGACAAAATGCCTTGTCTTACGTGTGATATGATTTTTGATATTAAAACCAAGGAATTCATCTATCTGCTTCTTACTTTCCTGCATCTCCTCCACTTGCTGAGACAAGTTCTTGACTAAACTTTCCATTTAGCCAATCTTGTTGTTGCTTGTTTGTCTCTCTGTGCTTGTGCTCTCTTTACTGCTTGTTTAAGTTTCTTTGCGGTAGGAGACACAACTTCAACTTTTGTGACATGGACAATTCTTCTTTTATTCTTTCCTTTGTAAGCCTTTTGAATTTTCTCAGAAATAGTTGTCTTATGTTTGGGTGATGAAGATTTTGAAGATGATGGAGTTAGTGAAGGAATTGAATCCTCAGATTTCGCCAAAGAATCTTGTGGAGACGATGGAGGTGTTGGAGTGTGTTGAGGTGACTCAGGTGGTGTGGCATACTTTGGTGATGAAACTTGTGGAGGAGGTGGAGGGGACTGTTGAGGTTGAGGTATTGGAAGAGGTTTGTAGACTATAATTGCAGTCTGAGGAGGGGTATGAATATAGTTTTCAGCTTCTTCGTTTTCCTTCTTTGTTCGCTCTTGTTCCTCTTGTCTTTCCTGTTCCTCAAGATCCATGGCAGCTTTAATTGATTTATCTCCCAGAATGTCCCTTTCTTCTTCCAAGTTCCAATCTTCTGTTTCATCGTTACGTGGTTGTTCCCCTTGATTGTCGTCGAACATAGAATCAGAGATTTCCTTGTCAGATAAAACAATATTGCTTTCCCCATCCTTTTCCTTCTCCTCCTGAGTCTGTGCTCCCAAGTTGGGTTGATTAACCGAGCTTGGTTGCTGAGAAGAGACCGATTCAGCCTTATCGAGTTGATTAATCGTATCGGGCTGAACCTTGGTTGTTGCAGCTCCAGATCCTCCGGGTTGATTAACCGGATTATCTTGGGTCGAAGTAGCTTCATGATCAGTTCCGGATCCTCCAACTCCATATTTTCTCTTATACTCCATCTGTTTCTCCAATGTTTTCCTTGCCCTTCGCTCTTCATCTTCCTTTAATGACTTGAGACTCTGCTTCCGTGCATTTTCCTCAGTGATCTTATTATGAAGTTCTATTTCTTCAGCGGTCATAAGGACATGTTCTTCTTCAGATTCAGTTTTATCATAATCAGTATCTTCATCAATCATTCCAATCGGTTCAGGTTTTGGTTGGGGTTTGCTTGGTATTCTCCTCTTGATGACAGTAGTTCGAGGATGTGTTTTCTTTGGTTCGGAGACACTTGATGCACTACCCGTCTTAGACTTGCTTCGAGAACGAGTCTTGGAAGATCCTGGTTCTTCAGCCATCTTAGCAAGACCCACACGACGTTCACGAAATGCCTTGTCGTAATCAAGATATGCTTTAGTTTCTTTTACCTCATTAGTCATCAGAAATTATGGCAATCGTGCACCTTGTTTGCGCGTGCTTTCTTTTGGAAAGTAGACTTTGTTTAAGGTTTTATCCATTCTGTATCCATGGGTCTCTCGATCAGTAGGACGCTTATCAAGGTCTTGATGTTGATCGAGGAGATAGCTAATGAGAACCTTGGTGTATCGTACAAATGGAATTTTCTTGAAGGTTTTCCGCATGAGGTACAGTATGTCTTCCCAAATGAGAGCAGCAAAGTCAATTGGTTCCTGATTCAAAAACCCCTATAAGACTTGAAGATGAGAAAGTCTTGGGTGCTCAAACCCACTATCTCTTCCAGATATGGAATGGGTTATAATGAAGAAGATAGTTCTCCAAGGTTGAGGAATGTTTCTTGCATTGACTTTGGAGATTGTGGTTAATGGTGTATCTGGTTGAACATCATAACCAATGTCTACAAGGAATTGCATGATTTCAGCTTCTGAAGGTGTCGGGAAGAATTGGTTGGAAGTTTCAGGTGCATCTAGAAGTTTTAAGGCTTTACGGAGTGTGGCAGGTGTGACTCTGATTTGTTTACGATCCAGTGTACAAGTGAAATACTTGTCATCATTGCTTATTGTGAAGGTATCCCAGAGTTGATGAATGTATAGTTCTGGAACAGAGTCCGAGCTATCAAGAAGATCCCTGCACTTATGAACTTTGAGAATCTCCACTGCAATCTGGCAACTTGAGTCAGAGCACTTGATCTTGTCCAGTTCAACACGTGAATTGTTCTTTCCAATTTCCAGAGAATACCCGTGAGGAAAGACTTCATTTTTGGTGAGAGTAGGAAGAGGTTGTTGTTGTGAAGTCGCCATTGATGTGTTTCTGAATCAACAATCATATACGAATATATAGAATGCATGTTTGTTAGAAATTGTTAGCTTTATAAGCAACACATGGCATCATATTGCATTTATGATTGGTTGTTTCATGCTTGGTCAAAGAATTTATCAAGAGTTAGCCAAATTCTATAAAATTTGATCCATTTCAATAATTATAAAAGGATATAACTAAGGAAATTGATCAAATTCTATATCAGATCACAACTGCGATAATTATGTCAACTGCGATAATTATGTCAACTGCGATAATTATGTCAACTGCGATAATTATGTCAATCAAGATAAGTATCCCAATCAAGATAAGTATCCCAACTGCGATATCTACCCCAACTGCGATAATCATCCCAACTGCGATAATTATGTTAATCAAGATAATTAAACCAATCAAGATAAGTATCCCAACTGCGATAATTATCTCAACTGCGATAATCATCCCAACTTCGATAATTTGGGTAACATCGATAAACTCTTGTACAAGAGTTTACGATAATATTGACGATGAACAGCCACTCAGATCTTATCGCGATTCATTATAACTTATGATTTGTAATCACAGATTATCACTAACAACTTTTATGACTATTTAGAGCATTCTGGCTAAGTCATAACAAAAATGAACCACAAAAAATGCAAGAATCAAACTGCTGGTGTTCGTGTTCTTCATAAACCCTTAATCTTAATAAATTCACTTAAACATATTTCTGGGTACAAACCAAGCATGCCATTGTTCAATTAAACATCAAAGAACAACATTCCAATAAACAAATTACACAATAACGCATAAACAACGTTTTCCCCAAATTGACGCTGAAACCCTAAAAACCAATTAGAACAATTTGAAGTTACAGGGAATAATTAAGCATGCAATATAGGTTCATAAACAATTTATAAGCATTATCGTACAATTATTTTCAACACAAATACTCTTAATCATAAATCCCCAATTTACGTAAAACCCTAGAACTAAACATCACAATTCTGATCGTTCTAGCCGTTGGATCATGATTATGTTCAAAACCATCTTTAATAATGACACGTTAAGCACAAGAACACTCACAAAATTCAAAGATCTTTATCGGATTTGCAGGTTGAATGATGGCCGTTGATGATGGTGGGTGAGATATTTAATTCGTTAGGTGAAATGAGTCAGAGTAATAACTGCGGTTATTTCTTTGATTTTTATATCTATTATTTAACTTTGCAATTTTTACACATATAGTCCCCTAACTTTGATGACTTTGTGTGCTAAGTCCTAAACCACCATCATACTAACTCTAAGTCTCACTTTTTACATTTAAGGCACATAACATTTCCATCTTGAGATCTTATCACCAAAACATTGTGAAGCAACAATTTTCTGAAAGTATGCAAGTACAAATTTAAAAAAAATTGTGGTAAAAATTATGTCTCCCCCTCAACACGTGTTCAAAAATAATTTGAGACATTTTAAAATAAACAACGTGTTGGATAAGGGTTTGTACTTGCATTTTTTTTTTTGATATATTTACAAAGATAGTTTGGAGATGTTTGACTTTGTTAACTGTGTTTAACAAACTTTTCCAAATCATTTGGTGTCAAACATCTCATACCAATCCGGTGAACCAGATCCACAAATCTTGCATGAGGCAAGGCTTTTGTGAACAGATCCGCCAGTTGGTGTTCAGTTCCCACAAAATACAATTCAACAGTACCCTTTTCCACGTGTTCCTTGATGAAATGGTACCGGAGATCAATATGCTTTGATTTGGAATGCTGCACGGTGTTGCATGAAATGGCGATGGCACTCTTGGAATCACAGTACATAGGAATCTTGTTGAAGACGTATCCATAGTCCATCAGCTGAGATCGCATCCAAATGACTTGAGCGCAACATGCAGACATGGCGACGTATTCTGATTCTGTAGATGATAGTGATGTGCAGTCTTGTTTCTTTGATTGCCAAGATACGAGCTTGTCACCCATGAATTGTACTCCCCCTGATGTACTTTTGCGTGTGTCTAAGCACCCTGCATGGTCAGCGTCTGAAAATGCAACAAGTTCAAAGCCAGAATCCTTTGGATACCAGATCCCCAAGTTAATGGTTCCCTTTATGTATCTCAGGATTCTTTTTACGGCTGACAAATGCCGCTCAGTTGGTCTAGACTGATATCGGGAGCAAAGGTATGTGACAAATACAACATCCGGTCTGCTAGCTGTGAGATACATGATTGACCCAATGATGCTACGATGCTTTGTAGGATCAATGGGTGTCCCATGTATGTCAGCATCTAGCTTCGGGGATGAGGAGGACATTGGGGTATTATAGGTGTCACAGCTGGTCATGCCATGCTTTTTCAGGATTTCCTGAGCATATTTTGACTGACTTAGAAATATATCACGGGGAGACTGATGAACTTGCAATCCTAGAAAGAATTTAAGTTCACCCATCATAGACATCTTAAAGTTTTGTTTCATCAGTTTAGAAAAAGGGTTTGAATATTTTTTATTGGTTGAACCAAAAATAATATCATCCACATAAATTTGAACAATGAGAATGTCTTCCCCGTGTGTTTGTATAAATAAAGTCGGGTCAACAGTTCCAATGGTAAAATGATTAGCAAGGAGAAATGCAGACAGTTTATCGTACCACGCCCTCGGGGCTTGTTTAAGGCCGTAAAGGGTTTTCTTAAGCCGATATACACGGTTTGGATGATCTGGGTCCATGAAGCCTTCTGGTTGTGACACGTACACCTCTTCTCGGAGTTTTCCATTGAGAAATGCTGTTTTCACATCCATCTGATAGACTGTGATGTTCTTGTGGGCTGCGTATGCCAGAAACATTCGAACCGCCTCAATTCGAGCCACTGGAGCAAACAATTCCTTGAAGTCAATACCCTCTTCTTGGCTATACCCTTTTGCTACCAGTCGGGACTTGTTACGAATCACTGTACCATCTGCATCCAGCTTGTTCTTCCAAATCCATTTCAATCCAACAACATAAACTCCATCTGGTCTTTCAACTAATTCCCAAACTTCCAAACGTTTGAATTGTTCCAGCTCTTCTTGCATGGATTCAATCCAGTTGTCGTATGTAAGGGCTTCTTTGATGTTTTTAGGTTCAGATTGACAGACAGTGAGTGCATACATGCAGTGTTCACTATCTGAGTGAAGTTTTTGTCTTGTGATGACTGGATTGTTAGGATTTCCAATTATATTTACCAAGGGATGATCTCTTGTCCATTTGTGGGTGGATGGAAAATGTTGAAGGTTGTTTTGGTGATATGACGGGTCCATATTGCTTGAGGATGATTCTCCTGGTTCCGGAATGGTTGGTGGTGGAGCAAATGGATTGAAGAATGCATTCCCGTCATAATCTGAAGGTATGGGAACTTGGTTAGAAGTGGGGGAAGAATCTTCAACTGCAGGTGGAGGTGTTTGAGCCATGGGTGATGAAGGTTCAGGTTGGGGTGCATTGTTATCAATTGCCGTAGAAGTGGTTGCAGATTGATCAGGTGCTTGATTTGGGACTTGTTGAGCAGCGGAACTGGTGGAAGAATCTGATGCACTAATAAAACGAACTTCATCAAACATTGGTGCAAACAAATCTTCCAGATCTTTCCTGTTAAAAGGTAAAGGTGCAGCTGAAGATTCAGGGAAGTTAAGACGGTTATGTACGGGTTCCAAGCGGTCTTGCTCAGAAGCCATTTCTGTGAGTTCATCAAAATTTGCGTGTATGGTTTCTTGAATATCCCCGGTCCGACGATTCCAAATTCTGTATCCCTTGGAGTTCTCACAGTATCCAATAAATATCCCAATATCTGCTTTAGCTTTGAGTTTACCAAGATCATCTTTATCATTCTTCGGGTAGCACAGAGATCCAAAGACGTGAAAATAGTTGATGTTTGGTTTTCTGCCTTGTATAAGCTCATATGGAGTCTTGTTGTGTCGTTTGTTGATCATGCCTCGGTTCTGAGTATAACAAGCAGTATTGACGGCTTCAGCCCAAAGGTAATCAGGTAATTGGGCATTGATCAACATTGTTCGAGCTGCTTCCACAAGCGTACGGTTTCGTCTTTCAACTACACCATTCTGTTCGGGAGTGCGAGCAATTGAAGTTTGATGAACAATCCCATGTTTCTCAGTGAATTCCCGGATGATTTGATTCTTAAATTCAGTTCCGTTGTCTGTTCTGATGATTCTGACGGTGTTACGGACTTGAACTTGAATCTTTGTGAGAAACGTGATGAGTATTGAAGGAACCTGATCTTTAGTCCGAAGAAAATAGACCCATGTCCATCGTGAGTAGTCATCCACTATTACCAGAATATACTTCTTCCCGTTAATACTTTGAACCCGCATTGGACCACACAAATCCATATGAAGCAGCTGTAGGACATGATCTGTGCTGTGTTCTGGTTTGGGAGGAAAATGAGCACGGTGACTTTTCCCTTGTTCACATGCAGAACACAAATGATCCTTGGCATATCTGAATTTTGGTAATCCGTCAACTAATTTATTCCTTGCAAGGTCAGTCATGGTTTTAAAGTTGAGATGATACAATCTTTTATGCCATAACCAAGCCTTTGTGGGATGAGCCTTGGAAAGTAAACAAATAGGAGAGGAAGCTGTCATGCCTTCAAAGGATATGGTGTAAAGACTGGTGCCCCATTTTCCTTTCATCAAATCATGTCCTTGAAGATCACGAATGAAGCAATTTTTCTCCCTAAATGCTACTTCTAAGTCTCCATCACAGAATTGTCCCACTAAGAATAGATTGGGACCAAGGCCTTCAACATAATATACACGGCTGATCTCGATGTTCCCATTTACATACACTAGTACAGATTTGGCCTACGGTCACACCAGAAAATGTGTGACTATATGCATATAGTCACACTTTTTTTTTTGGTGTGTGTGACGAAAAGTCGCGCCACCGTAGGGTGTATATGGTCACATTGTTTAGTTTGTGACCGTTTTCATTGAAAAAGAGTGACCAAAACCCGAATATGTGTGACCAATTAGGCACAAGTTTTGTTGGATTTATCAGTATGTGTGACTATTTCCCATCCTATGGCCACATAAATATATAATAAATGTGACGATTGTGATGATTTAGTCACACAACGTGTGTCGTTTTTTTCGAGTTAGTCACATACAATTTAAAAAATAGTGGCCAAAAGTGTGAATAAGTGTGACCATATGTTGTTTAAAGTGAAGAAATGTGTCTTTTGTGTGACTATTGTTCATCCAATGGTCACTTGAATTTTATGTTTATGTGGCCTTTTGTAATATTTAGTCACACAAAACATGTTTGTTTTGGGTATTTAGTCACATACAATTAAGCATAAAGTGGTCAAAAGTGTTAATAAGTGTGACCATATGTTGTTTAAAGTGAAGAAATGTGTATTTTGTGTGACTATTGATTATCCAATGGCCACATGAATTTTTTTTGTGTGTGGCCTTTTGTAATATTTAGTCACACAAAACATGTTTGTTTTGGGTATTTAGTCACATACAATTAAGCATAAAGTGACCAAAAGTGTTAATAAGTGTGACCATATGTTGTTTAAAGTGAAGAAATTTATATTTTATGTGACTATTGATCATCCAATTGCCACATGATTTTTTGTGTGTGTGGCCTTTTGTAATATTTAGTCACACAACGAATTAAGCAAACAATAGGTGTTAATAAGTGTGACCTATATACATCTTTTAGTCACATTTAAGAAATCAATATATATCAAAACAAATTCAAATATATATCAAAACAAATTCAAATACAATAAAATTGAAATGTATATAACTAGACCACTAATACTTATCATATAGGCAGTACTAACTATATGAACCAAAAGTACTAACTTATAACTAACAATTGTAACTAATACAATAGTAGTACTAACAGTTGTAACTAACACACTAGCAGTTTCAACAAGGGCTTCATGTTCTTCATCCAACCTTTTTATCTTTTCTATGATTCATGAAAGTAACAGAAGTTATTTGAAGAAGTAATCCTCGTCAGAGCTCCTGTCAACTATGACAAACTTTGTATATCTTTTCTCTCATTCATAAGTATCTGCATCACATAAAAGAGTGAAGCAACAGATGGAATTAAAAGCTATTTATTTCTAACCTCAAGTTTTTCTTTCTTTGCAACCGACTCCCAATCTTTTGCTGCAATCCCGGTTCTCCAGTCAATGTTTACACTTAAATCCCCACCTTGATTAGGATCATCCGCCCAGAAACACACCAGATACTGCCCTGACTCATATGTAGTCTGCAAATGATGTAGAACAGGAAACTAGTGAAATAGCCGTAGACTGTCAAAGTAGAAGCAATAATTTTGACTTATTTAATTGAAAACGGGTTGATTTGGATTGCCTTTATCTTATTTATTTCTACACCTTACCTAGTCATGTATTTTCTTTGGCTCTAACTACACCTTACCTTAGTACACTCAGACTTGAATGTAAACTATCACAGTAAGGTGGCAAGAACCTTTGCAAAGATTTTGGTAAACTATCACAGTAAAGCTTGAGCTGCTAATAAGTCTCGTTTTAAATTAATAGCAATGATGCAATATGCAAACAATATTGATTAATATTTGCATTAAGAAAAACTACCGCAAGATATGCAGACAAAGTAACTTCTTTATGACTTCTAGATCTAGTAGCAATAACAGTTTTGGAAGCAAACCTGATCAAAAAGAAATATGTTCACTAAGATGCAAAGAACAGGCACTATTGGAACCCACGGGCAAGAGAAACCTGGTGGATCCATCTGCACCTACAAGATCATAACACAAAATGTGAATTAAAGAGACAAAATAAAATCACCAGTTGCAAACAAACCAATTAAACAATCTACCCTATTCATTTTGCCACTTTATCGTGTTTATTTCTATTATCATTTCAACTTACCTGTCAAAGAGGCTGAGACAATATACCAGTGAACCAACTGAGAGAACATGTGAGAGCAAGTGCACGTAAAGTAGCCCAGCTAAGACACGTGTGATAAATCCTACCCATATCTGAGACTGAATAAGAGTGTGTCGTGTTGGATAAACACGAACAAATATAGCAGGTAGCAAGCCATCCTTTCCAAGCCCAAGATATAAATGAGACTGATGATGAGAAATTCAGTTAATAAAACAACCAAGAAACAAAATGTCTGCTAAAAATGTTAAGACATATCTACCTGAACATATATCAGTGATAATATATGATTTTATTATATTCACAGAGAGATAAGGGCACTAGTCACATACCTGGTTCTAAGCAATAGCCATAGACACAACACCTCTCATAAGACCAGACCACCAAATTAGAACCTTTAAGAAAAACATAAAAACAAATTTCAGAAACATAAAACGTGAAGTTATGATTCGTTTAATATGCAGTAAAATCAAAACGTGAAGTTATGATTCGTTTAATTTCAGAAACATAAAATGGTGAAGTTATGATTCGTTTTTAGTTCTCTTCCTGGACCCTTTGACTTCAGCTGCATGGTTTACCTTTTCTGTTCGGCATGGGGATAACATGGGTAAAACCACTTCTAATTTATCAGTCTCCATCTCTGTGATCATGTTATCATGGTTCTCCATTACGTGTCCCTTCTCTTGAACTTCGTCATATCCATTAGATACTTTGTCCTGTAACCCAATTCCAAATTAAATTGTGTGATTATTAGGAAAGTGGGGTGTGACACACGAGAAGAAATAGCTTTTATTTTTGGCTTGCTAAAACAATATACAAAGTATAATACCTGCATTATCACAGGACTAGCACAAAGCTCGGGAGAGCAAGGTCTTTGAGTCCATTCAAACATCTCACTGTCAATATTGTTGGCATCCTGTAATGAGCACAGCAGAACACATTAATATCAAGTAAAATACTCGTAATATTTATGCTGATAATATCTCAAATCCGTAGCTCAGTTCTGTTATGACAAGTTTCAACAAATTGTAATCTTACGATCATAATTTGTTAAGGCGTATGGGGTCCATTTCTAAAACTTCTTGACTGATTAGTTTTACAAAATTGGTTTCTAACACTTTAAAATCTATCATACTTCGACAAATTGTAATCTTAGATAACATCACATATAAAACTGTCAGCACTTGCTAAAACTTCATACCTGTCCGACACCAACGAAGCGTGTCTTTTGTGTATAAGAACACGATACTCGCAAGTCTAGAGGCTTAGTAAAATTGTGTCTTTTATGTATAAGAACACGATACTCGCAACGAAGCGTGCCCCTGAAAATCATTACTACTCAAATATAAAATGTTTTTAGCATGATTGAAATTTGAAACACGTTTCATTACTTCAAATGCACTTACTTATTATATTTAATGTTCTGATTTTGTACAACTCTAAATTAGCGGTTTGCAAAAACAGTTAGACTTTAACTGGAAAGTCTATTGTTGACTTTACTAAAGTCAACTATAGAGAACACCTGCATGAGTCAGATGGCAAACACTCTTGGTATTCATTGAAGAAATCCCATAATCTCATGTTTAAGAAAATTATATTTGCACACTAAAGAACACTGCTGTAGCCAAAAGTTATAAAGAAGAGGTATTTATCTAGAGCCCAGGAGAGCATAGAAAAGGACAAAACAAAAGCAGGCAACATCATGGACCAGAAGTTCAGCCACTCAAAAGTCAAAACACCATCGAAACAAGACGTGTGCCACAAAATCTTGCAGCTTAAACATTTGCAAATTGAAAGCATCTGAGATGGACCTGAGGCAGACAGATATACCATTGTACAAGTACCAGATAAGGCCCGAGTACAACAAAAAAAACAACTGCAGCTCGATTTATAAGCAAACATAAATCAGCAACAGCAGTACTGCACAACAACACAAGCCATTTTTCTTAACTAAAAGCTAGAAAAAGTAAGACATTGCAACAACAAAAATTAGAGAAGTTTGTGCTAAAAGCTTAACTAAACGTCTAACATAATGTAAGGTTTTAGCACACCAAAAACAAACATTAGTACAAGTACCATAATCAATCCCAAAAGCTAAACGGCAGCCAAAAGTGACTCTAACCTAATGCATTTATAAGGCATATGTTTAAGCTCGATTTTTTTTAATTAGGACACTCGAGAATAACTTTCACTATAAGAGTTCTAACTGTATCGACAACATACACGATAGGACAACGCATTTCAACCTTCGTTTTACCATTCTTACCATACAACAGAAGTCATGCACCTTTTTCTCAAACATCGTCTGGCTATTGGTATCAAGATAGACTTGAATCTATATTTCAAAAGTCAACACAAGGATTTAGAAACTATGCTTTATAAAGAACTGATATCAACCTAAACTTTTCGGTCAACAAGGTCGGTCGATTTGAGATTAAAGCAAGAAATGGGTGCGCTATTAGATAAAGAGAAAGGTATGCCTCAAGTAGGGGCAATTTCCAATTGGGTTTTTCTTCTTCTATCGTCATTATTAAATATTTGGGAATATGGGTGGTTAATGAAATATGATGGTTAATGAAATATTTGGGAATATGGGAAGGAGGGTTTGATTTTTGGGAAAAATTTAGGCGGGATTGTGAAAAGACCAGATCTATGTGTGAAAAGTTAATTTTGGGAATTTGGGAAGAAGAAGAAGAAAGACCAGATTTATCTATGGAATGGTTAATGAAATATTTGGGAATATGGGAAGGAGGGCATTTTGATTTTTGGGAAAAGTTTAGGCGGGATTGTGAAAAGTTGAGGAGAGTGAAATTTTATTAGGGGAAAAATTAAGTACAGCACATTTAGCATATTTAGTCACTTTTAAATAATGCGTGACAAATTTGACTATATGATTTAGTCACTTTTAAATAATGTGTGACAAACTTGAGTATGTAATTTAGCCACATACACAATTACTTCATGTGACCATATATAGATTTTGGTCACACTATTTAATTGTGTGACATATATTTGTCACATATGTATATATATAGTGTGACTAATATTTCAAACTTATTTGTATCCGTCACACGTCCCAAATTATATGTGACTAAATAATCAAAAAAAAAAATTACAAGATACCTCTAGTCACGAAAATATTCAAATGTGTGACTGTAGCCTCAGTTGAAAAGACGAAATGGTCACACAAGTCGGATCAAGTGTGGCTGTTTCTTTTATTCTGGTACATTTAGTCACATAAAAAAGTTACTGTGTGGCCGTTCGAAAAACAACATGTGTGACTAAATCCCATTTTTGTACTAGTGATAGTCTCCATAGCCTATAATTGCAGCGAAGTGATCATTCCCGAATCTGACCGTTCCGATGAACTTTGCAATAAAGTTAGTAAGAAGCTTAAGGTTGTCGGTCATGTGTCGGGAGCACCCGCTATCAACAATCCAGAGTACAATTTGTATCACCTGCATCACAAATTATGGAAACAGGTGGAGAATTGGTAACGGTTGGATTAGTAGCACAAGAGGCAAGTATTTTTGGTACCCATTTAAAGCTTAATGTGTTTTGTAACCAACGTTGCCATGTCCAACTAGTCTCAGCCTTTTTCCTAATGAATGCACTAGGTGATTTGGTTGTCTTGGATTTGGCTATGGGTGTATCCTTAGTGATTTCAGAAACAGCTAGTGGTGGTTTTCCTAGAATGGACTTGGCAACAGTGTTAGTCCTAGAGGAAGAGCCACTAGTACGTTTCTTTTTCTTATTCAGCAAAATTTTAGCAATGCATTTTTGATGATCACCAGATAATATACTAATACGACAAGATACACAAGTAGCATCAACCATAGCATCATTAATAACATTCAAAGATTTAACGTTTGTTACATCATTCATAGAAATAGACTTAGATAAGTTCAATTCTAATCCTGACATTACATTTGTTTTATTCAAACTACTTGTAGAAACTTCTACTTCTTGATTCTTAGGTGTTCCACTCTTAGGATGCCCGATTCTAGACCATCTTTGTCTCTTGGTGTTTCTTGATCTTCTATCCTTAGAGGTATTTCCTAATCCTGTGGAAGTGGAAGTATTCTCATTAGTGGTTGGAATAGATGCATACTTAAGTGTATTCTCTACATGGTACATTCCTGGAGCAATCATAGATTTGCCTTTTTCTAAAATTTTGATTTTCTTCTTCAAATCACCAATGATGTGTTGGTATTCTTGGTTTTTTGAATCTAAAATTCTGTTGAGACGGACTGTTTCATTTCTGTTTTGAGTAATTTCATCCAACTCTTTTTCATATTCAAACAATTTATGTCTTAAGACATCATTTTCATTTTGATTTTCACATTCAGAAATATGACTGTTTTGAAATGATAAAGATGTTTTTAAATGTTGGTAATTTAACTCAAATATGATACTTTGATGTTGACACCAGTCAAGTCTCTTTTGAAGATTGAAAACTTTGTTTTTCACATCATGGTTGATCTGTCGAAGATCCTCATTCTCTTTTGCTAAGTTTTCTATCTCCATTTTCAATATCTCAACATTTGCATCATGATCATTCACAAGTAATTCATTGCAAGATTCATAAAGCAAATTCATTATCACAGAAACAACGTCATAACACAGAACTTTTTCTAAGAGTCGATCATTTTCGTTTTTCAAAGTTTTCTTTTGATGTTTTTGTCTTTGAAATTTGTCATCCTGTTCTTTGAAAATGTCTTTCATAGATGCAACTTCCGTGAATAATTCTTGTTCCCATTGTGTTGCATATTTCTTCAGATGTTTGACATGAGGCAGAATTTTCTTTTGAAGAATGTCTCGCTTTTCTTTCGCAACTGGGGAAAGAAAAGTAGAGACTTCGATTTGAGAATTAAACTCAATTTCATTTTCCAAGAAAAATATGTCTTCCATAATTAAATCAAAATATCGAAATAATTTACTTTCTGGTAATTTTGGATCAACATCGTCCTCAGTCAAAGAATCCTTGATTTGTGCAACATTTTTGGAAACAGGAAGTATTGTAGGAGAAACATGTATGTTTGTGTTAAGAAACGTTTGTACTGGTTCGTCCTTTGAGGGGACAAATTTGATTTGACGTCTTCCATTATAATCATGATGAACTCTGGAAAAATCGTTTTCAGTTTTTGGTCGACTCTCAAGTTCTTTTTGACGTTCAAGAATATCAAGTTCTTCATCATTACCAAGCACAACAACTCTTTGAAAGGTATCATCAAGTAATAATTCTGCATTGTACAACTTGGGATTTTTGCTGAGTGCTTTAGAAAGAAAACGTGGTTGATCACTGCCAATAGCAAATCCAAATCCTTTCGGAACTGGTTTTACCGTTAGCCGTTGAATTTGAGTTATTGATTCACCATTTTTGTATACAATAGTTTGAAATTCTTTAAGTTTGGATTCCAAAACGACAATTTCTTCAAGATATGAGTTAACGCGTTTACTGGAGGCTTGCTTTTCTTCAAGAAGATTATTCTGAGATGTTGAAAGCTCAGATTGAGTTTTTAGCAGCTCGGAATTTAAAGTATTAATTTGTTTTTTGAATTCAAATTGATCCTTTTCTTTTTGAGAGAAAAGCTCAGCCTTAGAAACGGTTAGCTCACGAACTTGACTTTCTAAATTTTGAACTTTGACGTACTCTTTTTGGAAAGCAATCTCAAAACCTTTTTCACGTTTTTCTTGTTTTTGATATCCTGAAAGTTGTAGTTTATAGCACTCATTATCCTTTGTTAACAATGCAATTTTTTCTTTCAGATTTTTATTGATTTCATTGCATTTTTCAATTTGTGATTGGGTGGTCATTAACAAGGCCTGAAGCTCTGAATCTTGATCAGTCAAATGATCATTTTGTTCAAGAAGATCATAACATTCATCGTCAAGCGAATCATCAAATGAAACTACAGTTTTATCATCATCAAATGATACAACAGTGTTTATTTGATCATCTGATGGAGGTGAAAATGATGAATCATGTTGAACAGAATTGTCATTTGTAGATGAAGATGCAGATGGTGAAGCAATTGCATGTATAAGACATTGTGTATCAGGTACCTGAGATAGACCATCGGTGTCGTAAACCGGGCCTGTCTCGGACATGTTCATCTCTTGCATGTTTTCCATGAGCATTACTGCGGCATTTGCTTCAAGATCTTCCATCTCATCATCAGATGCAGCATTGGCCATGAAGCTTTGCTCGTTCTGAGTTATCATTCCTGCTGCTTTTTCATCTTTGAGAGCCATCAGAAGAGCTTCCTTGTGATATGCACTGCCCATAGTACGAGGCTTTGGACACGCATTAGCCATATGACCATTCCCACCACAGTTGTAGCATGTGATTGAAGTATTTGCAATCCCTTTTTGTGCACTCCCAGCCATCTGATTTCTATTCCGAGTAGTTCCCACACTATTCCTGTTACCCCCTGCAGAATTAAACCTGTTCCCTCCTGACTGAAACCTCTGAGACCCATAGTTTCCACTGTTTCCTAAACCATATCTGCCCGAAGACCGATTCTGAATTTCCACTCTGCCATCATTAATAACAGCTTGATTCCTGGTATTGGAAGATGAACGAAGACGATTGTTGGATTTTGTGAACTTGCCAAATGCCTTAGCAATTAATCCAAATGCTTCATTAAAAGAGTTAAATGCATCCTCTTCTTCATCATAATCAGCGTTTGAGTACAACATGGAATCTGAGTTGTTATATGGTACCATTTGGTTGTCAGAGTATTGTGATGGTGCTTCATATGGGATGATTTGGTTAGAAAGTTGTGGTTGAAAACTTGGTTGGAAAGATGATTGACCAAATTCCTGATTTGGTAGTGGAAAGTTGGATTGAGCAACGAGAGCAAGTGAGTTAGGTGTTGGTGCTGGTATGAAACCGCCACGTGCTGCAACTTCCTTATCTACCTCAGATTAATGCTGTTTCAGAAAGTCATACATTAGTCCATACTTGACTTCACCAATCTTCTTAGTTTGCCTGACAAATGTTGCATATTTCTGCCATTCTGGTCCAAAGCAACCCATAAATTTTGAATTGATAGCAATCTTAGGTAACTTGATGTCATGACGATCGAGGTCATTTACAACATTTGTGAAACAGTGGTAGTATGATTCAATTGTCTCCCCTGGTTCGATGATGAAATTATTGTATTCCATGTAAAGCTTTGACTCAAGGTCTTCTTGATTTAACTCAGTTCCTTCCATAAGAAGATGCACATGTTCCCACATGTCTTTGGCAGTCTTTTGAGCATCAATACTTCGATAAATGGGATTGGGAATTCCCTGAAGTATGTAAGACATTGCCAATTGATTTGCCTCTTGTTGCAATGTTTGTTCAGTTGTGTAGTTAGCGACAACAATGGGAGTTGATGTTTCATCTCTTTATGTAGTTCCTTGAACAACAGTTACTGGAATTGGAAAGGGTCCTTCTTTAATGGCTTGCTTAAGATATTTCCCATGGGGTTTACGGAGTTCAATGAATCTGAGAAATCTACTAACCCACTGCACATAGTTACCAGGTGTCAGAATAGGTGGAGTGTCCTGATTCCCAGCTTCATGTCGGGATTGCTAACTGCTGATTGCCTCACACATCTTGTTAAACAAATGTGGTTCTCTGGAGTAGGATGGATTGTTCAGCATTTGATTCTGTTGCATGATTTGTTGTGGGGATACTTGTGGTGGAGAGTGAAATTGATGATGTTGCACGAATGCTTGTTGTTGTTGTTGATACTGAGGATGAAATTGCCGTTGTTGAGGATATTGCTGTAGCTGATAGTAGTAATTGAAGTGAGGTGGTTGAGACATGTCTGGATCTTGAAGATAATTAAGATATGTGTTGATGAGTTATGTTAAGTTGGTTTGGAAATCAGAAGATTTTGTCCAATTGCGATAAGTACTGTTCACTGAAGTGCGATAAGTGTTGTTCACTGAAGTGCGATAAGGACAGTTCACCAAGTGCGATAACCTTCAATAGCGATAACGATAATAGAAAATGCGATAAAACTTGAAAGTGCGATAAACAATGACAATTTGGATATATTATCTTAAAGTGCGATAAGTTATAGCGAAATGCGATAAAAATATCAAACTGCGATAAGATAAGATAGCAAACTGCGATGATTTATGGCAATTGTGATAGTTTTATCTCAATTCCAAGATCTATAATTCTCAACTCTTGTACAAGAGAAGAGAAGCAACCAAGTCGAAGTATTTTCACTTTCTTATACAAGAAAGTACAATACTGAGTCCCAATGCCGATAACTGAAGATCTGCCAAATGCGATGAAACCCTAACTTATCTTGATTCGAACTGCGATGAAACCCTAACTTATCTTGATTCAAAACGCGATAAACCCTTAGTTGTTGAAGTTGTAATTGCGATAAACCCTAACTTGTCGAAGTTCACCCAAACGCTAATCAGTCCATTTTTCACCAACTTTTCCAATCGCTAATAACACGGATTACGCCAAATCGTCCAAATAACCACTAAACTCTATTGTTTATGACTTTAAATGATTAGTAATCACAAGATTTGATGAAGATTAAGCACGTTAACGTATAAAAATGAAATCCGATGAAGAGTTGTGAAATTTTAACGAGATCAAAGTTACTTTTCAACACGAATCAAGAGTTTAACGTTAAGATTTGAACTAAAACCTTACGAAATCTATAAAACCAACGTAGTGAACGATACTAATGACTCAAAAAACACGATCCTAACTATCCCTTGGCGTATGATACCACTTGAAGGTCGTAGATATCTCAAACACACACACGTATAATCAACTATGAAACACACAAACTACTACAAAACAAAGCTACGACTAGAGAATAAGAGTATAAGCTAATAAGCTAAAGAGAATAAGATAGAATGGAAGGTTTTCACTATTCGAATGATTAAGGAACAAGGCTTTCGCCACTTACATGAATAACCAACAAGTAAAATGAGCTCCCTACCCTTCTATTTATAGGCAAGGGATTAGGGCAACTCTTACAAGATTGTTTCTAGAAGGAATATTACTTAAATGGGCGGTCCATGGGCTTCTAATGGACCGCACCTTAATTTCTAATATAAAGCCCTATTTAAGCAACATGTATTGAAATGGACAAGACTTGAAATATTACAAAACGTGTTCCTAACAATATATAACTTTTTGAGTACATACGATTAGCTAAAGACTTTCTCATGTATAAAGTCTCTAACTTTTTCCAAACTCCCATTCCAGTCGTTTCCTTGGTGATCTCCCGTAGGACACAATCTGTCACACCTCACCAAGGCGGAAACGCGAGTGCAACATCATGGATATCATCACAACACATGGTGTCAAAATAGAGAATTTCTACATGCACATAAATAGAGCAAAGTACAGACACAAAGTGTCGTAACGATACCCCAAAAGAAAATAACCAAAACAAATCTCCAAAGGTATCCTCAATAAAACATAAAGTGCTAGTCGAAAAACATTAAAGTATCACAATCCAAAATCAAACATATTCAAATCAAAACATAAAGATAAATCATTCTCAAATGCAACTAAGTCTCGTCTAGTCGCTTCCCTCTACCTTAACCTTAGAATGGTCACCTGAAAATGATGCTTAAAACGTCAACATAATGTTGGTGAGGTTCATAGGTTTAAGACACATAATATATCTCAGGCAACCAGTTCACTGTGATTATAAAACATAGCAGGACAGTAAGACTAGTCATTATACTAGATATCATGCAATCTCAGTCATTCAACCAACATACCACTTAAGGGACACAAGGGACGGAACGTGCCCACGATCCAAATAGCAATATCCAACATCAATTGGGACGGAACGCGCCCACGATCTAAATTCACAATAATGGGTAAACCATACCCTCTGATCAGACCACACTGAATAAAAGTGAGTAGAGCTACTACTCTCCAATTGGATAATGGGAGCATAGCTACCCTCCAAATGGACCACACAGAATCACCACACAATAATCTCATAACATGCAATACACGTATAATAACACTTACAAGTCCATGAATTTACGACCACATAATCACAGTAACTCAAAAATATTTCAACACAAGCATCATTCCCATCCCAAGTTAAAACAAAGTAAAAATGGGACTATGAAACTCACCTCAAACTTTGCAGCTTCCAAATTATCAATCACAAATCTATACAACCAAATAAGATCACATTACACGCAACCAAGCTAAAAGCTATAGTCCATGTAACACACATATGATGGATGTCTAAGGTTTATGTAAACCACCATGGGTCACCTAGACTCCATACTAACCACTACCAAACACTTACACCCACTAAATCCCTTGCATACACTTTTTCAGAATACGCAAATTTTTGGGGTACTTCTACCCACATGAAATTACAACAAAATAAGCTCTAAAACTCACACCAGAAATTCACCATGGTCCTTCATGAGCATACAAGCTTCTCCCGGAATACCATGCACAAAAAACACACACAAGTGCTCTTTGCAAAATCAAACATGAAAACTATCCAGATTCGGATCTGAACGCACACCAAAATGTTTTGACCTAACAAACATATTTTCACAATTTATTAACGCATACCCTTCTTGTGGAAGTCAAAGGGAATATAGAACTCAATTTCTCCAGAAGGGCTAACCCTAATTACACTTTTAAAACCACTTTTGACCTCAATACGTTTAACCTAAATCTGTCCCGGTTTAACAGCTTTGACACCTTTACTCTCAAAAATCATTAGACTGACTTCCGGACCTCAAAATCGCTCGTGGCCAGACTTTTTGGAAAGCACATTCTCTAAACTACAATTTAGACTCTAGAATCATCAATTAACTCATTTCCATCTATTAAATATATTCATATCTTTACAGCACTATGAATCTGTGAAAACCCAAACTCATTAACTAACATGTTTTATGCCCAAATCTCCTCACCAATCATCATTATATTACGAATTATTGATCCCAACATGTTTTATATCAATAATTTACAGAAGTAATGATAAACCCTAATCCATCATATCCTTGTTACATGAATTATAATAATTAATTGCATACAAGTATTGAAAATTATACCTTGATCTTGATTTTTAGGCTTCAAAAATAAACCCTAATTTTCTTCTGCTTCTCTGCTCTCTTTGGTTCGACCATATAATCAACAAAAACGTTTTTAGGGTGTTTTGGTTTGTATTTATACTACCCTAAGATTATTCTAGATATCCCTTTTAATTAGGAATTATATTTAGACTCAAATTTGTTTTCTTTTTCCCCCATTAAACCCTTTAGGCCGATTTTTTTGTATATACATACACTTTTTTTATATATTAATATTACACATAAAACCTTGTATTTTGTTATTTTATAAAAGCCTATACCGAAATCTAACAACTTACGCGATAAACCTTCATTTTACGACAACCTGAATAATTATCATTTTCAAAGTTTCCAAAAATAGAATTTCACACTTATCATTAATATAACCCTTAAAACCGAACACCACGTAACTTACTAACGCTCAAAAACTTGAACAAAACTTACTACGCAAAAACCCGAATCACAAAACCGTAAAACTCATTTCCACGACACAAAAAGTATACAAAATGAACTTCCCCGAATCCAACACCACAACAAACACATAATGATCGAATACCAAACCCACACATAAACTCATGAAAACCTCTAAACCACCAAACAAAATTTAACAAGTCAACACTATTGGTTTGACTAACCTGCCAAAACCACGTTTGTTACATTATCCCCCCCTTAGAGAAATCTCGTCCCGAGATTTAACTACTCGAGTCACCAGTAACATCAGCAAAAGAAAATTTGTGGATATCCAAGCGGGATAATACCACGCCATAAAACCATAAATCACTAGCACTTCTTATGACTATGGGGAATTCTACCACGCCATACAGTCACAGAGAAAGTACCACAAGATATGAACCAATTGAATACTTGAATACACACGATAGAAAACATTACCGACAATCCAACGATACACGGAAATATATACATTACTCCGATCAATAACACAAATGACCCAAACGATTTCTCACAGGTAGGCACGTTACCCCCGATCCGAAAGAAAATCCAAACGGTAACCACAAGTAGCACACACATATAATAGTTAGACATAGCACCAACATTAATTAAAACATTCATGAATACCCAACATCAAACTTCCACGATCTAAATCCAACTACAAATGATCTGCTCACCCACACTAGGGTGCAAATAGCAGCACCACAATCTTGAACAAAAGAAACATCCAACGTCAAATTTGTACACTCTCTTAATCCATTCACTTAAGAATGATAAGCCGTACTCATCTACAACCGCGTTCTCAAAGCTCTATAAAACGTATACCACAATCGCGAAGTAAGTATCTCATCATGATCTAAGATGATCAAAGCGACACTCCATGTCTCACCAACCACATCAGCAAACAAATTTAAGTACTTAGACCTCATCTGATCCTCGCGCTCCCAAGTAAACTCAGGACCACGCTTCGAATTCCAACGTACCCTTACTAAAGCTATCTTACCAAGTTTCAAACCCTTGACCACTCGGTCCATAATCTCAACAGGCTCCTCAACAAAATGAAAGGTCCTGTTAACCTTAATCTCATCTAATGGCACATGCAGACTAGCATCCGCCAAACACTTCTTCAAATTAGATACGTGAAACGTATCATGCACACTACTTAACTCCTCAGACAATTTCAACCGATATGCCACAAGTCCAATCCTTTCCGTAATCTCAAACGATCCTACATATCTCGGTGCTAATTTGCCTTTCTTACCGAAACGCACAACACCTTTCTAGGGAGACACTTCCAACATCACACGATCGCCTACACTAAAATCCAAAGGCATATGGCGATTATCCGCATAACTCTTTTGGCGATCCCTTACTGCCTTAAATCTTTCCTTGATTCCCGATAGCAATGTCATGCATATAGCTCGCACACGCTTAGGGTTAATCATTTCCTTCCTACTCAACGCATCAGCCACCACATTCGCCTTTCCAGGATGATAGCGAATCTCACAATCATAATCACTAAACAGTTCAATCCATCTTCTCTGTCGCATATTCAGCTCCCACTGGCTGAAGATATGCTGAAGACTCTTATGATCTGTATAAACAACACTCTTTGTGACATACAGATAATGTCTCCAATTCTTGAGAGCGAACACTACCGCACCAAGCTCTAAATCATGAGAGGTGTAATTTTTCTCATGAATTTTGAGTTGTCGGGATGCATAGGCTATCACTTTCCCTCTCTGCATCAGTACACACCCACAACCTTGATTCGACGCATCACAATACACCACCAAGTCATCTGGTTCATCCGAAAGTGCCAGAATAGGTGCATTGCACAAATTATCCTTTAATGTCTGAAAAGCCACCTCTTGTTCTTCTCCCCAGACATACTTCTTATTCTTCTGGGTCAACAACGTGAGGGGTTTGGCAATCTTCGATAAATTCGCTATAAATCTTCTATATTACCCTGCCAATCCTAAGAAAGAACGTGTCTCAGACGGCGTCGTAGGAGCCTTCTAATTCTTGACCGCTTCGATCTTTCCAGGGTCTACATGTATACCTTCACTATTGACCACATGTCCAAGAAAATGTACCTCTCTAAGCCAAAACTCGCATTTTGAAAACTTAGCGTACAACTTCTCCTTCTCCAGCAATTCAAGGACCAACTTCAAATGCTCTCCATGCTCCTTCTCAGTCTTAGAGTAGACTAATATTTCATCGATGAACACGATCACAAATTTATCCAAATAAGGCTTACAAATGCGATTCATTAGATCCATGAATACCGCAGGTGCATTTGTCAACCCAAATGGCATAACCGTAAACTCAAAGTGTTCATAACGATTCCTAAAAGCATTCTTCGGAATATCCTCCTCATACACTCTTAACTGATGATAACCAGAACGTAGATCTATCTTCGAAAAGAATCGAGAACCTTGCAGCTGGTCAAAGAGATCATCGATTCTAGGAAGAGGATACCGATTCTTAACAGTTAACTTGTTCAATTCTCGATAGTCAATACACATCCGGAACGAACCATCCTTCTTCTTAACAAACAACACAGGTGCTCCCTACGGAGAGTGACTGGGTCGGATAAACCCCTTATCCTGAAGTTCTTGCAACTGCGCGGACAACTCCTGCATCTCAGAGGGTGCTAAACGATATGGGGATTTCGCCACAGGTGCCGCTCCAGGAATCAATTCTGTGGGAAACTAGAAGGGGGGTTGAATAGTTTACCGGTTTAAAATTCCTTTTAAAAATCTTGTTTTAAAAGTATGATATTGGAAACTTTGATTCGAACTATATGTGTAACCAATCAACACCAATATGAACTACTCACTAAGCTAGTAAATAATAACAAATGAAAGTAAAGAGTAGAGTTGGAAAGATCAAACCGAGACAGAGGATTTATAGTGGTTCGGCTACGAAGCTCTTCTTCGCCCTACTCCACTCCCCGAGTACCACACTCGAGAGTATCAAGCACTATGTCAACAACCTCCCTTTAGGCGGAGAAAACCGTACACGTCGCTTATACTATTACCGACACTAAGCTAGATGTCGAGTGCTAATCTTAGCTAGCACCAATCTACCAAGGTCCACGTGACCAAACACTCAAGCCCTATGGCTTCAAGAGATCACCAAGATCTCAACACGATCACAATGATCAACACTCACTTCACTCTACTCAACTAACACTAACCTATTGACCCTTGATCTTCTTGATCAATCACACAAGCCCAATGGCTACAAGAGATGTTCACTATCTCTTAAGATCACACTTGATCTTCACTCTCACTCACAAAAGAAAAATATACTTGATGTATGCTAAGATACAATCAAGGTTGTAACAAATGTTACAAAGAACCTAACAACTATAACTCTTGTATCTTCTTGAATACTTGAGTTCTTCTCTTGCTAATGAAGAGGGATGACAACACTTTGTATCTTCTTGGATACTTGTGTTCTTCTCTTGCTAGTGAAGAGGTATGAAGAGGATCACTTGAAGGATGATTGGATCACTCTTGAAACAAAGAAAAACTAATCTAAGAAGTGAAAGGTTTGAGAGGATTAAGCAAGGGGATTTTTCTGTGTGTGAAGGGTGCCTAAAACTGTGAAAGAGGTGGGTATTTATAGGCAAAGAAAATCTGAACGTTACAATTCAAAATGGTACGGACGGCTCCATTAAATAACCCACGGCTCCGTTAAATTTAACGGTACCGTGGAGCCGTGGTAGACTAGGACGCTCCAAATTTTGTCTTTTCTGGTGAAAACTTATTTGGGGAAGGTTGGAGCTGATTTTGGGGGGAAAAATAGCTGTTGTGATTTTCAAACTAATTTTTCCATTAAAACATTTCTTAATATTTCAAAAATAATTTGTCATGTGTATTTTTGAAAAAATGTTTTGTCCCATTTAAAATGTGAATTTTCAAAACATAAATTCACTTCTTTGATCACTAGTTCAAGTTGTAACTTTGTTCAAGAGTGATTTGCGTAGAAACGGGATCTTCCGATTAAAGACTTGTTTACGTTAATTTTAACGTATCGTGATTTCACATTTTGTCATCCTCAAAACGTGAAGTAATCGAAAGATAGAAATAACGTTTTTAGAACATTATTTGCATCAACAATCTCCCCCTTTTTGATGATGACAAAATATAAACTCATGTTAGGTTAAAATTAATTTTAACAAGTTTTTAATGAGTTTACTCCCATTTCTCCCCCTTTTTGTCTAATCAAAAAGGTGACGAAGGCTCCCCCTTGATGTGTACTCCCCCTCATTTGGAGAACACAAAGGAATCGAGCAATGGTTTGTGCTACAAAACAAGGTTAGACGACAAATATACAATATCTAACAAGTAGCACATTCGACAAATATCCAACCACACAAGAGGAAAAGTAGCTAAAAGCTAAAAATGATAATCAACAACCCTCATAAAAACCCATTCATTCATTAAAAGAAAATAAATATCATACATGGATATGACTTCATGGAAACATAAAAGAGACAATGATAAGCATAAATCCCTAATGACTAGAGGCATGTTTCATTTCCAAGAGGGCTCCTAAAGACCTATTGGGGGTTGGGAGGTGGTGGAGATTGGGGCCCCATTTGGGGTGGTGGTGGTGTCAAGAGATGTTCTATAAAGTAGAACATGAAGTGAATCTCATCTCTTAAGAAGTAGATGAGGTTACGGTTATGAAGACAACATAGGCAATTAGCTCTATGTAAGTCAAAGGGATGGGGTTGATTGGGTTGCGCCATGATAGGAGATGGTGATTGTGGTAGGTTTGTTGGAGGTGAAATTGGCATGGCATTGTCCAATGGAGTTAAGGGGGATGGTGTGTACTCCATTGATGATGTAGTGTGGAAGGATGATGAAGATGTTGTGTAGGTAGATGATGTTTTAGAGGGTGCATAAGGTGGTGATGGTGAGTATGGAGTGGCTTGGGAAGGTGGTGTCATAGCTTCATCATCTTTTGTGAGATCCACAAAGAGTGGTTTTGATGGTGGTTTCACGGTTATCCTAGGTTTCTTGGAAATGTGAGAGGTTGAACCATGTGTGGAGGACATGGTGTTTGTGTGATGGGAGGTTGAAGGTGAAGTGCAAGATAAGCTTGCAAGGGTGAGGCCTTAAATAGGCAAGTTGGATGAAATTTGAATTAAAGTTGATGGGGTTTTCCTATGATGTAGGAAGGGTATCCTAGGGTATGTTAGGTTTGCAAAAGTTTGCAGGTTTGAGGTTAGGGGTGTAGGGTTTTGATGAACTCAAATAAGTACATTTTATTACTATCATTTATCCTATTTATTTGACTTGTTTTACTATATTATGTATGAGGATTGATACTTAATTGTTTACTTTTGTAATTCTCAGGTAAAAACAAGCATTTGGTGAAACTTGGCGATTTTGGACTAATAATGGAGCAAAACGTACATAAAGTGGAAGTCTACTGACATGGACAAGATCAAGTCAATTCTGCTCCAGATGCGCCGCATCTCACTATCAACATGCGCCGCATCTCTATCAAGATATCACCAGATACGATCCAAGATACAAGAGGACATGCGCCGCATCTAATAAAGAGTTACGCCGCATCTTCTGGCGGTGTACGAATATTCCTGAATATTATAATCTTGGACCCCACGCGAAGTTAAGTACATGCGCCGCATCTACTTAAGTAGATGCGCCGCATCTTCCCTCAGACACAAACTATAAATACCCCTTAGACCAGACGCATTAAGAAGTTCGGAGATTCAGAAGTTCGAAAACCTAAAGACCGAACAGAAGAGAAGGACGAATTCAGTCAAGAAGGCAGCACAAGACACACCCAAATCGAAGATACAAGAGCTGTAAGAAGGTGCTGCATGTATTTAATTCATTAAGTAGTTTTGTTTTATTGTTTTAGCAAACTTTAATTCATCAGGATTGGTGGCTTGTGTAATGTGACAACGGAAAGATTGCACTCCCTTTAATACTTGCTTTCCCATCAATTAAAGTTTATATGTTGATGTCTTTGGTTACTACTTATTAGTGCATTGACCACCTCTGTGTTTATTAGTGGCTTGCGGGCACCCGACTGCGGGACAAGGTGTGGCTCCCACGGTTGTTTCTAAATTGATCACTTAGGAATAACTTTTAGACATAAGTCGTCATTAAGGGTTTACTCGCCGATGAGAATAGGACCAACGAGAAAGGGTTAATTACATACACTTCATATAAAGCTATCAATAAAACAAGTGACAATCTACTTAATCATAAGGACAGCCCTCTTATTGTCTCTAGTATCTATCTGTGTACGTGTATGCTACTTGCTGATTCGTGCCTATTGTTTATTTTATTATTTAATTGCAAACAAATCTGTGCCAGTCTCTCAGGCTGAAACCCCCTTGCGTTAGGATATTAAAATACTGATTAGATTAACTAGATTATACGTTCCACTCTTAGTGATCGACACTCTACTTACCATTATCTTCATACTGACCGGGTACACTGCTCGTTAAGTGTGTGTGTTATTGATAAGTCGGCTAAATATAAATTTAAAACTTGAGTAGGCATTAAAACTGCTAAACCGCAACGACACATCACGCGCATCAAGTTTTTGGCGCCGCTGCCGGGGAGTGAATTGTTATTTTCTGTTAATTTGATTAGTATTTTAATTAGGTTTTTCTTTTTATTAGATAAATTGCATCATTGTACTATTTTGCATATTTGTTGTATTGTGTGTTATTTGTTTGCTTTTGTTTTTATTTTTGTGTGTTTTATTTTTGTTTGTGTGTTTTAATTTTTGTTTTTATTTTTCGTATTTTTCTGTTCTGCTATCGTTGTACTGTGCTAAATCAAACGATACGGCGCATCTGATCTCTCAGATACGGCGTATTGCGTTTAATTTTTTTATATACAACGCGTTTAATTAATTCGATACGACGCATCTTTTCCCCAAGATACGGCGTATCTGTTTTTAATAAGAAAATTTTTCTAAGCGATAAAGTAATACGACGCATCTTCTTTTGAAGATACGGCGTATCTGATTTTGATAAAAAAATTTTTTTTCTGAACGTTAAACGCCAAACGACGCATCTTCTTCTGAAGATACGGCGTATCTATTATTTTAATTAAAAACAGTTTGCGAATTATTAAACAGATACGGCGTATCGATCTCTGTCGATACGGCGCATCTTACTGAATCAAAAATCTTTTATTTTTAAACATAACGAAAATACGGCGCATTAACTTTCGTTAATACGACGCATTTAATTTTAATTAGATAAATTGATTTTTGATTGACTAATTCGATACGGCGCATTCATAAATCCAAAGCGGCGTATCTATTTTCTGAATAAAGTCTGATTAAATTTTTAACGATTATAAGATACGGCGTATCCAACTTTTTGGATACGGCGCATCGTCTCTAGATATCAGTTACTTGTATTCATATATCCGTTTCAATATTCATTAATTTCTCTTCTAGCGGACAGATCCTACTGATGCTTTTGTAATTATTTCAGAAGGATAATGGAGGGATTCGGAGAACTAATCGAGTTCGAAGACAATTTTATGAACGATGTATTAGTACATGGAAAATCACCAGAACCTTACAATGGGGACTACATTGAACTTGATGACCTTAATAGACCATTAGAATCTAATGACCTATTCATGGATGATGCGGAATCTGAGTTAGAAGAAGGAGAAATTGTGGATAATCCAAGAGTCAACGTTATTACTACTAGAAACTACGATGAATTTGAGGGATATGATGGTTCTTGGGATTACGGTGAAAGGATCACACACCAATTGTGCTTACAATCTACAATTCCCATGCATGATTGGGTTCAAGTGTATTGACGCCAATTTCTTTCCTATTTTATCGATCAATGTCATGTCAAGAAGCTTTTACAATTCTATTATGAGAAATAAAAAGGAGTATAAAGGAAAGAATGTAGTTGGAGCCTTCATTAATGTCCCGATCTTCGTTGGACGCTTCACTATTGTTACTGAATTCGTAGTTATTGAGGACATGAATGCCTATTGTGACAGCAATATGGGTGAAGTAATTGTTGGAAAACCATTTTGTAGAGAGATCACTATTAATGCAAAACGATTTGAAGGAAAGATCACCTTCCAATGTGGAAGCGACATTATCACTTATATGATGCCCCGTACTCACCCTGGATTTAAATATGCTACTAGTAGGATTTGCTACAAATTTTCTCCATTCCTTTTTGTTAGTGATGATGACAATAAGAGAGGGATTGAGTACCCATATCAATTGAAGGAAGGATTCTACAAAGGAGTTTTGAATTTGGGACCTGAATATATACGAGACGATTCGGTTGCTAAATGGATCCTACGTGGCCATGTAGGAATCAATGATCGATACTAAAGAGCTGAACGTGAGTCTAACTTGAAGACTCTGGAATAAAGACAAGTGCTGACCGGGAGACAACCCGGATTTATCTTCTATTATTCTGTTTTCTGTGTCGAGTCAGTCCAGGCCGCACGAAGATACGGCGCATCTCAGTCCTGAGATGCGACGCATCCTCTGCAATGGTCATATCTTATTTTATTTTTCTGCATTTTTATTTTCGACTTTAAAACTTTTTATCAGTTATTTTAATGCGGCGCATCCCTGGTTAAGGATGCGGCGCATCTTTATTCTGATCCGTATTTATTCCAGGCTCGATACGGCGTATCTTCTTCAATAGGATACGGCGCATCGACTGACCTGATGATTTTCAGTTTTAATTTTTAAGTTTTATTTTTACCTAACTACTAATGTATTATGCAAGTTGAACCTTTCTTATCTTAGGTGTGTTTTAAAGTGTTGGTGGTATTATAGTTTCCTGAATTTCCTGTGGATACATCAAGCATGAAGCTTTAACGTTCTAATCCACAAGAAAGATGATTTTTGCTCATATACAAATGGAGGATCATACCGAGCAAATCTCAGGGGAGTTTTTCTGTTCTAATTCTTTTTATTTCCAGTTTTTAACCTTTTATACAAACAACGAGGACGTTGTTTAACTTAAGTGGGGGGATAGGAGAATTAGAACACTTAACACTTACTTGTCCTAAACTTTTTCAAAAATTATGCTTAAAATGTGCTTAATATATCAAACTTAAAAATTTTTAGCATGTTTTTGTTTAAGATCTAAGTTGCATAACTGCACACATGACATTATTTTCAAAAATTGTGATTTTCCAAAATTCACAAATCTATGAGTGTGCCGGTGACTTGTAAACTTTAGAACTTGGCTTGTATACTATTCGAGACCACCATAATGAGTATTATTGATATAATTGGAATGACTTGTCTAACTTGGTAAAAATTCTAGGATTACACCAAATAGCCTTTATATGTTATGTGTTATTAACTAACTACACTGGTTAGTTAACCCCCGTATAAACCCTTTTGTTACTCTCATTTTTAGAGTAAGATACCCCTAGAAAAACCCTCAGAGCCATTCCTTTCGTTTCTTACACCTATGTTTAAAATGTTTCGTTACACCTTAAACCTTAGCCTACCCTGTAGATTAAGATCCGTGGTTGGTTAATTGCTATAGGCAGAGTGTGTTTCCTTACATTACCTGTGTTCGCGTGCGTAATTCATTATCTATGGTTAGGTCGGGAAATTGCACAATGCAATTGGAGTGAAAGTAAATATTGTATATTTTGGAGTTTATTTTTCGTGTGTTTACTACTTTCACTATTTACCATTATTTCTGAAAGTATGAAAAGTATAGAAAAATTATCCGGAAAGAAAGTTGTAGTGATGTGGTGAAATTTTACACATCTATGTTTATGTTTCAAAAAAAAAAAAAAAAAAAAAAAAAAAAAAAAAAAAAAAAAAAAAAATTCGAAAAAATGAGAAAAGAAAAAGAAAGAAAAAAAAGAGTTGGATGTTTATTTTAAGCCAACAATGTAAAGTTATGTAAGTGGTTCATATGGCCACTATTTGTTGTACTATATCTATGGATTGAATGGGAATTGGCAGTTATGGGAATGCCAATTAAGGATTATTCTTTGATTAAGATTTTGTTGAGTATAATTCGTGTCTACCTAAAGCGTGTGTTTCAAGTGTTAAAGCGTGAGTTATTCAATGATATGAGTCTTATTCATGGGATGGTTGGGATAGTGATTAACCACACTTAGGATTTTAATTTATTTGTTTTGTTTATTTTTATTTTTACACCAATTTATATCCCAAATGTTATCCATACCCTGTATTGTTCTTTATCCAACCAAACCTTTGATTTATTGAGATTAGGGATTTGAGCAATCTTAAGTATCGTAGTCGTGGATTCGGCTATGTATTTATGATTTTGTCGCCCTTTTTGATATATTATTATTGGTGAAGTTTGGACCTATCTTTAGCCTATTCGAGTTAAGGATTTGAGCAATTGCAAGTATCGTGTTCGTGGATTCGATCATGTATTTGTGATTTTGTCGCCTTTTCTGGAATTTGAGATCGATAGTAAAAAAAATAATAATTAACCCTTAAGCCTAAAAACCCTTTTTACCGCTTTAGACTTGTTATTCCTTAGCTTTAGTGGTGGAGATGTGTATACTTGCCAAGCCTATGATAGAATATTCGTCGCGACTGGACAGTTAAACGATTAGATTTGCTTTTATCGACTTATTTTATTTTACTTCTAATTCGTTAAGTGTTTAGTTGTGTGATTATGAAATGAACGAATACATGCTTAAATATAAAAATAAATCCTAACATCTTTTAGGATACATTTTCATGAGATTTAATCTAAGGTTTACTTGGGGACAAGTAAAGTTCAAGTGGGGGGATATTTGATGAACTCAAATAAGTACATTTTATTACTATCATTTATCCTATTTATTTGACTTGTTTTACTATATTATGTATGAGGATTGATACTTAATTGTTTACTTTTGTAATTCTCAGGTAAAAACAAGCATTTGGTGAAACTTGGCGATTTTGGACTAATAATGGAGCAAAACGTACATAAAGTGGAAGTCTACTGACATGGACAAGATCAAGTCAATTCTGCTCCAGATGCGCCGCATCTCACTATCAACATGCGCCGCATCTCTATCAAGATATCACCAGATACGATCCAAGATACAAGAGGACATGCGCCGCATCTAATAAAGAGTTACGCCGCATCTTCTGGCGGTGTACGAATATTCCTGAATATTATAATCTTGGACCCCACGCGAAGTTAAGTACATGCGCCGCATCTACTTAAGTAGATGCGCCGCATCTTCCCTCAGACACAAACTATAAATACCCCTTAGACCAGACGCATTAAGAAGTTCGGAGATTCAGAAGTTCGAAAACCTAAAGACCGAACAGAAGAGAAGGACGAATTCAGTCAAGAAGGCAGCACAAGACACACCCAAATCGAAGATACAAGAGCTGTAAGAAGGTGCTGCATGTATTTAATTCATTAAGTAGTTTTGTTTTATTGTTTTAGCAAACTTTAATTCATCAGGATTGGTGGCTTGTGTAATGTGACAACGGAAAGATTGCACTCCCTTTAATACTTGCTTTCCCATCAATTAAAGTTTATATGTTGATGTCTTTGGTTACTACTTATTAGTGCATTGACCACCTCTGTGTTTATTAGTGGCTTGCGGGCACCCGACTGCGGGACAAGGTGTGGCTCCCACGGTTGTTTCTAAATTGATCACTTAGGAATAACTTTTAGACATAAGTCGTCATTAAGGGTTTACTCGCCGATGAGAATAGGACCAACGAGAAAGGGTTAATTACATACACTTCATATAAAGCTATCAATAAAACAAGTGACAATCTACTTAATCATAAGGACAGCCCTCTTATTGTCTCTAGTATCTATCTGTGTACGTGTATGCTACTTGCTGATTCGTGCCTATTGTTTATTTTATTATTTAATTGCAAACAAATCTGTGCCAGTCTCTCAGGCTGAAACCCCCTTGCGTTAGGATATTAAAATACTGATTAGATTAACTAGATTATACGTTCCACTCTTAGTGATCGACACTCTACTTACCATTATCTTCATACTGACCGGGTACACTGCTCGTTAAGTGTGTGTGTTATTGATAAGTCGGCTAAATATAAATTTAAAACTTGAGTAGGCATTAAAACTGCTAAACCGCAACGACACATCACGCCATCAGGGGTGTAGGGTTTATGGTAGGAACAGTAAAAATCCGTAGAACAGGGGTACGGTTCCTTTAAATGACCCACGGTACCGTTAAATTTAACGGTACCGTCCATATTTAATGGTACCGTGCCACTGTTTGCTAGAAAGTTTCTGTGCAGGCTAGTTCTGGGCAGCTAGGGGGATGTTTTCTAGGGGAACTAATTCCTGGAAATGATAGTGCCTCAACTCACTAGGTACTTATTTTCCTAAAGTATCCCATTTAAGCTACAACTAGCACATAAAGACTATCATGTAGTTTACTAGGATAATTATAAGCATGCAATAGGAAGGGACAAAATAGGCTATCATCCAAATATCACATAGATTGATTAGGCAAGGAGATAGTTAAGCATGCAACAAATCCATTAGTATGTATTCATAGATAAATAAGAAAAGTAGATTTCTTCAAGGCTTATGACTTGAGCATTCCCCCATTCTTGACATACTCTTGTCATGAGCATGAGTCTCATTTTCATGATTAGGATCATCAAAGGGTGCATAATGGGTGGATGATTCGGAAATGAGGATTGATGAGACATGTGACTCGTTTATGGGTTGCATGATGGGTTTGACAAGGGAGTATTGAGGACCGTTAAGGTAAGGGTGTAGGTTCATGAAATGGTGATAGAGACGGGTTAGGAACATCCCATAGGGTATCAATTTATTCTTGTTACCCTTGAGATGGACAATTCGCTTAGCGAAGAAGTAAGCGAGGTTGTATGGTTGTTGGGTTAGGAGACAGTAAATCATATGAGCACAACACGCCGGGAGTTGCTCACGATTTCCTGTGAGACTTAGAACATTCTCTCGCAGGATGACTGCCCAAGAGAGTATTTCATGACGAACCTCTTCCAAACGAATTTTCGTTGGATTAGAGTAAGAGGGGTACTTATAAGTACGGATGAGTTTGGTTAGTTCGGTTGGAGAGGGTATGTACGAACAATACGGACTATTCTCCTCACGATAGTGAAAAAGAGACTCAAGACACCAATCTTCAGTATAGGCACATTGCCCGTGATTGGGTATACGAAGGATCTGAGCAAATTGCTCAAGAGTTAGAACGTATTTATTATTTGACAACACCTTGCCCTGCACAGCCTGCTCTGACTGAATCTGATCAGGTCAAAGCGGACAGGCAAAAGGAGTATGACAAGTACGAAGAGGTAGCATGCTTAATGCTGAATAGTATGATTCCCAAGTTGCAAAAGCAATTTGAGAACTACTTTCCTAAGGACATGCTTGAGGAACTCCAGAAATCCTATGAGGTACCTCCAGCCATTGAACTTTATGATTTGATCGATAAATTTCATAGCTGTAGGCACGAGGATGAGAAACCCGTGCGAGACCATGTGCTGTTGATGAAAGATTATATCGATCGTCTCTACGCTATGGGTTATGTGTTAGCCGACAATGTTTATGTGAACTTAATCAATAGGTCCCTTAACAAGGACTTTAAGGGTTTTGTTCAAAATTACAACATGCATTGCTCGGGGAAGACAATAACTGAATTACTCGCAATGCTCATTGATTATGAGAAGGGTTTACTGGGAAAGGATAAGGCTCCTACTCCACAAGTACTAGCAATACAAAGGGGTAGGGTTCAGAAACCAAAACTGCAGAATAAGGGGAAAGGTAAAGCTGTTGATAAGGGTAAGCAAATTATGTCTTATCAGCCTGAACCTAAGAAGGCCCCTAAGAAGAACAAGCCTAATCCTAACAAGAAGGATCAAGGTTGTCATCACTGCCACGAGACTGGACACTAAAAGAGGAACTGTCCTCTCTATCTCAAGGAGTTGCGCTCAAAGAAGCTGAAGGGTGAGACTGGGTAGGCCAGTACTTCAGGTAATTTCTTTATGATTGAATTATTTACACTAACTCGTAAATTAAATTCCTGGGTATATGATACTGGATGTGGTATTCACATTTGTAATAAGCTGCAAGGATTTAGAGTGCAAAGGAGACTCGCCTATGGGGAGCAATTTCTGCAGGTGGGCAACGGAGCTCAAGCAGTAGTTGAAGCCGTAGGAACTTTTGAATTAGTTTTGCCTTCGGGCTTGATACTGAATTTAAATAATTGTCATTACACACCATCTATTGTTAGATGTGTTATTTCCTTTGCTTGTTTGTTGAATTTGGGATTTCATCATACTATTTCTGGTAATAAAATTTCTGTTTCATTAAATAATGTTTTTTTATTTTAATGCTATTGCCGTGAATGGTGTTTTTGAGATTGATATGAATGAACATAGTGATTATAATTCGATGTATAGCATCAACAATAAGAGAGTCAAGAATGTCTTGGATTCTTCTTATCTTTGGCATTGTCGACTTGCCCACATAGGCAAGACTCGCATGCAAAAGCTGCAACGTGATGGGCTTTTGGAGAATATCAATGATGAGTCATTTGATAAGTGCGAATCTTGTATATCTGGGAAGATGACTAAAAAACCTTTTAATAACCATATTGAAAAGGCTGATGATCTACTTGGTTTAATACATACTGATGTATGCGGACCACTTAGACATACATCAAAGAAAGGTGCTAGTTACTTCCTAACCTTCACGGATGATTTCAGCCGTTATGGTTATGTTTATTTACTTAAACATAAACATGAGGTGTTTGAAACATTCAAGGTTTTTAAAGCTGAAGTAGAGTTGCAACTCGAAAAGAAGATTAAAGCACTTCGATCCGATAGAGGTGGTGAATACCTTTGTCAGGAGTTTAAAGATTACCTAAGTGAGAATGGAATTGTTCAGCATATCACATCTCCATATACTTCACAACAAAATGGTGTATCTGAGAGAAGGAATCGCACATTGTTGGATATGGTGCGATCTATGTTTAATATTACTACTCTGCCGTTATCCTTTTGGGATTATGCCTTGGAATCTGCGATTCGCATATTAAATATGGTTCCAACTAAGAAGGTAGATAAGACACCTTATGAGTTATGGTTTAAGAAAACACCTAACTTGTCTTATCTTAAGGTCTGGGGTTGTGAGGGGTTTGTTAAACGTGACTCAGCAGATAAACTCCAACAAAGATCTGTGAAATGTATCTTCGTAGGATACCCAAAGGAAACGATGGGTTACTACTTTTACTTTCCACCTGAACAAAAGGTAATTGTTGCTAGGTATGCAGACTTTCTTGAAAAGGATTTGATATCTCAAGAATTCAGTGGGAGGCTCTATGATCTAGAAGATGATCAAGAGGATACATTACCTTCTGAAAACACTGGTGAACTTCCTGTGGAACCGGATAGTCTGAGTCCTTCACCTGAAGTTGAAGTGATTCACATTCGCAGATCCGTAAGGACTGTGAAAGCACCTGAGCGTCTATGTCTTAACATGGAGGTTGAGGAAACTATATTAGGGGACCTTGGAGAGCCTGCTAATTATAGAGCTGCCATGAATGATCCTGAAAAGGAAAAATGGCAGATTGCTATGAATGGGGAAATGCAATCCATGAAGGACAATCAAGTCTGGATTGAAGTAGACCTTCCTCCCAATGCCAAGGTTGTTGGGAGTAAGTGGCTCTTCAAGAAAAAGACTGACATGGATGGCAAGGTACACACCTATAAGGCCCGTTTGGTAGCTAAAGGCTTTACCCAAACTTATGGCGTTGACTACGAGGAGACCTTTTCTCCTGTAGCTGACATTAGGGCTATTAGGATTCTCATAGCCATAGCTGCATACTATGACTATGAGATTTGGCAAATGGATGTCAAAACCGCCTTCTTGAACGGTCGTTTAGATGAAGACATCTATATGGCGCAGCCTGAAGGGTTTGTGAATCCAAAGTTTCCAAACCGTGTATGTAAGCTTCAAAGATCCATTTATGGATTGAAGCAAGCATCACGTCAATGGAACAAGAGATTTGATGAGGAAATCAAAAGGTTTGGATTTACTCAAAATCACGATGAGCCATGTGTATATCACAAAGCCAGTGGGAGTGGTGTTATTTTCCTTGTTCTATATGTTGATGACTTGTTGATCATGGGTAAAGACATTCCAAGCTTGAATAAGGTGAAAGCCTATCTTGGGAAATGTTTTTCTATGAAAGATCTAGGAGAAGCAGCATACATTCTGGGAATCAAGATCTATAGGGATAGATCAAGGCGATTAATTGGTTTAAGCCAAAGTGCTTACATTGACAAGATACTGAAGAGATTCAGTATGCAAAATTCCAAAAAGGGATTTTTGCCAATGGAAGTAAATCATGGTTTAAGTAGCAAAGCTTGTGCTTCAACACCTGAAGAGGTGGCACGCATGAAGAGAGTCCCTTATGCTTCGGCTGTGGGATCTATTATGTATGCGGTGCGATGTACAAGGCCCGATGTGGCATTTGCTCAAACATTACCAGTCGATATCAGCAGAATCCAGGTGAACTCCACTGGACGGCTATGAAACATATTCTCAAGTATTTGAGATCTGTGGGAGATATGTTTTTGGTGTACGGGGGAATCCCAGAAGCAGAGCTGTGTGTTACAGGTTACTGCGATGCATCCTGGAAGTGTGATAAAGACGATACGAAGTCTCAGACGGGTTACGTTTTTGTCATCAATGGAGGAGCTGTGGATTGGAAGAGCAGTAAGCAGAGCACTATTGCACTGTCTGCTACAAAAAGCGAGTATATTGCTGCCTCAGAAGCTGCAAAGGAAGAAGTCTGGATTAGGAAGTTCGTTTCAGGGCTTGGAATTATGCCCTCAATCGAAAGACCTATAAAAATGTATTGTGACAACTCAGCCGCAATTACATTTGCCAATGAACCTGGAATCATGAAGGGCACCAGACATTTCCCGATTCGATATCACTATGTTAGGGAACAAGTGGATATTGGCGAGATCGAATTACTCAAAGTTCGCACAGATAACAACTTAGCAGATCCATTAACGAAAGCTCTACCCAGAGGAAAGCTTAAAGAACTTTCTGATGGCATAGGACTTCGTTTAGCTGATAGTTTCATGCATATCTGTAATTAGTGTTGGGATATTGGGATGTTGTAAAACAGTTATTAATTTTAAATGAAATGAAATAATGGTTATGTTTTGTTTATCATTTTATTAGTAATATATCCTATATTTGCATGTTTATATCCTTGAATATATTTATATATATTCTAAACTGTCCGTTGCCAGTTAATGATATGGGAATATCATTAAATTAAGGTAAATATGAGTATTGGTATAATATACTTGAAAGTATATTGATGCGTTGTCATACCAATTTCACATGATATTCAAATTGTTTGATTATAGGACTAAATCCCGCCACATAAGTTTACTTTATGGATCTTGTTATCAAGTAAGTCTTATGTATATAGTTATCATCAGACTTGAGATACCAGATAACTGTCATGCATGTAGTGCATTTCTGTGATTCAATTTAACGCTATACGTAACTGGTAGTTATACGGATTGTTTTCAGAAGCGTTGCGAAGTGCATGAGTTATGCTCGTAGTCAAGATAGAATTTGTTCCTTCAAATTGTTTGAAGTTTAATACTGCTGGGCCCCTCGTAGGATTGGTAAGATGTATGTGTGGCCACACCCAAGATCTCCCCTGAATAGTTCAGAAGATTTGGTAATCTTATTTGATCATAAAACAACGAGAAACAGAATTATTAATAAAGAGTGACTTAGATCCATATCTTTATTAATGTGGTATTAGAAACAAAAGGATGCCTATGATGATTTATCATCGAATGGTTTTTTCCAGGAGAACCACAACCCGAGTTGTTCTGGGGGCATTGGCGTGTTGCTTGACGCTAACCAATGTCATTACACTTTTAATAGATTTCCAGGTGGGAGCTGTTAGAGTTTTATTGGAAAAATATAATTGTGTATGACTAGATTCGAACTCGGGAGCGAGGGATTGCACACTTTACGTATGAATGAATAACGTAAATAATTAATATATATATATAATAGTTATGTATTTTAGTTATTTGGACACAAAATGAGACATAACGGACGTTAAGTAATTAACCGAATTGACTAACGGTCGTTAAGTTAATAGTTAAAGGACTATTAGTGAAAAAGGAGGACTTGGAAGGATCTAGAACCCACCATGTTGGGGTGGCCGGTTCTAATGGGTTCTAAAACCCTTGGGTCGGTCGACTTAATGGGTAACCCAACCCATTGAGTTTTTTATGCTCCAAGTTTAGGGTTTGCCTATAAATACCCTTGGGTCGGTCGAATTAATCAAAACCCTAAATTTCTCTTCTCCTCTCCTTTGCTCAATACCGATCGTACACCTCTCTTGAGGATCGATCCATAGCTTTTCCAAGTTAACAAAGTTAGTTTGGTTAACCGTGTTCAATCACTAGCATCATTCGTTAGTCGAGTAATAGTACGTGTGTTCGAGAACTCGTTAATATCTTACTTTAGATATTGATCTTGGATTGTGGAACAAAATTGTAAGGGGTTCCACGTTAATCCGTTTGATTGTTCAAGTGAAGAAAAGAGAAGTTTTGATCTTTGTTTAGCTAAGATCAAGGTATGTTTCCTTTACGTTTTCGTTATTACTTTGTACATGTTAATTATGATCCTTGCTTCCGCTGTATATGTGCTTTGATGTTTATGGTTTATTTATTTATTTGAATGTCAAATTATTTAAATCTAACAGGAACACCCTGATCTCATGCATCTTTTGATGCCAATGGGACCCTTCCCCAAGGACCCGGCCCCATGCGATGAGCACATGTTCTCATTGACCTAATTAGTCGAGAGTTGGGATCTAACCCTTGGCCATTTTATTCAATAGGTCCTTCTTGGACCAGTCAACTCAACATTTGTGGTGGGGGATTGGTAACATCGGACTTTAGTGTCAAGGAAGAGACTTGAAACCAGGTCTATTGACTCAAGCACAAGCACCCTTACCATTGGACTAAAGCTCCAATGAAGAGGGAAACAACAGAAGAGGGAAATGACAGGGAAACTGGAATGCTGACTACAACTTCACACTTGGAGACCTACAATTGGATGATTTAGTTGAAGTAGGCGGTCCAAAAAATGCACGAGTCATGGTGTCTAACTATTCATAGATCTAATTTCTCCTTTTTGTGCTTAGTGAAAACGACAGAGGTGGCAACATGGGCAGGTCGATTGGGTTTAGTAACGGGTCAAGACGGGTTAACTTTTTGGTACAGGTCCAATTGGTTTGACAGAAACACCTTTGGTCCAAAATTTCATTAAACCTTATTAGAAATAATCAGTGTGATAACAAAATAAATATTCTTATCAACTAATGTTATTGAATAAATTGTACACTATGTGAAATCTTCAACCCCTTTTGACCCGTTTTGTGACAACCGGTAATTTTTGAAACGTATCTTATACCGCATTATGTTTGCAAATGAGTATTTTATACCTGAGAAGTGTTTTGGATTTTATGTGATTGATATTGGGATATTATTATGTGAAATAAGAGATTTCCTCGTATGATGTGAGAATTTAGCACAACTTGCGTATCGGCACGAGTTTGACCTAATATACGTTTATTAAATGATTTATGTCATTTTATGAAAAATAGTCGTGTGAATACTCATTTTTATCGGAAAAATTATTTTGAACGCAATAGCGCAACTTTCGTGCCTTGATTTGATCGTCAGCTAGCCTAAATGGGTCCCGAACCCCAAATCCAGAAAAACTACACAAATGGTCCCTGGGAGATAATTTAACCGCCGCCCCTATCCTTTGGAGTTTGACACTTTTGGTCCTTGTGGTTTATAGATCTATAAAAGGGTTGTTTTAGGGTTTTATAGCCGCTGTTCAAGATCGAAGACCAAAGGTGTACGTTTGTGGGTTATAGTTAGAGGTCGCAATTTGGTATGTCGAATCTATTAAACTCATTTTATTTTTCGTTTGATTTAAAAACCGGATTGAAATGGTGTTTGTTTATTTCGGATTGAAAACGGGTCGGGTTGACCTGGATTTGATTGTCGTTACTTTTTTTTGACCTGGATTTGATTGTCGAATCTATAAAACTCTTACCCGAGATCCAAATCTAATAAGAGTTTGGGTCAATCCGAAACCCCGAATAATGGTTTTTAACCTGTGTAACCTGACCCGGGATAAGCTCATTTGGACTTGGGTCTAACGAGTTCGGGTATATTTGACACCCATTGACTATTCTAGACACCAGAATAGTACAATACTCTAATAAGAGTTCCGGTTAATCCGAAAACCAAAATAATGGTTTACCCCATTCGAGTTTTAGATGTGACATTTCATTCATACGATTGTACACAAGATATTGATTTGAGCATCTCATACTTGTGTTGAGATTGAATAGTATTAAAATGTTACTTTAAACGTGCATAAAACTATTGAATTGACATGGGATTTGAGGCTTTGTGCCTTCGAGGTAGCAACTTTACTTATTTTAGGAGTGACGACCCATGTATAATTTGAACTTGAATCCATTTAGGACATGACCTGTTTTGGAATTTGACTTTGACGTTAGTGGAATGCAGTTGCTCAGTGTTCAACAACGATAATGTGAGACCAAATTCAGCTCGTAGAAAGCCTTTCAATATGTTCCCAACAAAATATATATATATATATATATATATATATATATATATATATATATATATATATATATATATATATATATAATCTAATTTCATTTGGGTACATTGACTATCTCTTGTATTTGATGGATTGACACTTTCACTACCATGTAAGCACTTACTTGATACCACTGAATTGTACAAATATAAAGGAAAATCTGACTTGTTAAAACGAGATTTAGGAACTTAATCACCAATATTACACCTAGGGGACAAACTTTAAATTCGGAATTAAGACGTATTTAGGTTAATTAAATTCAACTTGAAAATCACATAATTAGCGTGAGTGGCATGCTTAGATCGATTGCTTATAACTTTATTGCTGATTTCATGTTGAGTCTCATAACTCGATAATATTATCTAATTGATTGATTATAGTAAGTGACCGAACTAGGAGGTGTCTCGCGGTGTCACGGGACCCCAATAGAATTATATTTGGTAGTGTTTATTTTTGAAAAAAGCTTCGATTTCTCTTAATTGCACCTGGTCCTAAAGAATGTGTTTATAGACCTTGTGTAGTTACTCCATTAATAGGTGAGATGTAAACTCTAATGCTAATCAATAGCACCAACGTCCTTTGTTGCTTGACGTTGTGAGTCATTAAAATAAGCTCGGACCGTTATCACCGCTTTTTTCACAGCTTTTCCAAGGTAAAGTTCAGCAGTTTCTTTCATCTTGCCAAGAATCATTGACGAAGTTTCTTCCACCGATAATTGCAACTTTGTACCCTTATAGGAGACGACAATCTTAGGTGTGTCGGATAGCCCTTGTATGACCCTAAAAGGCCACAATTTCATGTCGGCCTGCACTATGGAATCCGTGAATTCCTTCCAATCAACCTCCTTGTATCTGAAAATTTACTGATAATCAGGCTATAACTGAGCAAAAATAGTCTGTCCACAAATATTTTGGTTCTCTGTAGCATCACTAAGACTAGATATTTAAAATTAAAAAATCAAAAATCAAAACACAGTAGTAAAGTTCAGCACCTAAGCCCTAACAACATTAACAAACGTAACCCTTGTTAGCAGCCCAACCGATACTAAGTTTGGTATCAAGATGTTTGCTTATAGCTAACAAACATAACCTTCGGAAATGGCATCAGGTCCAAGTTAGGCCATTTGAGTACACCATACAAGGTTCATCACGACCGTCCCAACATTGTGTTTGTTATATTCAACCTTTCGTTGTCATTTAGTTGAGAAAGAGTGTGCGTGTTTGGTTAGTTTTAGTTTCTTGAAAGTACAAAAGTCGGTTTTCCTTTTCAAGTTGGTTCAAGAAAAACATGTATTAAGCAACTCCACAATCATATTTAAGCTGTTTCGAAAAGCCTCAATGAAGTATATTTTAATTCCCAAAATATAGTGTATAACACTTCAAACAACATATCTACTTATTACAGGGGTGTTTGGGAGAGCATATTTTTTGCCTATGCACAAGATATCTACCAAGTTGAAAATCACCACCACCACCACTGCCGCTGCGGCCTCCGTAAACCACCAACAAAACGCAAGTCAATTTTCCGGCGATCTTTATTTATACCCAATTGACTTTTGAAATAAAATTTGATACTTCTTGGGGAATTTTGTGATTTGAAGATTGACCCATTATAAGATTTGATCATATGTAGTAACCCTTTTGATTTCTCGAATTAAATCGATGTTTTTTAAAGTAGTTTATTTTGTTGTAAACAAACTTACCTATTTTGCATCTAGTGCTTATATGGTGACAGATCAATTTATATAAGCAAGGTGTATCTTACTTAGCAGATTCTATAATCTTTAATCATCTTCAATGCAGCAACAAGAATAGCAGTAAACAAAACATAGACTAAAAAATCCAACTCTCCTTCTGCAACCATAGACTACCTTTTTTGCTGGGTCAAAATGGGTAGATTTTTTCAGCACACGTCAAAGCGGGTTAGATCGACACATAAACGCTTGTGCTTCTCTGTGTACCATATAAACGATGAATATCTAATAATACATTAATATGTTGCAAAGTAAATAAAATGAGTGACAGAATGCACTCATGAAGTGATTATGCCTCTAATAACGTTAGTGCATACCCACTCGATCAACAAGCACTACACCAATTCAAATATTTCTGCAAGTTCATCTGGATAACCACCAAAGAAACAAGAGGTGCATGACATACAATGCTAAACGGGTCAAAGTTTTACAAGTCACAAACAAGTTTTACTACAACCTATAACGAAATAAGCTAATATCAGTCTTGGCAAACAAGTCATTCAAGATGCGAATTTTTTGTTTAAACATTTATCGTCTCAATCTATTCTTTCTTGTGCTTACTCTTTTTTTTAGTCGTTCTTCTTCATGCAATTACATCAACTTCTACCATTCTTCCTATATTTAGTCACTCGTTGGAGACTTCCTTTTCAACTTGCCCCTTCCTATATGAGCAATAAAGATTAACAAATTCAGAGGATGATGGTAACAAAGGTGGAAACATATATTTAATTGCCGTTTAATAACTGACAAAATTAGTTTTCTGTCAATTATAAAGATTGACACATTCACGAAGTGCCTTGGCATGTACACAACTCATACCTGTGATCTACGTTTACTTGTATTTTTCGACTATATTTTTCTTCTAAATTTCATTAGCTTTTGGTTTCCATATATGGTGCTACAACTATGAAAGAATTTCACAATTTGCAAATAAATGACGAAGAACATACATACCAGAGTTTCAAAGTGTGTGGCGCAAGGAAATATGATCACTATTGTCAAACCAAAGATACCTTAGAGAAGGTATATTAAACACAGAACGGGTAACAACTTGCTGGCTAAAGGGACAACCCGTCAGTTTTAGCTTTCTTAATTTTGGGCACCCTTCTGACAACTTCACAAGTCCTGCATCAGAATTTCCTATACGAGTAAGAGACAAAGACCTCAAATTAGCACCATACTTCCCGATATATTCCAAACCCACATCCGACAATCCTCCATGCCAGAGACTGATATCTAGCCTTTCGAGTTTTCTGCAACCCATTAGCATAGCCAGAATCCCATTGTCTAGTGGTGTCCCATGTTCCTTAACCAACTCCATACGGAATTTACAGAGATTCTTTAAATGAGTTCCCACAAACTCGATAGCTTCATTTGAAATATCTCTGAGTCTGACCACTAAACACACCAAATTAGTACATCCTTCTGCGAGAGCAATCAGTCCCCTCCCAGTTGCAAACCCAAAATGGTTAAGTTTGCGCAATTTCTTGCAAAACTGGCCAGTAACTTGCATTCCCCTATCTCCACTGTCTCCACCGACATCCCCGGTAGTTAGAACTTCCAAATTAGGACACCTATTAAACAATAAACACAGGCGATCTTCATCCAAATCTACAAATGCAAGTTTCAATTTCCTTATCTGATTCAGTAAAGGGAGTACACTCGAATATTGTGTTATGGACAATTCCATACTACAAAAAGAACGTATATTAGGGGGAAACTGGAAACCAACAAGCTCACTCTCACTCTCCTCATCAAAGACACGTCCACCACCAAACTGTTCCAACCTAACAGCATATCTAAAGGCATCTCTTAGTTTACTTAGATAGCACTCTCCAATCTTCAACGAAATTAAAGAGTTACAACAGTTTTTTGCAAGAAGTGTAAGATCTTCTACATTAGAAATATCCGTATACGTAACTTGTAACTTTTCCAAAACCTTGCTATTCAATGCCAATTGATGTAACCAAGTGGCGTCGTTCACATTAACAAAATAAGAATATCCGGTACCTTGTTTATTGATTATCTTTACCCTTTTTGGAACACAACGACACACAATAAACCAACAATACTTAGAGATATGCATTAATCCATCTGCCGAAAACCCTTTTACACTTCTTAATCATCAAACTCCTTAAATTCTTACCACTTGTTCTCGCCAATTTTTGAGATCTTCATCATGAACAAGTAGACGACGGATATGAAGTTCTTTTAAATAGCTAAACCCGAGAGCTACTTGTTCAATCCATGGGGTGATTCCCATATCATGATAAGTTGTTTTTCTAGAATCATACGGGGACCTTTCAGTGTTAACGACTCTATAAATGGGAATCTTTTACTTAAAGAGGCAGGGTTTGGGTCATAAAGTGTGTGGACAGTTACGCGCTTACGCGTAATGCCATCAGTTGCTTAACACTTACGGGAAACTAAGGAAACAGAGTTTCGGTCCTCGGGATTGTGTATATAAGGTATAACTAAGTCAATAACTTGCTCACCCACTTCAGTTTTTAGGGCTCGGGTTTCGGAGTGTTTTTGGTGGGTGCCATTAAGGTTTTAAAATTCAACTAACCCTGTATATATATATATATATATATATATATATATATATATATATATATATATATATAGTGTATCTTTATTTTCAGAACCCTGTTAAGTGCGGGAACTGCGAGAACTCTAATTTTGCATTAGAAAACATGCATGTTCATATAAAACATGTATGTTTTCTTACATACACCTTAATACACATACATGCATAACATACATGTTCAAATAAAAACCTGTTAAGTGCAACAAATCAATGCAAAATGGTTTTATTTTTAGAACCCTGTTAAGTGCGGGAACTGCGAGAACTCCAATTATGCATTAGAAAACATGCATGTTCATATAAAACATGTATGTTTTCTTACATACACCTTAATACGCATGCATGCGTATTAAGGTGTATGTAAGAAAACATACATGTTTTATATGAACATGCATGTTTTCTAATGCAAAATTGGAGTTCTCGCAGTTCCCGCACTTAACAGAGTTCTGAAAATAAAGCCCCCCTATATATATATATATATATATATAGGGGGACTTTCATTTCAGAACCATCTTATCTGCGAGAACTGACAGAACCACCAAAAATATACATGCATGCCTTTTAAAATAAAATAAAAATACACGCAAATCATCAATAATCGTAAGTATCCACCTATGTTCTTCAATATCATCATGAACTCATCCTCTTTTTTCACAAAACCTTACACACGGCCGCAATATTTTCGTTGCACGCCTTATAAAAACATACATGCACACCTTCAAAGAAAAATTTTGTATTTCTAATTTCTTATCAAATTCTTTAGAACAACCATGTTTTTTTAAAAACATATATGTTGTTTTTAGAACAAATGTGCAATAATACAATTATTGAAGGCGTGCATGTATGTTTTTTGTGGTTCTTTCAGTTCTCGCAGATAAGATGGTTCTGAAATGAAAGTCCCACTATATATATATATATATATATATATATATATATATATATATATATATATATATATATATATATATATATATATATATATATATATATATATATATATATACTAGTTGTCGAAGCCCACCCACCTGGGCGGGCATGAATTATAAGACCTCCCGGGCATATAAGCCCGTTTCAGGCGGGCATGTCTTATAATTATTGTTGGCATATTTTAATATAGTGAAAGAAGGGTAGTAGAAAAAAGGTTGAAAATTGTACATGGTGAAAGAAAGGGTTGTACCCATGTTGCAACCTCTAATTTACATTAACCAATTATTGTGCTTTATTATTAACACAATGTTACCATAGTTTTATCCATCTTTTTCTTTATTACTTCTATTAAGCATAATCATTGACAATACATACCTTTAAATGTAACTCCTCAATGTTACTCATACTTTTAAATGTAACTCCTCAATGTTACTCATATTATTGTACAGTATAACATAAATATCATGCTTAATAAAGTAAACTAAATGTATGATAAACATGATTGAAAGGACCCATTTCGAGTATACATTATTCAGAAAACATAATAAATTAAGAAGCGCATATCAGTATACATTCCATCGTAAATTTTGTGTGCTTCCAATACAATACAAAATAAATAATTGCTAGTGGTTTGAAGTGAAAATAACTAAAAATTTACATTGTTCTGAATCTAAAACTACAACTTAATGATCCTAGATTGCTAGTAAAAAAGGTTCACAAGTAACATCATTTGATATATTGTAAAACGCAATAAGCCAGAAATTTGACCACCCTTAAAGCTATATTTGTTCTTAAAAAATACAGTGTTGTTCCAGCTATGTTGGTAACTATTGCCCTCACACTCTGCAAGCTAAATCATATATACGCTCAATGAGCTAGAAATTATTATATTTTGAGTAACTGAGTTTCCTATGGTTCCTTACTCCATGAGTTAAGTAGACAAGATTTCCCAACATTTGGCAGACCAATAATTGCGATCTGCAAATAGCAATACATAGGTAAGAAAATATTAGACTTACACTACATGTATATACATTATACATACATGTGCTTAATCTAAAAAAAAAGTATGCATCATCCAAGAACAATATCCAATGGGTTCTTAGTTGCCGCTAACTGATATTTATATTTCAATCCATAAAAGTAATTGCTTAGAAATTAGAGGAAGGATTTAAAGTTGCCTCCAAATGCAGCAACAAAATCTTCCATCTGTGCACTCCAACTGAATCCACTAATTGAATCATATACCCCTCCATAATTTAGAGTTTAAGCTGCTTAAAAGGTGGGGGAGTAAAAATAGAGCTTTCATGTAATTGTGAGTCACTATTCAGACCACCATTCACAGATGGTTAAAGTTTCCTGAATAAGTAAAAATAGATCTTTAAGAGGCTTTGTTAGCATTGATTTTATGCTAGTTAGGAAGTGATGGTCATTTGACATAAATCAAAGTGTTATGTATAATATGTAGTTTAGTTGTGGGCTAGAAGTATTAGTCTAGTTTGTGTTCAATATGTATAAGTGTAATACATATTCTAAGCCTACATTTGGTCCAATGTAAAAGCCTTCCATGCCCACTAGGATGGCTGAGAATTCGAACAAAACCACACATACTCTCTCATTTTGTAAAGTGTGTCTCATAGTTAGAAAGAGAGTGTGTGTGTGTGTTTTCCCTCATAGTCTTTGTATTATTATCTTCACTAGTTAATAATCATTCGACTAGAAATATATGCCATACGATCCACATACTTATCTTGTTCTTAAAGTATTTGTGAGTCATCCTCTTAGTTGTGTCGTGACTTGTGTGTGATAAAGAAGGAGCTTCGGTGTTCATTCCAAGTGAAGATCGAGGTGTTACAAGTGGTATACAAGAGCCTAGCTTTAAGGTAGGAGTATCTTTATTTTTGTGTTTGATCCTAAAGATTAAAACACCCATTGTTATTTTTTCTTTCACTAGAAAAATAACACTTTGTGTTTTTGTCCCATTCGATCCACACAAAAATCAAGTTTAGTTGTGTTTGTTTTGTGGTTTTACGCTCGGTTCCTGTGAACTTCACTAGTTTTTCACTCACAACGTTGCAAGAAAGAATAGATATTGGTTTATTCTTAGTTTCTTGGATCGATTCAATCATAAATCTTGTATAAGATTTATGTTTTTGGTTGGTTTGGTGAATTATTGAATTATTAGAGTTAGTGAAAAGTTAGTCAAAGTTGGTGAGTTGGTGAAGAAAAGGCATGCAAGAAGTATGGGCTTGACAGTGGGTTAGTAAGGGAAAAGGACAAATAGTTGGTAGAAAACTGCAGCTTATCGGAATTGCCTTCGTCAGCCATCTTATCGGAATTCAAAGAAAACCAACGAATTTTCGGAATTCAGAATTTCTATTGGAATTGAGTTCTGTCGGAATTGAGTTTCTGTCGGAATTGAGTTTTTGTCGAAATTGAATTCCTGCAGTTTTGTCTAAATTGAATTTCAAAGTTAGATAACTTTTAAGGATTTGATTCGAACGTAATTTCGTCAACTCGAAAGTGAACTCGGTATTTTTACTCTTGTATAAAAGTGTAAAATACTTCGACAAACGGATATCTACTCTCTTGTATAAGAGTGTTAGATTTTTTATATAAATTACAAATTTATATAAATTAGATATATTTCTATCTAAATTGATATTTTGCCATAATTTGTATAAATTTTGGTGGAATTAAAATTTCTATAGAAATTGTCGTATTTACCTAAATTGTAATTTACGTAACTTTTGTCGAAATTGTAAACTTTTGACTTTGTCTTAATTATACTCTAATCAAATTTGGGTAAAGTTATTTAAATTTGTTTCATTCATCTAAACCTACAACTTCATCGATCATCATCAACAAACCAAAGCCTCACATCAACAACCAAGTTCAACCGTCAACAACAACAACTCCTATTTTGTTGCAATGATCCTCAATCCACTTTATCATACACAAATTTCAAAGATGACTACACAACAAGACATTCATGCCGCAGGTTCAGAAAACCGTCCTCCAATGTTAGAAAAAGGTGGTTATCTTCCATGGACGAGTCGTATGAAAAGATACATGAGAACCAAGCCTCAAGGACAAGGTAGACTCTTGATCAAATCCATCGAGGAAGGTCCATTCAAGCCTCGTGAGATTGAAGCAACAGCTGGAAATCCAACTGCTGATCCTCCCGTTAAACCAACATACAAAATCCAAGAGGAAGCGGATTATACGGCAGATGATTGGAAGCAAATTGAAGCTGATGACTTGGTAATGCACTTAATCCAACTCGGTTTACCACGAGAAATATTTTGTGATGTAGATAGTTGTGAAACTGCCTATGACATGTGGGATCGAGTTAGACGCCTTTGCTATGGTACAGAAATTGGCAAACAAGACATGGAAAACAAGCTTCTGACTGAATGGGAGAAGTTCACATCCACTCCAGCTGAACAGATTGAATCTTACTACACACGGTTTTGTACTCTAATGAATGAGTTGATCAGACACAATTTGGCACCTAAACAAATTGTTCAAAACATCAAGTTCATCAACAACCTTCCAGAAGAATGGGGACGATATGTCACTATTGTCAACCAAACTAAGAATCTTCACGAGGTGAACTATGATCAGCTCTATGACTTCCTAAAACAAAACCAAACAGAGGCAAACGAAGTCAGAAAAGAGAAACAAGCAAAACAACAAGATCCTCTTGCACTCATTGTCCACACACCTACACCTGCAACAGTTAATACACAACCTTCATCACCTTCATCCCAACAATTCATGCAACAACAATACAACTCTCAAACACCGTTCTACCCACAACAACAACATGTAATCCCACAACAACAATACCCGCAACTCCAAGAACCCGATCTCAATGATCAAGATGAGTCAACTGCTGCTTTGACTCAAGCTTTTGCTTACCTAACAAAAGCATTCCAAGGACGCTACTCCACACCCACCAACAACAATCAACGAATCTCATCGAACACTCGCAACAAGCAAATTGCACAGCCAAGTTTCAACATGGGTCAGCAAGGACAGATGGTTGTGGGATATGGGAATCAGCAGGGATATGCTCCTCGATATCAGTTGGGTAATCAGAATACAGGGCAGTATGTTGGTAATCAGATGGGTCAGTATGCAGGGAATCAGATGGGTACAGCTGTTGGTAATCAAAGGGTACATAATGCTGGGAATCAGTTTGGGAATGTTGCTGCTCAGGGAGCTGGGAATGTGAATCAGGGTAATGGGATGAAATGCTTCAACTGTCAGGGTACTGGTCACATGGCTATGAACTGTCCCAACAAGCCGAATAAGAGGGATCCAGCGTATTTGCAGAAAGCATTAATGTTGGCACAGAAGGAAATGGCTGGGCTTCAGTTGAGTGCAGAAGAGAATGACTTCATGGCTATTATGGATAATTCAGAAGATCAAGAGGACATCGATGCAAACTGCATTTTCATGGCTAATCTCCAGGAGGCAAAGTACGACACTGACTCGGAATCACCTCCTGATTTTAACACCAATGCGGTTTCTGAGGTACAACCATATGCTACATGTCAAAATAATGAAATGTTTGATATGTCACCTCAAAATGAACAGCATACTGAGACTCCTGATCTCACTTACGATACATATATGGACGAACCAAGTTGTAGCAATACTAATTTGGTAACTCCAGATATGGATCCTAATGGAGACTTTAAGTCATAGCTTACTGAGAATGATGAGGAAACACGTGCTATGTTTGAATCATTATTGCATAATTGTAGTATTGAGAATGAAAAGGTCAAAAAGATCAATCGCGATGTTAAGGCCGTGAATGAAAAATTGACCACTGAGCTTGAGAGTTATAAGGAAAATGCAAGAGCTTTTGATTTTAATAACAAACGACAGTCAGAACTTGAAGTTAGTTTAAGAGATTCTGAGTTAAGAGAAAAACATTTGCAAATTAAATTTGACACCCTAGATGTTAATTTGAATAAGCAAATCAAATCTTTAAACAAGGAAATTTCTGAATTAACCAACCACCTTTCTAAACAAAAATCAACTTATTCTAATCTTGAAAAAGAAAAGAAGGAGTTGAATGAAAGGTTTTCAAAACGTGAAAAGGATCTTCAAAAAGAGATCACTAACAAAAAGGAAACCATTGCAAAGTTGGAAGAGTTACTTGTAAAAATGGGCCATTCTGCACAAACGGTTAATATGTTAATAAACGATCAAAACCCGATTTTACATACCTTAAAGAAAATGGCTCTTGGTTGTGAAAAACCTTATAACTTCAAGAAAGCTCAAAAACCACAGAATGTGCTTTTCAATGGTAATTTAATAAATGCTATCCATGACCCTCCTGCGGGCCATGATTCTAGTGAGACGATTAAGCTTTCAGAAGAGTGTAGAATCAAAATGCGACAACTGAATAGAGAAATAAAACCCATTGACTATAATGAAGTTAACAAACTTGCTGGGGTTCATCTTGTTCAAAAAGAGTCACCTCTGTTTTTTCAAAAACTAGTGGCATTCACAAAAAGTATATTTGCTTCAAAATATCTGCCTAACATCGAACAAATGGCTTCTAAAAACACTTATGATTCAAGTGCAGCTAGACTATATTTGGTAGATCTTAAGCAGAGAATTGAAACACTTCAACGTAATGTGGATTCCAAGACAAATAATCAAAAATTTGAATGGTTTCCAGGTGTTCAGGATGAAATTAAAAAGATCTTTAAAACAGAAATTAATCCACATATTGCTGCAATCTATGCGGTTGTTCAAAATGTGGAAAATAATCTTTTGAAAGAGTCAGCAGAATTTATTAAGGACCACAAATCCTTAGTGAAGGAAGCTAATGAATACTTGGAACGCATAAAGGTTTTGGAACAATATAATGACTCTCTCTCCTTCGAAGCTCTATCGACTGATATTATGTCTATTATTTACCAAACATATTCTGTGGAAGATGATGAAAGACTTCGGGATGAGACTTCTGAAATTGTTTTAAAATATGAAAAAGCATTTGCCAAGATTGAAAAACAAAATGTAACATATTTTAAACAACTTGATAAGAAAAAGGAAGAATGCAAATATGAAAAATTGTCTTATGAGCGCTCTTACAAAAACATGAAGGATCAAATTGATCTTCTGAAGTCTCAACTCGAAAGTCAAAAAGGGAAGGGAGAGGAAACTAAGGGTACTGCACCATTAACCCCCTTGCCTAGTGAGAAACAAAAAGGGAAAGCTGTTGTCGAACTATCGAATGTAATAGCACCTGGCCTTTATAGGATTAGTCCCACTACTGCATCTGCCTCTACATCTAAAACATATAGGGCGATAGATAAAAGTAACAAGGATAATCCAAACGAGTCTAGGAATGATACAACAACATCTCAGGACAACAACATAAATTCTAATGAGTGTGCCTTACCTTCTACAGGATTAGAAAGCAACTCTAGGAGCAAAAGACAGTCTAGGAGCAACAACAAGAAACCTAGTGTCTCACCTATTTTTGAGAGTGCATGCAAGAAAGTAGAAGAACACCCTAGGAATTTACCGCTTTCCAAGAAGAAACATGTATCATCTAGTTGTAATGTTAAGACTCCTGTTTCTAATGCATGTAATGATTCTGATTGTTTAATGCAAAATAAATCCTTGTCTAAAAATGCGTGTGATAATAATGTTTCTAATAATGTGAAAAAGAATGATATGCCTGAACAGAAAAAGATTCCTTCAGTAACTAGGGCTAAGTCTAGATATATTCGAAGACTTACTACAAAAGCTAGGAAAACCACTAGCAGCCTATTACCTAAGGATCACACCAAGTTTTGTGAATGGAAACCAACGGGTAGAAAGTTTGCACTTAAGAATGGCACAGTAGAAATAGTTCCTAATGCATCTAAGGAAACCATATCTAAGTGTGATTCACCTGTTACATCTAACCCCTTGGAACCAAATGTTAAACGGTTTCCATATACAAAAACATCTGTTCTTCGCAGGTCATTGAAATTTGTCTTTGGATCGTCGACTCGGGTTGCTCCAAGCACATGACGGGGAATTTGAAGCTGCTGATCAATTTTGTGTGGCAGTTCATGGGGACTGTACGGTTTGGGAATGATCATGTTGCAGCTATTCTGGGTTATGGATATCTTCGGTTTGGGAACTACTTGATTACTCGGGTTTACTATGTCGAAGGCTTGGGACACAATCTGTTCTCAGTCGGACAGTTTTGGGATGCTGATTTAGAGGTTGCATTTAGGAGAAACACTTGCTTTGTAAACAATTTGGTTGGGAATGATCTCTTAATTGGGAATCGTGGCACCAATCTCTATGCCATCGACATAAAGCAAATGGCCTCTTCATCACCAATTTGTCTCATGACCAGGGCAGGCGAAACAAAATCCTGGTTGTGGCATAGACGTTTGTCCCATCTGAACTTTGACACCATAAACAAGCTTGCCAAAGACAACATCGTCTTCGGTCTTCCAAAATTCAAATACACCAAAGAACACTTATGTCCATCATGTGAGCAAGGAAAAAGCAAAAAGGAAACATACAAACCTAAACCCGTACCTAGTTCGGTTGATAGGTTACATTTGTTACATATGGACTTATGTGGCCCAATGAGAGTTCAAAGCATTAATGGGAAGAAGTATATTCTTGTAGTTTTTGATGACTATTCAAGATATACATGGGTAAAGTTTTTGAGGTCAAAAGACGAAGCACTAGGCACCATCATCACCTTTCTAAAGCGTATTCAAGTTCTACTTCAAGCTCCAGTTAGGATAGTAAGAACTGACAATGGCACGGAATTCCTTAATCAGGAGTTAAGAACATTCATTGAAGAAACTGGTATTACACACCAGACATCCGCTGTTAGAACTCCACAGCAGAATGGAGTAGTTGAAAGAAGAAATAGAACTCTTGTGGAAGCTGCTCGCACATTGCTGATCTATTCTAGTGCACCGTTATTCTTATGGGCTGATGCTGTCTCCACTGCTTGTTTTACTTAAAACCGATCCCTAATCCATCCAATATTCAATAAAATCCCATATGAACTCATCAACAAACGAAAACCCGATATCTCTTACCTTCATGTATTTGGTGCTTTATGTTATCCAACAAATGACAGAGAAGATTTGGGGAAGTTGAAAGCTAAGGGTGATATTGGAATCTTCATTGGTTATTCAGAAAACTCGAGGGCATACAGGGTGTATAACAGGAGAACGAAAAAGGTTATGGAGACGATGAATGTGAAGTTTGATGAAATTTCACAAATGGCTTCTGAGAGGAAAACTCGAGGGCATTCAAGGTGTATAATAGGAGAATAAAACCCGAGCTTAACCCGATGGCTTCTAATCATATCGGATTAGGACCCGCACCTCAAAGTCAAACTTCTGGACATATCAGTTCAGGACTCGTACCCCAAGGAGCTCAATCAATTCCCACGGATAAACCAACATCTCAAGAACTGGAAAACTTTTTCGAGTTTATGTATGATGATTACTTTGGTGGCGCTTCGACAAATGCATCTCAACAACATTCCGCTGCACCCGCTCAACCTCAACCACAACCACCACCTCCACCAATTCAAGATGCATCAACAACATTCAAAGCTGATGCACCAACTCCATCCACATCATCTATATGCACTCCTCCATCTCCAAGAATTGAGATTGTTTTACCAAGAATTGATGAGCAAGAACAAAACAATGAGGTGTTAGAAGGAGAAGTATTTGAAAACCCATTTGCTACAGATTCGGCTCAATCATCTTCTGGGTTACATGAACCATCTAACACACGTTCAAGTCCAAGGTACCCTTCAACGTTACAGTGGACAAAAGACCATCCAATAGAACAAGTTATTGGTGAACCCTCAAGGCCAATTCAGACGAGAAAACAACTGAACACCGATTGCGACTTGTGCATCTATGTCTGCTCAGTCAGTCTCATAGAACCTAAGAACATTCGAGAAGCAATGGCAGAAAATGCTTGGATTGAAGCGATGCAGGAAGAACTTCTCCAATTTCACTTACATGACACATGGGATTTAGTTCCAAGACCATTTGACAAACTAGTCATTGATCTTAAGTGGTTATGGAAGAACAAAAAAGGATGAAGAGATGACTGTAATTCGTAACAAAGCTCGTCTAGTGGCAAAGGGATACAAACAGGAAGAAGGGATAGATTTTGAAGAGTCATTCGCGCCGGTTGCAAGGCTTGAGGCAGTCAGGATTTTCTTAGCATATGCGGCTCACAAGAACATCACGGTTTATCAGATGGACATCAAGACGGCTTTCTTGAATGGAACTCAGAAAGAAGAAGTGTACATGAGTCAACCAGACGGATTCGTTGACAAAGATCATCCAGAATACGTCTACAAGCTAAAGAAAGCAATCTATGGTTTGAAACAAGCCCCACGGGCATGGTATGACGAGTTATCATCTTTCTTGTTGTCAAATAATTTCACCAAAGGAACAATTGATCCGACCTTGTTTACAAGAAAATACAAAAATGACATTTTGATTGTTCAGATTTACGTGGACGACATAATATTTGGGTCCACTAATCCGCAACATTCAAAACATTTTGAAAATCTCATGAAAAGCAAATTTGAAATGTCCATGATGGGTGAATTAAAATTCTTTTTAGGCTTACAAATTCATCAATCCCCACGTGGAATTTTTCTAAATCAAGCTAAATATACAATTGAGATTTTGAAAAAACATTGAATGGAAAATTGTGACTCTGTTGGTACTCCAATGGTCACTTCACCCAAAATAGGCGCTGACTTATATGGGAAACCCATGGATCCGAAGAAATATCGGAGCATGATTGGGTCTCTCATGTACTTAACTGCAAGCCGACCAGATATTCATTTTGCTGTTTGTTTACTTGCACGGTTTCAGGCAAGGCCTACCGAACTTCACCTCCAAGAGGTTAAACGGATCTTTCGGTACCTTCGAAGAACCATTAACATGGGACTTTGGTATCCGAAGGATTCGGAGTTTACACTAATAGCATTTTCAGATGCAGACCATGCCGGTTGCCAAGTTACAGCAAAGAGTACATCAGGCGGAGCGCAATTTCTGGGAGAAAAGCTAGTAGGCTGTTCCTCAAGGAAACAAGACTGCACTACACGAGTATGTGTCTCTATCTGCGTGTTGTGCCCAAGTCCTATGGATGAGGACACAACTCACAGATTATGGTTTCTCTTTCAACCGCATACCTTTGTATTGCGATTCAAAAAGTGCCATAGCCATCTCGTGCAACCCAGTGCAACACTCGAAGACCAAGCATATTAGAGTCCGCTACCACTTCATAAAGGAACACGTTGAAGAGGGTACTGTTGAATTATTTTTCGTGAAGACTGAATACCAACTCGCCGATCTATTTACTAAAGCCCTCCCAAAAGAGCGGTTTGAAAACTTAGTTCATCGAATTGGAATGCGAAGCCTAACTCCCGAAGAGTTAGAACGTCTTCTCGAATCTTCTTGATTTATATCATCAAGCTTCGCATGTAAATATTTTTGTAAATATATACTTGTTAAACTCTATACTGTAAATATAGAAAAATTTCAAAAAGCCATAAAAAATATAAAACACAAAAACCAAAAATATGCTTCTCACGAAATGTCTCTCGTATAATCGATATTCTGTACGTACCTAGAAATGTCATTCAACAATGATACGGGCATGTACAGATGCTTGAGCGAGAGTTATTTTTTATGTTTTTCTAAAACATGTCGTTTCTCAAATTTCTAATCAGACGACTTTCGTGCATTTCAGTACGGAACTCGAGCTACATTGATGACTTCTGATTATTTCTAATCAGGACTCGCAATGTTAATGGCAAAAAGCAAAAATCGTGAGCACTTAATCAAAATTGTTTCGAAAAGATTTTTCCAAGTCTTCCAATAAAGTTTGTGCTCACATCAACTCCCTCTAAGACCCTTAAATGCTTTTAAACTCAAACGTTTAATTATATGCTTTGTTTAAGGGGGAGTATCCAAAAACAAAATGTTCCACGTTTCATGCTCAAATCCATCTTGTTCTCCAAAATGTTTTGCTTTTCATCAGTTGATATCAAAAATATCACTGCATGCTATTTTTGAGGGGGAGAAGATGAGATTAAAATGTGATCAAAAAGTTTTTGTGGTTTGAATCTCAAGACTCAGTGATAACCCTCGAATTGACGAAATCAAATGTCCGTTATCGAAAAGACATGTCCTGGACGGGTAATAACTTCAAGCTGGTTTACCAGTGATGTAAGCGTGTCTCGCAAAGGACTTGTCTGAGTAGAATGTACCAATTCGAGAGATGATCATTGAATATGACCGGGACGGGTAATAATTTCAAGCTAGTTTATCTAGTGATGTAAGCGTGTCTCGCGAAGGTCATATTCATTGAAAATCGATCAATTCAAATGTGCGAACTCTACCCAACATGTGCAATTTATTTCAAAAATGCATGAGCACATGTGAAGGGGGAGTGTTTCAAAAATGCAAAACTCTCAATGTGTTATCTAAATGTGTTTTCTCATAAACACGTTGAGAGATTTTCAAAAGGTTTCATGGTATGTGATCGATAATCTAGGATAATCATGGAGCAATAAGGTGATTATGGTTAGGTTATGTCCTATGATCTGCCAGAACCGGAGGGATCTACCCAAGGACAACTCCAATAGATTAGAATTAGAAGTCCTTAGGTAAGATTGAAAAAAGGAGTATAATGAGAAAGGAGAAAGAAGGGGTTGAAGAATGAAAAAGAAAAGTTTAATGAAAGGGTGAAAAGAAATAGCCCTCCATGAAAACTTAGGTCAGAAACCAGGTCAATACATCTGCTATCGGTACTTACTAAGGTGATACTGATATTGAAGACAAGACGTCATGGACCCAGTGACGCATTTGCACCACCCCTCCTATCCACTCAGATATCTCTTAAAAGATATTTGTTTCATTTCTCACGGAGAACACTACATAATCTATCGACCTCTCACCCCGAGATGTGTTGATATTGAAAAGGTGGCACTCTGCTCCATGCCTCTGACGACTAAAACCAAAACGCACATAATTGAGTCTAGAGACATGAGATTCATCAAAAGATCTCTTAGGAACACTTCCTATGCAATACACTTGTGTTCATCAAAAGGATGCAAGTTGTATGAGTCTTAATGAGATCTAAGGATCTTGCCTCACGACTTGATGGCCGCTGGACGAATTATTCCTAACTGTCTTATGCAGGTACCGATGAAAGTCCATCCACCATCATCATCTACAACGACGAAGCATCTGGACAGAAGATTTAGATCAAGGCAAGGAAGACCAAAAGACAATTCTTTGAAGATCATAGTGCATGAAGGAACAACGAATGAAGAATATTATACATTGACACTCGAAGTTCAAGACGTCAAATGCAAAAGACCAATCACGGGAGCATCATTGAAATGACCATCCCTTAGGGGGAGATTGTTAGCATTGATTTTATGCTAGTTAGGAAGTGATGGTCATTTGACATCTTAAATCAAAGTGTTATGTATAATATGTAGTTTAGTTGTGGGCTAGAAGTATTAGTCTAGTTTGTGTTCAATATGTATAAGTGTAATACATATTCTAAGCCCACATTTGGTCCAATGTAAAAGCCTTCCAAGCCCACTTGGATGGCTGAGAATTCGAACAAAACCACACACACTCTCTCATTTTGTAAAGTGTCTCATAATTAGAAAGAGAGTGTTTGTGTGTTTTCCCTCATATTCTTTGTATTATTATCTTCACTAGTTAATAATCATTCGACTAGAAATATATGCCATAAGATCCACTGATGCGTGGTTTTGCGACCTTACAACAGGTTTTACCTCTCAAGGGATCTCAAGAGGCTTACAACCCCACCAGGCAGTGTACCTGACCGATGTAGTTTAGTGTAGTGGTAAGTACGGGGGATTGATCATTCTCCACAGGGAATAGTGTCGTTAGGATTGAAAAACTACTCTAATAGGTCTAGGGCTGAGAGAAGATTCTTTTTTATGTTTTTATAATTTTATGAAAGCAAGTAAAATCTCGGGTTTGAAAGAGTGGGCGGAATTAGTTGCTAATCAACTAACCCAAATAACTACGAATGCAAATAAAATAAAATAACTGAAAATGAAAAGGTGGTGAAACTTATATGGAGAGAAATGTGTTTACTTAGATTTCCTTACTCCCTAACTATCTTTTACCGGTTGATTAGTGTATATTAATCGCGGGGATGACGGGTGTATTCCTTAATACCAATCGTGGGGTGGCGTACGTACTTCCCCAACTCTACAAGCTCCTACTTCACTCCTATGTCGAGCCGGCTAGGAAGCTCCTAACATGGGATCACTAGAATTCGCTTGTGCATTAAATACAACCATAAAAACCTTAGTACGCATTGGTTCATGCTTCTTAAGACGTTCACGCAAGTTACCGAATAGGAGGTTAGCCAGTTTTCTTAAGCCTAACATAGATAAACAATCATCCAATAAAACTAATAACACACTAATAACCAATAATCAATAGCTAGGTTTCATTAGATCTAAGCAAACACAAAGAAAACCTAGCCTAGCATGTTAAACAAAAGACAAGAACAAGATAGAATCAAACAACACATAGACATATTGAATGATTAATTGATAACTTATCTTCAATGTAACATGGAAGATCTCAAGGCAAAAAGCCTTGAAAAAGCTGCTAAAATCGTCTTAGGGTTTCCTCCCAAAAGGTTGCACACAAAGTTCCACACTAATGACAAAAAATTGCAAAACTATATATAGAGTATAAGGTCTGACGGCGTCACGTTGTAGATCCTGACGCCGTCACCCTCGCCGCTTTTAGGGTTCCCGGATGGCCTTCCTGACGCCGTCCCTCTTTAGACCTCCAAAATCCGCTCTGGCTTATCAAGGCTTGACGCCGTCAGATTAGTGCTTGACGCCGTCCCTCTTTAGCTTAAGCCGTGACGACCTTGACCACTTCAAAGGGTGACGCCGTCATATTTTTCATGCAAAATTCTCTGGCTTATCATGAGTAATTTTCATATCCACCACTTTTGCCAAGCCATGACGCCGTCTGGACCAATTCCTGACGCCGCCAAAGGTACTTTCCAGCGTAATTTTGAGACTTTGTCGTTTTCTTCACTTTTATGCTCCAAAAATGTCCAAAATGCTTCCTTTTCCAGATTTCTTCTCCAAAGTACCTAAAATGACAAAAGGAACGATTTAGGGCAATATTTGATCAAATAAATACGATTTAGGGCTTAAATGACCCCCTAAAAGCGGTACACTTTTCGCTTCATCAAATACCCTTACACTTGAGATTTGCTTGTCCTCAAGCAAATGCGCTTTTATTCTAATCAAAATACAAGTTAGGGGTCATTTAACACTAATATAAAAGTAATTACAACAAATAGTCGTTCCACTTTAATCATAATAAGCACGGAGATTACATACTAGCACCTCACAAGTAGTGTTTAGATACTCACATCTCTCAAGTGTCATCAAAATGAATCTCATAAATGAAAACGGATAATATCTCTCACTACCTGTCATAGCAAATAGATTACCATAGGCTTGGGAAAGGATCGAAAACCTCCTCCACTAGGCGTAAGCACCTAAGATAAACTATCAAAGAGGACTTTTAAATGGGTTATAACGTGAGGTGTAGGGATATGATAAACACGGTTTTGTTGGATAAGGGATATTTTACTGGTGGCGAGTTAAAGATCTTGATTAATTACATGTACTATACAATGCTGCTAAGCCAAGACTCGACTCAATCTTAAGCTAAAAACAAAATAACAAAAACATAAAACAAACATAAAATGAAACGGGATGGTAGTCCGTATGTTTTTTTTTTTACTTTTCTTTTTCTCATTTTTTTGTATTTTTCTTGATTTTTTCGATTTTTTTTTTTTTTTTTTTTTTTTTTGACATACACTCTTGCCCTACCATCCAAAATAATACATCATAGGGGCGTTGCATTCCCCTTACACTTGAACTTTTACATAACTTTACAATTAACTATTCTAATGACTCGAATTAAGATAATTGAAAAACTTGGAGTACTTTTTAAAATATTTAGCACATATGGGGGTAATAAATGATGTTCTTCCCCATTACTCCATTACACTAGTACTTTACCCATGAGTCCCAATCGTCCCAAAATAATATGTACAAGGATATGACTCGACTTAGCAACCATGTAATCAATTAGATAATTAACTTGGGTTTAAACAAATGTTGTCACAATAATGCACTAAAAATGAGTGCATACAAGGTAGGCTAAGGCGATTTGGGTGTACATTTAAGTGGGGTGTAACAAATTCTTCCTTTAAGTAAAATGCTTAAAGGTCGAAATGAAAAGATAGGCTCTGAGGGGTGTACTAGGGGTATCGTGTACTAAAAATGAGTACAACGCAAAGGGTGTGGGAGAATTACTTGACCAATGTAGCCAATGTAATTATAACAAAAACAAAGGTGTAAAACAATGGGTTAATCCTAATGCCTCTTATCATGTAGTAAATCTAACTACACGAATGTAGTCTCACTTGTGGCCTCGGAATGGTCCTAACGCAAGTTCTAGAATCTAAGTGCTACCGGTACACACATCATAGCATAAATGCTTTTCCTACCAATTCTAGGGGCGAACCTCACATATTTGGGGTGGAAAATTTTTTAGTGGTACGGTTTTTTGTGCTAGTCATATAACTCCTATCCGTGAGACGCTCATTAAGATCAAAGTTTCACTCCTAAATGTTGTAAAAAAATTTAAATTTGGCACTAAAATTACCCTAACAGGTATTTATCTCAGTTTTATTACACATCTACTATTAAACAAACAAAAATCAAGTGCAATTGCATTCTCTAAAGTATCGTACTTTTACCCCCCCTTACACTTAAGATGAACATTGTCCCCAATGTTCAAATAACAAATGTAAAAGTAAAAAGTAAAAGAATGAAATCAAATACTCCCCTGATTCGTTCGGTGGATAATGTGGTAACATGGTTAGATCTTCTTCCAAAGTAATGTTGAAGCTCCATGACTAATGCATCGCCATAAGCTTGATCCAACAAACATTTCCTTGTCCAAAATAACCTGTTAAACCTGAGAAAACAAACACGAAAACCTGCATAACATCGGCGGGATAAACTCTATATATAAGGATATAATGCTTGTGGAATGATAATTTTGCAGATTCCTGGAGATTATAAGTTAGAGATTTAATAAAAACTTTTTATGAAAACAAAACTTTCAAAATTTTCAGAAAATTAAACCTGACGCCGTCAGAAATGATCTGACAGAATTCTCATGTTACGTTTCCGGAAAATTTTTGGAAAAACCTATACCTTACTTCCTGGAATTCCTGCAAAACATCATTATGACTCGATACAAGCATTTGACTCAAACAAATACTAATATGTATGTTAATTTATTATTATTACGATTCATGTTCATTTGTGTTCTAATAAACCGATTTAGATTTCCCTTACACTTAACTTTTGCAAAATACCTTTATATGTAGTTAAGACGAAGTTAAAAACAAGATAAAGCATTTTCACAAATTAGTTTTGAACATGAATCAATAATAATAAAAATTAAACACACATACGGAAACAAATAAAATCAAACAAACAAATAAATAAACACACAAAGCAAATAAAGCTTGGGTTGCCTCCCAAGAAGCGCTTTTCTTTATTAACGAGTCTTGTAGCTAGACTCAAAGTCACGGGTTCTACGTTTTTCCGTTTTGCTTCTCAATTGCCTCTCTAATCATCCTAACAACCTCCATATCAACTTTGTATTTAGGTCCTAGGTTCAAACAATCTTTATAATAAAGGCTTCTCTTATTCCAAACATAGTCCATGCCTTTTTCTTTATCCTCATAATTGATGTCCTCAATCGCACCAATGTTGTCCTTGTCAAATCGAGGCACAAAACGAAATTCATTTACCCGATAAGGCATCCTATATGTGATCCTATCTATGTGATTAGAAAACTGAACCGTGCCTCTCAAACGATCATACTTTAAATTGGATGCTTCAATAAATGGCTTACCTAACACCATGCAAGATAGGCGGCAATCAACAACACTTGCCAAATCTTCTAAGATCATGAAGTTGGTGACAAAGGTAAAATTCCCAACAAGGATATGCATATCCTTAATCCTTCCAACGAAGTTGCAAACTCCGCCTGGGCACTTGGGGTCTATCCTAGGCTCAAGTGGTGTGTTTATGATCTGGCTATAAAGGCCTGAGGACATCACGTTGATTGGGGATTCACAGTCAATGTAAGCATGCTCAACGTATTGGTACCCAATCATACATGGTATCTTCACATTCCCGGGATCACCCCTCTTAATCTTTGGGTCAATTCTAACAAAAGGTGGTCGAGGGTTATCAACTAGGTTGTTATAGTAGGCAATCTCCTCCTTAGTGGGGTATTCATTGAAATAATCATCCAACCTAGGATCTACCTTCACTTCATCAATTTTCTCAATCAACTCCTCAACCGTAAGATTATTACGTTCTAAGTAATTATCTGAGTATATGGCGGTCTCTAAGTTGTTCAAGGCATAATCAAGCTCTATATCAATCATTCTACTGAGCTCTCTGAGCTCACTAATCTCATTCTCAAGTTGGCTACGCAACAAAGCTACTTCGCCAGGTGTAAGGGGTGGATTCGCGTTTTCCATAATGGCAAACTGAATAGTCAATGAAAATCTTATACGAAAAAAAGCACGAAGAAAATAGATAGACTAAAGAAAACCTAGAAAAATAAAATAAAAATCTCACTAGAAAGGAATCTAGTGAGTAGACCTATAAAATAAAAAATTCAACCTAAACAATAACTATTCCCCGGAAGCGGCGCCAAAAACTTGATGCGTGGTTTTGCGACCTTACAACAGGTTTTACCTCTCGAGGGATCTCAAGAGGCTTACAACCCCACCAGGCAGTGTACCTGACCGATGTAGTTTAGTGTAGTGGTAAGTACGGGGGATTGATCGTTCTCCACAGGGAATAGTGTCGTTAGGATTGAAAAACTACTCTAATAGGTCTAGGGGTGAGAGAAGATACTTTTTTATGTTTTTATAATTTTATGAAAGCAAGTAAAATCTCGGGTTTGAAAGACTGGGCGGAATTAGTTGCTAATCAACTAACCCAAATAACTACGAATGCAAATAAAATAAAATAACTGAAAATGAAAAGGTGGTGAAACTTATATGGAGAGAAATGTGTTTACTTAGATTTCCTTACTCCCTAACTATCTTTTACCAGTTGATTAGTGTATATTAATCGCGTGGATGACGGGTGTATTCCTTAATACCAATCGTGGGGTGGCGTACGTACTTCCCCAACTCTACAAGCTCCTACTTCACTCCTATGTCGAGCCGGCTAGGAAGCTCCTAACATGGGATCACTAGAATTCACTCGTGCATTAAATACAACCATAAAAACCTTAGTACGCATTGGTTCATGCTTCTTAAGACGTTCAAGCAAGTTACTGAATAGGAGGTTAGCCAGTTTTCTTAAGCCTAACATAGATAAACAATCATCCAATACAACTAATAACACACTAATAACCAATAATCAATAGCTAGGTTTCATTAGATCTAAGCAAACACAAAGAAAACCTAGCCTAGCATGTTAAACAAAAGACAAGAACAAGATAGAATCAAACAACACATAGACATATTGAATGATTAATTGATAACTTATCTTCAATGTAACATGGAAGATCTCAAGGTAAAAAGCCTTGAAAAAGCTGCTAAAATCGTCTTAGGGTTTCCTCCCAAAAGGTTACACAAAAAGTTCCACACTAATGACAAAAAATTGCAAAACTATATATAGAGTATAAGGTCTGACGGCGTCACGTTGTAGATCTTGACGCCATCACCTCGCAGCTTTTAGGGTTCCCGGATGGCCTTCCTGACGCCGTCCCTCTTTAGACCTCCAAAATCCGCTCTGGCTTATCAAGGCTTGACGCCGTCAGATTAGTGCTTGACGCCGTCCCTCTTTAGCTTAAGCCGTGATGACCTTGATCACTTCAAAGGGTGACGCCATCATATTTTTCATGCAAAATTCTCTGGCTTATCATGAGTAATTTTCATATCCACCACTTTTGCCAATTCCTGACGCCGTCTGGACCAATTCCTGACGCCGTCAAAGGTACTTTCCAGCGTAATTTTGAGACTTTGTCGTTTTCTTCACTTTTATGCTCCAAAAACGTCCAAAATGCTTCCTTTTCCAGATTTCTTCTCCAAAGTACCTAAAATGACAAAAGGAACGATTTAGGGCAATATTTGATCAAATAAATACGATTTAGGGCTTAAATGACCCCCTAAAAGCGGTACACTTTTTGCTTCATCATCCACATACTTCTCTTGTTCTTAAAGTATTTGTGAGTCATCCTCTTAGTTGTGTCGTGGCTTGTGTGTGATAAAGAAGGAGCTTCGGTGTTCATTCCAAGTGAAGATCGAGGTGTTACAGGCTTGTTTACCTTTGTTAGCAATGGCTTTATCAACTTCTTTTCTGGCTTGATTCTCAATATCCTGAAAGGATACAAAGAATTCCATCAACTCACCCTTCAAGATTGTTGAGTAAGGTTTAATCTATTGGAATCACAATCGGAAAAAAAGAAAACTCAATATGTAAAGATCAAAATCACATAGAAACACATATTCAGGGGGACGGGGATGCTCAAAATAAAGGTTAAACATGACTTATTAGATTAAAGAATGGGGGAAGGTGTGTGTGTTTTCTGGAGAGAGAAAGTAGAAAACAACGCACACCTTGAAATACAATGAACATCCAACCTTACTTGTTGAGACAAGTAAGGTATATATAGCATCACAAGTGACGCCCTAGTTGCTATGGGTGGGCTTCGGTTGGGCTTTGGCTCATGGGCTTTACATTACAAGCTTATTTATCTATTCTAGTCCAAAAGCCCAACACTAAAGCTCTTATACATATAACTAAATGCAATTCCCGAAAATGACAAAACTTTAAAGCTAACACAATAATATAATGTCAGTGTTTCTGGGAATATTTTGAACCTGAGAAACATTCAATAATATAATGTCATTAGATAGCAATAAGTATTGACTTCTCTAACAAATGAATAGTGAACCACCCTCATTCAGCAGTAATTAAATACATGCAATATGAAGCTTAATAGTCAATTTATTACAAACATGTTTTGTAATTATATAAAGTTGGGACTCAAAACGAATACCTATGCTTTGTCGTTTGCATGATTCTATAACGTTTCAAATTTAGGTTTTTATGCAAATGCTGCAAAGAAACTACAAAAGAATTGAGGTCGGTTTGACACTTGTTTGGTGGTGCACACATACCTCGATATGAAGGCCTCAAGGTGTTTTTGAGGTGAAGTTTCCTGATGAAGAGCCTGATGATTTTGTCTCTGCACGAACTTCAACCCTTACAGGCCCATATCTTGTAGTCTATCCGTCTGATGATTTACCTCTTCTACTGGTTGTTGTTTTCAATATAGCTCGATTCATGAGCATCAAAAACCTATTGAAAGCAAAAAACAACATCAATATTAAAAAAACAAAAATCACCATCACAAACATTTTCAAACCAATAAACCCAACGAATATGCTATCCAAAACCCCCCTAAAGTAGTACGCCATAGAAGTAATTTGCATACATCATCATGCATTATGCTAAATCCAGTAAACTTAAACTAAACGCGGATATGGGTATCCAATAAACTTATATTCAGTAGGTTTAAATTACGATGGAATTTGCTATTTTTAGTATCTGCTTATTTCAAACTGCTTATTGGACATAAAACTAAATAGATTATATATGATGCTAATATATTAACTATAGTTTCATCTTAAATAAGGAGAAGCAGTTATGCTAATGCTATTTTCTTTATGAGATCGACACTTTGCACATCAATCTGTATACACAATAATAACACTTTTTTGGGACTAATGTATGGACTTTTTTAAGATATCTATCAATCTATCATCTATGTACTAATATATCCCAAGTCTCGGCATCAAATAGAGGGTGTTTGTAGATAATATAATACGCAATATGAATTTACACAAACCTTGTTTTTTGAATGATATTATAGCCAAAGTTACTGCACAAAAGGCGCGGATCTTTTAATTATCTTTTTATACCAAACTTTAAATAAACATTACCTATCAACATAAACCATAGTAACAAAAACACAAAAATCGCAAACTTTTACCTGATTCAAGATTATGGGATGCAAGAATGAGACTGACCGGGCCGTTAGAAGCCTCACCCATCATAAATGAAGTACACCCATTGTAACAATCATGTGTCTCATTCATTCGTGGCGGTCACCCTTTAATCGCTTCCCCTGCCACAGCATTCAACCAGAGGGTCTTTAAGTTGGTGGTTTAAGAACTTCATGTTATCGGCTTATTTAAAGAAACTGAAACTTACTCTATGTATAGCGAATGGCTGCAGCAGTGTCTATTGTGAGAAAGGGATTTCCGGTTCCGGATGCAAAGATGACGATCCTTCCTTTCTCTAAATGCCTCAGAACTCTTCTACGTATATATGGTTCAACAACTTCAGCACATTCAAGCTCATTTTGCGTGAGAGCATTATCCTTGCTGCCGCACCCAACATTTCATATAGAATTGGATTCCCGTGACAGCAGATTCTGCATTAATTAATGTCAGTTTACATATGGAACATCAAAGTTCAAGCTGCAACGAAGGCGAATATCTTCTTACTTTAGCAATACATTCAAAAGGAAATACACATGCCACGATCTTTAACATCATTAGTTCACTCAAGTGATCACATTTAAGAAGTAATCAGAAATAGCAACATAGTAACAATATCAAGTTTGATAACAAAAATTGGTTTGTTTACTTTAATTTGAAATTTGAATATATGAAAGAGGATACAATCTAAAACCATTGTTTAACTATAAATCTATATCGAGGATCAGCTTTCTTAGGGTACCTCAGTACTTGTTGTTTTATAAATACTTTGAACCCTTGCAAGACGGAATATTGCCACGTTATAGATGGAGAATTAAGGGAATTGCTTATTTAAACTGCTGATGCTGTTTTACACCCATTGTAACAATCATGTGTCTCATTCATTCGTGGCGGCCACCCTTTAATCGCTTCCCCTGCCACATCATTCAACCAGAGGGTCTTTAAGTTGGTGGTTTAAGAACTTCATGCTATCGGCTTATTTAAAGAAACTGAAACTTACTCTCAATACAACGATCTTGTTTCTTGATATATTTTGTCCGGATAGGAATACTCCTTCTTTCTTTCTCTGACACCAACTTATCAATTTTGTTTCCACTGTATAGATCAGAAGTATAGTTACACCTATGCCTAAAATAGAGGTGAAGGAATTTGTGTATCAGATCAATGAAATGCTTTTAGTTATAATGGGTTCCCAAAATTCTTATTGTAATCCTCTATAAAGTATGTAGTAACTATATTTGACTCACATTCCAGCTTAGATAGTGTATTTAAATATGACTGCCATTACCATACTACAATCGTTTCATGCATCTGACCAAAGACCAGTACATAGAAAATACATATAATCTCACCCACACAGCGAGTCCACATGAAGATTGGAAAATGAATCAGCAATCCTCTTAACAGTTTTCCCAAGAGCCGTATTAATTCTCTATCTCAGGTGTGAGTAACACAAAACAATAAACAATTAAACGGATTCTGATGTTTCAATGTAATATGTACGAACCTATATATCCTTTCTCAAGGGCAGCATCTATGCCTAGACCAAAAAAAATATACCCTAGATGGACGTAGGCCTCGATGTAATTTTGGTCGATTGCAATTGATTTCTTGCAGTCAAGGATTGCTTCTGCATACTAGCAGGTCTGGATATAAGCAGCTGCCCTGAAAAAGTACCCATTCAACATAAAGTAATGTAACAAACATATTATATATAAAATGTGAACTCCAATTATTTGAGTAGATAAGTCACCTGTTGCAATAATAAATAGCTTTATCACCACCAAGTACTATAGCAGCCTTGTAATAATCAATTGCCGCATCATACAACTTTGATTGCATAGCATTGTTACCTACATGAAAATAATGTACATGAATTAAATGCAGTTAATATATCTTTTCCAAATTTTACTTCTGTTGTAAATGATGTTACTCTAATGTCACAAGGGTTGTAAAATTTATACTGTCCTGCAAGTCTTTCATTGGCATACAAAAAAGTGAGTTCCATGTTGAGACATGGATGGTATGATATATGAAGATGCAAACGTAAGAGATAATCACAAGTTCATTAAGGTTTGGCAAAAAATTACCCTGTAGACTGAAGATCTCAGCAAACCTTCTACCATCGATTTCCTTCTGGCCAGATTGTTTCATATCCTTGAATGAAACTATACCCATTGTCAGAAGCATATTATGGAAGAAAAATTATAACAACATATAATATGTTGAAACAATTGTAATTTTCAGTGACAAGTTTCATCAAAATACAGGGATAAAAAACATGTTCAATTTCATAATACCCGGCTCATGATACCTAAAATGTTGAACATCGGATGCAATTATGAACAATTGTGATTTCATCATTACAGAAATTCCTCATAACTGATACGCCCGTCCTAATAAATTAATATCATGGATCGTTAGAGAGTTAAAAATTCAAGATAATGAGCTTATGCAGAGTTGAAATTACAAGAAAAGTTTGGACCTTATCTGTGTCGACATCATGCATAATAGCATTGGTTACTTCATCATTGGTGGTTTCGCCTTCATCATTTAATGATTGACGCAGCTCTTCAATCATATAACAGGAGGGAGGGGAGGATGGAGGCAAGAATGGATCTGTGCCTCGAAAACTTGGTTGTTTTATAATTCTAAAACTATAATTCTAAAACTATAATTAAGCAAATTGGGAATGAATTCATTGATACATACCTCTTTTCATCATTAGAGTTTTGAGGAAAAGAGGCGCATGTTTTTTTTTTATGTGATCACTCAAAAGGCTATATTGTGAAACTATATTTAAGAAAAAGATATGTAAGTTTTAAAAGAGATAATTACTTGTTATCCTATATAAAGTTTGAGTTACAAAATCTCTTCAAAAAATTGTGGTGGTTCAGTGGTTAACATACCACAAAATATATGCATGGTCTAGAGTTCGAATCTCACCAAGTACAAATTTTTAACATAATTTCTGTCTGATTTTTCCTGCAGCAAGAAATGCCAAGTGGCATAGTTTATGATTATGTGGCATTTTTATGATTATGTGGCATTGCGGTGGCATTTATGTGGCATTATCTACATGTAACGCCTTATATATATATATATATATATATATATATATATATATATATATATATATATATATATATATATATATATATAAGGAGACTTTCTTGCGAGAACTATCTTATCTGCGAGAACTGACAGAACCACCAAAAACATACATGCACGCCTTTTAAAATAAAATAAAAATACATGCAAATCATCAATAATCGTAAGTATCCACCTATGTTCTTCAATATCATCATGAACTCATCCTCTTTTTTCACAAAAATCCTACACACGGCCGCAATATTGTCATTGCACGCCTTATTAACATAAATGCACACCTTCAAAGAAAAATTTTGTATTTCCAATTTCTTATCAAATTATTTAGAACAACCATGTTTTTTTTAAACATGTTGTTTTTAGAATATATGTGAAAAAGTACAATTATTGAAGGCGTGCATGTATGCTTTTGGTGGTTCTGTCAGTTCTCGCAGATAAGATGGTTCTCGCAAGAAAATCTCATAATATATATATATATATATATATATATATATATATATATATATATATATATATATATATATATATATGCAAAATGAGTGAAAAAAAGGCTAGCTAAACAGCTTAACTAACCACTTGTGAAACCCTTTTTTCTTCTTATAACAATCAATAGCATAACCTAATCACAACCCCATAATAAAAATACAACATTTATGAAACTGAACAAGATCAGATCATTGAAAATGATAGCTGATTCTGATTTTTTTTTTTTTTTTTTTTTTTTTAAGTGCAGTTTCGTATTATTTAAGAGGGGAGAATGGGAGATACTCGGAAATAAAGACAAAATGGAAACATGGATCTCTAATTATATGAAATATGAACACTTTAGCATCTTTAATTATCGGAATATTTACTTTTTAAAATGTTTGCTACAAAAATATCTTGAAAGCATCGTCGAAAACAAAATGAAATTAGATATTTACTTTTCAAAAAGTTTACTACTACAAAGATCTTTAAAATAAAATTAAAATCAGCCATAAATCTTAACTACATATATTTTAAAAGAAAACTATTAATACACATCGAAAACCGGCTTAACCCGAGATTCCTTAAACCTGGCCGGTTGACCCGTTTTTTCGACCCAACCCGTCAGGTTGACCCGGTTAAATTGACCCTATTTTTCTATCGGAATAGTTCAACCGGTTGAACCACTCGGGTCGAACCGGGTTTCAAAACATTATGTTTAATCCCTAAATTCTCAAACTTTTATTATTTTTCGTTGATAACTCATAAACTTTTTTTATCACTAAAAGTATCTGCCGCAATAAAATCTCGTTGCTATGCACGGGTACTTGTTTAGTAAACAAAAACCACCTTTTCATGAAAGTGAAAAAGTGAAAACTGAATTTCTATATAGTAAGTCTTTATGAGTTGAAAATTCAGTTTTTATTTAAGGAATTTTGTAAAATATTAAACACACAATTGTAACTGTAATTGTAAAAAGTTACTTTTTCTTAAAACTTCTCATGGAAGCCTCTTTCCATTCCGCCCAACCTTCACCATTTGTAACCCACCCAGAAACTAACCGAGCTAATATCAACGCCTTCTTTATATGATTTTGAATTTTGAAATATCTCACACATCACATGTTAATAATCGAGCAAATTTTCTTCAGGGTGGTGGTATTCCATGGTGAGTAATAATACCGTTTGGGTTTTGTTAAACACAACCCTATGGGTTATGTATAAGCCTTCTATAAATATAAAATTAACATTTACTGAACACTTAATGAACTCTAAACATTCCATAATTAACATCACTTACCTCTTTTATAATGATTAAAAATATATAATTATGGAATATATGAGTTCATTAATTGCCATTTTTATAAATTTTGAATGCGTACACACAACCCAACCCTATGGGTTGTGTTTAACAAAACCCATTCATATTAATATGTAACGATATAAAAGACTCTTTAGCCCTCAACGTTTGACATGTGTGTTTTCATTGATGTTATAAGACCTTTTGGTATGATTGTTAACTGCAGATCTTTTACTCAAAGATGTTGATAGTTAACCTAAACTTTAGGTTGAATATGTCAGGTCAAGAAAAAGTATGTTCGTGTCTAGTATGTATAATTGTTAAATAAAGGGCTGCCTATGTAAATATGACAGACAGTTATGTAACTGTCTTGGCACCCATTCATGAACCAGTATGACTGTTAGAAACACCGGTTGGGAAACTATATATATGTATTTCGTATGTAGAGTCTAAGTGTGTGTCTGTACAAAGGGTATATACATACCCAATGAAAGTCGATTGTATGAACAATATTAGCAAGTATCAATAAAATAGCAAGTTTATATACTACCTGTGATTTGTTTGTTCATCATTAGAAAGATTAATTCCAACAATTGGTATCAAGAGCAAGGTCGATTCCGGAATTAACCGCAAGATCGAAAGAAAGAAGCGGGTGTGATTCATTCTTCATCATCAACAACAAGAAGGAGGAAGGCTGCGATTTTTTTCTGAAAATATACAGGCTATGTTTTGAAGGAAGGCTGTGTTTTAAAGGAAGGAGGCTGTTTTTTTTTGAAAATATCAAGTTAGCGAAGATTTTTTAGAACAGCGAAGGTTTATTTGAAGGCAGCAACGATTTGATTAATTACGGGCAGCGACGGTTAGATTGTTCGATTATCAATTAACAAGTAAGGAAGTAAGTTTGAAGGCTGCGGATTAATCAAGAACAGAGAACAACATTCATCATCAAAAGAAAGAGGGCGGTTAGGAAGCAAGTAAGAAAACGTGTGCTAGAACGTATGCACGTTAGAATAGCGTAAGTAAGCACGCTATTAAAAAAATAAGCGTAAGTAAGCACGCTTATAAAGCAAGTGTAAGTAAGCACGCTTGAGAAAGGAAGTAGGTGTAAGTAAGCACGCTGGAAAGAAACAAAGCGTAAGTAAGCACGCTTGAAAGAAAGTAAGAAAGAACGAATGCGCATGAAAGAAAGTCAGAAAGAAGAAGAAAGAAACTCCGTAAAAGATAGGGAGAAAGAAGGCAAGAAAGGCGCAAGCACGTCAAAATAAGAAAGAAGAAAGTATGACAAAAGCCGGAGACAAGAAAGATGAAAGCACGTCACAAATCCATGGAGGGAATATAGGACTTAAGTGTCCAAAGTTGACCGATTCAAATTACACAACATGGGCAGTATCGATGGAAACAATATTAAAGGCGTATGGCCTTTGGGAAACGATCAACCCAAAAGAAGAAAGCACCTCGAACGAAGGAAGTAGTGCAACAGATGATAAGAAAATGCATACAACGAAAGCAATGATATTCCAGACACTACCACAGGATATCTTGATGCAAGTTGCACAATACGAAACAGTGAAAGAAGTATGGGATTCAGTGAAAGTACGATACCTTGGTGCAGACCTAGTTCAGAAAGCACGGTTACAAACCTTAAGGAGTGAGTTAGAGACTTTGAAAATGAAAGATAACGAAAGTGTGAAAGACTTTTCAGGAAAGTTGGGTGGTGTAAAAGCCAAATTTGCAAGTCTTGGCACTACCCTTGAAGATAAGATAATTGTGAGAAAGTTACTCAACTCGGTTTCGAAGAAGTTTCTACCGATTGTAGCCACCATTGAACAATACTCAGAAATAGATACCATGCCATTCGAAGAAGCCGTTGGAAGAATAACAGCATTTGAAGAACGTATTAAGAGTGCTGATGAACCAGAAGAGTATGATCCAAGCAAACTACTGTTAGCAAGTACAAGCAATTCTGGAAACAGGCTTAATGGAAGGGGACGTGGTGATCAAGGATGTGGAAGAGGTATAGGAAGAGAATTTGGAGGAGGACGTGGAAAAGGCACGGTGCATGAAGATCAAGATAAGAAGAAGTACCGATGCTTTGAATGTGGTGAAATTGGTCACATTGCAAAAGAATGTACGAAGTGGAAATACAATAAAGACAAGCAAGACGATGAACCCACATTGTTGTGAAGAACAAGATGAAAGCAAGATGAAGACTTGCCTTAAACCAAAGTTTAGTTTAAGGGGGAGTGTTGATAATTATCTTAAACTTTGGGTTGAATATGTCAAGTCAAGAAAAAGTATGTTCGTGTCTAGTATGTATAATTGTTAGATAAAGGGCTGCCTATGTAAATATGACAGACAGTTATGTAACTATCTTGGCACCCATTCATGAACCGGTATGACTGTTAGAAACACCGGTTGGGAAACTATATATATGTATTTCGTATGTAGAGTCTAAGGGTGTGTCTATACAAAGGGTATATACATACCCAATGAAAGTCGATTGTATGAACAATATTAGCAAGTATCAAGAAAATAGCAAGTTTATATAGTACATGTGATTTGTTTGTTCGTCATTAGCAGGATTAATTCCAACAAAAGATAAGATCTTTGTTTATGATATATCAACGAATTGGATTGTTAGCATTGATTTTATTATGAAGTGATGGTCATTGTATTGTAAATGTAATGTGTGTCGAGTAGGATATGTTAGTTAAGAAAGAGTGGGCTTTGGGTGTTAATATAGAATAGAAAAGATCACTTAATGATCTATCCAACTTAAGCCCACACCAAAGCCCACTCCCAAGCCCTTTAGGGCATCTCATGTAATACTTAAACACACTCCCACCAAATTTGTCAGGGGTGCTTTAGAAGTGTAAAGGTGGGAGTGTGTGTATTTCTCTCTTGTATCTCTTTCTCTCTAATCTAATATATTTCCATTTGGTTTATAGATCACACATTTTCTCTTCTCATCTCTACTGCCACGAGTCGACTTTCTTTCCTTCTTTCTTTCATCTCTACCTTATCTCATCTTTATCTTTCTCTCTTTTATCTTTGATACAACTCGTTTAGTGTTTATGGTATGATAAAGAAGTGTTTTTCACTCACAACAAGTGGTATCAACAGCCATACATCGAGGTAGGACTGTGTTTGTGTTCGACTTGTGTTTTCAAGTACTAAACAGTCACGTTTTTGTCTCATAAAAACGTGAGCTTTTGAGTCTTTCTTGGAATCGTTCACAAAGTTTAAGGTTCAAGGTTCTGTTTGTTCTTCATTATTCGACTTGGCATGTGAAGATTTGCTACTCTTTCACTCGAATATTGTGGTTGTTCTTTGGATTTTTGTTCGTTCTATGTTCCTTTGATCGACAATCATTAACAAATCTTGTATAAGATTTGTTTTTGGATTGTTTAGTGAAAGATTTGATTGATTTGAGTTAGTGATAAGTTGGAAGAAGTTGGTAAGGCTGACAAGCAGTGTGTAAGAAGTCATAGTGGGTTAGTAAGGAAAAGGAAAAGAGTGGTTAAACTGCCAATTATCGAAATTCAAAGAAGCAGTCGATCTATCGCAATTGGTAAATATTATCGCAATCTAGTATAAGATTGCGATAGTTATCGAAATTGGATACAGACAATTTTGTCGAAATTCAAATATTGAGACTTCTATCGCAAATCAAAAACCAAGTTCTATCGCAATTCACCTTCAGGTTTTATCGCAAATCAAATTCAGACAAAATTATCGCAAATTGAATTTCGATAATTTTATCGAAATTGGGCTTATCAGACTTTATCGCAAATCAATCTCATCAGATATCGCAAATCAGCTTTTATCCGACATCATTTCCCAATTCAGATATCGGACAACTAAGGCATTTCAGATATCGGACAAGGAAAAGTTTTAGATTCGACAGTTTAGGTCCCTTATCGCAAATCAGTTTCATCCTTTTTGAAATTGACAAAATTTCTCTAACGCAATCATAAATACTCTATCACAATTGTAAGGATTTAAAAAAAGAATAATAAAAAAAATAAATAAAAAATAATAATAATAATCCGCGTAAAATTTAATGTCTACAGGAGACTAAACGTTCAATTTTTACGCGAAATTCAATTTTTGGTACAACCGTGAAAATTTTGGCCCAAAATTCAAATTTTTAGGCCAAAATTCGAATTTTTTCGGCGAAATTTGACGTAAAATTTTTCAAAACTCAAAAATTTCTAATAACCTTATAATTGCATTTTACGGAGTATTTCAAATTCTGGTAGAGAAATTTTTCAAATTCAAATTTTGGAGGGAAACCAGAAATCACGATTCAGCAAACCTTCTCCAAACCAACTGAACTTAACCTTCAACAACCTCAACTCCTACTTCGTTGCAACGATCCTGTATCCACTTTATCATACCAGTCATAATCAATGGCAACTCACCAAGACGATATCACAACTGCTTTGGCAAATGTTTTGCTTTGTTATCCAGGGCATTAAACATCAAACCACATAACAACAACCAATGGATTTCATCGTACAATGACAATGCACAGTTATATTTGGGACACGATGGTCAAATGGTTGATGTTATTCAGAATCCGCAAAGAAATGCCACGGGAATACAGACGGGGAATCAAATACAATATGCAGGGCAGTATGCTGGTAACCAAACAGATTAGATTGTGACTCAGAATTGGGTTCATCAAAATGAGAACTATTGTTTTACAACTACGATTCAGGAACCTGCATCTGATATTCACAATGGTGATAATGGTAGAGATTGCAATGTAAATGCAATGACGAAGCTTCAAAAGCTCTGGTACATGTTGATGCTAGCCAAAAAGGAAGAGTCGGGAACACCGTTGACTGCTGAGGAATATGACTTCATGGTTACAACAAGAATTAATGATAATTCTACAAAAGTCACTGGAATCTCCGACCCTATGCCTAATCAGCAAGAATCAACATCATGCAGTGATTCTGAAACTCCTCCATCCTATGACATAGAACCACTCCATGAGGTACCACTTTCGTTTGCTCATGAAAAGCCACATTATGTGCCTCTCGAACCTAATTTTGATACATATGTGGGGGAGCAAGTTAATAGCAATGTTAACTATGAAACTTCATTTATAGATCAAAATGAAGTTCAAGTTGCACAAAATGATGCTAATGATGAGGAAACCCGTGCTCTCTTGGAATCATTACTTCATAATTGTCAAATTGAGATTGAAAAGGTCAAAAAGATCAATCACGATGTTAAGGCCGCGAATGAGAAATTGACCACTGAGCTTGAGAGTTATAAGGATAATGCAAGAGCTTTTGATTTTAATAACAAACGACAGTCAGAACTTGAAGTTAGTTTAAGAGCTTCTGAGTTAAGAGAAAAACATTTGCAAATCAAATTTGACACACTAGATGTTAATTTGAACATGCAAATTAAATCTCTAAACAAGAAAATTTTTGAATTAACCAACCAGCTTTCTAAACAAAAATCAACTTGTTCTAATCTTGAAAAAGAAAAGAATGAGTTGAATGAAAGGTTTTCTAAACGTGAAAAGGATCTTCTTAAAGAGATCACTGAAAAAAAGGAAACCATTGCAAAGTTGGAAGATTTACTTGTAAAAATGGGTCATTCTACACAAACAATTCATTTGTTAATCAACGATCCAAACCCGATTTTACATACAATAAAGAAAATGGCTATCGGTTGTGAAAACCCTTATTATCTCAAGAAAACTCAGAAAGAACAGAATGTGTTATATAATGGTAGTGTGCTAAATGATAAACATGATCCTATTGAGGTTCATGATTCTGATGAAACGATCGAGCTTGCTCAGCAGAGTAGAATTAAAATAAGACAAATGAACCCAGAAATTAAACCGATAGACTATAACTAGCTTAACATAGAATATGGCGTTCATTTAGTTCCAAAAGAGTCACCAATGTTTTCCAAAAGACCAGTGGTTATCTCAAAACGACAAGTTGTTTCAAAACATCTGTCTAACATCGAACAAATGGCATCTAAAAACACTTGTGACACAAGTGCAGCTAGACTATATTTGGTTGATCTTAAACAGAGAATTGAAACACTTCAACGTATTGTGGCATCCAAAAAAAACAGTAACAACAAAGACTAGTTTTCAAGTTTTCATACCGAACAAACAGTAACAACTAAGACTGGTTTTCAAGTTTTCATACCGAACTGAAAAAGTTGTTTGAAAATGACATTAATCCACATATTGCTGCAATCTATGCAGTTGTTCAAAATGTGGAACATAATCTTTTGAAAGAGTCAGCAGAATTTGTTAAGGGCCACAAATCCTTAGTGAAGGAAGCTAATGAATCTTGATGCAAAAACTCTTTTTGAAGAGATTTGTGCATATTTTGGTGGTAATGAAACTACCAAGAAGACACAGAAGACATTGCTGAAACAACAATTTGAAAACTTTACTGCTTTTAGCAATGAAACTCTTGATAAGCTGTTCTCAAGGTTGCATAAGCTTGTCAGTCAGTTAGCTGTGTTGGGTGTTGAGACAGAGAAGGAAGATCTCAACATGAAGTTTTTGAGAAGTCTACCTGATGAGTTCCATACTCATGTTATTGTTTGGATGAACAAACCAGACATTGAAACAGTGAAGCTCAATGATTTGTACAACAACTTCAAAATTGTTGAACAAAGTCTAAAGAAGTCTGGAAACTATGGTACTAGTTCTGGTAATGCTGCACTCTTGTCATTTCCTAGTATCAGTAAGTCTGAAGAGGTAGATGAAGTTGAAAGTGGTTCTAATGCTAGTTATGGTGGTCCTACTACTAGTTCACAAAAGGATGTTGCTGGACTTGGAGATCCAACATTTTATGCCTTTATAACCAGTCAATCAAGTGGTTCTCCTCTAAATCATGAAGACCTGGAGCAGGTAGATGGTGATGATTTGGAAGAGATGGATATTAAATGGCAGGTTGCTCTACTTAGCATGAGGGCTAAGAAGTTTTGGCAAAGAACTGGTAAGTAGATTACCATAAATGGTAATGATACTGCTGGGTTTGATAAGAAGAAAGTGGAATGTTTCAACTGTCATAGGTTGGGACACTTTGCTAAAGAATGTAGAAGCCCAAAGAAGCAGGATAATAGGAACACATGGTATAAGCAAGAGAGGAGAAAGGAAGTTACTGTTGACAAGCCAAAGGCTATGTTGGCTATTGATGGTATTGGTTATGATTGGAGCTTTATGGCTGATGAAGAGGAAGCACCACCAAATGCTGCTCTTGTGGCCAATGAATTTGCTCTAATGGCCTTTTCTGATTCAGAGGTAAATTCTATTCAAAACTGTACTGAATCATGCTCTAATCTTAAAGCTTATGAAGACCATAGTAAGAGATTTGATGCTCATAGAGAAGAGCTTCTTAATGCTCTTTTTAATTTAGCTAATCAAAAAAGAGGTCTAGGTGTTCTAGAAAAACAAGTCTTACATTTTAAAAGTAATAAATTTAGTTTTGTTAATGACATTAATATACTTAAAAATGACATAAGGATCAGAGATGAGTGTATTGTTGAGTTGAATGATTCATTAGCTAGACACAAAAATGAAAAAGAAAATGTTAAGATATCTGTAGATGTTTTGGCTCATGCCTCAGATGGATTCAATAAGCTTTGGGAAGCTCAAGTAATTGATAAGGTTAATTCTGGTGTAGGATATAATTCTGTCCCCCCACCATATAGACGTGTTCATTCACCTCCAGGTATTGACCTAACACACACAGGATTAGCTGAGTTTCAAGAACCAATCATGGAATATGGTTCTAAGGCTAGTAAGAGCCTTAAGGTAGAAAAAGAAAGTGAAAGTTTAGATAAAACTTTACTTTTTCAGGACAAGGTGTCCTTTGCTAAGAAAGAAGATGCTATAGTTGTTAAGGATTGCACAACTGATAATGATAATGAAGAAGAACAGGTTATGTCTAAACTTGTCTTGGTTAAGAAACTAGGAACAAAGGTTCCTAAGATAGTCAATCATAATACTAACAGGCCTAAGAACAATGTTAAAAATGTTAGGCAACCAGTTAGATATTGTGAACAATATAGAACTACAAACAAGCCCAGAGGCAACCAAAGGAATTGGAATGGCCTCAAGTCTCACCAACTAGGTGATGACTTTGCTTTTTACAACAAAGCTTGTTATACATGTGGTAGTTTTGACCATCTTGCAGCTTTCTGCAACCAATGGGTATCTGGGTATGAAAACTATAGGGTGAACTACAAAAGGCAAACTCCTCAAACTCTCTTTCACTCTAGTTTTAGTTCTAAGAGAACAAAATCCAGAATAGTCTCAAACAAGTCTGGTGGTACTGCTAGACCAAAAGGTCCTGCTAGCACAGACAAAAAGGAACTGCCAGTACAAATTAAAGGTACAGGTAGAACAAAAGGTACGGTTAGACCATTGATGACTGTTAACCCAAAACCAACAGCTAAGGATGCAAAAAAAACTTTCAAACATGCATCTAAAACTGTTCAAAGGCCCATTCAAACAAAAGCACTGGTCCACAAACAAATTTGGAGACCAAAGGGTACAACTACAAAGCTAGCAGTCTCTGCTGCTAAGCATGTGGTTCAACCTGCTGCTAAGGGAAATAGGACAAATGCTGTTAAGGCCTCAACATGTTGGATTCTTAAATCCAATGTTGCATCAACTGTTCTCAAAAGATTTCACTTTATTGATGCAAGAGGCAGATCCAAGTCAGTAATGGCTTGGGTCCCCAAAGAAAACTAACACTCTTATTTGTGTGCAGGAACATTCATCAACAGATGATGAAGATCAAGGATTCTCAGATAGTGGATGTTCAAGGCACATGACAGGCAACATGTCTTATCTTTCAGATTTTCAATCATTCAATGGAGGATATGTTACCTTTGGAGGTGGTTTTCGTGGCAAAATTTCTAGTAAAGATACAATCAAAACTGGAAATTTAGATTTTGAAGATGTGTACTATGTGCAAGAGCTTAAGTATAATCTTTTTAGTGTCTCACAAATGTGTGACAAAAAGAACAATGTTCTTTTTACTGACACTGAATGTCTTGTTCTCTCTAAGGACTTTAAGATGCCTGATGAAAGTCAAGTGCTTCTTAGAATTCCTAGAAAGGCCAATATGTACAGTGTTGATATGAAGAACATTATTCCCAAAAAGGATTTAACTTGTCTTGTAGCAAAGGCCACATTGGATGAATCAATGAAATGGCATAGAAGGCTTGGTCATATTAATTTCAAAACCATTAATAAGATTGTCAAAAATGGTTTGGTAAGAGGTTTACCTCAGAAAAGATTTGAAAATGATCAAACATGCATTGCTTGTCTAAAAGGCAAACAACACAAAGCCACTTGTAAGCCCAAGATTTTTAACTCTATCAATCAATCATTTTTTATGCTTCATATGGACTTATTTGGACCTGTTTCAGTAAGAAGTATGAAACATAAGAAATATTGTCTAGTTATAACTAATGACTATAGCAGACTTACATGGGTTTTCTATTTAGTGTCTAAGGATGAAACATCAAGCACCCTTAAGACTTTCATAACAGAAATAGAAAACCTAGTAAGCAAGAAAGTAAAAGTCATTAGGTGTGATAATGGGACAGAATTCAAAAATAGAGTTATGGATGATTTCTGCAAAGAGAAAGGTATTAGGAGAGAATATAGTGTTGCTAGAACTCCACAACAGAATGGAGTGGCTGAAAGAAAGAATAGAACACTAATTGAAGCTGCTAGAACAATGTTAGCTGATTATAAGCTACCTATAATCTTCTGGGCAGAGGCAGTCAACACTGCTTGCTATGTCCAAAATAGAGTTTTAGTTGTGCAGCCTCACAATAAGACATCATATGAACTTTTTAATGGTAGAACTCCTGCAATAGGATTTCTTAGACCTTTTGGATGTCATGTGACAATTCTCAATACCTTAGACCATTTAGGAAAATTTGATGGTAAAGCAGATGAAGGTTTCTTAGTTGGATATTCTCTTGTTAGCAAAGCTTTTAGAGTTTACAACTTAAGAACTGAGAAAGTACAAGAAGAACTACATGTGGAGTTTTTGGAAAACAAATCCAATGTAGTAGGTCAAGGACCAAAATGGATATTTGATCTTGAGTATCTAACCAATTCTATGAATTATATACCTGTTGTTGCAGAAACTAATAATTTTTCAGGTTCACAAGCAACAAATGAGGCAGAGTTAGAGAAGGATCAAAATGATGGCACAATGCCAATATGGTCAAATGCAAGTGTGGAATCAACTTCAACAAATGATGTATCTTCTTCTAGTAAAGCTACAGGAGATGTTGAAGATGACAACAAGGATGATGGAACAAAGGAACAACACAATATTTCAAATATTGATAGTACTGCTGAGACAGAGCAAGGTACTGCTAGTACCTATAAAGGTACGGTTAGTACATTTGAAGGCACTGCTGGTCCTTCAAACTCAAAAGATGCAGAGTTCCAAGAAGATGAAGTGGATTTGGGTAATCTTCCACCATCTTATCAAGTTCCTTCTACACCACACACAAGGATTCACAAAGTCCACTCCCTGGATAATGTGATTGGAGATGTACAATCAGGTGTGAAGACAAGGAAACAATTGATGTCTTCAGACCAACAAGGGCTTCTTGATGCCCTTTATGCTTCAAAACAGCATGAGTTTTCAAACTCTTGCTTGTTTGTATGTTTTCTCTCACAAGATGAACCACAAAATATTCTTAAAGCCCTTGATAATTCAAGCTGGGTAGAGGTTATGCAAGAAGAGCTTCTTCAGTTTAAAATTCAAAAGGTTTGGGTGCTAGTTGATTTACCTAGGAATGAAAAGGTGATTGGCACTAGATGGGTTTTCAAGAATAAAAGGGATGAAAGGGGCATAGTGATTAGGAATAAGGCTAGATTAGTAGCCCAAGGGTACACACAAGAAGAAGGGATAGACTATGATGAGGTTTATGCTCCAATAGCAAGAATTGAGGCAATTAGGCTGTTTCTAGCTTATGCTTCATTTTTAGGCTTTACAGTCTACCAAATAGATGTCAAGAGTGCATTTTTATATGGTACAATTGAAGAAGAGGTGTATGTTTCACAACCTCCAGGCTTCATTGACCCTGACCATCCAAACAAAGTGTACAGAGTAGTGAAAGCTCTATATGGCCTACATCAGGCACCAAGAGCTTGGTATGCAACACTTGCTTCCTATTTATTAGAAAATGGATTTCAAAGAGGAAAGATTGATCAGTCATTTTTCATCAAACAGTACAAGAAGGATCTTCTGTTAGTGCAGGTGTATGTGGATGACATTATCTTTGGATCTATAAGGAAGGAAATGTGTTTAGAGTTCGAGAAGCTTATGCATGATAAGTTTCAGATGAGTTCTATGGGAGAACTTACATTCTTTTTGGGTTTGCAAGTTAAGCAATCATCTGAAGGCATATTTATCTCACAAGACAAGTATGTGGCAGAGATACTTAGAAAATTTCAATTTGCTAATTCAAAAGTGGCAAGCACACCAATGGACTCAGAGAAGCACCTTCTGAAAGATGAAGATGGAGAGAATGTAGATGTGCACACTTACAGATCTATGATAGGCTCTTTGATGTATCTTACATCATCTAGCCCGGATATCATGTTTCCTGTTTGTGCTTGTGAAAGATTTCAAGTAACTGCAAAGGTTTCTCATTTAATTGCAGTCAAGAGAATTTTTAGATATCTCAAGGGACAACCAAGGTTGGGTATATGGTATTCTAGAGAGTCTCCTTTTGACTTGGTAGCATTTTCGGATAGTGATTATGCTGGTGCTAACTTGGACAGAAAGTCAACAACTGGAGGATGTCAATTCCTTGGGTGTAGACTTGTCTCATGGCAGTGTAAGAAGCAAACAATTGTGGCCAATTCAACAACTGAAGCTGAATATGTAGCTGCTGCAAGTTGCTGTGCTCAAGTTCTATGGCTTCAAAACCAACTTCTTGACTATGGGTACAATTTCTTAAACACTGTTATTCATATTCATAATAGTAGTACAATTTGTATTATTAGAAATCCAGTTCAACATTCCAAAACAAAACACATTGAAATTAGACATCACTTTATTAGAGATTGCAATGAGAAAAGATTAATTTAAGTAATGAAAATTGCTTCAGAACATAATTTTGCAGATCTTCTTACAAAAGCTTTTGATGTTGGAAGGTTTCAGTACTTGGTAGCAAGTATTGGAATGCTTAATCTTTGAATTTTTCAAATGATGTGTTTATGTAAATAAATTTTTGTTGGTACTGCTGGATTTATAAGGTACTGCTAGTGTATCATAAGGTACGGCTAAGCACACAAGGTGCTGCTAGTACAAATTTGAAAATTGTGTTATTCATACAGTTAGTTCTATGTTTATTCTAATGCAAGACAAGTACTTTGTACATTGTTCTTTTGGTTTTAGACTAACTTTATCAGGCATGAATTTGTGAACACAAAGGAGATTTCAAGTGAAATGGGAGCAGCAGAATGCTTATCCAGTTGCTAACATAGTAGGTTTATGATGGACTGAGTTTGGGAATTTAAACTCCTTAAAACTACTTTCTTGAAACCTAGTTATGATGTTTCACATTGAATTGATGACTTAGTTGATCAGATAGTAACTGATGCAACTCACTTTCTATCATTTTATACTTTTAAGTATAATGTGCAAGTCTAAGGACATCTGATAGAAAGAACAGCTAGTAAAAGTGAATCTAACACTTGTGTTAGAGGCAACAACTACTATGAGCTGGAAACCCTGTCAGGAAAGCTCTTTGAATGAGTTTATCTGCACACAGGCAATTATTTATAACTGAAAACATTGGTTCTCACACAACCAGAGGTTGCTTTAAACCGAAATTTTGATTAAGTGTCTGTTATACACTTGATCCCTTCAAAATGGTTGGAAAGCAGTATGATTTCTTATTCTAAAATCATATACATACTGCTAAGGCAAAAGTTTCTTAAAAGGATTTTCAAGAGACTCTTAAAAACCATCTATTGATGGACCATGAGTCAAATGTCCACTGATTCACCTCTCATAGGAGTTAACACACCTAGAAGTGATGAGGGCAGAAACTTAAACTCTTAAGGAATTGATGGCTTCATGTACAACATTGTCTGATAACAAGTTCACATTGTTAGATCAGTTAATGGTACACAGAGAGATCTTCCAAACAAGGGGAGGAAACAAATGTTATTTGCATCTCAGGGGAGGTAACAGTCTTAGGGGAGGAAATAAAAGCCCAGAAAAGGAGGATAATCCAATGAAAGGAAGGAGAAGATAAGAGCATACAAGATGATGACATAGAGGTTGAAAATGACAAGAACAGAACTGAAGGAGAAAGTTCTATCTAGGTCACTCAAGGTTGAATTTCAATTCACTACATTTGTTCATCACTTGCAAAGACATTCTGTAAGATGATTTCACTTGTTGAAACAAGCATCAAAGGTACACAGCATCATTGCCTCTTATAATTCCTTCATCCAAGGAAATTGCACCATATTTTAGTCCAAGATTGGAGCAATGTTTTGATATTGTTAAAGTCAAAGAAGAACAAAGCAGATTAGTTCAGAATAGAAGAATAGTTCAGATTCATGAGGTGCTTGAAAGATCTTCACAAGTCCTCATTTAATTCACAAAACATGTTTGAAATGGTTCACATGTTTAGGGGAGGCTTGTTGGGAATTAAATATTCTGAAGTTAGAGTATCAGAAAATACTCTAAGATAAAGGTACTGCTAGTTCAAGGTCAAGGTACTGCTAGAACAAAAAGGTACGGCTAGTACAAGATCAAGGAAGGTACAGCTGGTTCAAGTTCAAAGGAACGGCTAGTAGAAAATGGTACTGCTGATCAGTGAGTCATCCTGCTGCTACAAGGATAAGACTGAAGAAGATATTTATTGTATGAGTCACTCTTATACAAAATTAATATCTAGATTTGTTGTGTCATAGTTAAGTATTCAATTTGTATACTCTAAAGTATACAAGTTGTATTAGTGACTCTTGTAAGCTATAGGAAGATAGCTTGACAATACTTTAACATAGATTTGTAAAAGATCTTCTTGGACTATAAAAGAAGATCTTAGACTTGATATTGTATACGTTAATGTATGTGCTTAATTCAGAACTCATAACTTTTAGAACATAGAACAAACACAAACAATATCACAAGTTGTAAGAACATAGGATTCAAGGTTTTGTAACCCTAGTGATAGTGAAGATCACTCGTATTATTTTTGAATAATATTGAATCCTTTGGTGATAAACTTTCTTTGTTCATTGTTAAGTAACAAACATAACTATTCCATTTCCATAACACATATAACCTTCTAAGTGTGATTAAGTAAATTCCGCGTACTTGATCATATTAACTCAATATATCACTATACACAAAGTCACAAGGTTTAACCACCTTATAGTGTATCGTAGATCCTCTCAACTTTTTGTGGTTTATACGTGATTTTTGAAGTTTGTGATTTGGAAAAGTGATCAAAAGGTCTCGGTTCGATTCTTCATAGTTGCGGATTGATTTTTATGACTTTTCTTGTATAAGAATTGTGATAAAAGTGGGCTACTCGTCTTGTGAAATCAATCGAAATCTTGTATAAGATTTTCGATACAAAGGGGTTTGTCGAAATTCATTTGCGAAAGAAAAGGGTTTTTCGCAATTCAAAACATTTTCGCAATTGGTTGTACCCTATCGAAATTGGTGAGCTTTTTCAATTGTCAAGCTATCGCAATTGGAGTACTACTTTCGCAATTGGTTACTTATCGCAAATCATTGAAGCTTTTCGCAATTGGATATCGGATAAAACATCATCCTTCCGCAATTGGATATCGGACAAGGCAACTTTTTGCAATTGACAGTTTCAGTCCTTTTCGCAATTGTGGCAGTTTTGTGAACTTTTGCGAATTGACAGTTTCAGCCCTCGCAATTCATCTAAACGCTTTCAAACTTACATAACTTTTATAAATTTGATTCATCTTGTAATTTCTACAACGTCAAGGATTACGAACTTGGTATTTTCTCACTTGTATAAGTGTGCAAAATACTTCGACATACGGATATATACTATTTTGTATAAAATAGTTAGATTTTTAATATAAATTACAAATTTATATAAATTAGATAAATTATATCTAAATTGAAATTTTGCCATAATTTGTATAAATTTTGGTCTAAATTGAAATTTCTATAGAAATTGTCATTTTATCTAAATTGTAATTTACATAACGTTGTCGAATTTGTGAAATTTTGATCTTGTCTAAATTATAGTATAGTTAAATTTAGTAACTTTATTTAATTTGTGTCGTTTATCTAAATTGTAAGTGCAAGTAACTTCAACAATCATCAAAAACAAACCAAATCTTTACAACATCAAGAAAGTTTAACCTTCAACAACCATAACACCTATTTATTTGCAACGATCCTGAATCATCTGAATCAACTTTATCATACAACATCAACAATGACTACTCAACAAGATATTCATGCAGTCGGTGCAGAAAACCGTCCTTCCATGCTAGAAAATGGTGGTTACCTTCCATGGACAAGCTGTATGCTTCACTACATCAAAACCAAACCAAATGGTCAAGGTAGACTCTTGCTTAACTCCATCCAGAAAGGACCATTCAAGCCTCGTCAGATTCAAGTAGCTGGGGATCCAACTGCAACACCTCCCATTGCACCATCCTTTCGTGATAAAAAAGAAGAGGAATACACAGCAGAAGATTGGAAACAAATTGAAGCTGATGACATAGCCATGCACTTAATTCAACTTGGTTTACCACAAGAAATATTTTGTGCTGTTGACAGTTGTGAAACTGCTTATGATATGTGGGAACGAGTTCGAAGGCTTTGTTATGGCACTGAAATTGGTCAACAAGACATTGAAAACAAGCTTCTGACCGAATGGGAAAAGTTCACATCAACTCCGGCTGAACCAATTGAATCTTACTACACAAGGTATTGCACTCTCATGAATGAGCTCATCAGGAATAAGTTGGCACCAAGGCAAATTGTTCAAAACATCAAGTTCATCAACAACCTTCCAGAGGAATGGGGACGATATCTCACAATCGTTAACCAAACAAAGAACCTTCATGAGGTGAACTATGATCAGCTCTATGACTTTTTGAAGCAAAACCAGAAAGAGGCAGATGAAGTTAGGAAAGAGAAGCTAGCCAAACAACATGATCCTCTAGCATTGATTGCTCAAACACCTTCAACAGTGAATACACAACCATCATCATCAACTCCCACTCACAACTACATGCAACAACAATACGTTCCTCAAACCACTGTCATTCCACAACAACCATTCTACCCACAACAACAAGTTCTTCCACAACCTCAATACCCACAATACCCAGAACCAGAATACGATGACAATGATGACAGTGCTGCTTTAACTCAAGCATTTACCCTTATATCAAAGGCATTCCAAGGTCACTATTCCACACCAACTAACAACAACCAAAGGATTTCATCGAACACTCACAACAGGTAGATTGCACAGCCGAGTTTCAACATGGGTCATCAAGGACAAATGGTTGGAGTTTATGGGAATCAGCAAGGATATGCTACAGGGTTTCAGATGGGTAATCAAGGGCAGTATGCAGGCAATCAGATGGGTCAGTATATGGGTAATCAGAATCAGTTGGGTCAAGTTGCTGGAAATCAGAGGGGTCAGAATATGGGGAATCAGTTTGGGAATGTTTCTGCTCCAGTTGCTGGGAATGTTGGGAATGTGAATCAAGGGAATCTGAAGTGTTTTAACTGTCAAGGAATTGGTCACATGGCAAGAAACTGTCCCACTAAGCTGAAGAAGAAAGATCTTGAGTATCTTCAGAAAGTTGTGCTCTTGGCTCAGAAGGAAAAGGCAGGGTTTCAGTTGAATGCTGAGGAGCATGATTTCATGGCACTTATGGATGATGCAGAAGACCTGGAAGACATTGATGCCAACTTCATCTTCATGGAAAACCTTCAGGAGGCTAAGTACGACACGGATTCTGATGCACCACCTGCTTATGATATCAATGGAATATCTAAGGTACCACCATATGTTTGATATGTGACCTCAGATTGAACAACATCCTGCGACTCCTAATCTCACTTACGATACATATACGGACTCCCCAAGTTGTAGTAATACTAATTTGGCTACTCCAGATATGGATCCTAATGGAGGCTTCGAGTCACAGCATACTGAGAATGATGAGGAAACACGTGCTTTATTTGAATCATTATTGAATAACTGTAGTATTGAAATTGAAAAGGTCAAAAAGATCAATTGCGATGTTAAGGCCGCGAATGAAAAATTGACCACTGAGCTTGAGAGATATAAGGTGAATGAACAAGCTTTTGAATTTAATAACAAACGGCAGTCAGAACTTGAAATTGCTTATAGCGATTCTGTGTATAGATAAAAACATTTGCAAATCAAATATGACACTCCCGATGTTAGGTTGAACATGCAAATCAAATCTTTAAACACAAAAATTTCTGAATTAACCAACCAACTTTCTAAACAAAAAGCAACTTGCTCTAATCTTGAAAAAGAAAAGAAAGAGTTGCATGCAAGGTTTTCAAAAAGGGAAAATGAACTTCTTGATGAAATCATTGACAAACAAGAAACCATTAAAAAGTTGGAGAATTTGCTTGTAAAAACGGGTCATTCTGCACAAACAATTAATTTACGAATTAACGATCCAAACCCGATTTTACATACAATGAAGAAATGGCTATCGGTTGTGAAAACCATTATTATCTCAAGAAAGCTCAGAAAGAACAGAATGTGTTATATAATGATAGTGTGCTAAATGATAATCATGACCCTCCCGAAGTTCGGGATTCTTACGAAACGATTGAGTTTGCCGAAGAGAGTCGAAATAAAATGCGCCAAATGAACCCAGAAATCAGACCAATTGACTATAATAAGCTTAACACAATTTCTGGCGTTCATCAGGTTCAAAAAGAGTCACCAATGTTTTTCAAAAAACCAGTGGCTGTTGCAAAATGAAAAGTTGTTTCAAAACATCTTTCTAACAACATACAAATGTCTTCTAAGAACACTTGTAACACAAGTGAAGCTAGACGATTTTTGGATGATCTTAAAAAGAGAGTTGAATTGCTTCAAATGATTGCGGCATCTAAAACTAAAAGTAATCACAATGACTGGTTTTCAAGTTTTCATTCAGAACAGAAAAAGATGTTTGAAACTGAAATCAACCCTACAATTGATGCAATTTATGCTATAACTCTTAATGTTGAAATAACTTTTCTGAAAGAAACAGCCGACTTTGTCAAGGACCACAAATGCCTGGTGAAGGAAGCTAATGAAAACATTGAACACATAAAAGTTTTGGAAAGACACAATTACATTCTCTTCGAAGTAGCTCTATCGACTGATATTATGTCCATTATTTATCAAACATATTCTGTAGAGGATGATGAAACACTTCGAGCTGAGACTTCTGAAATTGTTTCAAAATATGAAAAGGCTCTAATTAAGCTTGAAAAGCAAAATGTAACATATTTTAAACAACTTGATCGGAAAAAGGAAGAATGAAAGTATGACAAATTGTCGTATGAGCGTTCTTACAAAAACATGCAAGAACAAACTGATCTTTTGAAGTCTCAGCTTGAAAGTCAAAAAGGGAAGGGAGAGGAAACTAAGGGTTCAAAACCATCAACTCCAGATATACCGGTTGTTAGACCAAAAATGTCTATATCAACACCTTTGCCCAAGAATAATGAGAAAGGAAAAGAGAAAGTAGTTGTCGAAACATCGAATGTGATAGCACCTAGCCTTTATACGATTAGTTTCACTATTATGTCTACCTCTACATCTTAAACATATAGGGCGATAGATAAAAGTGTTAAGGAAAATCCAAAAAATACGAGGAATGCTAAAACTAATTCAAAGGACAACAAGATAAATCCTAATGCGTGTGCCTTACCTTCTACAGGAGTAGAAAGTTCCTCTAGGAGTAGCAGACTAAAGCCTAAGAGCAATACAAGGAACAATAGAGTCTCGCCTGCCTCTAAGAGTGAAAGCAAGAATAAAACGGAAGAAGTAGAAGAACATCCTACAAATTTATCGCTTTCGAATAAGAAACATATGTCATCTGGATGTAATGTTAAGAACACTGTTTCTAGTGCATGTAATGAATCTGTTTGTTTAATGTGCGAGAAATCTTTGTCTGAAAATGTTTCTGATGATATTGTTTCTGAATCTGTGCATGTGAATGATATGCCTGCTAAGAAAGATGTTCCTTCAGGAACTAGTGCTAAGACTAGATATATTATGACGAGAAATCACGTATTTGTGGTTCAGGTGGCCTCGGTTGGCTGTTAAAGATGAATATCTTCATCTTTTAGAGAGAGAAAGGTAGAGAGAGGTTGGAGAAAATACTTGTTGTCTATTAGATTAATAAACAATGAAAGATACAAAGAATTCCCACACCCCTCATGGAGAGTCATGAGGGGTATTTATAGCCCTATTACATCACATGTTTGCCATTTAAGCATAAGTAGTCCCTGCGTGTACTACTTACTAACAATCTAGTCCATTTCACGAGAGTGACGATATCTTTATAAAAAAGCGAGTCTAACAAGATATATTCAAAGAATTATTGCAAAATCTAGGAAAACCACTAGTAGCTTATTGCCTAGGAACTATCTTAAGCTTTGCGTTTGTAAACCTACGGGTAGAAAGTTTACATTAGAAAATGGTACATTACAAATGGCTCCAAAAGAGAATGTAGAAACCTTCTATGAGTGTGATTCATTTGTTACCCCAAACCCAATGGAACCAAATCATAAACAGTTTCCAAATAAAAAATCATCTGTTATTGGCAGGTTATCGAAACTTGTCTTTGGATCGTCGACTCGGGTTGCTCCAAGCACAGGACCGGGAATTTGAAGCTACTGATAAAATTTTTATGGAAGTTCATGGGAACAGTTAGGTTTGGAAATGATCATGTAGCAGCTATTCTGGGTTATGGAGATCTTCAGTTCGGGAATTTCTTAATCACTCGGGTTTACTATGTCGAAGGGTTGGGATACAATATGTTTTCAGTCGGGCAGCTTTGTGATGCGGATTTAGAGGTTACATTCAGGAAGAACACTTGCTTCGTTAGGAATTTGATTGGAGATGATCTCTTAACCGAAAATTGTGGAACCAATCTCTATGCTATCGATATAAACCAAATGGCCTCTTCATCACCAATTTATCTCATGACAAGAGCTGACGAAACTAAGTCCTGGTTGTGGTACAGACGTTTATCCCATCTCAACTTTGACACCTTAACCAATCTTGCCAAAGACAACATCGTCACCGGTCTCTCTAAATTCAAATACACCAAAGAACACTTATGTCCATCCTGTGAGCAAGGCAAAAGCAAACGGGCAACATACAAACCTAAAACCATACCCAGTTCGGTCAATAAGTTACATTTGTTGCATATGAACTTATGTGGCCCAATGCGAGTTGAAAGTATCAATGGGAAGAAGTATATTCTTATGATTGTTGATGATTACTAAAGATATACACGGGTAAAGTTTTTGAGATCAAAATACGAAGCACCATGCATCATCATCACCTTTCTGAAGCGCATACAAGTGTTACTTCAAGGTCTAGTTAGGATAGTAAGAACAGACAATGGCACGGAATTCACTAATCAGGAGTTAGGAACATACTTTGAAGAAACTGGAATCACTCACCAGACATCAGCTGTTAAAACTCCACAGCAGAACGGGGTAGTTGAAAGAAGAAATAGAACTCTTGTGGAAGATGCTCGCACAATGCTGATTTATTCCAGTGCACCGTTATTCTTATGGGCTGATGTTGTTGCCACTGCTTGTTTCACTCAGAACCGATCCTTAATCAATCCAAGATTCAATAAAACCCCATATGAATTAGTGAACAACAGAAAACCCGACATCTCTTACATTTACGTATTTGGCGCTTTGTGCTATCCGACGAACGACAGAGAGGATCTGGGGAAGCTGAAAGCTGTTAGACTCGCTTTTTTATAAATATGTCGCCACTCACGTGAATTGGACTAGGTTTGTATTAAGTAGCTCACGCAGGGACTACTTATGTAAAAGGGCCTATAAGTACCCACATGACTCTCCATGTAGGTGTGTGGGAATATTGTGTAATCCTCATTTGTTACTTTTAATAAAGATAACATTTGACCATATTCTCAACTCTCTCTCTAAACTTTCTCTCTAAAATGAAGATCTTCTTCATCTTCAGCCAACCAAGGCCACCTGAACCACGAAATACATGAATCTTGGTCTCTATAAAAGCTAAGGGTGATATTGGGATCTTCATTGGTTATTCAGACAACTCGAGGGCATTCAGGGTGTATAATAGAAGAACTAAAAGAGTAATGGAGACGATGAATGTGAAGTTTGATGAAATTTCACAAATGGCTTTTGAGAGACTCGCTCTAGAACCCGCGCTTAACCCAATGGTTTCTAATCATACCAGATTAGGACCCGCACCAAACAGTCAAACTTCTGGACATATTAGTTCCGGACTCGTACCCCAAGGAGCTCAATCAACTACCACAGATAAACCAACAAATCAAGAACTGGATAACTTCTTCGAGTTTATGTATGATGAGTTCTATGGTGGAGCTTCTTCAAATGCATCACAACAACGTTCCGCTGCGCCCGCTCAAAATCCTCAACCACCATCACCACCACCGCAAGATGCATCAACAACATTCGAAGCCGACGCACCAACTCCCTCAACATCATCTACATCTACTCCACCAACTCCAGTAATTGAGATTGTTTTACCAAGAGTTGATGAGCAAACCCAAAACCACGATTCGCCAATTCAAGAAGAACCATACCAAAACAATGATGTGTTAGAAGAAGAAGAACCATTCAAAAACCCATTTGCAACAGATTCTGCTGAATCATCTTCTAGGTTACATGAACCATCTAACACACATTTGTCAAATCCAAGATACCCTTCTACGTTACAGTGGACTAAAGACCATCCAATAGAACATGTTATTGGTGAACCTTCAAGGCCAGTACAGACGAGAAAACAACTTGCCACTGATTGCGACATGTGCATCTACGTCTGCTCAGTCAGTCTCAAAGAACCAAAGAACATGCGGGAGGCAATGACAGATAATTCATGGATTGAAGCGATGCAGGAAGAACTTCTCCAATATCAATTACATAACACTTGGGATTTAGTGCCGAGACCAATCGACAAACTCGTCATTGATCTTAAGTGGTTATGGAACAACAAAGAGGATGAAGAAATGACTGTAATTTGCAACAAAGCTCGTCTTGTAGCCAAGGGATTCAGACAAGAAGAGGGGATAGATTTTGAAGAGTCATTCGCGCCAGTAGCAAGGCTTGAGGCAGTCAGGATTTTCTTAGCTTACGCAGCTCACAAGAACATCACGGTTTATCAGATGGACATCAAGACAACTTTCTTGAATGGAACTCTGAAAGAAGAAGTGTACGTGAGTCAGCCAGATGGATTCGTCGACAAAGATCATCCCGACTACGTCTACAAACTAAAGAAAGCTATCTATGGTTTGAAACAAGCCCAAGGGCGTGGTACGACGAATTATCATCTTTCCTACTTCTTAATCATTTCACCAATGGAACAATAGACCCGACCTTGTTCACCAAAAAGTTTAAAGATGACATTTTGATTGTTCAGATTTACATGGATGACGTAATCTTTGGGTCCATTAATCCGAAACATTCAAAACATTTTGAAAATCTCATGAAAAGTAAATTTGAAATGTCTATGATTGGTGAATTAAAATTCTTCCTTGGACTTCACATCCATCAATCCCATCATGGTATTTTCAGTAATCAGGCGAAATATACAATTGAGATTTTAAAGAAATATGGAATGGAAAATTGTGACTCTGTTGGTACTCTAATGGTCACTTCACCCAAAATTGGTGCTGATTTATATGGGAAACCCATGCATCCGAAGAAATATCGGAGCATGATTGGATCTCTCATGTACTTAACTGCTAGTCGACCCGACATTCATTTTGCTGTATGCTAATTAGCTCGGTTTCAGGAAAGGCCTACCAACTTCACCTCCAAGAGGTTAAACGGATCTTTCGGTACCTACGAAGAACCATTAACATGGGACTTTGGTATCCGAAGGATTCGGAGTTTAAACTAACAGCCTTTTCAGATGCCGATCATGCTGGTTGCCAAGTTACCGCAAAAAGTATATCCGGGGGAGCACAATTTCTGGGAGAGAAGCTAGTAGGCTGGTCATCAACGAAACAAGACTGTACGGCGTTTTCAACCGTAGAAGCCGAGTATGTGTCTTTATCTGCGTGTTGTGGCCAAGTTCTATGGATGAGGACACAACTCACAGATTATGGTTTTACATTCGACTGCATACCTATGTATTGTGATTCGAAAAGTGCCATAGCCATCTCGTGCAATCCAGTGCAACACTCCAAAAACAAGCATATTAGAGTCTGCTACCACTTCATAAAGGAGCACATAGAAGAGGGCACTGTGGAACTATTTTTCGTGAAGACTGAATACCAACTCGCCAATCTATTCACTAAAGCTCTTCCAAAAGAGAGATTCGACAATTTAGTTCGACGAATTGGCATGCGGAGCTTAACTCCCGAAGAGTTACAAAGTCTTCTCGAATCTTCTTGAAACTATTTGATGTAAATATATAGATATAGATATTTTTTTTTTTAAAAAAAAAAAAAAAAAAAAAAACCAATGTATATTCTTCTTCCAATATGTCTCTCGTATAATCAATATTCTGTTTGACTCTAGAAATTTCATTCAACAATGATACGGATGTGTACATATGCTTGAGCGAGAACATATTGTATCTCAATGGCTTCGGAACAATTCAGTTTCGGACCCGCGCTCCAATGATGGCTTTCGTATATATCCGTACGAAACCCGAACTTAAAGGATGACTTCTGATTATTTCTGATCAGAACTCGTAATCAACAACAACATATACTAACTTCATGCAAATCCGTCTATCTCTTCACAAGGACACCCATTTAATCATCTAATATCAAAACTATCACTACGTGCTATTTTTGAGGGGGAGATTATTAGGAAGGGGGAGAAGACGTGATTAAATATGATCAAAGATCGTGGCATTGAATCTCAGAGAAGCTCATCAGACAGACTCAGTTTTTAACCCTCGAATTGATGAAACTAAATGTCCGTTATCGAAAAGACTTGTCCGGAACGGGTAATAATTTCAAGCTGGTTTTCCAGTGATGTAAGCGTGTCTCGCAAAGGACTTGTCTGAATAGAATGTACCAATTCGAAAGATGATCATTGAATATGACCGGGACGGGTAATAATTTCAAGCTAGTCTAACTAGTGATGTAAGCGTGTCTCGCGAAGGTCATGTTCATTGAAAATTAATCAATTCAAAATGTTCGAACTCTACCCAACATGTGTAATTTATTGAAAATTGCATGAGCACATGTGGAGGGGGAGTATTTCAAAAATGCAAAACTCTTGAAGTGTTTGTAAAACTCGATCTTCCTTGTAAGAGATGAACCAAGCTTCACTTTAACATACAACTCGACACAAGAGAACTAGGATGACTCACAAAGATATATTAGAGAACAAGAAGAGTATGTGGATCGTATGGCATATATTTCTAGTCGAATGATTATTAACTAGTGAAGATAATAATAGAAAGGACTATGGAGGAAAAAACACATACACTCTCTTTCTAACTATGAGGCACTCCTTACAAATGAGTGAGTGTGTGTGGTTTTGATGTTCACAGCCAACCAAGTGGGCTTGGAAGGCTTTTACATTGAACCTAACATGGGCTTAGAATATGTATTACACTTATACATATTGAACACAAACTAGACTAATACTTCTAGCCCACAACTAAACTACATATTATACATAACACTTTGATTTAAGATGTCAAATGACCATCACTTCCTAACTAGCATAAAATCAATGCTAACAATCTCCCCCTAAGGGATGGTCATTTCAATGATGCTCCCGTGATTGGTCTTTTGCATTTGACGTCTTGAAATTCGTGTGTCAATGTATAATATTCTTCATTCAATGTTCCTTCATGCACTGTGATCTTCAAAGTATCGTCTTTCGGTCATTCTTGCCTTGATCTACATCTTCTGTCCAGATGCGTCGTCGTTGTAGATGATGATGGTGAATGGACTTTCGTCGGTACCTGCATAAAACAGTTAGCAATAAATCGTCCAAAGGCCATCATGTCGTGAGGCAAGATCCTTGGATCTCATTAAGACTCATACAACTTGTATCCTTTATGATGAACACAAGTGTATTGCATAGGAAGTGTTCCTAAGAGATCTTTGATGAATCTCATGTCTCTAGACTCAATTATGTGCGTTTTGTTTTTAGTCGTCGGAGGCATGGAGCAGAGTGCCACCTTTTCAATATCAACACATCTCGGAGTGAGAGGTCGATAGATTATGTAGTGTTCTCCGTGAGAAATGAAACAAATATCTTTTAAGAGATATCTGAGTGGATAGGAGGGGTGGTGCAAATGCGTCACTGGGTCCATGACGTCTTGTCTTCAATATCAGTATCACCTTAGTAAGTACCGATAGCAGATGTATTGACCCGGTTTCTGACCTAAGTTTTCATGTAGGGCTATTTCTTTTCACCCTTACAAAAACTTTTCTTTTTCATTCTTCAACCCCTTCTTTCTCCTTTCTGATTATACTCCTTTTTTCAATCTTACCTAAGGACTTCTAATTCTAAGCTATTGGAATTTACCTTGGGTAGATCCCTCCGGTTCTGGCGGATCATTGGACATAACCTAACAATAATCACCTTATTACTCTATGATTATCCTAGATTATAGATCATATACCATAAAACCTTTTGAAAATCTCTCAACGTGTTCATGAACAAACACATTTTAGTTAACACATTGAGAGTTTTGCATTTTTGAAACACTCCCCCTTCACATGTGCTCATGCATTTTTGATAAATTGCACATGTTGGGTAGAGTTCGCACGTTTGAAATGATTGATTTTTGATGATCATGACCTTCGCGAGACACACTTACATCACTAGTTAGACTAGCTTGAAATTATTACCCGTCCTGGTCATATTCAAAGATCATCTCTCGAATTGGTACATTCTACTCAAACAAGTCCTTTGCGAGACACGCTTACATCACTGGTAAACCAGCTTGAAATTATTATCCGTCCAGGACATGTCTTTTCGAGAACGGATATTTTAGTTTCGTCAATTCGAGGGTTATCACTGAGTCTTGAGATTCAAACCACAAAAACTTTTTGATCACATTTTAATCACATCCTCTCCCCCTTATATATAATAAACACGTAATCTCCCCCTCAAAAATAGCATGAAGTGGTATTTTTGAAAACAGTTGATTAAAATGAAACTTTTTGTGGAGAGACGGACTGATTGTAGCATGAAAAACGGAACATTTTTCTTTTTATACTCCCCCTTATTGAAAAACTGATTGTAGCATGAAAAGCAGTTAAGGGAGTCAGAGGGAGTTGATGTGAGCACAAAATTTATGAAAAGACTTTGAAAAAAATCTTATTGAAACAATTTTGATTAAGCGCCCATGGTTTTAGCTTTTTACCATTAACATTATGAGTCCTGATCAGAAATAATCAGAAGTCGTTCAATGTGGCACGGGTTTCATACTGAAATGCACGAAAGCCGTCTGATTAGAAATTTGAGAAACGACATGTTTTAGAAAAACATAAAAAATAACTCTCGCTCAAGCATCTGTACATGCCCGTATCATTATTGAATGATATATCTAGATACGTACAGAATATCGATTCTACCAGAGACATGTCGTGAGAAGAATATTTTTGGTTTTTGAGTTTTATATTTTTTATGGATTTTTGAAATTTTATATTTTTATATTTTTGCTTTTGAAAAAGTATATATTTACAAAAATATTTACATGCGAAGCTTGTTGATATAAATCAAGAAGATTCGAGAAGACGTTCTAACTCTTTGGGAGTTAGGCTTCGCATTCCAATTCGATGAACTAAGTTTTCAAACCGCTCTTTTGGGAGGGCTTTAGTAAATAGATCAGCGAGTTGGTATTCAGTCTTCACGAAAAATAATTCAACAGTACCCTCTTCGACGTGTTCCTTTATGAAGTGATAGCGGACTCTAATATGCTTGGTCTTGGAGTGTTGCACTAGATTGCACGAGATGGCTATGGCACTTTTTGAATCGCAATACAAAGGTATGCGGTTGAAAGAGAAACCATAATCTGTGAGTTGTGTTCTCATCCAAAGAACTTGAGCACAACACGCAGATAGAGACACATACTCGGCTTCTGCAGTTGATAGAGCAGTGCAGTCTTGTTTCCTTGATGACCAGCCTACTAGTTTTTCTCCCAGAAATTGCACTCCGCCTGATGTACTCTTTGCTGTAACTTGGCAACCGGCATGGTCTTCATCTGAAAATGCTATTAGTGTAAACTCCGAATCCTTCGGATACCAAAGACCCATGTTAATGGTTCTTCGAAGGTACCGAAAGATCCGTTTAACCTCTTAGAGGTGAAGTTCGGTAGGCCTTGCCTGAAACCGTGCAAGTAAACAAACAACAAAATGAATATCTGGTCGGCTTGCAGTTAAGTACATGAGAGACCCAATCATTCTCTGATATTTCTTCAGATCCATGGTTTTCCCAGAGTCGGCGCCTATTTTGGGTGACGTGACCATTGGAGTACCAACAGAGTCACAATTTTCCATTCCATGTTTTTTTCAAAATCTCAATTGTATATTTAGCTTGATTTAGAAAAATTCCACGTGGGGATTGATGAATTTGTAAGCCTAAAAAGAATTTTAATTCACCCATCATGGACATTTCGAATTTGCTTTTCATGAGATTTTCAAAATGTTTTGAATGTTGCGGATTAGTGGACCCAAATATGATGTCGTCCACGTAAATCTGAACAATCAAAATATCATTTTTGTATTTTCTTGTAAACAAGGTTGGATCAATTGTTCCTTTGGTGAAATTATTTGACAACAAGAAAGATGATAACTCGTCATACCACGCCCGTGGGGCTTGTTTCAAACCATAGATTGCTTTCTTTAGCTTGTAGACGTATTCTGGATGATCTTTGTCAACGAATCCGTCTGGCTGACTCACGTACACTTCTTCTTTCAGAGTTCCATTCTTCAAGCCTTGCAACTGGTGCGAATGACTCTTCAAAATCTATCCCTTCTTCCTGTCTGTATCCCTTTGCCACCAGACGAGCTTTGTTGCGAATTACAGTCATTTCTTCATCCTTTTTGTTTTTCCATAACCACTTAAGATCAATGACTAGTTTGTCAATTGGTCTTGGCACTAAATCCCAAGTGTCATGTAATTGAAATTGGAGAAGTTCTTCCTGCATCGCTTCAATCCAGGCATTATCTGCCATTGCTTCCCGAATGTTCTTAGGTTCTATGAGACTGACTGAGCAGACATAGATGCACATGTCGCAATCGGTGTGTAGTTGTTTTCTCGTCTGAATTGGCCTTGAGGGATCACCAATAACTTGTTCTATTGGATGGTGTTTTGTCCACTGTAACGTTGAAGGGTACCTTGGACTTGAACGTGTGTAAGATGGTTCATGTAACCCAGAAGATGATTCAGCAGAATCGGTTGCAAATGGGTTTTTCAAAGACTTTTTCTTCTAACACAGCATTGTTTTGTTCTTGCTCATCAATTCTTGGTAACACAATCTCAATTCTTGGAGATCCTGGAGTGCATATTGATGATGTTGAGGGAGTTGGTGCGTCAGCTTCGAATGTTGTGGATGCATCTTGATTTGGTGGTGGTGGTGGTTGTTGTTGAGGTTGAGCGGGTGCAGCGGATTGTTGTTCAGATGCATTCTTCGAAGGGCCACCAAATTATTCATCATACATAAACTTGAAAAAGTTTTCCAATTCTTGAGTTGTTGGTTTATCCGTGGGAATTGATTGAGCTCCTTGGGGGTACGAGTCCTGAACTGATATGTCCAGAAGTTTGACTTTGAGGTGCGGGTCCTAATCCGGTATGATTAGAAACCATTGGGTTAAGCGCGGGTTCTAGAGTGAGTCTCTCAGAAGCCATTTGTGAAATTTCATCAAACTTCACATTCATCGTCTCCATAACCTTTTTCGTTCTCCTGTTATACACCCTGAATGCCCTTGAGTTTTCCGAATAACCAATGAAGATTCCAATATCACCTTTCGCTTTCAACTTCCCCAAATCTTATCTGTCATTTGTTGGATAACATAAAGCACCAAGTACATGAAGGTAAGAGATATCGGGTTTTCGATTGTTGATGAGTTCATATGGGGTTTTATTGAATATTGGATGGAATCGGGATCGGTTTTGAGTAAAACAAGCAGTAGAAACAGCATCAGCCCATAAGAATAACGGTGCACTGGAGTAAATCAGCATTGTGCGAGCAGCTTCCACAAGAGTTCTATTTCTTCTTTCAACTACCCCATTCTGCTGTGGAGTTCTAACAGAAGATGTCTGGTGTGTAATACCAGTTTCTTCAAAGAATGTTCTTAACTCCTGATTTACAAATTCCGTGCCATTGTCCGTTCTTACAATCCTAACTGGAGCTTGAAGTAGAACTTGAATACGCTTCAGAAAGTTGATGATGGTGCCTGGTGCTTCGTATTTTGATCTCAAAAACTTTACCCATGTATATCTTGAATAGTCATCGACAACTACAAGAATATACTTCTTCCCATTAATGCTTTAAACTCTCATTGGGCCACATAAGTCCATATGCAACAGATGCAACCTTTCAACCGAACTAGGTACGGGTTTAGGTTTATATGTTGCCTTTTTGCTTTTTCCTTGCTCACAGGATGGACATAAATGTTCTTTGGTGGATTTGAATTTTGGGAGACGATCCAAAGACAGATTTCAATGACCTGAGAAGAACAGAAGAATTTGTATATGGAAACCGTGTAACATTTGGTTCCGAGGGGTTAGATGTAACAGGTGAATTACACTTAGAGATGGTTTCCTTAGATGCATTGGGAACTATTTCTAATGTGCCATTCTTAAGTGCAAATATTCTACCCGTTGGTTTCCATTTACAAAGCTTAATGTGATCCTTAGGCACTAGGCTACTAGTGGTTTTTCTAGCTTTTGCAATAAGTCTACGAATGTATCTAGACTTAGCCCTAGTCACCTTAGGAAAAATTTTTTGTTCTTTCACATCATTAACATTCATAGAAACATTATCATCACAAGCATTTTTAGACAAAGATTTCTCTAGAATTAAACATACAGATTCATTACATGCATTTGAAACAGGAGTCTTAACATTACAACTAGATGACAAATGCTTCTTCTTGGAAAGCTGTAAATTCCTAGGGTGTTCTTCTACTTTCTTGCATGCACTCTCAGAAATAGGCGAGACACTAGGTTTCTTGTTGTTGCTCCTAGACTGTCTTTTGCTCCTAGAGTTGCTTTCTAATCCTGTAGAAGGTAAGGCACAATCATTAGAATTCATGTTGTTGTCCTTAGGTGTTGTTTTAGCATTCCTAGACTCGTTTGGATTATCCTTATACTTTTATCTATCGCCCTAGATGAAGAGGCAGATGCAGTAGTGGGACTAATCCTATATAGGCCAGGCGCTATTACATTAGATGGTTCGACAACAGCTTTCCCTTTTTGTTTCTCACTAGACAAGGGGGTTAATGGAGCAATACCCTTAGATTCCTCACCCTGCCCTTTTTGACTTGCAAGCTGAGACTTCAAAAGATTAATCTGATCTTGCATGTTTTTGTAAGAGCGCTCATACGACAATTTGTCATACTTGCATTCTTCCTTTTTCGTATCAAGTTGTTTAAAATATGTGACATTTTGTTTTTCAATCTTTGCAAGTGCTTTTTCATATTTTAAAACAATTTCAGAAGTCTCAGCCCGAAGTCTTTCATCATCCTCAACAGAATATGTTTGGTAAATAATAGACATAATATCAGTCGATAGAGCTTCGAAGGAGAGAGAGTCATTATGTTGTTCCAAAACCTTTATGCGTTTCAAGTATTCATTAGCTTCCTTCACTAAGGATTTGTGGTCCTTAACAAATTCTGCAGATTCTTTTAAAAGATTATTTTCCACATTTTGAACAACCACATAGATTGCAACAATATGTGGATTAATTTATGTTTTAAAGATCTTTTTAATTTCATCCTGAACACCTGGAAACCATTCAAATTTTTGATTGTTTGTCTTGGAATCCACAATACGTTGAAGTGTTTTGATGAACTCAAATAAGTACATTTTATTATCATCATTTATCCTATTTATTTGACTTGTTTTATTATATTTTACATGAGAATCGATACATTAATGTTTACTTTAGTAATTCTCAGGTAAAAACAAGCATTATGTGAAACTTGGCGATTTTGGACGAATTATGGAGCAAAACAAGCAAGATGTCAAAAGCCTACTGAAATCCAGAAGATCAAGCCCGTTCTACTCCAGATACGCCGCAACATACTTCTAACATACGGCGTATCACTATCAATATTTCACAAGTTATAATCCAAGTACATGCGCCGCATACAAAGATCAAGATACGCCGCATCTGAAGTCGGTGTACGAATATTCCTGAATATATTAATGTTGGACCCCACGCGAAGTTAATTCAATGCGCCGCATCTATCAACTCTATGCGCCGCATCTATCCCTGTGACAGAAACTATAAATACCCCAAGGACTGACGAATTTGAGAGCTAGTCTTGGACCGAAGACCATATAACCCTAGAGCCGAATTCAGACGACCAAGCAGCACAAGACACACCCTAAACAAAGATACAAGAGCTGTAAGAAGGTCCTGCATGTATTCAATTCATTAAGTAGTTTTGTTTTATTGTTTTAGTACACTTTAATTCATCAGGATTGATGGGCTTGTGTCATGTGACTACGGAAAATCATGCACTCCCCTTAATATTGCTTTCCCATTAATTAAAGTTTATATGTTGATGTCTTTGGTGACTTTTATTAGTGCATTGATAACCTCTGTGTCTAGCTGAGTCTTGCTTGGGTCGCCATGCCCCTTCCTCGCCTATCTATTCTAGCGTATACGAGACGTGGGCATCACAAATGCCCAATACTCTAGAAAAGTAGGATAGACATAAGTAATCATTAAGGGTTTACTCGCCGATAAGATTAGAGCCAACGAGAAAGGTTTAATTATATACACTTCATATAAAACTAGCAATAAAACAAGTGACAAGCTACTTAATTATCAGAACAGGTCTTCTTATTGTCTCAAGTATCTATCTGTGTACGTGTGTGCTAATCGCTGATTCGTGCTCATTAGTTTAGTTTTCCATTTAATAATAACCAAACCGTGCCAGTCTCTCAGGCTGAACCCCCTTGCGTTAGATTAGGTTGTATAGCTAACTTAGGATATTAAAATACTGATTAGAATAACTAGATAATACGTTCCACTCTTAGTGATCGACACTCTACTTACCATTATATTCATACTGACCGGGTACACTGCTCGTTAAGTGTGTGTGTTATTGATAAGTCAGGTAAATATAAATTTAAAACTTGAGTAGGCATTAATACTGCTAAACCGCAACAACACACCACGCGCATCATGTTTCAATTCTCTGCTTAAGATCTACCAAATATAGTCTAGCTGCACTTGAATCATAAGTGTTTTGTAGATGCCATTTGTTCAATGTTAGGCAGATGTTTTGAAACAGCCTTTTGTTTTGTGAAAACCACTCGTTTTTGAAAAAACAAAGGTGACTTTTTTTGAACAAGATGAACCCCAGCAAGTTTGTTAACTTCCTTATAGTCAATGGGTTTTATTTCTCTGTTCAATTGTCACATTTTCTTTCTACTCTCTTCTGCAAGCTCAATCGTTTCTCTAGAATCATAACCCGGAGGAGGGTCATGGATAGCATTTATCAAATTACCATTATAAAGCACATTCTATTCTTTCTGAGCTTTCTTGAGATTATAAGGATTTTCATAACCGATAGCCACTTTCTTCATTGTATGTAAAACCGGGTTTGGATCATTAATTAACAAATGAACTGTTTGTTCAGAATGACTGATGCGTTCACACGAGGTTTTAAATTTATAAACAAGAATTACCGATTAACTATCAACACATACGAGCAAGTATACTCGTCCATGTTAGTAAAGGTGGGTAAGTCGAGATCGTCCCAAGGGAATTGAGGTTGTATTTAGTAGAAAAGTTTTAAACAAAAAGGGGTGTCAATCCAATTTGAAGTAAGTTCTAAAACAAGTGAGGTTTAATCAATAAAAAACAAATATACTTGTGTTAAATTCTTTGACTATTGTTTAGAGTAACCAACCAAGTGGGTGTACTTTTAATGATGCACAACTTAATATGAATGATTCACAATCAATGGTTTTTATCATGAGAAATCATATCTAGAATTCAATCGCCTAGTTAATTCCTTTCGGCCTATATTAACTATTATGACAATTCTATTAAGCTCTTTGTTGTTTTGAAAAGCATTTCTTATTTTAAGAATTCCTACGAATCCTTTCGGCCTTCTCTCGTGATGAAATCATTTCCAAATCCATTTTAATGAGTTAATGTGGTGCTTGTCACACACCATAATCCATACTAATTCGTGCACTAACTTTTTGGAATAAAAACATAAAGAAAACTCCTTTCGGCCTTTGTTAATCTTTAAAACTGTTTTTATCAACCAATTAAGCAAGATTAGATTGTACCTCAACAAACTCATAAAACAAGACATGTTTCAATGCATCACTATAAAATAAGATTACTCCAACAATAGTCACATCATTCACACAAGTATAAGCAAAATCACTCCATAACAATCATAATCAAACACAAGTAATTAACCAAACTTTCATCCATATTATAGTAAAAATAAAAGTAAAAGTAGTTCATAATAACTCAACAAGAAATACCTAATTGAGAAATTACAAGAACTAGAATTGTGGAACTATAGCAATCCACACTCCTCCAATCGCCTTTTATCACACGTAAACAACTCCACACACGGACACAACTCTTGAGACTTGAACTCAAGGCTTCCTGGACGTTTTTACAGCAACTACAAGCTTTCGGGCGATAATAATAAGTTAGTTAGACTTGGTGTAAGCCTTAACTAGGTTTATCTTTGGTATGTCACTTCCCAAAAACTACACACTTTGCAAACTAGCCAAGGGTTCTTTAAATAAGTGAAGAATCCCTTTCTCCTCAAGCAAAAATGTTTTCTATCAGTAATATCCGAAATATGATGAGCCACAATGATTATGGGGCTAAAATTCTCCATTTAATGCAATTTTGTAACTCCAGCGTCCTCCAACCGAATCGGTTGTATCACCAACCGATCGGTTGGTATTCTCGTTAAAGCCAACTTCTCTCTATCCGAATCGGATGCGGGCGCCATCCGATCAGATGGAGCTCACTGTCTCCGACTTTTAAATTTTTTTCTTCTTTTTCGCGTCGTGTGCATGATCCTTTGTTGTGCCACTATTCTTTTCCATAAAACTTGATCTTTCCTTGATATTAGAACGTAGAAATCTTAACACAACCAAAACCTTGAGTTCTCACGTGGTTTCTTTCTCGTTTTCTTCTCGAAATCTTCCTTATGTGCATAATTACTCCATTTCTTCATCTTTTCATCACTTTTTCCTGACTGCTTCAAGCCTTGCAAATGGTGTGAATGACTCTTCAAAATCTATCCCTTCTTCCTGTCTGTATCCCTTGGCTACTAGACGAGCTTTGTTGCGAATAACAGTCATCTCTTCATCCTTTTTGTTCTTCCATAACCACTTAAGATCAATGACGAGTTTGTCAATTGGTCTCGGCACTAAATCCCAAGTGTCATGTAATTGAAATTGGAGAAGTTCTTCCTGCATCGCTTCAATCCAAGCATTATCTGCCATTGCTTCCCGAATGTTCTTAGGTTCTATGAGACTGACTGAGCAGACATAGATGCACATGTTGCAATCGGTATGTAGCTGTTTTCTCGTCTGAATTGGCCTTGAGGGATCACCAATAACTTGTTCTATTGGATGGTGTTTTGTCCACTGTAACGTTGAAGGGTACCTTGGACTTGAACGTGTGTTAGATGGTTCATGTAACCCAGAAGATGATTCAGCAGAATCGGTTGCAAATGGGTTTTCAAAGACTTCTTCTTCTAACACAGCATTGTTTTGTTCTTGCTCATCAATTCTTGGTAACACAATCTCAATTCTTGGAGATCCTGGAGTGCATATTGATGATGTTGAGGGAGTTGGTGCGTCAGCTTCGAATGTTGTGGATGCATCTTGATTTGGTGGTGGTGGTGGTTGTTGTTGAGGTTGAGCGGGTGCAGCGGATTGTTGTTCAGATGCATTCTTCGAAGGGCCACCAAATTATTCATCATACATAAACTTGAAAAAGTTTTCCAATTCTTGAGTTGTTGGTTTATCCGTGGGAATTGATTGAGCTCCTTGGGGGTACGAGTCCTGAACTGATATGTCCAGAAGTTTGACTTTGAGGTGCGGGTCCTAATCCGGTATGATTAGAAACCATTGGGTTAAGCGCGGGTTCTAGAGTGAGTCTCTCAGAAGCCATTTGTGAAATTTCATCAAACTTCACATTCATCGTCTCCATAACCTTTTTCGTTCTCCTGTTATACACCCTGAATGCCCTTGAGTTTTCCGAATAACCAATGAAGATTCCAATATCACCTTTCGCTTTCAACTTCCCCAAATCTTATCTGTCATTTGTTGGATAACATAAAGCACCAAATACATGAAGGTAAGAGATATCGGGTTTTCGATTGTTGATGAGTTCATATGGGGTTTTATTGAATCTTGGATGGATTAGGGATCGGTTTTGAGTAAAACAAGCAGTAGAAACAGCATCAGCCCATAAGAATAACGGTGCACTGGAGTAAATCAGCATTGTGCGAGCAGCTTCCACAAGAGTTCTATTTCTTCTTTCAACTACCCCATTCTGCTGTGGAGTTCTAACAGATGATGTCTGGTGTGTAATACCAGTTTCTTCAAAGAATGTTCTTAACTCCTGATTTACAAATTCCGTGCCATTGTCCGTTCTTACAATCCTAACTGGAGCTTGAAGTAGAACTTGAATACGCTTCAAAAAGTTGATGATGGTGCCTGGTGCTTCGTATTTTGATCTCAAAAACTTTACCCATGTATATCTTGAATAGTCATCGACAACTACAAGAATATACTTCTTCCCATTAATGCTTTAAACTCTCATTGGGCCACATAAGTCCATATGCAACAGATGCAACCTTTCAACCGAACTAGGTACGGGTTTAGGTTTATATGTTGCCTTTTTGCTTTTTCCTTGCTCACAGGATGGACATAAATGTTCTTTGGTGGATTTGAATTTTGGGAGACGATCCAAAGACAGATTTCAATGACCTGAGAAGAACAGAAGAATTTTTATATGGAAACTGTGTAACATTTGGTTCCGAGGGGTTAGTTGTAACAGGGGAATTACACTTAGAGATGGTTTCCTTAGATGCATTGGGAACTATTTCTAATGTGCCATTCTTAAGTGCAAATATTCTACCCGTTGGTTTCCATTTACAAAGCTTAATGTGATCCTTAGGCACTAGGCTACTAGTGGTTTTTCTAGCTTTTGCAATAAGTCTACGAATGTATCTAGACTTAGCCCTAGTCACCTTAGGAAAAAATTTCTGTTCTTTCACATCATTAACATTCATAGAAACATTATCATCACAAGCATTTTTAGACAAAGATTTCTCTAGAATTAAACATACAGATTCATTACATGCATTTGAAACAGGAGTCTTAACATTACAACTAGATGACAAATGCTTCTTCTTGGAAAGCTGTAAATTCCTAGGGTGTTCTTCTACTTTCTTGCATGCACTCTCAGAAATAGGCGAGACACTAGGTTTCTTGTTGTTGCTCCTAGACTGTTTTTTGCTCCTAGAGTTGCTTTCTAATCCTGTAGAAGGTAAGGCACAATCATTAGAATTCATGTTGTTGTCCTTAGGTGTTGTTTTAGCATTCCTAGACTCGTTTGGATTATCCTTATACTTTTATCTATCGCCCTAGATGAAGAGGCAGATGCAGTAGTGGGACTAATCCTATATAGGCCAGGCGCTATTACATTAGATGGTTCGACAACAGCCTTCCCTTTTTGTTTCTCACTAGACAAGGGGGTTAATGGAGCAATACCCTTAGATTCCTCACCCTGCCCTTTTTGACTTGCAAGCTGAGACTTCAAAAGATTAATCTGATCTTGCATGTTTTTGTAAGAGTGCTCGTACGACAATTTGTCATACTTGCATTCTTCCTTTTTCGTATCAAGTTGTTTAAAATATGTGACATTTTGTTTTTCAATCTTTGCAAGTGCTTTTTCATATTTTAAAACAATTTCAGAAGTCTCAGCCCGAAGTCTTTCATCATCCTCAACAGAATATGTTTGGTAAATAATAGACATAATATCAGTCGATAGAGCTTCGAAGGAGAGAGAGTCATTATGTTGTTCCAAAACCTTTATGCGTTTCAAGTATTCATTAGCTTCCTTCACTAAGGATTTGTGGTCCTTAACAAATTCTGCAGATTCTTTTAAAAGATTATTTTCCACATTTTGAACAACCACATAGATTGCAACAATATGTGGATTAATTTATGTTTTAAAGATCTTTTTAATTTCATCCTGAACACCTGGAAACCATTCAAATTTTTGATTGTTTGTCTTGGAATCCACAATACGTTGAAGTGTTTTGATGAACTCAAATAAGTACATTTTATTATCATCATTTATCCTATTTATTTGACTTGTTTTATTATATTTTACATGAGAATCGATACATTAATGTTTACTTTAGTAATTCTCAGGTAAAAACAAGCATTATGTGAAACTTGGCGATTTTGGACGAATTATGGAGCAAAACAAGCAAGATGTCAAAAGCCTACTGAAATCCAGAAGATCAAGCCCGTTCTACTCCAGATACGCCGCAACATACTTCTAACATACGGCGTATCACTATCAATATTTCACAAGTTATAATCCAAGTACATGCGCCGCATACAAAGATCAAGATACGCCGCATCTGAAGTCGGTGTACGAATATTCCTGAATATATTAATGTTGGACCCCACGCGAAGTTAATTCAATGCGCCGCATCTATCAACTCTATGCGCCGCATCTATCCCTGAGACAGAAACTATAAATACCCCAAGGACTGACGAATTTGAGAGCTAGTCTTGGACCGAAGACCATATAACCCTAGAGCCGAATTCAGACGACCAAGCAGCACAAGACATACCCTAAACAAAGATACAAGAGTTGTAAGAAGGTCCTGCATGTATTCAATTCATTAAGTAGTTTTGTTTTATTGTTTTAGTACACTTTAATTCATCAGGATTGATGGGCTTGTGTCATGTGACTACGGAAAATCATGCACTCCCCTTAATATTGCTTTCCCATTAATTAAAGTTTATATGTTGATGTCTTTGGTAACTTTTATTAGTGCATTGATAACCTCTGTGTCTAGCTGAGTCTTGCTTGGGTCGCCATGCCCCTTCCTCGCCTATCTATTCTAGCGTATACGAGACGTGGGCATCACAAATGCCCAATACTCTAGAAAAGTAGGATAGACATAAGTAATCATTAAGGGTTTACTCGCCGATAAGATTAGAGCCAACGAGAAAGGTTTAATTATATACACTTCATATAAAACTAGCAATAAAACAAGTGACAAGCTACTTAATTATCAGAACAGGTCTTCTTATTGTCTCAAGTATCTATCTGTGTACGTGTGTGCTAATCGCTGATTCGTGCTCATTAGTTTAGTTTTCCATTTAATAATAACCAAACCGTGCCAGTCTCTCAGGCTGAACCCCCTTGCGTTAGATTAGGTTGTATAGCTAACTTAGGATATTAAAATACTGATTAGAATAACTAGATAATACGTTCCACTCTTAGTGATCGACACTCTACTTACCATTATATTCATACTGACCGGGTACACTGCTCGTTAAGTGTGTGTGTTATTGATAAGTCAGGTAAATATAAATTTAAAACTTGAGTAGGCATTAATACTGCTAAACCGCAACAACACACCACGCGCATCATGTTTCAATTCTCTGCTTAAGATCTACCAAATATAGTCTAGCTGCACTTGAATCATAAGTGTTTTGTAGATGCCATTTGTTCAATGTTAGGCAGATGTTTTGAAACAGCCTTTTGTTTTGTGAAAACCACTCGTTTTTGAAAAAACAAAGGTGACTTTTTTTGAACAAGATGAACCCCAGCAAGTTTGTTAACTTCCTTATAGTCAATGGGTTTTATTTCTCTGTTCAATTGTCACATTTTCTTTCTACTCTCTTCTGCAAGCTCAATCGTTTCTCTAGAATCATAACCCGGAGGAGGGTCATGGATAGCATTTATCAAATTACCATTATAAAGCACATTCTATTCTTTCTGAGCTTTCTTGAGATTATAAGGATTTTCATAACCGATAGCCACTTTCTTCATTGTATGTAAAACCGGGTTTGGATCATTAATTAACAAATGAACTGTTTGTTCAGAATGACTGATGCGTTCACACGAGGTTTTAAATTTATAAACAAGAATTACCGATTAACTATCAACACATACGAGCAAGTATACTCGTCCATGTTAGTAAAGGTGGGTAAGTCGAGATCGTCCCAAGGGAATTGAGGTTGTATTTAGTAGAAAAGTTTTAAACAAAAAGGGGTGTCAATCCAATTTGAAGTAAGTTCTAAAACAAGTGAGGTTTAATCAATAAAAAACAAATATACTTGTGTTAAATTCTTTGACTATTGTTTAGAGTAACCAACCAAGTGGGTGTACTTTTAATGATGCACAACTTAATATGAATGATTCACAATCAATGGTTTTTATCATGAGAAATCATATCTAGAATTCAATCGCCTAGTTAATTCCTTTCGGCCTATATTAACTATTATGACAATTCTATTAAGCTCTTTGTTGTTTTGAAAAGCATTTCTTATTTTAAGAATTCCTACGAATCCTTTCGGCCTTCTCTCGTGATGAAATCATTTCCAAATCCATTTTAATGAGTTAATGTGATGCTTGTCACACACCATAATCCATACTAATTCGTGCACTAACTTTTTGGAATAAAAACATAAAGAAAACTCCTTTCGGCCTTTGTTAATCTTTAAAACTGTTTTTATCAACCAATTAAGCAAGATTAGATTGTACCTCAACAAACTCATAAAACAAGACATGTTTCAATGCATCACTATGAAATAAGATTACTCCAACAATAGTCACATCATTCACAAAAGTATAAGCAAAATCACTCCATAACAATCATAATCAAACACAAGTAATTAATCAAACTTTCATCCATATTATAGCAAAAGTAAAAGTAAAAGTAGTTCATAATAATTCAACAAGAAATACCTAATTGAGAAATTACAAGAACTAGAATTGTGGAACTATAGCAATCCACACTCCTCCAATCGCCTTTTATCACACGTAAACAACTCCACACACGGACACAACTCTTGAGACTTGAACTCAAGGCTTCCTGGACGTTTTTACAGCAACTACAAGCTTTCGGGCGATAATAATAAGTTAGTTAGACTTGGTGTAAGCCTTAACTAGGTTTATCTTTGGTATGTCACTTCCCAAAAACTACACACTTTGCAAACTAGCCAAGGGTTCTTTAAATAAGTGAAGAATCCCTTTCTCCTCAAGCAAAAATGTTTTCTATCAGTAATATCCGAAATATGATGAGCCACAATGATTATGGGGCTAAAATTCTCCATTTAATGCAATTTTGTAACTCCAGCGTCCTCCAACCGAATCGGTTGTATCACCAACCGATCGGTTGGTATTCTCGTTAAAGCCAACTTCTCTCTATCCGAATCGGATGCGGGCGCCATCCGATCAGATGGAGCTCACTGTCTCCGACTTTTATATTTTTTTCTTCTTTTTCGCGTCGTGTGCATGATCCTTTGTTGTGCCACTATTCTTTTCCATAAAACTTGATCTTTCCTTGATATTAGAACGTAGAAATCTTAACACAACCAAAACCTTGAGTTCTCACGTGGTTTCTTTCTCGTTTTCTTCTCGAAATCTTCCTTATGTGCATAATTACTCCATTTCTTCATCTTTTCATCACTTTTTCCAGTACTTGGCTATATTCTCTTGCAAATTCACTTTTTCCACAATTTAGGATCAAACACATACAAAAATAACCAAATATAATGCACAAAAGTAACAATAACGCGACTAAAAACATGTATAATTTGAGCGTTATCAATGACCCATTTTTACAAGCAAATTTTCCAACTTTGCAATGGTTTCCTTTTTGCCAGAGATCTCTTTAAGAAGATCCTTTTCACGTTTTAAAAACCTTTCATTCAACTCTTTCTTTTCTTTTTCAAGATTAGAGTAAGTTGATTTTTGTTTTGAAAGTTGGTTGGTTAATTCCAAAATTTCCTTGTTAAGAGATTTGATTTGGTTATTCAAATTAACATCTAGGGTGTCAAATTTAATTTGCAAATGTTTTTCTCTTAACTCATAATCTTTTAAACTAACTCCAGTTCTGACTGTCGTTTGTTATTAAAATCAAAAGCTCTTGCATTTTCCTTATAACTCTCAAGCTCAGTGGTCAATTTTTCATTCGCGGCCTTAACATCGCGATTGATCTTTTTGACCTTTTCAATCTCAATACTACAATTTTGCAATAATGATTCAAACATAGCACGTGTTTCCTCATCATTCTCAGAATGCTGTGACTCGAAGTCTCCATTAGGATCCATGTCTGGAGTTACCAAATTAGTATTGCTACAACTTGGTTCATCCATATATGTATCGTAAGTGAGATTAGGAGTCTCAGTATGCTGTTCATTTTGAGGTGACATATCAAACATTTCATTATTGTGACATGTAGTATATGGTTGTACCTCAGAAACCGCATTAGTGTCAAAAGCAGGAGGTGCTTCTGATATAACTTATGCACGCCATCATCAATTAAGTTCTTGGATCGTTTTGAGCCTTAGGGTTGAACAATAACAATTAACAAATATGCAGCGGAATAAAACAAAACAATTGTTATTGACACAAAGTTTTTCTTCATTATCACAATCAGCCTCAATATAACACGGTTACTCAACAGTAACAGGGATCAAGAGATCCTTGAGGCTACGAACAAACTTGTTTAGGCGTTTATAAGATCACGCCTAAACACACACACACACCTTTAGCTAGACGTCTACATTGGAAGACCTAATATTATACGTACCTTACCTCTCTTTATATACTAGAGAGATAGGGTTTACAAAGAAATAAACTAACATAATAAAAGATTACTACGAATCTTTTCTTTCTCTACAAGTTTCTTCCTTTGTCATATTAAGTCCCTCTTGTTTCATTCTTGGTCGTTTTGTCTCATCAAATTAATAAACCCAACAATCTTCCCCTATTTGATGATGACAAAACAAACTCGTTCTTGTACGAACTTCCCTAGACGAAGTAGCAGAAGTTGAGATAATTAAATCTCGCCATGAATGAAACAATCTTGTCTTCCCCTTAAGCCATGCCATGCTACCACCACATCTCTTCCCCTTTTTGTTATCAACAAATAGGGTACATATGAAAATATGACCTTGACCACCACTAACCAATATCACAAACTTCCAATCCAAGTCGTCCAATGTTTCAAATTGCCCTCCATGAAGCTCAAATACGAATAATGAATCCAAAACAATAGAAACTCCAACTAGTAGTAGTAATAATGATCAACAGTAGTAAAAATCAAACACTTCCCCTCGAGTGATGCATGTACATAAAATGATTCTTCAAATCTGTAGGCTTTATATATTGTTGAAGAAAAATAATCATTACCAATTTGATGTTGAAGTAGAAGAAACCAACCTTGTGTCCTATGCCTTGTACTAAATACGACTTCGAACGTATACTTAACGTATAGGGAGACCGCAATCTCTTGACAAGAACCACTGAGCACAATAACGTAACTCCTTCAAGTGTTTTGTCAATTCGAGTCACTTGAACGAACAAACAAGTTACCTTTAAAGTGTAACACCCACCTCAAGATATAATAAGACACAACCTTGATAAATTCAACTGCATCATCAAATAAGCAAGAAAAACTCCTCTTCTCCAATAAGAAAATAAATTCGAGCCTTTAATCATTAACGAACATAAAAACCAAACTCCTTGTGTGTGTGAACTTCCCCTGTGTGTGTGTAAACCAATAACCATACTTACTTCCCCTCACTGCTCGTAAATAATGCAAGTATCAATCGTGTAAACCCAATAATTATAACAGTATGCGCAGCAGCAGAGAGTAAGTCCAGCAGCAGAGTCAATATGCGTAACAGCAGAGTGATATATGTCGAGCAGCAGAGTGATCAGCAGAGTAAAATAACATAGCATATCAGCAGAGTAAAATATGCAGCAGCAGAGTTATATATGCAGCAGCAGAATAAAGTCTTCGAGCAGCAGAATTAAATAAACCATGTAGCAGCACTGTGTAGTCCCAATTAAATACCACACAATCTGATAACACAATTAAAGTGATCCACTGACCTTTGACCTTTTGCACCAATAGCCCACATGATATCAATTACCTCACAACAGTAGCATTAAACACTGACAGTACGAGGTAAATTTAGTAACCAATTATTTACCACATCCACGTGACGACAACAACTATTAATTCCGTCCCACAATCATTAAACAATACGAAGTAAATATATTGTAGATTGTCCAAGTGATGAATTCGTCCAAGGTTTTTTAATAATTAAACACCAAGCACTATCCGACAACCAAAACAATTAGTACGAGGTTATTTCCTTGACTTGCAAAAGACAACTAGCGTGAATGCATCAATATTATATTGCACCGACAATCATCCACTGACCCCACAATTAATTCTTTAATTTCGAATCCGTACGAGAATTTTGTTGCCACAAACATAAAACCGAAAGATCAATACAAAAAAAATATTACGATCATAATACCTTTTAAGAATCAGTCCGTATCCTCTTAAGAACTGCTTTTCTTCAACGACAAAACTTTGTGAATCCCTAGGTAACGAGCTCCCCAAGCTCTGATACCACCTGATAGAACTTATGCACGCCATCATCAATTAAGTTCTTGGATCGTTTTGAGCCTTAGGGTTCAACAATAACAATTAACAAATATGCAGCGGAATAAAACAAAACAATTGTTATTGACACAAAGTTTTTCTTCATTATCACAATCAGCCTCAATATAACACGGTTACTCAACAGTAACAGGGATCAAGAGATCCTTGAGGCTACGAACAAACTTGTTTAGGCGTTTATAAGATCACGCCAAAACACACACACACCCCTTTAGCTAGACGTCTACATTGGAAGACCTAATATTATACGTACCTTACCTCTCTTTATATACTAGAGAGATAGGGTTTACAAAGAAATAAACTAACATAATAAAAGATTACTACGAATCTTTTCTTTCTCTACAAGTTTCTTCCTTTGTCATATTAAGTCCCTCTTGTTTCATTCTTGGTCATTTTGTCTCATCAAATTAATAAACCCAACAGCTTCTGAATCTGTATCATACTTTGCCTCCTGGAGATTAGCCATAAAAATGCAGTTCGCATCGATGTCCTCTTGATCTTCTGAATTATCCATAATAGCCATGAAGTCATTCTCTTCTGCACTCAACTGAAGGCCAACCGTTTCCTTCTGTGCCAACATTAATGCTTTCTGCAAATACGCTGGATCCCTCTTATTCGGCTTGTTGGGACAGTTTCTAGCCATGTGACCAGTACCCTGACAGTTGAAGCATTTCATCACATTACCCTGATTCACATTTCCAGCTCCCTGAGCAGCAACATTCACAAACTGATTCCCAGCATTCTGAACCCTTTGATTACCAACAGTTGTACCCATCTGATTCCCTGCATACTGACCCATCTGATTACCAACATACTGCCCTGTATTCTGATTACCCAACTGATATCAAGGAGCATATCCCTGCTGATTCCCATATCCCCCAACCATCTGTCCTTGCTGACCCATGTTGATACTCGGCTGTGCAATTTGCTTGTTGCGAGTGTTCGATGAGATTCGTTGATTGTTGTTGGTGGGTGTGGAGTAGCGTCCTTGGAATGCTTTTGTTAGGTAAGCAAAAGCTTGAGTCAAAGCAGCAGTTGACTCATCTTGATCATTAAGATCGGGTTCTTAGAGTTGCGGGTATTGTTGTTGTGGGATTACATGTTGTTGTGGGTAGAACGGTGTTTGAGGATTGTATTGTTGTTGCATGAAGTGTTGTGAAGATGATGATGAGGGTTGTGTATTAACTGTTGCAGGTGTAGGTGAATGAACAATGAGTGCAAGAGGATCATGTTGTTTTGCTTGTTTCTCTTTTCTGACTTCATTTGCCTCTGCTTGGTTTTGTTTTAGGAAGTCATAGAGTTGGGTGATTTGAAGTCTTTGAATATCCTTTCTCTGTACAGAAATCAACTTTCTGGACCCATTCCAATTGAATTAGGGAATTTGAAGAATCTAACAGATTTAGATTTGGCCAATAATCAACTATCTGGGCCCATTCCTACTGAATTAGGGAATATGAAGTCACTCACTAAATTAAAATTGAGAGAAAATCAACTCAATGGTTCAATCCCTTCATCGTTAAAAAACCTGAGAAGCCTTCAGTTACAGTCTATCAGTGACAACAAGTTATCCGGTCCTATACCACAAGGAATCGGAAGTCTACAATTGTTTAAGCTATTGTTGCACACAAATCAGTTGTCTGGGCAAATTCCAAAGGAGTTTGGGGAGATGAAAAGTTTGTTAAATTTAAACTTGAGCGATAACAACTATTCAGGTGCTATACCTCAAGAGCTTGGGTCACTGCATGGTCTCCTTACTCTTGACCTATCCAAAAATAGGTTAAACGGGTCATTACAAAGATATATTGGTGTGAAAGTGAAGAAACAAAATTATCACTCTATAGTATATGTATAATAAGTGTAAAAGTGATCATATTACGTACATTGGTTTGAAATTTGGAAAAAAAAAAAAAAAAAAAAAAAAATTTGTATGAATTAATGAAAAAAAAAGTAAAAAAAAAAAAATTAAAAAAAAATGACTAAAAGTGTAAGTCAACGCAAACCATAAGGACCATTAGTGTAACTTTTGTAAGTGAAAAAAAAGTCAAAGGATGATCGGTGAAAGTCAATGCAAGCCACAGGGACCATTACTGTAACTTTTCAAAGTTGGTAACCTGCTAGTTCCCGGTCATATTGCGTATTTTGTTCACAATTTGAAAGTATTTTGCGTATACTGGTAATTTCCAAAGTTCGTTGCGTAGATCGTCTGTTTTGAAAAATATGTTGCGTATCTTTAGCTTTCACCCTTAAAAGCATAGTCTAATATTTGTATTTGTTTGGTTTAAATTAATTATTATTATTATTTTTTTATTTATTTATAAACATCACTTTATTAGAAACATATAGGATTTACAAGAAGTTAGTAGGGAGCCGAGATACTAATTGGGCTCCCACTCCTCTAGCTATAGAAAAGCTAATCCTACTAAAAATATGAGCAGCAGCACGTGCTCCAATGTCTTGAGTCATCGAAAACTTTCGAATACGCTTCAACAAAGTCACAGCGTCCTTTTCAAGTTCCCCAAAAGAAGAGAAAGAGAAGGGGAGGAACCCATATCCCATACCTGCGCACTTAGCCTCATATTATTATTATTATTATTATTATTATTATTATTATTATTATTATTATTATTATTATTATTATTATTATTATTATTATTATTATTATTATTATTATTATTATTTGATTATTTTTATTTTTTAAATTTATTTTGCTTATTATCACACCACCACCACCACCAAATGTGGTCGGGTGGTATTTGGGCAAGGTTTAGTCGTTCTGACCAGCCAATATTTGTTTTTAAGAAGTTCACTTTTTTTTTTTTCTTTTCTTTTTTTTTTTTTTTTTTTACGTTTTTTGTTTTTTGTATGTGATTGTGTTGTAATTTGTATTGTGTTTAAATGATTCTATGTTTGTGCTTAATGTATGAGCTACAACTAGTTTTGCAAAACATACCAAACCATCTCAACGAGAGATTGTTTTTAAGTTCACTTTTTTTTCTTTTTTTTTTTTTTTTTTTTTTTTTTTGTATGTGATTGTGTTGTGTGCTTGTATTTGTGTTTAAATGATGTATGTTTGTGCTTAATGTATAAGCTACAACTATTTTTGCAAAACATACCAAACAATCTCAACCTGAGATTATTTCAGAAGCTAAAATGAAGGTTATGTTTCAAGGGCTTATGATTTTGAATAGCTCGCAATAGAGTTGTCAGAACTCGTGACAAAGCTATTTTTATAAGCTCAAGCTCGATAAACACCGATAAGCTGTGCGCACTTCCTTTTATGAATAATTATAACTATAATCACTATATATAACAGGAACTTGACAAATTATCTCTCCTGACTTTGATTCTCGAAGCTTGTCTTGTTGACTTTGACTTTTGCTTTTTCAACAAGTATGTCGCTAATTGAGTCCTAATTTTAAACAGAAAGCTAAAAAACTAGCTGCTCTGAATCGAAAATATAGCCTGCGGATTTAATGAGGGCACTGGTTCATTCCACGCAACGTGAAGATTGAGGAGTATGGTGCTTGTTGAACAACTCCTTGAGGTTTCATATCATATTATATATCTTATTTAAAAGGCAGATCTTGGAGTTTGCACAAAATATCTTCAAAAGTCATTAAGGGGGTAATTAATACATGAATGTGTGGTTGGTACGGGTGCTTTATGTTCGTTTCTACTGTAGATGGTACTGTTTTTCACTATTCATCAACTGTTCTCTGCTATTAACTTCTTCATTAAACTTAAACACACACTAGAACCTTTCTCTTCTTTTTTCCAGGTTATATCTTCATCATCTTCAAAAAACCAAATCGACTCACCAATCACCACAACAACCACCCACACCACCACAGACCACAGCCACAAACACCACACTCGGCCACCACTCTCAACAAACAAAACAACGATCTGAAGCCACAACCACCACCAAACGAAACTGCAATAAACCAAAAAACCAACGGATCGAAAATTAACGCCGGCGAGGTAGTGAGTCACGGCTCGGCCTAGCCGTGCGTCGTCTGTCGAGCAACAAACAAACCAAACGGACCTCGCGATCAATTCCAAATCCAAATAAACAACCACAACATCAAGAAATATAACATGAACAAGTAAAACATCAAAAATACCACACCGAGTCAACCGAGTTGACTCGGTGGTGGTCCGAGTTGGCTGCCGAGAGCAAGGGGGTCCACACGAAGGTTTTATTCAAGTTTCAAAACCATTTAGGTGGTGATGTTGGTGGTGGTCCGAGGGAGAGTCGTGGCGCGTGGGTGGTATATTTGGAACCGGGGTGGCCCGATCTATTGATTGGTGAAATAAAATATTTTTGACCGGAAACGTTTTCCGGTGACCGGAAGTTGGCCGGACGGAGGGTGGTCGGTGGTGGTGGTGTTCGCCGGTGAAGAAGAGAGAAGAGTGTGTGTGTTATGTGTGAGAAAATGAAATAAATAATAAATAAAAGGGTTTATATATTTTAATGGAGGGACCAAAGGTGAAAATTAAAAAGTGAGGGTTTAAAAACAAATATTGGGGCGGAGGAACTAAACTTGCCAACTTGGTTAAACTTTTCACAAAAACACTCTGAGGCTCATTCGACATACCAAACGGACTCTAAAAATTACGAAACTTGCGCCATTGTTCACGAAATAATTTTTCCAACGAAAACGAGTATAAACTTGCGATACTTTCAAGAATTCAATATATTTCAATATATTTGGCAAATACTATTCGTTTCGTGCTTTCTAGATTGCCGGTTCTATAAAGGATCAATATTTTTTAGCTAATTTCAAACAAAACTTAGCACCGCACTCCCGCGGCAAAGCGCGGGGTTTCCCAGCTCGTTTGTTATATTCAGCACCGCTTGTGGTTTTGGCAATTCTGCTATTGAGTAAATAAATACCTATATGCTTAACACTTTATCCAAGCTAGAATTTAGAGTTTATTAGTCCCGAGAATATTGTTCACAAGGTGATTGGCCAGATAAGGTGTAATTGCAGATTGATTTGCGGTGGGATAGAATGGCAGAACTTCTGGACGCAATTGAAAATGGGCTCGGTATAGGTCTTTATTTTGTGACTTATGAGCACTATCATACCATCTCATGAGGTCAACAATAATATACTCACAAACTTACAATTAGCATAATGCAGATCATATGATGAATTTTGGCACTATTGCTGTTACTATTGGACCCTTTGTAGCTTGCGCCTTTCTCTCAGAATTTCACGGGAAGAATAACTGTCATGACGCACCCTTTGGCATGTTTTTAGTAGTTCAGTGGTAACGTTTTACCACTTGTGCATCCCCTTTAGACATTTAACTTTGGCGAAACAGCAACCATTTACTTTCATTTCTTGGACTGAACATATCATTGTGTTTGATGTGTGAACGAATGTGTCGTTGTTAGCCTATATGTATGTATGTATGTATTTCTAATGTTCATTTAGCTTCGCCAACATTCTCAATCATTAGGTGTGATGATCGAGCTCAGTGAGCCCCAGACTAGACTATACACTTTTGAATCTTTTGTCGAGTCGATATCGGTTAGCTCATGAGTAGCTTGACTCCTTTAAACTCTTGGATTTAAGCACATTGCTCCAAAATTCCAGCCTCATTTGCCATATTGTTTCCCCGAAAACGTAGGAACCGTTTTCGGCTTCATACAAGGACTCCCGGAAGCAGTATATACATCTTCTATCCATTTATTCCCCCCCCCCCTCTTTTGTTGTTTCCAATGAGAATTATAAAGAGCGTCTTTGTCGCGATTATAGGTATTGTCTATTATTTGTGTTTGTACGGTTAAAATTAACGATTTTGTTTTTTTGTTTTGATTGCTTATTACACCACCAACACCACCCAATGTGGTGGTTGGTATTTGGGCAAGGTTTAGTCGACCGGACCACCAAATGGGTTTTAAGGAAGTTCACTCTTTTTTGTTGTTGTTGTTGTGTGGTTATGTGAGTGTGTTGTGGTGTGTATTTTGTGTCTAAATGATGCATGCTTGTGTGGTGGATTTAGTGGTCCTTATTAAGGGGATTTAGTGGTGGGAGTGGATGTTGATGTGACATCCGACCACAACAACCACACATCTTATTACATCCAGTCTTAGATGGCATGAGTAAGACGGGGGGCCAGGAGACTGCGAGGTCAGATAAGGGAGGACAGGGTTAGGTGTGAGACGAAGTAGTTTTGGCAAGATGTAGCCATGTATGTGACGAGTGCGTGGTATGTGTCTCCTTTTCCTTGTGTGAAAGTATACCCGGTTACTTTAAGACCGACACAAACACCAAAGAGGGTTCATCAACAAAGTTTTGCCTCATTTCTGGTTTACTGGTAATGTCTTGCCAGTTCATGCATTTCTTTTAGACTTGTAACTTCAAGAAAACAGCAATCTATAACTTTCACTTTTTGGACTGAACGTATCGTTGTGATTATTTGTGAATGAACGTGTCGTTGTTAGACTAGAATATTGACATGGTATGATATTCTTGGGTTTCAAGTATCTTTTGTCGGCCATTTGATAAATCTGAGTGCATCTATGTTTTGGTAGTCCGATTAGAAGTCAAACTTTATAAATCACTTTAAGAAAACTTGGATTATCTATGAAATAATATAAATATTGTAATCATATTAACACAAATTGAATAATTCTTGGAAAAATTTTGTTTCGGGTCAACTCATCCCGACACGACCCATTTCAACCCATACCGAGAATGCCCATTTCGACCCATTACTCAACCTGTCTAACCACCTATTTTGCATCCTCTACAGTCAATATTAACATTTTGAACAAATCCAAAGCACATTTATTAACTTACTTGAAATGTTTATCTGAGAGGCATGAACAGTTTCCCCTTCCATTGGCATTCGGACCATCAATCAACTTTCGGTCAACCTCGATGTTTTGACTTTCAACGATATTCACATTAAAGGTTAAGATTTTAGTAAAACACGATGGCAATTAAGACTAACCTTTTCTTCATCATCGTTTATATTGCACCTGCTGTTCTCGACCAAGACAAACGGGGACTAAGTTCTCCTATACATGAAGCAACAACCTTAATAATACACAAAAAGAGATGTTTTCAGTCTTGTGTGTGCATCTTAGGGGGTGTTTGGGACTGCTTATTTTAAACTGATTGTTGCCCTTCAAAAATAAACATGTACCATTGTACCAACTACTTAAACTAAAGTCATTATAAGGTTTGTTTCAGCTCACTTAGTTTGCCATATCTTTACATCAGTTAGTTTTTAGATCATTGACTTTTATGGCTGACTTTTAAAGTTGACTTTTATGATAATATGAAGCAATACTTTATATCCCTCCATTTTTCTTCATGGGAGATGAACTCCCATGGTTTTCTCAAAAGTGATATTGAGGTAATAAAATTCATTCAGTCATTCGAGTTTTAATCATTGTTCTTCGGTTTGACAATGCTTATCGAAGTTCAAACTTCTCTGCTGACTTTAGTTCTCAAAGCATGTAGCTATTGTTGACTTTGAAATTTGCTTTTTCAACAAGTATGTCGCTAAATGAGTCCTAATTATACCATAAAGCTGAAAATATAGGTGCCTTATTGCGGGCATTGGTTCATTCCAATCATATGGTGAAATTTGGCACTATTGCTGCTATTAGTATTGGACTTGTTCAGAATATAACGAATATGATCAAACATATCAAATTGCCAACTCAAACTCTAAATTCAATAATACAAATACTTGATCACTAGTAAAAATATTTCATGAAAGATACATTAGTAACTCATAGTTAGAAATAACATAACATAAGATAAAAGTAGATGAGAGGGCCTAGTTTTGGAGCGCCGCCGAGAGGGGGGATGCAACCGGCTTCTGGACCGCCGACGTTTAGTGCACCGCCGCCGCCTCCTGGGTCTGCGTACGGGACTCAGCCGTGGCAAATGCAATCAAGTCAAGTAAGTTTTATTTATTTATTTATTTATTATTGTCTTATGTATATTTGAATAAAGCCGAGTATGTGAAGTTTAAACAGTTAGTTTTAGTAATGGTTAGTAACAAGTAGGGTAGAATTATGAATGTGCGCTTACCGCTTAGTTTCTATTTTAAGTTTCTAAATAATCGCCTTCAAAAAAAAAAAAAAAAAAAAAAAAAAGAAAAAAATCTAAATAATCGCGAATTGCGAGCACTCGATACCATTCAAAGTGATTATTGCAAGTTTTAAGCAGAAGCACATCCGTACTGAATTTTCTAAGTTTTTTCACAAGGTACAAGGCCGTGCTTCTCTGAATTGTTGATGTATGTCCGCTGCTGAACTGTTGATTATTCGAAACATATGAATTTTTATGTTTATCTAATAAAAAAAATGACCCTGGTTGATTTATTACTATACTTTTTGTGAGTACAAATTATTTGACTAGCTAGTTTCTTATTGCTAACGAGACACGTTCATCTGAAATGAAAGGATTCAAAGAGTTACAAGTTGTTTAATCTGCCAGAATGTATAGTAGCATCTTGATTACGCCTTGCAAATGCCAATCCTGACATGCTGAATCAAAATCAAATTCAATAATCTGTAACTTCTAATTAAATGTAAATTTTGATTTGGTTTCATAGAATTACGATAATATAGATTATAGAATGCCCGAAAGTTACCAACTTACCGATCATCAGATAGTCCTTAAGGGGTGTTTAAACCCGTATTCTGTTTCACCTGTTTTATATTAATCCGTTACACTTCATCAACAATCTGACATAAAAGTTTACCTTATTTATTTTGCATTTTACCAAAATATTTGTGGGTGCTAATCTAACAGAAGATGTGATTTAAAATGAAACTCAGTTCGAAATAAACAAACATTTCGTAGCGATTCTAAGATAACACTATGAATAAGAGCTACTTCCTTTTACAAAGAACCTCTCTAGAGTCCTCACATGTTTCCATCTTGCTTCGGGTCTTAAAGTCAGTTTCAAGAAAATTTACACAAATATTTCTACTTTTATAGACAACCCGAACCTCTTGTATTTGCTGTTGCAGTGTGTATTTACAACTATACCAAGGAAATACATTCCTAATACAATGCAACACTTTTTCTGTACATCTCATTCAGCAATTTTCCTGCAAACCCGACGGGTTGGGATGACCATGGTCAAAGTAAAGAAAAAAATAACTCAAAAAAGTCAACGTGACCGTGACAATAACTTCAAAAAGTCTCCATAATAGCTCATACTACCACTCGAAAATCTCTTCATCTTTTCCCAAATTTGCAAACGTCTTTTAGGCCTCAATGGGCCTGAACTTGAGGTTATCCTATACGAATGTACATCTAGCCCAAGACCCGAAAACCCGCTTTCCACATCAAGTGGAGATTCATAGCTTGGATAGGTGGAATGCGATGGACCTGGGTCTAGGCCAGGCCCTTGGCCTGAGTTTGTACTGGCTCGTGGATCAAAGTCCATGGAAATTAAATCCTCTTGGCTACATGTCCTTGAGCCCAAGTGTCGTGTTTCTTCACACTCATTGCAGACCAATTTCAAGGCCTGAACCACTTCACCCATGAAGGGTCGGTGTGACACTTCGGGCTGCACACACATTGATGCTATTGCTGCTACTTTAGCAATACTGTCGAATGGAACTTCAGGGGATAGTAATGGATCAATAAGCAAGTTTAGACCTTCTGGTGTTGGGAGGAGGGGACGGGCCCAGGCGACAAGGTTTTCTTGGCCCGATGGCATTGACATGTCAACGGGTTTTCTTCCTGTTAGGAGCTCAAGGAGTACCACTCCGTAGCTATATACGTCACTCTTTACAAGAAGATGGCCTGTCATTGCATACTCGGGAGCCACATACCTGAATTCAAATGAAAAGAAGTTTAAGAAAATTTGGACGCGGCGGGTTCCCTAACGGGCCAAGACATATAATCTGACTCATGTACAGCGAAAGAAAAGCGTACCCGAAAGTGCCCATGACACGTGTCGAAATATGTTGGTTTTCTTCATCTAAAGTGGAACGAGCCTGACCAAAATCAGAAACTTTAGGAGTAAAGTCATGTTCCAGCAGAATGTTGCTAGACTTGAAGTCTCTATGGATGACTCTTGGGCTTGAATCTTCATGCAAGTAAGCTAACCCCCGAGCTGCACCCAAAGCTATCTTTAAGCGGGCCCACCAATCCAGTGGTGTGACTTCCTTATCAATCCCTAATCAACCAAAATTTCACTCCAATTATAAACCATCTTCACTAAAAAAAATTAAAGTCAAATATTTGACTTTTGAAAGTCAAACATTTCAATCCCTAACCATCCAAATTGTCACATGAAATAAAACCATCTTCATAAACAAAAAAGTAAAGCACAAAAAAGCCAAACATTTGACTTTTGCAAGTCAAACAATTGACTTTAGAAAGTCAAGCATTTCTTACCATGAAGGTGAGATTCAACGCTTCCATTTGGGATTAGCTCATAAATCAAACACCGATTTCTTTCTTCTGTACAAATGCCATGTAACCGAACCAAATTTCTATGGTGCAAGCGGCTATGCATCTCAACTTCTGCCAAGAATTCCCGACCCCCTTGTTGATCATCATGTTTAAGTACCTTGACAACAACTTTAGTCCCATCTTCAAGGGTCCCGCTATAAACCCGCCCAAACCCACCCTCACCTAAAACACCAACTCATTAAATTTATCAGTTGCTTTTTCCATATCACTTGAACTAAACGTCTTTGCAGATCCTTTATAAGCTATATTAGACCGGAATGATAATGAAGCCGACTCGGGCCCACTTCCTATCATTGATCCACCAACCCTTGATGATTTTGTGACGGATAGTAAAGTAGCTGGTGGGGTGTGTCCTGATTGGGCCCCTTCCCTAGGTTTAACCTTAGAACCCAAGCAGCAACGGAGACTAGAACCACGGCTACCACTGCTGATAAAACTATTTTGGAAATTATGCCACCACTTAACCTATTGCTAGACCTTTGCTTACTGATGTCGACACCGAGGGGCTTTATGTCCCTACCGTTGTTTGCGTGACCATACGGTCCACTATTACTGTTGCGTGATGATGGCATAGGTGGCGATGGCGGAAGACCTATTAACAACAAAATGATTATGATTATAAGCAAGAAAAAATTCAATTTAACTTTCGAGGTCAAACGAATTGATCCTATAAGTATGGTAGATGAGACAGTTTCGACCCATTTACTTATTTGTGGGTCGAGTTGGGTAGATGAGACTTAAAAAGACTGTTTCAACCACTCCCACCCGTGAATAATTGTTGAAAAGGCCGGTTTCAACCCGAACCTGTTAACATATTAGTTTCGACCCATTTACATATTAATGAGTTTGGGTTGTATTTTATACATTCTGGCAAACTGTATGAAAAAAAAAATCCAATAACAGAAACGGGTTAAATGGATAATGAAGTGTATTAGGGTCAACCCGGTCGTTTCTACCGGTACTGAAAAAAGGCTCGTTTTAAACTGTTGCCCAAACCCTCCCGACACAGCCATTAACTCGATCTCTTAGTATAGAGGTACCTGGATACTTCACGAACAAAACTTCATATTCGCCAAAAAGAGAGTTCTTAATAGGCACTTGTTTCAGCCATAATCTTTGAGTAGTTACATACACGGTGAAGTTTTCAAATTTTTCATCAAGGGGTAGCAAGTTAATCATAACGGCCGTCTTTTCTAAATCTTGGTTTTCTTCATTTGCTCCCATAATTCGAACTTGACTTGATTTCACGAAAAGTCTGGTAGCCATTTCAAAGGCCAACTTGCATTGGCAAAACACACTTGCAAGGTGTACTAGGTGGGGTGTTCGTTAACCACTCCACACACATTATGTAAAAGTCAAATTGTATGGATTTGCTAAAAGTTGGCGATCCAAAAAAGTGCACGAATCTTGGTGTCTCTAACTATTCATAGGGTATCTAATTTCTCCTTGTTGTGGTTAATGAAAACGATAGAGGTGGCAACATGGGCTGGTCTATTGGGTTTAGCAACACGGTACGGGTCCAATTGGTTTCCCAGAAACAACTTTGGTGTAAAATTTCATTAAATCTTATTATAAATCATCGGTGTGACACGTATGACAATAAAATACATATTCTTATCGACCAATGTTATTTAATAAATTGCACACTATGTGAAACCTTCAACCCCTTTGGACCCGTTTTCTTTAGCTAACTTTTTTTATTGTACTCGTTTGACCCGTTAGAGATTAAAAATATCCCACATTGACTCATTCATACATAACTGGGTCAGAATTTCCACGGCTATAAAACTATATGGGAATGTATTTTTAAGATAAACTATAGACGGAAAAGAAGTCCCTTGTTTTGTACTAGTGAAACTTGTGACCACTTGTTTTGTATTAGTGATTAAAAAATTGCTATCACTCTCTAGGGATTTTCTTTTGTTAGATTATTTTGTCTCCGGTCTATGCCATCTTTTTAAAAAAAAAATTACATATTTAAAAATTGCTAAATAATCAATTTTGATGTTATATGACAAGTATACTTGGTGAAAATAGCAGGTTGCAATTTTGTTTTATAAAAGTGTGTGGTAAGTTAGTTGCAATGAAATTTTAGTGTGTAAGAAAAGATATTAAATGTTAAACCTGAGAAAAAGTTTGTAAAGAATGTTCAATTGATAAGTGAAACTTGTGATCCTCAGTTCCTAAAAAATGCCAAAACAACAAGTAAATACTTCAAGAAAGATTTACACGAGTAAATCATTTTTAAAATTGTCATCTAATTAAGCGATCACTTGAATATGAAATTGCAATTGGTGATGTCATAAATAGATATATATTTCTTGATTACCATATGGATTTGAAAGGGTTGGCATGCTCCATATTTCTGCACTTCTTTTAGACTTTTTTGGCACAACGTATCATTAGTGGTTTTTGAAATTTATTTTAGAAAACATTAAAAGTTTTATGCCCCAATTAGAAGAAAGCACTCATATACCATGTTGTCAATAAAGTTTGGGTTAAGTGGGTAGGTATGGGGAGGTCGTCGTTGATTAGCACTAAAAAAAAAAAGAACATGCCCGTATTCTTCATGGTTTAGAAGAAAGCACTTTGGAAGGAAAATATGACACCACCTAAAATTTCTCAAGTAAAGCAATCTTGTGGAAAAATATGTGATGAAGCGAAAAGTGTACCGCTTTTAAGGGGTCATTTAAGCCCTAAATCGTATTTATTTGATCAAATATTGCCCTAAATCGTTCCTTTTGTCATTTTAGGTACTTTTGAGGAGAAATTTGGAAAAGGAGGCATTTTGGACGTTTTTGGAGCATAAAAGTGAAGAAAACGACAAAGTCTCAAAATCATGCTAAAAGTTACCTTTGACGGCGTCAGGATTATCCCTGGACGGCGTCATGGCTTGGCAAGAAAAGGTGGATGTGAAATTTACTCATGATAAGCCAGAGAAATTTGCATGGGAATTCTGACGGCGTCACGCTTTAATCTGATCAAGGTCGTCACGGCTTAATTTAAAGAGGGACGGCGTCACCCCTAATTCTGACGGCGTCAACCCCTGATAAGCCAGAACGGATTTTGGAGAGCTAAAGAGGGACGGCGTCAAGAAGGTCATCCGGGAACCCTAAAAGCGGCGAGGTGACGGCGTCACACTCCATAACGTGACGCCGTCAGATCTGAAAGTCTATATATAGTTTTGCAATTTTTTGTCATTAGTGTGGAACTTATTGGGGAACTTTGTGTGTGAAAACTCTAGGACGAATTTGGCAGCTCTTTCAAGGCTTTTTGCCTTGAGATCTTCCATGTTACATTGAAGATAAGTTATCAATTAATCATTCAATATGTCTATGTGTTGTTTGATTCTATCTTGTTCTTGTCTTTTGTTTAACATGCTAGGCTAGATTTATCTTGTGTTTGCTTAGATCTAATGAAACCTAGCTATTGATTATTGGTTATTAGTGTGTTGTTAGTTGTATTGGATGATTGTTTATCTATGTTAGGCTTAAGAAAACTGGCTAACTTCCTATTCGGTAACTTGCTTGAACGTCTTAAGAAACATGAACCAATGCGTACTAAAGGTTTTTATGGTTGTATTTAATGCACAAGCGAATTCTAGTGATCCCATGTTAGGAGCTTCCTAGCCGGCTCGACATAGGAGTGAAGTAGGAGCTTGTAGAGTTGGGGAAGTACGTACGCCACCCCACGAATGGTATTAAGGAATACACCCGTCATCCACGCGACTAATACACACTAATCAACCGGTAAAAGATAGTTAGGGAGTAAGGAAATCTAAGTAAACACATTTCCCTCCACATAAGTTTTCACCAACATTTTCATTTTTGTTATTTTATTTTATTTGCATTCGTAGTAATTTGGGTTAGTTGACTAGCAACTAATTCCGCCCACTCTTTCAAACCCGAGATTTTACTTGCTTTCATAAAAATATAAAAAACACAAAAAGAATCATCCCTCACCCTTAGACCTATTAGAGTAGTTTTTCATACCTAACGAACACTATTCCCTGTGGAGAACGATCAATCCCCCGTACTTACCACTACACTATACTACATCGGTCAGGTACACTGCCTGGTGGGGTTGTAAGCCTCTTGAGATCCCTCGAGAGGTAAAACCTGTTGTAAGGTTGCAAAACCACGCATCAAGTTTTTGGCGCCGCTGCCGGGGAATAGTTATTGTTTAGGTTGAATTTTTATTTTATAGGTCTACTCACTAGATTCCTTTCTAGTGAGATTTTTATTTTATTTTTCTAGGTTTTCTTTAGTCTATCTTTTTTCTTCGTTTCTTTGTTCGTAACCATTACCATTAGACATCATGGAAGATGGTAATATCCTTAATCCCAACATCCCACCACCACAACAACCACCACCACCTCCTAGAGCCCGTACTTTAGGAGAGTACTCCCGTCCTAGCCACCATGGCTATCGAAACACCATTGAGCTCACTCAAGGAGCCAATGTCACACCCTTGCGATCCGACACCATCCGGTTGGTGCAAAGCGGATGCGCATTCCATGGACTTCATTCTGAAGATCCTAATCAACATCTCAAGGACTTTCTCAAAATCGTTGATTCTATAGACCTTGATGTTGCCACTCGAGAGACGACCCGACTGCGTCTCTTCCAATTCTCTCTGCGGGACCAAGCTAGTCAATGGCTAGAGCGTCAACCCGCAGGATCCATCACCTCTTGGGATGATCTCACCACTCGTTTCCTTGCTCAGTTTTTCCCACCGGGAAGAACTACCAAGCTAAGGAATGATATCTTGATGTTCCAACAACGTCAAGGCGAAACCCTCTACGAGGTATGGACTCGATTCAAGGACTTACTCCAAAAAGTCCCTCACCATGGCATAGAACTTTGGCTCCAAGTCCAAATCTTCTATGACCATATCAATCTCTACACGAGGCAAACCATTGACCAATCGGCCGGTGGTAAGCTACGTGATCTATGTGCGGAACAATCATGGGCTCTCCTAGAGGATCTTGCTCTTTATGACAACGAAAGTTGGAGTGATCCCCGTGATTTGAACAAAACGGTCAAGGCAATATCTTTGCCTTCGAACAATTCAAGCACTTCCGATCGTAGGATCATAGAACTTGAAGACCAAGTCAAGTTTCTCATGAAATCCTACGAGGCTCCTAAACCTTCAAGCCAAGTGAACAAAATCACTTCTTCATGTGAATTATGTAGTGGTCCCCACGACACTCGTGATTGCATGGAACTCCCCGAACAAGCTTTTGTGGACTACGCATCCTCGCGTACCGACGGAGCGGGAGACAAGTGGTACACTTTCAAACCCGAGCCAAACCATTACGGTGATACATACAACCCCTCATGGAAAAATCACCCGAACCTTAGGTGGAAACAAAACCAAAACGCACAACAAACCAATTCTTCCAACCCACCTAATCGTTTCCAATCAAGCGGTTCCAACTCGAACCGTACTTTCAACAACAATCCTTCCGGCAATGGTAGTACCAATAACTTTGAAGGATTGATGTCCCAATTTATGGCATCTCAAGAAGCTCGGATAGCTAGATTCGAGTCCGAATTCAATCAACAACAAACGGAGATGACCAATAAAATTGACAACTTGTTGAAAGCCCTCAATAACCAAGTGCTATCACCTCCACATAAGGACGCTAGGAACACAAATAGCGGACCCCAAGTAAAAGACCCCTCTTCATCCAAACACGTCCACTTCGTCAACATTGTCACTATTAAACCAATTGATAGGAATGAGGATAATAGTGAACCTGAGGATGAGGATAAGAAAGTCGAGGTTGATAAGGAAGTTAGGACAAGTGAGATTGAAGAAGTAGATGATGATGAGGACTACTTCAATAGGCTACCCACTAAGGAAGAGCGCGCATATCATACAAACTTATTCGATGACCCCGAGGCACCATACTTCCTAGGTAGACCAATCATAGAAATAGGCGACCCTTCTAATCTCAACATACCATGCAACATCGGACATTTGCATGTGTGGAAAGCCTACATCGACCTTAGATCACCCATAAACATCATGACTAGAGCCCACTACAACTTGATAATGAAAAATCAACTTGGGTATAGGATGTTCCCTGACAAGGGTTGGATGAGTAACTTCATGGGAAGAGTTAAGGGATTACCGGTTTATGTAGGAAACTTCACCTATGTCACCGACTTTGTAATTGTAGAAGACATCCGCCCAATAGTCGATGCATCCTTAACTCAAGTGGTTTTTGGAAAACCATTTGTTGAGGTCTCTAGAATGACTTATGAACCTTCCTTAGGGATAGTTAGATTTAAGGATGAGACCGATGAGGTAAACTACCAAATGCCATATAAGATAGAACAATTCCAACACTTGTCAAATGTTGAGAAGGAGCTCAAGCAAGCGGTCTACTATAGGAATGATGAGGATAGAAATAAAGGAGTAGACTATGTTATGGAAAGGATATTCGGTTTCTACAAGGATTGTTTGAAATTAGGACCGGAATATAAAACCGGGAATGAAAATGGCCTAGGAACCGTGACCAATGATGGAAAAACGTAGAACCCGTGACTTTGAGTCTAGCCACAAGACTCGTTAATAAAGAAAAGCGCTTCTTGGGAGGCAACCCAAGTTTTATTTGCTTTGTGTGTTTATTTATTTGTTTGTTTGATTTTATTTGTTTCCGTATGTATGTTTAAATTTTATTATTATTGATTCATGTTAAAAACTAATTTGTGAAAATGCTTTATCTTGTTTTTAACTTCGTCTTAACTACATATAAAGGTATTTTGCAAAAGTTAAGTGTAAGGGAAATCTAAATCGGTTTATTAGAACACAAATGAACATGAATCGTAATAATAATAAATGAACATACATATTAGTATTTGTTTGAGTCAAATGCTTGTATCGAGTCATAATGATGTTTTGCAGGATTTCCAGGAAGTAAGGTATAGGTTTTTCCAAAAAATTTTCTGGAAACGTAACATGAGAATTCTGTCAGATCATTTCTGACGGCGTCAGGTTTAATTTTCTGAAAATTTTTGAAAGTTTTGTTTTCATAAAAAGTTGTTATTAAATCTCTAACTTATAATCTCCAGGAATCTGCAAAATTATCATTCCACAAGCATTATATCCTTATATATAGATTTTATCCCGCCGATGTTATGCAGGTTTTCGTGTTTGTTTTCTCAGGTTTAACAGGTTATTTTGGACAAGGAAATGTTTTTGAATCAAGCTTTTGGCGATGCATTAGTCATGGAGCTTCAACATTACCTTGGAAGAAGATCTAACCGTGTTACTTCATTATCCACCGAACGAATCAGGGGAGTATTTGATTTCATTCTTTTACCTTTATGCTTTTACATCTTGTAATTTGAACATTGGGGACAATGTTCATCTTAAGTGTAAGGGGGGGGGGGGGGGTAAAAGTACGATTAGAGAATGCTCTTACGCTTGATTTTTGTTTGTTTAATAGTATATGTGTAATAAAACTGAGATAAATACCTGTTAGGGCAATTTTAGTGCCAAATTTAAATTTTTTTACAACATATAGGAGTGAAACTTTGATCTTAATGAGCGTCTCACGGATAGGAGTTATATGGCTAGCACAGAAACCGTACCACTAAAAAATTTTCCACTCCCAAATATGTGAGGTTCGCCCCTAGAATTGGTAGGAAAAGCATTTATGCTATGATGTGTGTACCGGTAGCACTTAGATTCTAGAACTTGCGTTAGGACCATTCCGAGGCCACAAGTGAGACTACATTCGTGTAGTCAGATTTACTACATGATAAGAGGCATTAGGATTAACCCATTGTTTTACACCTGTGTTTTTGTTATAATTACATTGGCTACATTGGTCAAGTAATTCTCCCACACCCTTTGCGTTGTACTCATTTTTAGTACACGATACCCCTAGTACACCCCTCAGAGCCTATCTTTTCGTTTCAACCTTTAAGCATTTTACTTGAAGGAAGAATTTGTTTACACCCCACTAAAATGTACACCCAAATCGCCTTAGCCTACCTTGTATGCACTCATTTTTAGTGCATTATTGTGACAACATTTGTGTAAACCCAAGTTAATTATCTAGTTGATTACATGGTTGCTAAGTCGAGTCATATCCTTGTACATATTGTTTTGGGACGATTGGGACTCATGGGGTAAAGTACTAGTGTAATGGAGTAATGGGGAAGAACATCATTTATTACCCCCATATGTGCTAAATATTTTAAAAGTACTCCAAGTTTTTCAATTATCTTAATTCGAGTCATTAGAATTGTTATTTGTAAAGTTATGTAAAAGTTCAAGTGTAAGGGGAATGCAACGCCCCTATGATGTATTATTTTGGATGGTAGGGCAAAAGTGTATGCAAAAAAAAAAAAAAAAAAAAAAAAAAAAAGTGTATGCAAAAAAAAAAAAAAAAAAAAAAAAAATCGAAAAAATCAAGAAAAATACAAAAAAATGAGAAAAAGAAAAGTAGAAAAAAACATACGGACTACCATCCCGTTTCATTTTATGTTTGTTTTATGTTTTTGTTATTTTCTTTCATTAGTTTAAATCGAGTCGAGTCTTGGCTTATGCAACATTGTATAGTACATGTAATTGATCAAGATCTTTAACTCGCCACCAGTAAAATATCCTTTATCCAACAAAACCGTGTTTTCCTTTTCCCTACACCTAACGTTATAACCCATGTAAAAGCCCTCTTTGATAGTTTATCTTAGGTGCTTACGCCTAGTGGAGGAGGTTTTTGATCCTTTCCCAAGCCTATGGTAATCTATTTGCTATGACAGGTAGTGAGAGATATTATCCGTTTTCATTTATGAGATTTATTTTGATGACACTTGAGAGATGTGAGTATCTAAACACTACTTGTGAGGTGCTAGTTTGTAATCTCCGTGCTTATTATGATTAAAGTGGAACGAATATTTGTTGTAATTACTTTTATGTTAGCATCAAATGACCCCTAACTTGTATTTTGATTAGAATAAAAGCGCATTTGCTTGAGGACAAGCAAATCTCAAGTGTAAGGGTATTTGATGAAGCGAAAAGTGTACCGCTTTTAAGGGGTCATTTAAGCCCTAAATCGTATTTATTTGATCAAATATTGCCCTAAATCGTTCCTTTTGTCATTTTAGGTACTTTTGAGGAGAAATCTGGAAAAGGAGGCATTTTGGACGTTTTTGGAGCATAAAAGTGAAGAAAACGACAAAGTCTCAAAATCATGCTAAAAGTTACCTTTGACGGCGTCAGGATTATCCCTGGACGGCGTCATGGCTTGGCAAGAAAAGGTGGATGTGAAATTTACTCATGATAAGCCAGAGAAATTTGCATGGGAATTCTGACGGCGTCACGCTTTAATCTGATCAAGGTCGTCACGGCTTAATTTAAAGAGGGACGGCGTCACCCCTAATTCTGACGGCGTCAACCCCTGATAAGCCAGAACGGATTTTGCAGAGCTAAAGAGGGACGGCGTCAAGAAGGTCATCCGGGAACCCTAAAAGCGGCGAGGTGACGGCGTCACACTTCATAACGTGACGCCGTCAGATCTGAAAGTCTATATATAGTTTTGCAATTTTTTGTCATTAGTGTGGAACTTATTGGGGAACTTTGTGTGTGAAAACCCTTGGACGAATTTGGCAGCTCTTTCAATGCTTTTTGCCTTGAGATCTTCCATGTTACATTGAAGATAAGTTATCAATTAATCATTCAATATGTCTATGTGTTGTCTGATTCTATCTTGTTCTTGTCTTTTGTTTAACATGCTAGGCTAGATTTATCTTGTGTTTGCTTAGATCTAATGAAACCTAGCTATTGATTATTGGTTATTAGTGTGTTGTTAGTTGTATTGGATGATTGTTTATCTATGTTAGGCTTAAGAAAACTGGCTAACTTCCTATTCGGTAACTTGCTTGAACGTCTTAAGAAACACGAACCAATGCGTACTAAAGGTTTTTATGGTTGTATTTAATGCACAAGCGAATTCTAGTGATCCCATGTTAGGAGCTTCCTAGCCGGCTCGACATAGGAGTGAAGTAGGAGCTTGTAGAGTTGGGGAAGTACGTACGCCACCCCACGAATGGTATTAAGGAATACACCCGTCATCCGCACGACTAATACACACTAATCAACTGGTAAAAGATAGTTAGGGAGTAAGGAAATCTAAGTAAACACATTTCCCTCCACATAAGTTTTCACCAACATTTTCATTTTTGTTATTTTATTTTATTTGCATTCGTAGTAATTTGGGTTAGTTGACTAGCAACTAATTCCGCCCACTCTTTCAAACCCGAGATTTTACTTGCTTTCATAAAAATAAAAAAACACAAAAAGAATCATCCCTCACCCTTAGACCTATTAGAGTAGTTTTTCATACCTAACGAATACTATTCCCTGTGGAGAACGATCAATCCCCCGTACTTACCACTACACTATACTACATCGGTCAGGTACACTGCCTGGTGGGGTTGTAAGCCTCTTGAGATCCCTCGAGAGGTAAAACCTGTTGTAAGGTTGCAAAACCACGCATCAATATGACACCATCTAATATTTAATTTCTGAGAAATGGAAATTAATTTATACTCAATTGTGGTGATAAAAAAGTGTGGTGTGACCAATGGTGGTGATGAGTTAAGTTTTAGTGGTAGGTTGACTGGTTTTTAGACTAATTGTGGAGGTTGACTTGTTTGGTTGGGGAAATGGGATATGTTATTATATTTATTAAAGTATATATTTTTATTTTAAATTTGTTAGACTTAAAGTTTTGTCATATGTTGGAATTGCACTTCTTTCTTTGTACAAGGACTAGTTTAGTCATGTTAGCTAAATTATCTTTGTATTCTTGTAATAAATACCCTCCTATGTCAACACTAGGAGGGTTGGAGATTCACTAATACAAAAGAGGTGTGTGTGTTTTCTCTAGCTTCTCTCTAGAAAAACATACACACCTCGACAGTTAATAAACCGAATATCGTGTTTAATCTTTAGTTCGTGTTTATGGTGTTTCCTCCACCTCCATACGTGAATCTATACCTCTACAATTGGTATCATGAGCTAACCGGGTGGCCATTCGTGGTGTTCTTAAGGTGATAAAGGTGATTTATGTTGTGTTCTATCTCGGTTCTTCTTCATCAGCCGAGGTTAAAGGTTAGTGTGTTCGATTTGTGCTTAATAGAAACCAACTGTTGTGATTTTTTTTGTCTTCTTAAAAAGACACAACGAGGGTGGTTTTTGTTTTTCATGGAATCGTTCACATAATCAAGTGGTAAGGTTTTGTTTTTAACGAGTTGTTTTGCGAGTTTGTGATTATTCTTCACTTACATATTGGGTAAAAATCTGCACTCATATTGGTGTTCTTAGTTTTTGATCGAAATATTTCAAGAACAAAATCTTAGGATGTGTTTTTGGAATAGTTTGGTTATTTTATTGGGAATAATTATTGGTGTGAATTATTTGGTCTAAGTTGGTAGTAGTGGGTGAAGAAAAGTCACATGGGTTGTCAGGATAATATCTTGTAAGATAAGGTCAAGTGGGCAAGTGACACAAAAAGTCAAAGAAGTTGGGAAAAGTGCAGTTCTATCGCAGTTCACAACTTTAGACGAGTTATCGCAATTCAGCGAGTTTATCGCAATTGGCTTTGTCAGCGTTTTATCGCAATTCTGTGGATTTGGCATTTTTATCGCAATTCAGGTCTGATAAGCATTATCGCAATTGGAGGCTGATAAGCATTATCGCAGTTGACCTATCGCAGTTGACTTATCGCAATTGACTTATCGCGATTCAGACTTATCGCAATTCAAAGGTATCTGATTTCAGGTTTTATCGCAGTTGGCATCAGATATCGCAGTTGGCATCAGATATCGCAATTTAAGCTTTGTCCGAGATATTTGCCCAATTGCGATATCAGACAAAGAAGGCATTTCAGATATCGGACAACCTTTGGCAAAAAAAAAAAAAGTTTTTTGGCGGGAAAATTTGAGTAAAATTTAATTTTCACAGGAGACTTAACGGTCCATTTTTACGCAAGATTCAAATTCTGGTACAAGTGTGAAAATTTTGGCCTAAAATTCAAATTTTTTGGCCAAAATTCGAATTTTTCGGGAATTTTTGGCGTAAAAATTTCTTAAACTCAAATTTTTCCAGCATCATTATAATGTCATTTTATGGCATTTTTCACAACAAAATCACAAATGATATTATCGGACTGCACCTTCAACATCACCACGTATAGCCAAAAAGATCCTGATCAAGATTCATAATCAAATGACAATGGTTAAATTATTAGCTGTGACTACGGGGATGATTCGTTATTATTTATTTGGGTTTGAAGTAAGGTTTTACGGACGCGTGTACTTATTTCATCTTCTTTCTTTCTACCCTACCGCGAAGATGACTTGTTTGGGCATATATTAATGGTGATGAAGACTTGGATATCTAGTTACTTTTGTGATTCTCTCTCTATTCTCACAAAGTAGCTATCACTTTAAGGAGTTACGTTGTAGTGCTCAGTGTCTCACATAGTTGAGGATATGTCAAGAGGTTTTGTACTAATACTTCTGTTAAGGGTATCGGGTACACCGTTCTTAGTCACAAGGATAGTACAAGTTTAAGTCACAAATCTGGGCGATTTTTACTTCAGTCTCAAGTTCGTCATAGTGGGTTTTCTTCATCAGTAGTCACTACATGAAGCCGTTGTTTTTGGATACAGGAGGTTAGATTGGGTTTATCGACATCTTCTCACAGGCTGACTGGGTTTAATGATAAAGTGCTTCCAGTTAATACTTCACGTACACAACATTATGCTGATTCCGATATATCGTAACCAGCAGGGGAGAGAAATGTGTACATCGAGGTCTTACAACAAGTTCACGTGATCGGGCTTAATTATTTATGAAATGATTTGATTTGTGTCGGAGATTGGTTGATTCTATGTCTTATCCTCTACTCATCTTTTTCTACGTACTTCTACCTTTCCACCTTCAACAATTTCGGGCAACAAAATCAAGATGATCAGTGGTTCAACTTGTTACTTTGGTGTTATCATTTCATGTGTACGTGATGGGCTGACTTTTCATATGAAAGACAACTGGGATGCATTTGGTGAGATGAAGATGTTGATACCCTGTTCCCCCAAATGGATAATCTTGAAGAAGGTCGAGTCTACAGTCTGTTCTACATTTTCCGCTGCATGTTAGAAGACTAAAGACGAAATGCATTTAATTATCAAAAGACTTCTTGAGATACAGGGAAATCATCAGAAAGGTTGTCAGTTTGGGGGAGAGCACTAATTAGGGGAGAGCACTCAGGGCACTCTGAATTAAACCCCTAATTAGATTTGCTCACATGGTTCGTCTGCAAGTAAAGAAATGAAAGCTGAGAAGATTCTACAAACTGAACGAAGTAATGACGTTTGAAGACTATTCTCTGTGCTTATGGTTTATATTTTACTTGTAGGGAACATTGTAAGCAATTCCCATATGACTTCACTTTGGGGAGAGATTGTTAGACTTAAAGTTTTGTCATATGTTGAAATTGCACTTCTTTCTTTGTATAAGGACTAGTTTAGTCATGTTAGCTAAATTATCTTTGTATTCTAGTAATAAATACCCTCCTATTTCAACACTAGGAGGGTTGGAGATTCATTAATACAAAGAGGTGTGTGTGTTTTCTCTAGCTTCTCTCTAGAAAAACATACACACCTCGACAGTTAATAAACCGAATATCATGTTTAATCTTTAGTTCGTGTTTATTGTGTTTCTCCCACCTCCAAACGTGATTCTTGGTCATATCAAAATTTAAATAGGTGGTCTAATGGAAAAGACAATCGTACCCTCGTGTGCAATGCATGTGGGGGACTTTAACGGTCAAATTGAACATCCGTTTGGCAAAGGACCGTGGTTGTTAAGGGTTTCGGAGTTACGGACTATTTGCTTAAAAAACGTCATTGGACCATACGTGAAAGTCAACGCAAACCACAAGGATGATCTGTGTAATTTAATGGACTTGAAATAAAAAAAAGTTGAATACAAATTTTGAGAATATCAATTATGTAGTTGCAACTTAGAATTCAGTTAAGAAGTGGCCTATTACCGTTCTTGTGTGAGCAGCCTCAAGTTCACAGGTCTGCTGTTACAGAATCAATAGCACTCCTAACAAACTGGAAAAGACACGCAATAACTGCTGTTAACAGGTTACTAAATCGCACAATAACTGGAACTAAGAACACAACAATAACTGGAATACGCTCTCCAATTAACAAAGAAAAATTTTCTCAAAAACTCTGATGGTTTTCAACCACTACCACAAGCTCGGTAGGTCCATGAATTTATAGAGTTGATACATGCTTATCAATCCTACTCATAGTACAATTCGAATTCCATAATATAATCCTAAACCGACTACAAAATATAGAATCCTAAATAGAGTACAACTGAAATCGACCCATATGTTTGAGTCGGTTCAACTGCTTGGTGTCAGTTCCAACTGCCCATTGGCTCGGGTCAGGGAATTAGACCAACAATCACCCCCCTAATTTCTGACTCGTTTGGCTTAGTATTCAATTGGTTTGGGATAATCTTTTCTTCATTCAAGAATACGACTTCTTGAACGCTCTTCATCATAAAAAGTGTCGGGTCATCATCATCCTCCTTTTTCAGAAGGTTTGCTTCATGCTTTTGCTTTTGTTCACGGCAGTTAGAAGCAAAGTGACCATATTCATCACATCTGAAGCATTGAATCTTTGAAAGGTCTCGACCCTTGTTCTTCTTTTGGTCCGTATTATTCCCGGTGCTACTTTGGTTTCCTTGGTTGTGGTTATTGGCTCGACTAGGGCTGTAAATGAACCGGACGAACACGAACGGAGCCTTGTTCATGTTTGTTCGTTTAATTTTAACCGGACAAATAAACGGACACGAACGCTTAAACGGACGGATTTTCTTGTTCATGTTCGTTTATTAAGAAAAGGAGTTGTTCATGTTCGTTTATGTTCGTTCATTAAGATACTAAACGAACGCTAAACGAACATAAACGATCGAACATGAATGGACATAGACAAATAAATATAAACTTTATTAAATTATGCACAATATATTGTTTTATAAGTGTTGTTTTGTTTAAACAAACCAATTTTAAAATTATACAATTAAAAGATGATATACGAACATGAATAAATAAATGAACATAAATGAACGCATAATCGGACATTCACGAACATAAATGAACGGACGCGACTTTTGTTCATGTTCGTTCATTTAACTAAACGAACGTAAAATATTGTTCATGTTCGTTCATTTAATAAATAAACGAACTTTTTACCGAACGGTTCATGAACTGTTCACTGAACGTTAAGTTCGTTTACAGCCCTAGGCTCGACCACTACCTTTTTTATTTTGACCTTTTCCGTTGCCACTAGTGGAGTTCCTTCCTCGACCTTTCTCAACCTTGTTCTTATCAGTTCTTTCAGCCCTTCCGAACATCAACTTGCCTTGATCTTCGGAGGTGGTGTCAACACCCTTCATTCTACCTTCGAATGCTTTCAATCTTCCAATAGCTTCTTGAAAAGACATAGTATTCAAATCAGCAAATTGTTCTATTGAGGCAACAATTGCAACAAACTTATCTGGTACAGATGCAAGCAGCTTCTTTACGAGTTTCTTGTCTGCATATGTTGTGCCCAAACTCTTAACTTCAGTTACAATTTTGCCCATCCTGGCCGCGAAGTCGTCAACTGATTCGTTTGGCTTCATCTTTAAGGCTTCAAATTCCGTCTCCAAGGTTTGCAACCTTGCTTCTCGTACACGATCAACACCCACGTACCTGGTCTTTAAGGCTCCCCAGATTTCTTTGGCCATGTTGAATTGTGATACTTGAAAAACAAGTTCTTCTGGAATCGCCTGGAAAAGTAATGCCACTGCCATATGATCTTGCTTATCATCGACTGGTGTTCCATCCTTTGGTTCCAGCGCCTCGAGTATTCCATGGACTCGGAATACTGCTTTAATTCTTATTGCCCAGATGTTATAGTTTGTGGCTGTTAACATCGGACACTGAAGAGTGGCTTTGGTATCATGTGGTCGACTGGACTCACCCTCTGCCATCGTCCTTCTACGCCTTCTGGTATAAGTTACAGGTGTAACTTGTTGTTGTTCCAGCCCGTTATTCGTGAACCTGGCTCTTTGACACCAATTCAAGTTCACAGGTCTGCTAGTTACAGAATCAATAACACTCCTAACAAACTGGAAAAGACACGCAATAACTGCTGTTAACAGGTTACTAAATCGCACAATTACTGGAACTAAGAACACAACAATAACTGGAATACGCTCTCCAATTAACAAAGAAAAATTTGCTCAAAAACTCTGATGGTTTTCACGCTCTACCACAAGCTCGGTAGGTCTATGAATTTATAGAGTTGATACATGCTTATCAATCCTACTCATAGTACAATTCGAATTCCATAATATAATCCTAAACCGACTACAAAATATAGAATCCTAAATAGAGTACAACTGAGATCGACCCATATGCTTGAGTCGGTTCAACTGCCCATTGGCTCGGGTCAGGGAATTAGACCAACACAGCCTACCCCAGTTAGCAATATTTTGGATGTGACACATGAATTTCTCAATCTGTAATACAAATGGAATCAACATTCAAATCAATTTTATAACAAACAGTAAGAAGGATATACACCATTTGCCTCAAAACTGAACTTTCGTAACAACAAAGTGATAACTAACAATGATGCCCTTTGGACACGAGAGAAAAAAATAGATATAGTGTCACTCTAAAGGAAAGTATGCCATAGTATCATAACTGCATGATACTTCATTTTTTCATTAGGTTTTAGTATCTTGTACCTAATGTTTTTACTTCGCACTTTTTGCCTCTGTGTAATGCTTTCAAGCTCGTGCTGCCATCCTAACAACGTTGCAGCATTCTCTGACTTTTCATTGGTTATTAAATACGTCAACCTTCATTTACTTGATCAATTTGATTTCTCACGGAACGTGATTTTACAGGCACTTTTCTTCTTTACGCCTAAACATAAATACAACAAAAAGTATCAGATAAACAGATGACATCAATTGAGAATTTACCATGAAGACTATATAAATAACTTTTATAAAATATCAATCAATCATTGGTCCAAAAAAACTCTATATGTTCAAATGTTCAATGCTTACTAACATTGGACTGTTACACTAGCTTATATTATGCTATGTCGCTATGAAGTTTTGAGGCCTTAACACTACACGTCCTAAACAACGCTATCCATGTGTCCAACTAATTAATACTCATGGTATATGAATTGCTATTCTTGACTAGGAATTTCATCAAGCACCTTACGAGCAATAAAGTTAATGGTGATTAATAACATACAAATGATAATCCGCTAAACCTATACTTTGTGAACTCACATTAGCAATGCCAATGAGTAACGTCATATCTTCAAAACTAAATAAAAAGATATTTCAATCAACTGGAATTTGATTACCGTATGGATTTGAAAGGGTTGGCATGCCCCATATTTCTGCACTTCTTTTAGACTTTTTTGGCACAACGTATCATTAGTGGTTTTGGAAATTTATTTTAGAACACACTTAAAGTTTTATGCTCCAATTAGAAGAAAGCACTCATATGCCATTTTGTCATTAAAGTTTGGGTTATGGGGATTAAAAAAAAAAAAAGAAGAAGAAGAACATGCCCGTATTCTTCACGGTTTATTAGAAAGCACTTTGGAAGGAAAATATGACACCACCTAAAATTTCTCAAGTAAACCAATCTTGTGGAAAAATATGACACCACCTACTGTAATATTTAATTTCTGAGAAATGGAAATTGATTTATAGAAGAAAAACATTCACTTTTATAGAGACATACAAACCTTCACTTTATAGAAGAAAAAGAAAAAAAACATGCAAAAGCAAGCAATGGCTTCTTCAAACTTCTTACTTTTATCTCTAGCTCTACTACTCATTGCTCTCTCAATTGTACCAAACTTTACTTCTGCTTCTTTGGAGGAAGCAAATGCTCTTCAAAAATGGAAAGCAACCCTTAAAATCCCAAACAACTCCCAAATTGTATCTTCTTGGACACCCCTTCCAATGAATACTAGTGCACCCGCTCCGTGCCCTTCTTGGTTTGGAATTGCTTGCAATGCTGATGGGAACATTAAAAAGTTGAACCTCTCTACATCTGAGTTAAAAGGTACGCTTCACCAGTTCCCGTTCTCTATTCTAGGCAACCTTACCCATTTTAATCTTAGTGTAAACAGCTTCTTTGGTCCCATCCCACCAGAAATTGGACTCCTGTCCAAACTTGTCCATCTTGATTTTTCAACCAATCAGTTCTCTGGTGTAATTCCACCTACCATTGGTAAACTAAGCCAGTTAACCATTTTGCATTTTTTCACAAATCAACTTTCTGGACCCATTCCAATTGAATTGGGGAATATGAAGTCTCTCACTGAATTAGATTTAGGCAAAAATCAACTCAATGGTTCAATCCCTTCATTGTTGGGTGACTTTACGTCTTTGAATATCCTTTATCTGGACACAAATCAACTTTCTGGACCCATTCCAATTGAATTGGGGAATTTGAAGTCTCTGACAAAATTAGATTTGAGCAAAAATCAACTCTCTGGTTCAATCCCTTCATCGTTGGGTGATTTGGTGTCTTTGAATAACCTTTATTTGTTGCAAAATCAACTCTCTGGACCCATTCCAATTGAACTAGGGAATTTGAAGTCTCTTACTGATTTAGGATTGGCCGAAAATCAACTATCGGGGCCCATTCCTACTGAATTAGGGAGTATGAAGTCTCTCACTAAATTAGCTTTGTACGAAAATCAACTCAATGGTTCAATTCCTTCATCGTTGGGTGATTTGGTGTCTTTGAATATCCTTTCTCTGTACACAAATCAACTTTCTGGTTCAATCCCTTCATCATTGGGTGATTTGAAGTCTTTGAATATCCTTTATCTGTACACAAATCAACTTTCTGGACCCATTCCAATTGAATTAGGGAATTTGAAGAATCTAACTGATTTAGAATTGGCCAATAATCAACTCAATGGTTCAATCCCTTCATCGTTGGGAAATTCAATTCAAGTGCTTGATCTTTCTTCTAATCATTTGGCTGGTCGAATTCCAAAGGAGTTTGGGGAGATGAAAAGTTTGTTAAATTTAAACTTGAGCGATAACAACCTCTCAGGTGCTATACCTCAAGAGCTTGGGTCACTGCATGGTCTCCTTACTCTTGACCTATCCAAAAATAGGTTGAACGGGTCATTACAAAGATATATTGGTGATTGGGTACAAATCAATCACATATATCTTAGTAATAACAAGCTCAGCGGAAAGATCCCATCGGAGATCGGTAAATTAAGGCAACTCAATGTTCTTGATTTTTCTTGGAATTCACTCACAAAAGAGATACCATCAGATATTGGAAGTTTGGAAAGTCTGGTAATGATGAATCTTTCTCACAATAAGCTATCTGGTTCAATTCCTAATGGTTTCAGTAACTTGCCAGGAATGATTGATATAGACCTGTCTTACAATGAGCTCACTGGTCCCGTTCCCCCTTGTGCTGTCTTTCAAAATGTGTCTGGAGAAGCATTACAAGGAAATCGTCGTCTGTGTGGAAATGTTACAGGTTTGAAACTTTGTGAAAGTCAAAAGAAAAATAATCATTTTCATCATAAGCTCATCCTTGTAACTGTGGTCCCACTTTTTGCGGCTCTTTTACTTGGTTTATTCATGTGTGGCCTCATTGCTTATCGACGTAGAAAGAGAACTTCTCCACAGATACCATCAGGCGAAGAAGGTGGCAATTTTTTCTCAATAACAAGTTTTGATGGACAGGCGATGTATGATGAAATCATCAAGGCAACAAATGATTTTGATGATGCATACTGTATTGGGATTGGAGGATATGGTACTGTGTATAAAGCTGTGTTGCAACCCAACAATTTAGTAGCTGTGAAGAAACTTCATTCATCATCTGAGGGTGACGATCATATAGGCTTCCTAAATGAGGTACGAGCATTGACAAACATAAGGCACAGAAACATAGTTAAACTCTATGGATACTGCTTCCATGCTCGTCACTCATTTTTAATTTACGAATATCTTGAGAAGGGAAGTCTAAAATCGCTCTTAAGTAGCGATATCACAGCAAAGGAAATGGATTGGCTGAAAAGGGTAAGAATTGTTAGGGCTGTAGCGAATGGTTTGGCTTATATGCACCATGATTGCACACCACCTATAATTCATAGAGACATTTCTGGAGCTAATATCCTTCTCGATTCTGATTATGAGGCACATATCTCGGATTTTGGAACAGCGAAGCTTCTAAAGATGGATTCATCGAATTGGACTGCGGTTGTAGGCACCTATGGCTATATTGCGCCAGGTAACTACCATATATTTTAAAGTTATCTATAAATACTACTTCTTCTCAAGTTTCAGATTTATCTATGTTACATTTAATCATGTGATCTGAATTCTGACATAACAATTTTTTTTGTATTCTCATGTTTCCTTCCATGTAGAGCTTGCTTGTACGATGGTGGCAACAGAGAAATGCGATGTGTATAGTTTTGGAGTTGTTGCACTACAAGTAATTATGGGAAAGCATCCTGGAGAACTAATATCAAGTCTACCAACATTGCCTACTGATGATCTATTGCTAGCCAATGTAGGAGATAGACGGATTCCGCCACCATATTCTCTAGTTGAGAAACTAGCTCATTCAATTTTGAAGGTCTCACGGGCATGTTTGAACTACAACCCACAGGAAAGGCCAACAATGCGCCAAGTCAAAGATTTATTGTCAGTGGATGATCGAGTTTGGATGAAGATGCATGTATCAGTAACTTAATGCTTGATCGATTTTGTATGATGTCTAGTCATAAGTCATAAAGGTTAAGAAACTTTTTATGTTTCTTTTTTCTTGTCCTGAATTATGTTGTAGATTGTTACTGTATTAAATAAGCCAATAATTTATATCAATGTGTATTGCTACCTTTCTAGAATAATACAGTTACGTGTATTATGGATTTTGTTGGTAATTTCTTTAAGTTATGTTTTACAATTATAAAATTCCCAAGGGGAAATTTGCATCTCAGTTAGAATTTATTCATACTCATATCAAGAAGAACCAAAAGACGAACCTGGTTTTATAGAATGGTTTTCGGTTTAAAAGTGAACCGAATCGAATTAGTATTGACAATAGCAGTAGAAACAATGTAGAATTAGCCCATTGGGCCATGTCCAAATGGCACTTTTTTGTTATGGAACCAATAAAAGGTGTACAAAAAAGCCAAAGTAGAATCAAATGTGACTGCTTTAATTTGTGGTTGAATTTTGTTAACATGTCATATATGATGCAATAATTGTACAGTACCGACCATGTCTAGCTCTTCTAGCAATAAGCCAAAGTAGAATCAAATCTATTTTCTCGAAAAGCAAATGCATGATTATTGGTTACGTGCAACCGAAAACTCACGTAATGGCTACTTATCATTTTCATTAACTCTAAAATGAAACACTTACGTGGGTACGCAATATACTCGAAAAGCCAAGATTTTGATTGAAGAAATAAGACATGAAAGAATCCAATATATTTTCTCGAAAAGCAAATGCATGATTATTGGTTACGTGCAACCGAAATCTCGCGTAATGGCTACTTATATCATTTTCGTTCTTCAATATATATGTTCTTTCATTAAATCCAAAACGAAACACTTACGTGGGTACGCAATATACTCGAACTCACAAGTTATTGCAATTCAAACTCGATCTGATTGATACGAATATAAATATATAATCAGAAACACTCCACAGGCCTTGATCTACTTTCGAACGGTGGAAAATGGGCTTGCCGTAATTTGGCCGGATTCCGGTGACGGTGCCGGAACCCTAGAGAGAGGGAGAATTCCGGTGAGTGGGTGTTATAATGAGGGAGGGGAGAGAGAGGGAAGGGATTTTTATATGATGGGGATTGGGGAGGGGTCGAAGATGGATAAAAGAAACCACAAGGGCAGCGGTGTAAATATAAGGAAAGGGTAGTTTTTGACAAATTGGGAAATCTTTTATATTAAACCTTGTGGGGCTTTTTTAAGGTAGTAAACGTCCGTTTAAACTACGAGGCTTGCGCCATTGAGTCCGAAATAATTTTTTCAATAAAAACAAATATAAATACGTATAACTTTTTCGGAGTTAATTTTTCCAATAAAAAATTATGTTTAGGAAAAAATTTCTAAAAGTTGCGTTATTCATATACTTATAGTTTACACCTCTCATGTGAATTATATTTCTTTAAAAGAATTTAATGTGTTAAAGTATACGTGTAATAAGTGTAAAAGTGAAGAAACCAAAATTATCACTTTACAAAAAAAAAAAACTTGCATGAATATATGAAAAAAAGTAAAAATAATTTTTTTTCAAAACGCTGCGTTAAAGTATATGTATAATAAGTGTAAAATGGAAGAAACAAAATTATCACTCTATAGTATATGTATAATAAGTGTAAAAGTGATCATATTAAGTACATTGGTTTGAAATTTGGAAAAAAAAATAAAAAATAAAAACTTTTATGAAATAAAAATAAAAAGGACTAAAAGTGAAAGTCAACGCAAACCATAGGGACCATCAGTGTAACTTTTCTAAGAGAAAAAAAAGTCATGGGATGATCGATGAAAGTCAATGCAAGCCACAGGGACCATTACTGTAACTTTTCAAAGTTGGTAACCTACTAGTTCCCGGTCAAATTGCGTATTTTGTTCACAATTTGAAAGTATTTTGCGTATACTGGTAATTTCCAAATTTTGTTCACAATTTGAAAGTATTTTGCGTATACTGACAATTTGAAAGTATTTTGCGTATAGAAAAGTCTGGAAACTTTCTTGGTGGTTCTTGAAGTGTCGACATCTAGAGAATAAATAGGAGGGAAGAGCAAAATTGGCAATTGAGCTTAAATCCATCATCAAGAAGTGATCAAGAAGCCTTAGAGAAGCTTTAATTGTAATCTCTTCATCTTGTAAGTATCTTTCCCCAAATTATAGAAATTAGGGTTCATGAGTGGATTTGAGTATTATGGTTAGAGGTAGTAAATTGATGATATCCTTACTTAGTTAGTTGCTAATTGTAGTTAATCTTGTGATAGGGAGCAATTATAGAAGCCCAATCAAGCCAAGTAGGAAGCTAGTAGGATTTAAGGTAAGTATATGAGTATAATCCTTGTTAATGTTATGGTATGAATGTTATGATTGTGTTAATGTGATTGTTATGGAGCTTGTAATGATATCTTAGCTTGGATCCAATGCTAGATGTGTTAATGTTATGTAATTACTTGCTTGTTCAAGGTGAGTAATAATCCCATTTATGCTCCTTGTTAGTGTTATGATAGGTGTTAATCACCAATCTTATGTAAATGTAATGTTGATTATATCTTATATACTTACTAAGCGTTTTCGCTTACGGTTTAGATGTTAATGGTTTTGTAGGTTCAAGTGGAGGAGCCAAAGGTAAGGAATTGGCGTAGGTTGTAACTTGGAAGTAAGTAGAAGTGTAGCTAGAAGTTAGTCTAGAAGACCGTAATCTTTTGGACCAAGCGTGTTGAAGTTGGAAGCCCCCAAAGTGTCTTTCTCGTGTTTTGGGTATATTTCAATCCATGCGGTCATTTTGTTAATCAACGGTCTTGTTGTTATGTAAGGTTGTTGTTCAAGTTGGGTCGTAGGTCGAGTTAATGTAAATGTCAAAAAGTCTTAATGGTATGTGTTTATGGTGGTAATTAGGAGGGTGATTGGCAAATAGCCAATCTCACCCATTTTGGAAAGATATGGGTCAAGACTTTGTACCATCAACTTTGCAATATAATTGAAATGTTAAGTAAAGTGTGTTTTAAGTGGTTACATAGTTGTTATATGTATTGGGTAAAAAGTGGGTATGGTTAATGAGTTTTAAGGGGGGTGTTTGGCGTAAGTGGGTTCACACCCATTTTGGAGTGTGAACGGGTCATGAGGGTATGAGTCAAGTTTAGTAGGTTAAGTTATGGATGTTGGTTAAATATGATGGGTAAATGAAGTGTTTTAAATGGTTTCGAGTGTCAATGGGTTGAAATGGGTTTTAGTGCATAACCCGTCAAAATTTAAAGTACTATTCCGGGTGGTCAAACAACAAATGTTTTTGGTCGGAAAAGAGCCCAAGGGAATACTATTGAAATCGGGAAAGTTTCGGTAATTGTCGGGTCATAGAAGTCGTTTTTCGGAAAATGGGTATTTTAGATATAAAAAATGTGTAAATTAGACTATTACCCCCATTTTTGAAAGTGAAGGAAAAGTGGTGCATTTTAGATATAAAAAGGGTGTAAATTAGACTATTACCCCTATTTTTGAAAGTGAAGGAAAAGTAGTGCATTTTAGATATAAAAATGGTGTAAATTAGACTATTACCCCCATTTTTGAAAGTGAAGGAAAAGTGGTGCATTTTAGATATAAAAATGGTGTAAATTAGACTATTACCCTCATTTTTGAAAGTGAAGGAAAAGTGGTGCATTTTAGATATAAAAAGGGTGTAAATTAGACTAATACCCAAAAAAAAAAAAAAAAAAAAAAAAAGGTCGTTTTTGGGGCGTTACAACTTGGTATCAAAGCCTTGGTCTAAGAGATTTAGGATTCCACCTTAGGATTTCCTAGACTTAGGCCTTGTGTAGATGCGTTTAAGACTAGTGTTTGTTATTTGTGTATTGTTTGGGTGATTTTGATGACCCATATGTTAAATATTTTTATGACTACGCCTGGCCACCGTAGTGATAAAAATACGGAACATATGTGAAATTGAAATCATTTAGATAATACACGAGTGACAAGCTAGGGTGCTAGAGTAAGGATAGAAAATGTCATCCATGCATCGAATAAGTATATGATTGTACTTGATATTTTGAATTGCTAATTTTCAGTAAGCAGAAATGGAAACCCCTCACCAAAAAGAAGTCGCAAAATCTACGGCTTCCAAGCATGCCGAGTCTTCGGCAAAAGATGTGGGTGATAATGATAAGGAAAATGAAAACTCCTCTTCCTCTAGTTCTGGAGGACCTAGCTTTAGAGGTTTCACGGAAGAAGAAATGAAAGCCCTAGACTCAATGATGGCAAAAAGAGTAGGTAAGGCTATCGAACAAGCAATGCCCTATTATGTCAAACAAACAACACAAAATCTTAGGGAGCTAATGAAAGAAGAATTTAAGGAATTTAAGAAAGAATGTGGAGTAGCGAAAGAACCTAGGAGTGACAAAGCTACTTACCGGGACTTCACGGCTTGTGATGTACCACGGTTTACCGGTGTCCTCGACCCAATCGTTAGTAATAGGTGGATTACGGCGGTGGAAGGTGCTTTCCGTACTAGTGGTTGTGAGGAAAGGAAGAAGGTTATATATGCTACTAACTTTCTGCGCGATAGTGCTAAAACTTGGTGGGAAGGGAAGGTTTTTGAGAAGGGGGAACCTTGGGCTGAAGCATGTACTTGGAAGGAATTCAAGGAGTTGATTAGTGCCGAATATGCTCCGATTGAAGAAATTGACAAAATCCGAGAGAAATTCCAATCTCTCACCCAAACCAACGAGAGTGTGAATGAGTTGTGGAGAACATTTAATGATATGGTTCCGTATTGTCCCGAATACCTTGGGAACGAGAAGCTTAAAGTTGAAAATTTTCAAAGGATGCTTAAGGACGATATTCGTGATGTGATCTCGCCATTCAAATGTACTACTTTGGAAGACCTTTTGAGTAGAGCGCGTGTGAGAGAAGCGGACTTATTGAGGAGGAAGGAGAAAGAAGCTAAGGAAACAAAGAGGAAGCAAGAATTTGGGGATCATGATGGGAAGAGGACCAAGTTTGAGCATGGCAAGGAAGATGTGGAGACCAAGACTAAGGTAGCATGTTCGAAGTGTGGCAAGTTCCATCTTGGGGAATGTAGGCGAAATACGCCGGGTTGTTACAAGTGTGGAGCTCTTGACCATAAAAGTAAAGATTGCACCAAACCAATGATAGTGTGCTATGGGTGTAATGAACTAGGGCATAGGTTGAGGGATTGCCCAAAAACAAAGGCAATTGAAGCAAGGCCTTTGAGGACTGTCAAAGAAGAAAAGGTTGAAATTTCAAAACCAATGGCTCGAGTTTATCAAATGAGTGTCGAAGAAGCTAGGTCGGAGTCCGATGTTATTTAAGGTATTATTCTCGTTAATTCCGTAACCACTCGAGTTGGCATGATTCAAGTGCTAGTGTGTTCTTTGTAGCCTATAGCTATACCAAGCAACTAACCACCCCACTAGCTAAATTTCCGGTACCCCTGGAAGTTGAATAGCTGATAGTAAGATTGTAGATGTATCCAATGTATATTGAAGGGTAGGGATAAGGATTGATAATAGTGCCCTTAGAGTTGACTTAATTCCTATAATACTAGGAGAGTTTGATATTGTCATTGGAATCATTGGAATGGAATGGCTTGACAAATATTATGTGGCCATCCTTTATAGCCATAAGATCATTCGGGTTGTAAATCTTAGCGGTAGTGAGAGGATTAATTATGGTGATAAAAGGAATGGTGAATTGGAGTTATGTTTCACGATAGAGGCTAGGAGGTATTACCACGCGGTTGTTATACCTTTATGGTTCACGTAATAGATACGAGACTTGAAAAGAAAAACATTGACGATGTCCGGTTGTAAGTGAATTTTGGGACGATCATTTGCCTCTAGTTAAAATTGCCTATAATAATAGCTATCACGCGAGTATAGATATGCCACTCTAGGAAGTGCTCTATGGTAGGAGGTGTAAGACACCCGTGTGTTAGGAGGAAGTTGGAAGAAGGGAATTGGCGAGCCCGGAAGTAGTATTAGCGACCACGGAAAAGATTGAGACAATTCTAGCAAGATTTAAGCAGCACAAGATAGGTGGAAGAGTTATGCCGATAATCAAAAGAAGACCAATCGAATTTGAGGTAGATGATTTGTCATGTTAAAAGTTTCCCTGTAGAAAGGCGTTTTAGGTTCAAAAATAAAGAGAAACTAAGTCCACGGTTTATAGGACCATTCCAAAATCTTGGGGCGAGTAGGCGAAGTAGCATAGGTGTTGGAAATTTCCCGAAGAAATGAGAGGTATTCGCAATACCTTGCACGTGTCATACTTAAGAAAGTAATTGGCGGGCGAAACAAGTGTGGTTACCTTAAGCAATATCGAGATTGATCCGGAGTTGCTTTCTCAAGAGGATGAACCGGAGGCGATATTAGGAAGAAAGGTGAGACAACTAAGGAAATAGGGAGATCCGTTAGTACAAGTTCAATGGAAGCATCGGAAGGGCTCGAGTATTAGGTGGGAAACGGAAGCAAAAATGAGGACCAAGTATCCTCACTTATTTCAAGAGTAGAGTTCGGGGACGAACTCTCATTTTAAGGAGGGGAGAATTGTTACACCCATATCCCGATAAGGTACCATTTATGTAAATATTATGCTATGTTAATTATAAGTTATGTGTTGTGGGATAGGTAGTAAATAAATGTGTGACTAATATAGAAGGAATAAGACTAGAAGGACTATTCTTGTCAAATGACCAAACTAATTATAAGACTTAGATAAATATGGTAGCTTATAGAAAAGTCTGGAAACTTTATTGGTGGTTCTTGAAGTGTCGACATCTAGAGGATAAATAGGAGGGAAGAGCAAAATTGGCAATTGAGCTTAAATCCATCATCAAGAATTGATCAAGAAGCCTTAGAGAAGCTTTAATTGTAATCTCTTCATCTTGTAAGTATCTTTCCCCAAATTATAGAAATTAGGGTTCATGAGTGGATTTGAGTATTATGGTTAGAGGTAGTAAATTGATGATATCCTTACTTAGTTAGTTGCTAATTGTAGTTAATCTTGTGATAGGGAGCAATTATAGAAGCCCAATCAAGCCAAGTAGGAAGCTAGTAGGATTTAAGGTAAGTATATGAGTATAATCCTTGTTAATGTTATGGTATGAATGTTATGATTGTGTTAATGTGATTGTTATGGAGCTTGTAATGATATGTTAGCTTGGATCCAATGCTAGATGTGTTAATGTTATGTAATTACTTGCTTGTTCAAGGTGAGTAATAATTGTAGAATTATATCATTCCCATAATCTCAAATGAGTACAATAGAAGTATATAAATACACAATACAACACATAAATGGGTTAAGCCCAATGTACACACGGGCCTCATAATAATCACTACTAACAGCCCCCCGCAGTCGGAGCGGGAGGTGGACGGACGTTTAGACTGGATCTAAAATCATCAAACAAAGCATATGGAAGTCCTTTGGTGAAGATATCGGTGAACTGATAACGAGAGGGTACATGTAACACGCGTACAAGACCAGCTGCCACTTGATCACGAACGAAATGAATATCAATCTCAATATGCTTCGTGCGTTGATGTTGCACGGGATTAGACGAGAGATACACAGCACTAACATTATCACAATAGACCAAAGTAGCAGACTTCAAAGGTGAGTGAAGCTCCCGTCAGAGATTTCGTAACCAAGAAGTCTCAGCAACTACATTTGCGACCCCATGATACTCGGCCTCCGCACTTGAGCGGGAGAGGGTAACTTGACGCTTAGATGACCAAGATAATAAGTTGTTGCCAAGAAAAACGCAATACCCAGAAGTGGAACGACGTGTGGTAGGGCAACCTGCCCAATCAGCATCTGTATAACCAACCAAAGAGCCAGACAAGGAGTATAGCTGAAGACCATAATCAAGTGTCCCGCGAACATAACGTAGGATCCGTTTGAAAGCCGCAAGATGAGGCTCACGAGGATCATGCATATATAAACAAATATGTTGTACCGCATAAGAAAGGTCGGGACGAGTAAATGTAAGATACTGAAGAGCACCCGCTAGACTCCTGTAAAGAGTTGGGTCAGAAACACTGACACCATCTGCACCAAGCTTACGCTCTGTATCAACAGGCGTGCGACAAGGATGAAAATTGAGCATACCAGCTCGCTCCAAAACCTCCAAGGCATATTGCCACTGATGTAAGAAAATACCTGTATCATAACGTGAAACAGAAATACCCAAAAAATAGTTCAAAGAACCAAGGTCAGTCATGGAAAACTCTTGATGAAGTGAAGAGATAATCCGCTGCAAAAGTGTTGTAGAAGAGGCTGTCAAAATAATATCATCAACATAAATCAATAAGTATGCACTGTCAGAACCCTATCGAAAAATAAAGAGCGAGGAGTCACAACGGCTGTGGGTAAAACCAACTCTCATAGCATAACTAGCAAATCGCTGAAACTAGGCTCGAGGAGCCTGCTTAAGACCATATAATGACTTCTGCAAAAGACAAACATGATCTGGATGCTGTGGATCACGAAAACCAGGAGGCGGATGCATATAAACAGTCTCTGAAAGATGACCATGTAGAAAGGCATTCTTGACATCAAGCTGATGAATAGGCCAATGTCGAGATGCCGCTAAACTGAGTACAGTGCGAATGGTAGCCGGTTTGACAATCGGACTAAATGTCTCATCACAGTCCACACCAATCTGTTGACTGCGACCATTAGCAACAAGGCGAGCCTTGTATCTGCTAAGGGATCCATCTGCAAAATACTTGTGCTTGAACAACCACATGGAACGAACAATGTTCGTGTCAGGTGGTCGAGGCACGAGAGTCCAAGTTCCATTTTTAATAAGCGCATTATATTCATCAAGCATAGCACTCTGCCAATTAGGGTCGGTAAAAGCAGCATTATATGATTTTGGAATGGGGGAGATGGTGGATATGTGACAATGATATTTTCGATATGACCAAGAATCACGTTTGGAGGTGGAGGAAACACATTAAACTCGAACTAAAGATTAAACATTGTAAATTCGGTTTATTGATTGGGGAGGTGTGTGTGTTATTTCTTGAGAGAGAAAGTGAAACACCACACACACCTCTTACAATAACTGTGAATCCTCAACCCTCCAAATGTGGATAAGGAGGGTATTTATACAAAGAATACAATGACTAACTTAGCCTAAATGTCTAAACTAGTCCTTGTACAAAGAATGAAGTGCAATTCCCAAATATGACAAACTTTAAGGCTAACAATCTCTCCCCAAAGTGAAGTCATATGGGAATTGCTTACAATGTTCCCTACAAGTAAAATATAAACCATAAGCACAGAGAATAGTCTTCAAACGTCATTACTTCGTTCAGCTTGCAGAATCTTCTCAGCATTCATTTCTTTACTTGCAGAAGAACCATGTGAGCAAATCTAATTAGGGTTTAATACAGCGTGCCCTGAGTGCTCTCCCCTAATTAACCTTTCTGATGATTGCCCTGAATCTGAAGAAGTCTTTTGATAATTAAATGCATTTCGTCTTTAGTCTTCTAACATGCAGCGGAAAATGTAGAACAGACTGTAGACTCGACCTTCTTCAAGATTATCCATTTGGGGGAACAGGGTATCAACATCTTCATCTCACCAAATGCATCCCAGTTATCTTTCATATGAAAAATCAGCCCATAACGTACACATGAAATGATAACACCAAAGTAACAAGTTGAACCACTGATCATCTTGATTTTGTTGCCCGAAATTGTTGAAGGTGGAAAAGGTAGAAGTACGTAGAATAAGATGAGTAGAGGATAAGACATAGAATCAACAATTTCTGACACAAATCAAATCATTACATAAATCATTAAGCCTGGTCATGTGAACTTGTTGTGAGACCTCGATGTACACATTTCTCTCCCCTGCTGGTTACGATTTATCGGAATCAGCATAATGTTGTGTACGTGAAGTATTTAACTGGAAGCACTTTATCATTAAACCCAGTCAGCCTGTGAGAAGATGTCGATAAACCCAATATAACCTCCTGAATAAAGAACAACGGCTTCATGTAGTAACCACATGTGATGATAACCCAATATGATGAACTTGAGAATGAAGTAACATCGCCCAGATTTGTGACTTAATCTTGTACAGTCCTTGTGACTAAGAACGGTTTACCCAATAACCTTAACAGAAGTATTGGCACAAAACCTCTTGACATATCCTCAACTACGTGAGACACTGAGCACTACAACGTAACTCCTTAAAGTGATAGCTACTTTGTGAGAATAGAGAGAGAATCACAAAAGTAACTAGATATCCAAGTCTTCGTCACCATTAATAATATGTGCCCAAACAAGTCATCTTCGCGGTAGGGTAGAAAGAAAGAAGATGAAATAAGTACACGCGTCCGTAAAACCTTACTTCAAACCCAAATAAATAATAACGAATCATCCCCGTAGTCACAGCTAATAATTTAACCATTGTCATTTGATTGTGAATCTTGATCAGGATCTTTTTGGCTATACGTGGTGATTTTGAAGGTGCAGTCCGATAAGTTCATTTGTGATGTTGTTGTGAAAAAGGCCATAAAATGCAATTCTAATGAGACCGGAAAAAATTGAGTTTAAGAAATTTTTACGCCGAAAATTCCCCGAAAAATTCGAATTTTGACCAACAAATTTGAATTTTGGGGCAAAATTTTTACACTTGTACCAGAATTTGAATCTCGCGTAAAAATGGACCGTTAAGTCTCCTGTGAAAATTAAATTTTACTCAACTTTTCCCGCCAAATTTTTTTTTTTTTTTTTTTTTTTTTTTTTTTTTTTTTTGCAACTGCGATAAACATTACAACTGCGATAAACATAAAGTTGAATTGCGATAGGTTCTTTTGGCATAATGCGATAAGGTGTGATTTGTGATAAACTGCGACAGAGGCACAATTGCGATAATATCAAACGCGATAAGTCCCAACTGCGATAGGTACCAACTGCGATAGGTACCAACTGCGATAGGTACCAAATGCGATAAGTACCAAATGCGATAATTCCCTGGGTTTTCTGCAATCGCGATAAAAATGGGCTGTTGAGGGGAAATGCGATATTTTGCCTTTTCAACCACTTTTTCTCCTTTTCCACCACTAACCCACGTTTTCCACTGACAACATTCACCCACTAGCTAACTTTGACCACCCTTTTCCATAAACAAATAATTCTTCCAATTATAATATTCACAAACACATCTTATACAAGATTTTTTTGTGATTTTGGATCAAAGTAGCTAAGAACACACCAAATTTCTGCCTTGTTCTTGCGTCTGAATCCAGAAAACCACAAAAAGCTCACGTTTTTATGATAAAAACGCAACTGATGGGTTATTTCAAACACAAAAACGAACCTAGATATAGCACTAAACTCGGCTGTGATGAAGAAGATGAAGAAAACCGAGATAAATCACAACAAAAATCACCTTTATCACCTTAAAAACACCACGAGCAGCCACCCGGTTAGCTCTTGATACCAATTGATACGACCAAGAATCAAGTTTGGAGGTGGAGGAAACACCATAAACTCGAACTAAAGATTAAACATTGTAAATTCGGTTTATTGATTGGGGAGGTGTGTGTGTTATTTCTTGAGAGAGAAAGTGAAACACCACATACACCTCTTACAATAACTGTGAATCCTCAACCCTCCAAATGTGGATAAGGAGGGTATTTATACAAAGAATACAATGACTAACTTAGCCTAAATGTCTAAACTAGTCCTTGTACAAAGAATGAAGTGCAATTCCCAAATATGACAAACTTTAAGGCTAACAATTTTGGATTGGGTTTTGTAATACCGGCTTGAGAGCGAGTGACCATGGGATGAGTCGTGGTGGGATTTAGGCGAGTAGTGGTGGAAGGTATCTGGTGGGCCTCGTCTTGAATTGGAGCCGAGGCAACAGGTGTTGGGCTTTGGGTTTGGATAGTAGGTGTGTGCTCCACGGCAACGGGTGTTGAGCTTTGGGTTTGGATAGTAGTTGTGGGCTCAGTGGAGTCACGTTCGACAGTGTTAGTGGAGGGAGATGGGAGGATGGTCGGCTCTTCGTCATCTAGAAAGGTATAGGAGGGGGCCGAGTTGGGTGTGACGGAGCCATAAGGGAAAATGGTTTCTTCAAAAGTGACTTGACGGGAAATGTGTATTTTATTGGTGGCAAGGTCAAGACATCGATATCCCCGATGATTTGAGGGGTATCCAAGGAAGATACACAGTGTGGACCGCGGTGCGAGTTTATGGAATGTATCAAGGTGGGGATAGCAAAGGCAGCCAAAAACACGTAAAAACGTGTAGTTTGGTTTGGTATTATAGAGGCGGGTATGAGGGATGTCGTGATTGATTGCGGTGGAAGGGAGTATATTAAGTAAGTAGGTGGCCATGTAAAGGGCTTCGACCCAAAAATGGGGAGGAAGATGGGCTTGAAATAAGAGGGTGCGGATTTGGTTATTAATGGTGCGGATCATCCGCTCCGATTTCCCATTTTGTTGTGATGTGCGAGGGCATGAGAAGCGCATGTGAATGCCATGTTTGTCAAAAAGACGGTGAAGGGTGTGGTTGTCAAACTCACCACCATGGTCACATTGGAAGGCCTTTATTTCAACTTTAAATTGAGTTTTGATGAATGAATGAAATTGAGCGAATTTACTAAAAGTATCAGACTTGTTTCTCAATGGATAAACCCATGCATAATGCGAATAATGATCCAAAAACAAAACATAGTATTTAATTCCACTAATACTCGGAACCGGAGAAGTCCATAGATCCGAGTGAACAATATCAAAAGGAGAATTAACAATAGAATCCGAACTAACAAAGGGAAGTTTCACGTGTTTGCCAAGCTGACACGCATGACAAAGCACAGGAGACTTTGTTTTATTACACAAAATACTATTATTGGAAATTAAAGACCGCAACACTTCACTTCCAGGATGGCCTAGTCGTTGGTGCCACGTATGTTGACTCGTGATGAAAGCTTGGGGAGAAGTGGTAGGTTTTGTGACGGGGTATAGATCGCCAGTACTGTCACAACGGAGAAGGATCTGGCGAGTCGAATAATCCTTCACAGAAAAACCAAACTCGTCAAATTCAATGGAGCATTTATTATCACGAGTGAATTTACGAACAGCAATCATATTTTTAATGATACTAGGTGTGATTAGAACATTATTAAGGTGTTGATGGGTGCGATGTGTCGTTGCGGTTTAGCAGTATTAATGCCTACTCAAGTTTTAAATTTATATTTAGCCGACTTATCAATAACACACACACTTAACGAGCAGTGTACCCGGTCAGTATGAATATAATGGTAAGTAGAGTGTCGATCACTAAGAGTGGAACGTATTATCTAGTCATTCTAATCAGTATTTTAATATTCTAAGTTAATTATACAACCTAATCTAATGCAAGGGGTTCAGCCTGAGAGACTGGCACGTTTTGGTTGCAATTAAATAATAAACTAAACTAATGAGCACGAATCAGCGATAGGCACGCACGTACACAGATAAATACTCGAGACAATAAGAAGACCTGTCCTGATGATTAAGTAGATTGTCACTTGTTTTATTGATAGTTTTATATGAAGTGTATGTAATTAACCCTTTCTCGTTGGCCCTAATCTTACTGGCGAGAAATCCCTTAATGATTACTTATGTCTAAAAGTTATTCCTAAGTGATCAATTTAGTAACAACCGTGGGAGCCACATTCTCTTCCGTAGTCAAATGCGCAGGCCACTAATAAACACAGAGGTTATCAATGCACTAATAAGTAGTAACCAAAGACATCAACATACAAACTTTAATTGATGGGAAAGCAGTTTTAAGGGAGTGCAATCTTTCTCCTCACATTACACAAGCCACCAATCCTGATGAATTAAAGTTTACTAACACAATAAAACAAAACTACTTAATGAATTAAATACATGCAGGACCTTCTTACAGCTCTTGTATCTTCGTTCGGGTGTGTCTTGTGCTGCCTAATCGTCTGAGTTCGGCCTTAGGGTTTCTGTACTTCGGTCTTGTAAAACTGTCGAACTCTCTTCCTTCGTCTGACTTTGGGGTATTTATAGTTTCTGTCTGAGGGTAAGATGCGGCGCATCTAATAAGTAGATGCGGCGCATTGACTTAACTTCGCGTGGGGTCCAAGATTAATATATTCAGGAATATTCGTACACCGCCAGAAGATGCGGCGCAACTCCATTCTCAGATGCGGCGCATGTCCTCTTGTATCTTGGATCGTATCTTGTGAAATCTTGATAGTGATGCGCCGTATGTAATAAGAGAGATGCGGCGCATCTGGAGCAGAATGTCTTGATCTTTTACATTTCAGTAGACTCTTAACTTCTTGCTTGTTTTGCTCCATAATTAGTCCAAAATCGCCAAGTTTCACCAAATGCTTGTTTTTAACTGAGAATTACAAAAGTAAACGATTAAGTATCAATTCTCACAGATAATATAATAAAACAAGTCAAATAAATAGGATAAATGATGGTAATAAAATGTACTTATTTGAGTTCATCAAATATCCCCCCACTTGAACTTTACTTGTCCCCAAGTAAACCTTAGAATTAATCTTACGAAAATGTATCCTAAAAGATATTAGGATTTATTTTTATATTTAAGCATGTATTCATTTTTGTCATAATCACACAACCAAACACTTAATGAATTAGAAGTAAATTAAAATAATTTGATAAAAGCAAATCTAATCGTTTAACTGTCCAGTCGTGACGAATATTCTATCATAAGCTTGGCAAGTATACACATCTCCCCCACTAAAGCCAATGAATAACAAGTCTAAAGTGGTAAAAAGGGTTTGTAGGCTTAAAGGTTAATCATTCTCCTTAATCTCTATCGATCTCAGATTCCAGAAAAGGCGACAAAATCACAAATACATGATCGAATCCACGAACACGATACTTGCAATTGCTCAAATCCTTAACTCGAATAGGCTAAAGATAGGACCAAGTAATCTTCACCAATAATATTATATCAAAAAGGGCGGCAAAATCATAAATACATAGCCGAATCCACGACTACGATACTTAAGATTGCTCAAATCCCTAATCTCAATAAATCAAAGGTTTGGATCATGAATAATATAGGGTATGGATAATATTTGGGATATAAATTGGTGTAAAATGAAAGATAAACAAAACAGATAAATTAAAATCATAAGTGTGGTTAATCACTATCCCAACCATCCCATGAATAAGACTCATAGCATAGAATAACTCACGCTTTAACACTTGAAACACACGCTTTAGGTAGACACGAATTATACTCAACAAGATCTTAATCAAAGAATAACCTTAAGTTGGTGTTCCCATAACTGCCAACTCCCATTCAATCCATAGATGTAATATACAACAAATAGTGGTGATATCGACCACTTAATACAAAACTTTACATAAGTTGGTCAAAACAAACATCCAACTCTTCTTTTTTTCTTTTTTTTTTTTTGTTTTTTTCTATTTTTTTTTTTTTTTTTTTTATTGAAACGTATACAAAGATGTGTAAAATTTCACCACATCACTATAATGATAATTCTGGATAATTTTTCCATACTTTTCATGACTTCAGAAATAACGGTAATAGTGAAAGTAGTAAACACACGAAAAATAAACTCAAAGATATACAATATTTACTTTCACTCCAATTGCATTGTGCAATTTCCCGACCTAACCAAAGATAATGAATTACGCACGCGAACACAGGTAATGTAAGGAAACAGACTTTGCCTAAAGCAATTAACCAACCACGGATTTTAATCTACAGGGTAGGCTAAGGTGTAAGGGTGTAACGAAACATTTTAACAAAGGTGTAAGAAACGAAAGGAATGGCTCTGAGTGTTTTTCTAGGGGTATCTTACTCTAAAAGTGAGAGTAACAAAGGGGTTTATACGGGGGTTAACTAACCAGTGTAGTTAGCTAATATCACATAACATATAAAGGCTATTTGGGTGTAATCCTAGAATTTTACCAATTTAGACAAGTCATTCCAATTATATAAAATAATACTTATTATGGTGGTCTCGAATAGTATACAAGCCAAGTTCTAAAGTTTACAAGTCACCGGCACACTCATAGATTTGTGAATTTTGAAAAATCACAATTTTTGAAAATAACGTCGTGTGTGCAGCTATGCAACTTAGATCTTAAACAAAAACATGTTAAAAAATTTTAAATTTTGATATATTAAGCACATTTTAAGCATATTTTGAAAAGTTTAGGACAAGTAAGTGTTAAGTGTTCTAATTCTCCAATCCCCCCACTTAAGTTAAACAACGTCCTCGTTGTTTGTATAGAAGGTTAAAAACTGGAAAATAAAAGAATTAGAACAGAAAAACTCCCCTGAGATTTGCTCGGTATGATCCTCCATTTGTATAAGAGCAAAAATCATCTTTCTTGTGGATGAGAACGTCTAAACTTCATATTTGATGTATCCACAGGAAATGCAGGAATCTATAATACCACCAAGACTTTAAACACACCTAAATTAAGAAAGTTCAAACTTGCATAATACATTAGTAGTTAGAAAAAAAAATCAAACTTAAAAATTAAAATGAAAATCATCAGGTCAGTCGATGCGCCGTATCTTATGGAAGAAGATACGCCGTATCGAGCCTGGAATAATTACGAATCAGAATAGAAGATGCGCCGCATCCTTAACCAGGGATGCGCCGCATTAAAATAAACTGACAAAAAGTTTTAAAGTCAAAAGTAAAAATGTGGAAAAATAAAGTAAGATATGACCAGTGCAGGAGATGCGTCGCATCTTGGTATTGAGATGCGCCGTATCCTCTGCGGGCCTGACTGACTCGACACAGAATAGAGTAATAAAAATTTTCCGGGTTGTCTCCCGGTCAGCACTTGTCTTTATTCCAGAGTCTTCAAGTTAGACTCACGTTCAGCTCTTTAATCAGATCCATCGATCCCCATATATTTGTGCACGATGTAGTTGCGAATTACATTGTCACGAATATATTCCGGCCCCAATTCAAGTACACCTTTGTAGAATCCTTTCATCATTTGATATGGGTACTCTATCCCTCTCTTCATGTCATCATAACCAATAAAAAGGAATGGAGAAAATTTGTAGCAGAACCTATTAGTAGCATGTTTAAACCCAGGGTGAGTTCGGGGCATCATATAAGTGATAACGTCGCTTCCACATTGAAAGGTGATCTTTCCTTCAAATCGTTTTGCATTAATAGTGATCTCCCTACATAATGGTTTTCCAACAATCACGTCACCCATATCGCTGTCACGATAGGCATTCATGTCTTCAACAACGGCGAACTCAGTAACAATAATAAAACATCCAACGAAGACCGGGACATTAATGAAGGCTCCAACTACATTCTTTCCCTTATACTCCACTTTATTTCTCATAATGGAATTGTAAAAGCTTCTTGACATGACATTGATCGGCAAAATAGGAAAGAAATTGGCGTCAATACACTTGTACCCAATCATGCATGGGAATTGCAAATTGTAAGCACAATCGGCGTGGATCCTTCTACCGTAATCCCAAGAACCATCATATCCCTCAAATTCATCGTAATTCCTAGTATTAATAACGTTGACTTTTGGACTATCCAGAATTTCTCCTTCTTCTATCTCAGATTCCGCATCATCCATGAACAGATCATTGGATTCTAATGGTCCATCAAGGTCATTAAGTTCAATGTAGTCTCCATCGTAACGTTCGAGTGATTTATCTGGCACTAATATTCCATCCATAAAATTGGCTTCGAAGTCGAAGTCAATCAGTTCTCCGAATCCTTCCATTTTCCTTTTGAAATAATCACGAAAGCATCAGTAGGATTTGTTCGCTAGAAGAGAAATTAATGAATATAGAAACGGATATAAGAATAAAAATAACTGATATCTGCAGATGATACGCCGTATCCAAAAAGTTGGATACGCCGTATCTTATAAGCGTTTAAAATTTAATCAGACTTTATTCAGAAAATAGATACGCCGCTTATAAATTAGAATGCGCCGTATCAGTTTTAATTATCAAAAATCGATATACTTATAAAAATTAAATGCGTCGTATTAACAAAAGTTAATGCGCCGTATTTTTGTTACGTTCAAAATATAAGATTTTTGATTCAGAAGATACGCCGTATCGACAGAGATCGATGCGTCGTATCTGTTTAATAATTCGAAAACTGTTTTTAATTAAAATAATAGATACGCCGTATCTGCTAAAAACAGATGCTTCGTATCGCGTTATCGCTTAGAAAAAAAATTTCTTATTAAAAACAGATACGCCGTATCTTGGGGAAAGATGCGTCGTATCGAATTAATTAAACGCGTTGTATTTTATAAAAATTAAACGCAATACGCCGTATCTACGAAAATAGATGCGCCGTATCGTTTGAATAAGCTCAGTACAACGATAGCAGTATGCAAAAAAATACGAAAAATAAAAACAACAATAAACACAAACGAAAATAAACACAAATAAAAGCAAACAAATAACACACAAAACAAAAAATATGCAAATAATACAATGAATGCAAATTAACCTAATAAACAACACAGTTAGCGGTTAGATTAAAAATTAAAAAGAAAAACCTAATTAAAATACTAATCAAATTAACAGATAATAACAATTCACTCCCTGGCAGCGGTGCCAAAAACTTGATGGGTGCGATGTGTCGTTGCGGTTTAGCAGTATTAATGCCTACTCAAGTTTTAAATTTATATTTAGCCGACTTATCAATAACACACACACTTAACGAGCAGTGTACCCGGTCAGTATGAATATAATGGTAAGTAGAGTGTCGATCACTAAGAGTGGAACGTATTATCTAGTCATTCTAATCAGTATTTTAATATTCTAAGTTAATTATACAACCTAATCTAACGCAAGGGGGTTCAGCCTGAGAGACTGGCACGTTTTGGTTGCAATTAAATAATAAACTAAACTAATGAGCACGAATCAGCGATAGGCACGCACTTACACAGATAAATACTCGAGACAATAAGAAGACCTGTCCTGATGATTAAGTAGATTGTCACTTGTTTTATTGATAGTTTTATATGAAGTGTATGTAATTAACCCTTTCTCGTTGGCCCTAATCTTATCGGCGAGAAATCCCTTAATGATTACTTATGTCTAAAAGTTATTCCTAAGTGATCAATTTAGTAACAACCGTGGGAGCCACATTCTCTTCCGTAGTCAAATGCGCAGGCCACTAATAAACATAGAGATTATCAATGCACTAATAAGTATGATGAGGCGAAAAGTGTACCGCTTTTAAGGGGTCATTTAAGCCCTAAATCGTATTTATTTGATCAAATATTGCCCTAAATCGTTCCTTTTGTCATTTTAGGTACTTTTGAGGAGAAATCTGGAAAAGGAGGCATTTTGGACGTTTTTGGAGCATTAAAGTGAAGAAAACGACAAAGTCTCAAAAATCGGCTAAAAGTTACTCTTGACGGCGTCACAATTTACTCTGGACGGCGTCATGCTTTGGCAAGAAAAGTTGGACGTGAAATTTACTCATGATAAGCCAGTGAAAATAGCATGTGAATTCTGACGGCGTCACGCTTTAACTTGATCGAGGGCGTCACGGCTTAAATCATAAGGGGACGGCGTCACGTTCACGAGCTGACGGCGTCAAGCCTTGATAAGCCAGAATGGATTTTGGAAGAGCTAAAGAGGGACGGCGTCAAGAAGGTCATCCGGGAACCCTAAAAGCGGCGAGGTGATGGCGTCACACTCCATAAGGTGACGCCGTCAGATCCAAAAATCTATATATAGTTTTCTAATCTTTTGTCATTAAAGAGAGCTTAGTGTGTGGAATTTTGGGAAAAAACCCTAAGACGATTTTAGCTACTTTTTCAGGGCTTTTTGCCTTGAGATCTTCCATGTTTCATTGAAAGATAAGTTATCAATTAATCATTCAATATGTCTATGTGTTGTTTGATTCTATCTTATTCTTGTCTTTTGTTTAACATGTTAGGCTAATTTTATCTTGTGTTTGCTTAGATCTAATGAAACTTAGCTATTGATTATTGGTTGTTAGTGTGTTGTTAGTTGTATTGGATGATTGTTTATCTATGTTAGGCTTAAGAAAACTGGCTAACTTCCTATTCGGTAACTTGCTTGAACGTCTTAAGAAACATGAACCAAACGCGTACTAAAGGTTTTTATGGTTGTATTTAATGCACAAGCGAATTCTAGTGATCCCATGTTAGGAGCTTCCTAGCCGGCTCGACATAGGAGTGAAGTAGGAGCTTGTAGAGTTGGGGAAGTAAGTACGCCACCCCACGAATGGTATTAAGGAATACACCCGTCATCCACGTGACTAATACACACTAATTAACCGGTAAAAGATAGTTAGGGAGTAAGGAAATCTAAGTAAACACATTTCTCTACACATAAGTTTCTCACCACATTTCATTTTTGTTATTTTATTTTATTTGCATCCGTAGTAATTTTGGGTTAGTTGACTAGCAACTAATTCCGCCCACTCCTTCAAACCCGAGATTTTACTTGCTTTCATAAAAATATAAAAACATAAAAAAGAATCTTCCTCAACCCTTAGACCTAATTAGAGTAGCCTTTCATACCTAACGAACACTATTCCCTGTGGAGAACGATCAATCCCCCGTACTTACCACTACACTATACTACATCGGTCAGGTACACTGCCTGGTGGGGTTGTAAGCCTCTTGAGATCCCTAGAGAGGTAAAACCTGTTGTAAGGTTACAAAACCACGCAATCAAGTTTTTGGCGCCGCTGCCGGGGAATAGTTATTGTTTAGGTTGAATTTTTATTTCTATTAGGTCTACTCACTAGATTCCTTTCTAGTGAGATTTTTATTTTATTTTTCTAGGTTTTCTTTAGTCTATCTATTTTCTTCGTGTCTTTGTTCGTAACCATACCATCCGACATCATGGAAGATGGTAATATCCTTAACCCCCACAACCCACCACCACAACAACCACAACCACCTCCTAGAGCCCGTACTTTAGGAGAGTATTCCCGTCCTAGCCACCATGGCTATCGAAACACCATTGAGCTCACTCAAGGATCCAATATCACACCCTTGCGATCCGACACCATCCGGTTGGTGCAAAGTGGATGCGCATTCCATGGACTTCGTTCTGAAGATCCTAATCAACATCTCAAGGACTTTCTTAAAATCGTTGATTCTATAGACCTTGATGTTGCCACTCGAGAGACGACCCGATTGCGTCTCTTCCAATTCTCTTTGCGGGACCAAGCTAGTCAGTGGCTAGAACGTCAACCCGCAGGATCCATTACCTCTTGGGATGATCTCACCACTCGTTTCCTTGCTCAGTTTTTCCCACCGGGAAGAACTACCAAGCTAAGGAATGATATCTTGATGTTCCAACAACGTCAAGGCGAAACTCTCTACGAGGCATGGACTCGATTCAAGGACTTACTCCAAAAAGTCCCCCACCATGGCATAGAACTTTGGCTCCAAGTCCAAATCTTCTATGACCATATCAATCTCTCCACGAGGCAAACCATTGACCAGGCGGCCGGTGGCAAGCTACGTGATCTAAGTGCGGAACAATCATGGGCTCTCCTAGAGGATCTTGCTCTTTATGACAACGAAAGTTGGAGTGATCCCCGTGATTTGAATAAAACGGTCAAGGCAATATCTTTGCCTTCTAACAATTCAAGCACTTCCGACCGTAGGATCATAGAACTTGAAGACCAAGTCAAGTTTCTCATGAAATCTTACGAGGCTCCTAAACTTTCAAACCAAGTGAACAAAATCACTTCTTCATGTGAATTATGTAGTGGTCCCCACGACACTCGTGATTGCATGGAACTCCCCGAACAAGCTTTTGTGGACTACGCATCCTCGCGTACCGACGGAGCGGGAGACAAGTGGTACACTTTCAAACCCGAGCCAAACCATTATGGTGATTCATACAACCCCTCATGGAAAAATCACCCGAACCTTAGGTGGAAACAAAACCAAAACTCACAACAAACCAATTCTTCCAACCCACCTAATCATTTTCAATCAAGCGGTTCCAACTCGAACCGTACTTTCAACAACAATCCTTCCGGCAATGGTAGTACCAATAACTTTGAAGGATTGATGTCTCAATTTATGGCATCTCAAGAAGCTCGTTTAGCCAAGTTTGAAGCCGATTTCAAACAAAAACAAAGCGAGATGACCGATAAGATTGACACCTTGTTGAAAGCCCTCAATGACCGAGAAATGGGAGCACTCCCTAGCAACACGGTCAAGAACCCGAAACTAAATGTCAACGCTATTTCATCGGTTTAGTCCCCTAGTTCTTGTCCACAATATTATTCGGTCAATTCCATGAGCACGTGTTTCAAACAAACCCAAGTCGTTCCAAATGACCAAGAAGTTATGACATCCAAATTGGTCAACAACATAGTTGAAACACCTCCCACTCAAAACCTTGACGAAGAATTTAAGGAGCTCCACCTTGAAAGTCCGGTTGTTGATGAGTTGGATGAAAAGAAGCTCAAGTTAGGCGAAAGAGGGACCGCCTTTGTTCAAAACAAGCTACCTAAGAAATTAGATGATCCGGGCTTATTTGTTCTACCTTGCAAGATCGGTAATTCGGAGGCTTATGACACATTAGCCGATCTTGGTTCAAGCCTTAACCTACTTCCGTTACCTCTCTACACCTCTCTAAAACTAGGAAAACTTGAAGAAACCGAGGTGATAATAGGCTTAGCGGATGGAAGTGTTGCTTACCCGGTTGGAGTAGTTAAGGACGTGTTAGTGCACATTGGAAAACTAACCATTTTAGCCGATTTCCACGTCCTTGATATGGTTAGCGACCCTACATGCCCCTTGTTGATAGGTAGAGGATTTTTAGCGACCGCTAGTGCTATGATTGATTGTAAGGAATCCAAGATAGCGGTAGGAGAAGGAGATACTTGGTCAGTCTATGATGTTAAGAAACATGCCTATGATACTAGTGAGGAACCAACACCACATTGGCTAGAATCAAATAGGAGACCATCTAGATATGGACCTTGGATTGATAGAGACTTCATAGGACCCCAACGCCCATTTTACCTAGAAGAGGACTTTGTTAACCGAACGCATTCGGTGGAGCAACTCTTGGCTAGGGACACCGAATTGGATCCATTTGAAGACCCTCTAGTTTTTAGAAAGATGATTGATTTCCTAGGAGTTCTGCCAATTAACCTAGGAATGAATAAGTGGATTTGTGAGGAAGATGATCATAAGTGGAATTGGGATAAACCACCCAAAGATGGAGATGGGTCATGGCATATTAAGATGACGTTGTATGACCCGGATGGAGAGAAGTTTGAAAAGATATATCGTACTAAGCGAACCAATAGGAAACTTCAATCCAAGCTTAACCCTAAAGACGTCCTCGATGACGAGCTTACTTACATAGGGTAGCGTGACTTTGAGTCTAGCTACAAGACTCGTTAATAAAGAAAAGCGCTTCTTGGGAGGCAACCCAAGCTTTATTTGTTTTATTTGCTTTGTGTGTTTATTTATTTGTTTGTTTGTTTTTATTTGTTTCCGTATGTGTGTTTAATTTTTATTATTATTGATTCATGTTAAAAACTAATTTGTGAAAATGCTTTATGTTGTTTTTAACTTCGTCTTAATTACATATAAAGGTATTTTGCAAAAGATAAGTGTAAGGGAAATCTAAATCGGTTTATTAGAACACAAATTAACATGAATCGTAATAATAATAAATTAGCATATATATTAGTGTTTGTTTGAGTCAAATGCTTGTATCGAGTCATAATGAGGTTTTGCAGGATTTCCAGGAAGTAAGGTAAAGTTTTTTTCCAGAAATTTTCCGGAAACTAAAAATGAAAATTTTTGTCAGGTCATTTCTGACGGCGTCAGGGGTTATAACCTGACGGCGTCAGATTTAATTTCCAGAAATTTTTGAAAGTTTTGTTTTCATAAAAAGTTTTTATTAAAATCTCCAACTTATAATCTCCAGGAATCTGCAAAATTTTCATTCCACAAGCATTATATCTTTATATATAGATTTTTCCCGCCGATGTTATGCAGGTTTTCGTGTTTGTTTTCTCAGGTTTAACAGGTTATTTTGGACAAGGAAATGTTTTTGGAATCAAGCTTGTGGCGATGCATTAGTCATGGAGCTTCAACATTCTCTTTGGAGGAAGATCTAACCGTGTAATTTCATTATCCACCGAGCGAATCAGGGGAGTATTTGATTTCATTCTTTTACTTTTTGCTTTTACATCTTATTATTTGAACATTGGGGACAATGTTCATCTTAAGTGTAAGGGGAGGGTAAAAGTACGATTTTAGAGAATACAATTACGCTTGATTTTTGTTTGTTTAATAATAGATGTGTAATAAAACTGAGAGAAATACTTATTAAGGTAATTTTAGTTCCAAATTTAAAATTTTTTACAACATATAGGAGTGAAACTTTGATCTTAATGAGCGTCTCACGGATAGGAGTTATATAACTAGCACAAAACCGTACCACTAAAAAAATTTTCCACCCCCAAATATGTGAGGTTCACCCCTAGAATTGGTAGGAAAAGCATTTTGCTATGATGTGTGTACCGGTAGCACTTAGATTCTAGAACTTGCGTTAGGACCATTCCGAGGCCACAAGTGAGACTACATTCGTGTAGTTAGATTTACTACATGATAAGAGGCATTAGGATTAACCCATTGTTTTACACCTGTGTTTTTGTTATAATTACTTTGGCTACATTAGTCAAGTAATTCTCCCACACCCTTTGCGTTGTACTCATTTTTAGTACACGATACCCCTAGTACACCCCTCAGAGCCTATCTTTTCGTTTCGACCTTTAAGCATTTTACTTAAAGGAAGAATTTGTTACACCCCACTAAAATGTACACCCAAATCGCCTTAGCCTACCTTGTATGCACTCATTTTTAGTGCATTATTGTGACAACATTTGTTTAAACCCAAGTTAATTATCTAGTTGATTACATGGTTGCTAAGTCGAGTCATATCCTTGTACATATTGTTTTGGGACGATTGGGACTCATGGGTAAAGTACTAGTGTAATGGAGTAATGGGGAAGAACATCATTTATTACCCCCATATGTGCTAAATATTTTAAAAGTACTCCAAGTTTTTCAATTATCTTAATTCGAGTCATTAGATTAGTATTTGTAAAGTTATGTAAAAATTCAAGTGTAAGGGGAATGCAATGCCCCTATGATGTATTATTTTGGATGGTAGGGCAAAAGTGTATGCAAAAAAAAAAAAAAAAAAAAAAAAAATACAAAAAAATGAGAAAAAGAAAAATAGAAAAAACATACGGACTACCATCCCGTTTTATTTTATGTTTTTGTTATTTTCTTTCATTAGCTTAAGATCGAGTCTAGTCTTGGCTTAGCAACATTGTATAGTACATGTAATTGATCAAGATTTTTAACTCGCCACCAGTAAAATATCCTTTATCCAACAAAACCGTGTTTTCCTTTTCCCTACACCTAACGTTATAACCCATTTAAAAGCCCTCTTTGATAGTTTATCTTTGGTGCTTACGCCTAGTGGAGGAGGTTTTCGATCCTTTCCCAAGCCTATGGTAATCTATTTGCTATGACAGGTAGTGAGAGATATTATCCGTTTTCATTTATGAGATTTATTTTGATGACACTTGAGAGATGTGAGTATCTAAACACTACTTGTGAGGTGCTAGTATGTAATCTCCGTGCTTATTATGATTGAAGTGGAACGATTATTTGTTGTAATTACTTTTATGTTAGCATTAAATGACCCCTAACTTGTATTTTGATTAGAATAAAAGCGCATTTGCTTGAGGACAAGCAAATCTCAAGTGTAAGGGTATTTGATGAGGCGAAAAGTGTACCGCTTTTAAGGGGTCATTTAAGCCCTAAATCGTATTTATTTGATCAAATATTGCCCTAAATCGTTCCTTTTGTCATTTTAGGTACTTTTGAGGAGAAATCTGGAAAAGGAGGCATTTTGGACGTTTTTGGAGCATTAAAGTGAAGAAAACGACAAAGTCTCAAAAATCGGCTAAAAGTTACTCTTGACGGCGTCACAATTTACTCTGGACGGCGTCATGCTTTGGCAAGAAAAGTTGGACGTGAAATTTACTCATGATAAGCCAGTGAAAATAGCATGTGAATTCTGACGGCGTCACGCTTTAACTTGATCGAGGGCGTCACGGCTTAAATCATAAGGGGACGGCGTCACGTTCACGAGCTGACGGCGTCAAGCCTTGATAAGCCAGAATGGATTTTGGAAGAGCTAAAGAGGGACGGCGTCAAGAAGGTCATCCGGGAACCCTAAAAGCGGCGAGGTGACGGCGTCACACTCCATAAGGTGACGCCGTCAGATCCAAAAATCTATATATAGTTTTCTAATCTTTTGTCATTAAAGAGAGCTTAGTGTGTGGAATTTTGGGAAAAAACCCTAAGACGATTTTAGCTACTTTTTCAGGGCTTTTTGCCTTTAGATCTTCCATGTTTCATTGAAAGATAAGTTATCAATTAATCATTCAATATGTCTATGTGTTGTTTGATTCTATCTTATTCTTGTCTTTTGTTTAACATGTTAGGCTAATTTTATCTTGTGTTTGCTTAGATCTAATGAAACTTAGCTATTGATTATTGGTTGTTAGTGTGTTGTTAGTTGTATTGGATGATTGTTTATCTATGTTAGGCTTAAGAAAACTGGCTAACTTCCTATTCGGTAACTTGCTTGAACGTCTTAAGAAACATGAACCAAACGCGTACTAAAGGTTTTTATGGTTGTATTTAATGCACAAGCGAATTCTAGTGATCCCATGTTAGGAGCTTCCTAGCCGGCTCGACATAGGAGTGAAGTAGGAGCTTGTAGAGTTGGGGAAGTAAGTACGCCACCCCACGAATGGTATTAAGGAATACACCCGTCATCCACGCGACTAATACACACTAATTAACCGGTAAAAGATAGTTAGGGAGTAAGGAAATCTAAGTAAACACATTTCTCTACACATAAGTTTCTCACCACATTTCATTTTTTGTTATTTTATTTTATTTGCATCCGTAGTAATTTTGGGTTAGTTGACTAGCAACTAATTCCGCCCACTCCTTCAAACCCGAGATTTTACTTGCTTTCATAAAAATATAAAAACATAAAAAAGAATCTTCCTCAACCCTTAGACCTAATTAGAGTAGCCTTTCATACCTAACGAACACTATTCCCTGTGGAGAACGATCAATCCCCCGTACTTACCACTACACTATACTACATCGGTCAGGTACACTGCCTGGTGGGGTTGTAAGCCTCTTGAGATCCCTCGAGAGGTAAAACCTGTTGTAAGGTTACAAAACCACGCAATCAAAGTAGTAACCAAAGACATCAACATATAAACTTTAATTGATGGGAAAGCAGTTTTAAGGGAGTGCAATCTTTTTCCTCACATTACACAAGCCACCAATCCTGATGAATTAAAGTTTACTAACACAATAAAACAAAACTATTTAATGAATTAAATACATGCAGGACCTTTTTACAGCTCTTGTATCTTCGTTCGGGTGTGTCTTGTGCTGCCTAATCGTCTGAGTTCGGCCTTAGGGTTTCTGTACTTCGGTCTTGTAAAACTGTCGAACTCTCTTCCTTCGTCTGACTTTGGGGTATTTATAGTTTCTGTCTGAGGGTAAGATGCGGCGCATCTAATAAGTAGATGCGGCGCATTGACTTAACTTCGTGTGGGGTCCAAGATTAATATATTCCGGAATATTCGTACACCGCCAGAAGATGCGGCGTAACTCCATTCTCAGATGCGGCGCATGTCCTCTTGTATCTTGGATCGTATCTTGTGAAATCTTGATAGTGATGCGCCGTATGTAATAAGAGAGATGCGGCGCATCTGGAGCAGAATGTCTTGATCTTGTACATTTCAGTAGACTCTTAACTTCTTGCTTGTTTTGCTCCATAATTAGTCCAAAATCGCCAAGTTTCACCAAATGCTTGTTTTTAACTGAGAATTACAAAAGTAAACGATTAAGTATCAATTCTCACAGATAATATAATAAAACAAGTCAAATAAATAGGATAAATGATGGTAATAAAATGTACTTATTTGAGTTCATCAGGTGTAATGGGCGAAATGGATTAGGCAAAGTGCTATGGCCTGTATTGGTGACGGGTATGGAGGCACCGTTACCAACAAAGACAGATGGATACATACGCGTATTAAAAATAGAACTTAAATTATTTGCATTAGAATTCAAATGTAAAGTCGCACCTATATCCATAATCCACCCTTCGTTGCGAAAGTCCTGTAAAGTAAACGTGCTAAAACCCTGTGGGAGAACGGTTTCTTGAGTTGAATTGGGAGTACTCGAGGAACCCACGTGAGCCTGAAGTTGTTGTCCAAGGGGCTGTTGAGCTTGCCCAACATTACCAGTTCTGGTGCGTGTACCAGATGACCCACGATTATAGTTCCCTCGTTGTGCCTGTTGGGCCTGAGCAAGCAAGGTTTGATGGGCTTGGAGGAGTTGATTATATGCATTTAACAATTGTCCCTGGCCCAAACCCCCTGTATGACTTCCTGTATTAATTCCCCTTCCTGTGCCACGTGAATGAATACCATGAGCATGATAATTTTGGTTATTTGTTGTCCCCCATGCATTAGAACTATTGGTGGGTATTTTGTGGTTAGTATCATGCACAAACTTACACCTATCGGCATACATACAAAAGCCACGAGCAAAGTTCCTACATATGGAGTTCGACCGAGAGTTGTTACCTGGTGTTTTAGAAGTCGAGCCTTGGGTGAGGAGAGCCGTAGGAGATGAGGAGGAGATACGAGACGAGGAAGAGGTGTTGTTCTTTCGGTTGATGCGAGATTCAGCCATGGTCACTAGTGATCGTACGGTTTCCAGATCCGGGAACGGGTCCCTGGTGAGAATTATGTGAGCAACTTGGTCGTACTTTTCACTAAGGCCATTAATCGCGTACGTAACTAAGTCTTCATCCGTAACATTGGAGCCTAAATTACTCAGCCGAGATGCTATCGCGTCGATCTTGCGAAAGTATGCATCGACTGTGAGGTCTCCTATGTCCAAACCACGGAGTTCTCCAACTAATTCAACCGTTTTTGAACGCTTATTATCGGTGAAATTTTCTCCAAGATTTCCCACGCATCTCTCGAGGTCTTAGGTTTTGCCTTCAACACACGTTCCAGTAGTGGTTCGGAGATGGTGTGGTAAATCCATTTTTTAATGATGGCATCGGCTGTTAACCAATCTTCGGTTGGTGGGGGAGGGGCAGTGCTTGTGCTTTCGGGTGGCAAAGGGGCCTGAATGAAGTTGAGGACCTTGAAACCTTCAAGGTGGTTTTTAAACAACTCACTCCAGTTGGAGTAATTGAGTTTTTCTGCATCAAGATGAACAGGAAGCTTGATGGCGGTAGCCTGGAAAACTTTATCATAGGGGGAGGTGGATGTGATGGGAGGTGCGTCATTCACCATGGTGATCGAGAGTGGGTGTAGTGGAGGCTAGAAGATGGCGGCAGTTTTAGGGTTTGGTTATTTTGTTTTAGGGATAATTCCTGGCTGATACCATGTAGAATTATATCATTCCCGTAATCTCAAATGAGTACAATAGAAGTATATAAATACACAATACAACACATAAATGGGTTAAGCCCAATGTACACACGGGCCTCATAATAATCACCACTAACAATAATCTCATTTATGCTCCTTGTTAATGTTATGATTGGTGTTAATCACCAATCTTATGTAAATGTGATGTTGATTATATCTTATATATTTACTTAGCGTTTTCGCTTACGGTTTAGATGTTAATGGTTTTGTAGGTTCAAGTGGAGGAGCCAAAGGTAAGGAATTGGCGTAGGTTGTAACTTGGAAGTAAGTAGAAGTGTAGCTAGAAGTTAGTCTAGAAGACCGTAATCTTTTGGACCAAGCGTGTTGAAGTTCGAAGCCCCCAAAGGGTCTTTCTCGTGTTTTGGGTATATTTTAATCCATGTGGTCATTTTGTTAATCAACGGTCTTGTTGTTATGTAAGGTTGTTGTTCAAGTTGGGTCGTAGGTCGAGTTCATGTGAATGTCAAGAAGTCTTAATGGTATGTGTTTATGGTGGTAATTAGGAGGGTGATTGGCAAATAGCCAATCTCACTCATTTTGGAAAGATATGGGTCAAGACTTTGTACCATCAACTTTGCAATATAATTGAAATGTTAAGTAAAGTGTGTTTTAAGTGGTTACATAGTTGTTATGTGTATTGGGTAAAAAGTGGGTATGGTTAATGAGTTTTAAGGGGGGGTGTTTGGCGTAAGTGGGTTCACACCCATTTTGGAGTGTGAACGGGTCATAAGTGTATGAGTCAAGTTTAGTAGGTTAAGTTACGGATGTTGGTTAAGTATGATGGGTAAATGAAGTATTTTAAATGGTTCGGAGTGTCAATGGGTTGAAATGGGTTTTAGTGCATAACTCGTCAAAATTTAAAGTACTATTCCGGGTGGTCAAACAACAAATGTTTTTGGTCGGAAATGAGCCCAAGGGCATACTAATTAAATCGGGAAAGTTTCGTTAATTGTCGGGTCATAGAAGTCGTTTTTCGGAAAATGGGTATTTTAGATATAAAAAGAGTGTAAATTAGACTATTACCCCCATTTTTGAAAGTGAAGGAAAAGTGGTGCATTTTAGATATAAAAAGGGTGTAAATTAGACTATTACCCCCATTTTTGAAAGTGAAGGAAAAGTGGTGCATTTTAGATATAAAAAGGGTGTAAATTAGACTATTACCCCCATTTTTGAAAGTGAAGGAAAAGTGGTGCATATTAGGTATAAAAAGGGTGTAAATTAGACTAATACCCAAAAAAAAAAAAAGGTCGTTTTTGGGGCGTTACATGTTGAACAACTCCTTGAGGTTTCATATCATATTCGTTATATTCAGCACCGCTTGTGGTTTTGGCAATTCTGCTATTCAGTAAATAAATACCTATATGCTTAACACTTTTTCCAAGCTAGAATTTAGAGTTTATTAGTCCCGAGAATATTGTTCACAAGGTGATTGGCCAGATAAAGTGTAATTGCAGATTGATTTGCGGTGGGATAGAATGGCAGAACTTTTGGACGCAATTGAAAATGGGCTCGGTATAGGTCTTTATTTTGTTACTTATGAGCACTATCATACCATCTCATGAGGTCAACAATAATATATACTCACAAACTTACAATTAGCATAATGCAGATCATATGATGAATTTTGGCACTATTCACTACAAGAAAAAGTGCCTTTAGTGACCAATTATTTTGTGACCACTCATGCTTTGGTCTCTACTAACATAGTTTAGTCACCAATATATTTGTCGTCACTGCATTTTTATCATTGCCACAGAATTAGTGACCGTTACAAAATGTGGTCACTAAGTTGTCACAAATGACAAGTATTAGTGACGACAAATAATGGTCACATAGTCCCTAAACCGTAAATATAATATTTTCAGTGAAATATTAAGTTGTCGAGTTAGACTAGAGACCAAAAGTGGTGCTCACTGTCGAAAAAAAGGTAACTTAAGTCTAAAGACAAAAAATAGTGGTCACTGGGTTTCTAAATTAGAGACCAAGGTGGGTGGTCACTTGTTTATAAAATATTGAGACAACAAATAGTGGTCACGTAATCATTAAATCCCAAATCTGTAGGAAAATATTCCACTGACCACATAAGCAGTGGTCATTGAGTTGCTGAGTTAGAGACTAAAAGTATTGATCACTGCCAAAAGAAAGTATACTATGTTTAAAGACCAAATATTAGTGGTCACTAGTTTTTCAAATTAGAGACCAATGTTGGTGGTCACTGATTTACAAAATATTGAGACAAAAACAGTGATCAAATAAACTCTAACCCCTAAACTAAAACCTAACCCCTAACCACTTACCCTAACCCCTAGATTTTAAAGACCAAATATTAGTGGTCACTAGGTTTTCAAATTAGAGACCAAGGTTGGTGGTCACTGATTTATAAAATATTGAGACAATAAATGGTGGTCAAATAAACATTGACCTCTATATTTTATACCCTAAAATTTAGAGGTCGTTTGGTTGGTGGTCACATAACTATATATATTAGAAAGAGTAAACTGCAAAAATCGTCCCTGTGGTTTTCTCAGATTGCAAAAAACGTCCCTATAGTTGGCTAATAGCAGGCGGCCTCCCTGTGGAGGAAAGTTTTCATCATTTTGGTCCCTGGTTTTAACTGGCGTAAAATGAATTCCGTTAGAAGTTACACGTTTAGCCCTTGTGGCTCATGACCATTGCAGCGTCCATCCTTTTTTCGTCCGTTTTTACGCGTTTTCTTCCGTTTTCTCGTGTTTTCGTCCCTTTTTTTACGACTTACTCCGAATTTTTACGTTTTCGTCTATTTTTTGACATTTTCGTTTTTTTTTTTACGTTTTCGTCCATTTTTTTATGTTTTCGTCCGTTTCTTTACGTTTTTGTCCGTATTTTTTCGTTTTCGTCCATTTTTTTACGTTTTCGTCTTTTTTTTTACGTTTTCGTCCGTTTTTACGTTTTCGTACTTTTTTTACGATTTCATCCTTTTTTTACGTTTTCGTCCGTTACTTTACTTCTTGCTCCGTATTTTAACGTTTTCGTCTGTTTTTTTATGTTTTCATCTGTTATTTACATTTTAGTCCGGTTTCTTACATTTTCGTCCGTCTTTTTTATGATTTTATCCATTTCTTTACGTTTTCGTTCGTTTTCGTCTGTTTTCGTACGTTTTTTTTTCGTTTTCGTCTGTCTTTCTACGTTTCGTCCTTTTTTTTTATGTTGGGTTGTGTTTTATAACGTTTTCGTCCGTTTTTTATGTTTTCGTCCATTTTTTTTACGTTTTCTTACGCTTTCGTCCATTTTCTTACATTTTTGTCCGTTTTCTTACGTTATCCTAACATAAGAAAACGTAGAATAATGTACAAAAAACGTACAATATCATATGAAAACGAACAAAAACATAAAAAAAAGATGAAAACATAAAAAATTGGATGAAAACGTAAAAAAATCGAACGAAAACATAAAAAAAACGAGCGAAAACATAAAAAATAGACTAAAACGTAAAAAAGAATACGAAAACGTAAAATAAATTGACGGAAATGTAAAAAAACGAAGTAAAACGTTAAAAAAAATAGACGAAAACGTAAGAAAACACACTCAAACGTAAAAAAAAGGGGAAGAAAACGTAAAAAAAAAAGACGAAAATGAAACAACAAAAAAAAGCATAAGAAAACAAACGAAAACGTAAGAAAATGAACGAAAACGTAAAAAAACAGACGAAAACGTAAGAAACCATACTAAAACGTAAAATAACAGATGAAAACGTAAAGAAACGGGCGAAATCATCAAAAAACAGAAGAAAACGTAAAAATAGGAGTAAAACGTAAAAACAGACGAAAACGTAAAAAAAATGGACGAAAACACGCGAAAACGTACGAAAATGAGTAAAAATGGATGAAAATGTAAAAACAGACGAAAAAAATGATGGACGCTGCCATGTTCATGTACCAAAAGGGCTAAACGCGTAACTTCTAACGGAATTCATTTAACGCCAGTTAAAATCAGAGACCAAAATGAGGAAAACTTTCCTCCACAGGGAGGCCGCCTGCAATTAGCCAACCACAGGGACGTTTTTTGCAATCTGAGAAAACCACAGGGACGATTTTTGCAATTTACTCTATTAGAAACTAAAATTAGTGTTCATTAAATTATGAAATTTATGTAACAGCACAAGTCGGTCAGACCGAGATTTTTTAAAATATCCGCAAGGTAAATAACTAAAATGAATGAACATACATATGAAATATTACAAAAATTTCAAATCAATAAAAAATATATTTAAACTTGTTCAATTTAAAAACCAACTAAAAAACGACAATCCATCAATATTATATACATATCATATCACGTATCTTTTGTATCCTTATCATTTTCTCACACAATAAACCCACACGCCTTTTTTAATCCAACAGTACCAAATATAATAAACCCAAACACCAGAAGTTCGGATGTAAAACCCACACGCCTTCTTCCCATCCTTCATGATGTATTCTTATCATCTTAATTCAATTTTAATCAAACAGTACCTCCATCTCATCTGAATTCAATTCAATTCAATTCATTGATCACTTTATTAGTTTTGTGCCCTAATAATCTCAATATAATGTTTTGTTAGATTCGTGAAGTGAAGTGAGATCGATTGAGGTGTTTAGTTAGATTCGTGAAGTGGTGAGATCGGTTGAGGCGTTCAGTTGTTGCTGTTGCTGAGGTAGCTTATGTTTAGCTTATTCGTTCAACTCTTAATGCTCAATGTTTAATTTGTTAATTCGATTACAGTTTGTTAAAGTATAATATGCGCATTTGTATGTTTAGCTTATTTGTATTTGGTATAGTTATTTCCTGAACTATCTGCTAAAATTTAACATGAAAGTTTAGCTTGTCAGTGTTTATTCAGCTTAAGTATTCATAGTATGTGATTAATTTGTTGAAGTTATTTAGGATTTTAGTAATTTTTTGTTTGTGCTGAATAACTGTTCGACGAAATGCCTGACTTAGTTGTGTGTGTTTTTTTGCTAAAAGTATTGTGGATTGGATGTGCAGATCAAGTGTTTGACGAAATGCCTGACTTAGTTGTGTGTATTTTTTAGTAATATTTTGTTTGTGCATTATGCGTATTCTGTAGTTATGAACTAGTTCGTGTGTTGCCTTAAGCTGCTAACTAGTACTTTAGATTCGTGATTTTGTTTGAGTCTTCCGTTTTATAGAAGCGGTCGTGAAATAACTTGAATACTATCTATATACAAGTAGTCGTGAAATTATCTGAGTTTGGTGTGTATAAGTAATTGTGTGAAATGATTCGAAATAAAGTTATGTTTTGTTCTGGTGTATTCATGATACGATCTACTTCATTTGTTTGTTAATTGTTTTAAACGATAGCAAATACGAATAGATTTACAAATGTGATTTTCTATACATGAATAGATTTTATTGTACGAGTGAATATGGACAAGTCATGGATGAACATAGCTCATAGGACAAGTGACCCAAGATATGAGTTAGGTGTAAATGAGTTTCTAATAGAACCAGTTGCATGTGATTTTGTAGTTGTAACAATTGGCGCCACTTACATTCCAGCTGACAATATTCGGGAGAGAACTAAAGAGTTGAAAGCTGATGCAAAGCTCAACGTCCCTAGTCTACTGGTTATTGATACACCTGGCCATGAGGCTTTTAAGAACTTAAGGTCTCGGGGTTCTGGCTTATGTGATATTGTCATTTTGGTTGTTGACATTATGCATGGTTTGGAACCACAAACCATTGAATCACTACGTCTGCTGAGAATGAGGAATACAGAGTTTATCGTTGCCCTCAATAAGGTACTGCCCAGGGACTTGATTGAACTTCTCTCTTTCGTTATACAATTGGAAAACTTGTCGTAATGCACCAATTGGGAAGGCACTTAAACTACAGTGTAAGGATGTTCAAGTTGAATTCCATCACAGGGTCACTCAGGTCCGACTCTCTTTTTTATTAAAACTTTCGATTCATTGTGGGCTTCTTTACCTTACAAGCTTTGTCATTATTTCTTCACAGATAATCACACAGTTTAAGGAGCAAGGTTTGAATACCGAATTGTACAACTAGAACAAAGACATGGGGGAAATTTATAGTATTGTACCTACTATTGCTATCAGGTATTTTTCTTTTGCCAACCATTTTATTTTGTCCGGTCTCAAACTTTAGGTTTAGATTATACCTAAGTTGGGGGCTCTACGGATATTTTGCTTGTTTGTTCTCAAAGAAATTCAGTTTGGATTGGTAAGAATTCCCGATTCAAATATCTGATTTCCAAATTGTTTCATTTTTTAATCCATGTATCTTGCTCTTTTGCTGACACAGTGGTGAAGGTATACCAGAAATGCTGTTATTACTTGTCCAATGGGCTCAGAAGACGATGGTCGAAAAACTTACATACATCAGTGACATCCAGGTACATCATCTTCTTTTCCATTTGTTCATTATTTATGACAGTTACAGGCTGCTGATTGCTTACCTTTTTCTTTAAATGGGATTATCTGTAGTGTACTGTGTTGGAGGTTAAAGTCGTGGAAGGCCTAGGAACATCCATCGATGTGGTACTTGTTAATGGTGTGCTTCATGAAGGAAGTGAGATAGTCGTTTGTGGTTTTCAGGTAAGTTCACGTACTTTGTTGCTATCTTGAAGTAACTGTCATGGTAGCTTTTGTCTGACATACGATGCATGTTCAGGGACCAATTCATACCACAATCCGGTGATTATTGACTCCTCATCCTATGAAGGAACTCAGAGTAAAGGTGACGATCTCTCATATTATGTTCTAGCATTTTTTTTAGTTTTACAAGTTCCCTTTTTAAAATCATATTCACTATAAGTGTCATTACGAGTTCCCTTTTTTAGTTTCTGTCCATTCGGTTTATAAATGGGTTGTCTTGGTCGAGTTTCACATGGTAAATTGGTCAGACAAAAAAATTTGGCTGAAAGGGAAAGGGTTCAAGCGGTTGACAGTCTCTCGAAGTCTTTGTTAAATGAATGCAACCTTCTAAATTCAAGTCAAAGTCTTATATTATTGTTTTCTTAAAGTTGCTTTTATAATCTATATACATCAAGTGCGGTGTATCCTTGTCATAATTACTAAATTGTTAAGTAAAAAAATATTTCAAGAAACAACAGAATTGCCTTGTATGGGTAAAACCCAACCCTGACCCCATTTAATGGCGACTTATTTTTACGTGAGCGGGTTGGCCCATTACCAAACTTGTCTGCCACCTTTAGAAGTAAGAGATGTTCGTAGGGTACAGTTTATAGAGTTCGCTCTATGCAGCCCAGGAAACCCTCCTCTAATGGTATATGCCATTGACTAAAGATGCTTTTTACTATTTAGATAGTGTTAACATGGTAGTTAATTGGGGATTTGGACTACGCTAGTGATTTACCTGACCCTATAAAGGTTTTCTGTACCACAATTTTTGGATATCCGTGATATGCCCTTGTAATATATAGGACTCTGGCTTAAGAAGGTATGTTGTAGGGATTCGCTGATTATTGACTAGTATATAAAATAATAAATAGCTATGTTGGTTTAAATATTACTACCTCTGTCCAAAAATAAGTGTCAGGTTTGACTTTTTAGAGTCTTTATTGTTCAACTTTGACTCTAAATACTTTTATTTGTGTTATATAATACTTGATGCAAAATATATGAATGGATCGGATTTCAAATGTATTTTCATTGATATAATTTTCATAAAGTATTATATAACACAAATAAATATATTTAAAGTAAAAGTTGGACAAAAAAGACCCGGAAAAGTCAAACCTGACACTTATTTTGGGACGGAGGGAGTAATAGTTATGTTGGTTTAAATATTACTCCCTCCGTCCCATATTAAGTGTCCACTTTCCAAATGCACAAAGTTTTAGGAAATTCCACTAACTACACTCTCCACCAATCAAATATCACTATTACCCACTAAAGTCTCTTCTCATTGGTTGAAAATATTCCCTGGACACTTAATTTGGGACATCCCAAGATTCCATTATGGACACTTAATATGGGACGGAGGTAGTAATACTTATGAGCACTATCATACCATCTCATGAGGTCAACATTAATATACTCACAAACTTACAATTAGCATAATGCAGATCATATGATGAATTTTGGCACTATTGCTGTTACTATTGGACGCTTTGTAGCTTGCGGCTTTGTCTCAGATTTTCACGGGAAGAATAACTGTCATGACCAGTGTTGTAAAAATCGGCCATGGTGGCCGATATAGCGGCGCCATGGCGGATTTCGGTGGTCCACCGCCACGATATTTCCCATATCGGTCTAACTTGGTGTTTTGGTCAAAATCTTTCAAAAATCGGTCAAAATCGGAGCTTGGCGGTCAAAATCGGTCAAAAATCGGCCTAGGCGGCGGTCGGTCAACGACGGTCAACGCCGGTCAACTTCAGATCTAGGGTTTTTTTTTTCAGATTCACGCCGGTCAACGCCGTTTAACTTTAGATCTAGGGTTTTTTTTTTCATATTCACTTCAGATCTAGCCTAGATCTAGGGTTTTTTTTCATATTCCTTTATAATTTATGGTCTCCGCCATGGCGCCGCCAAGACCGATATGGCGGATTTCGGGGGTCGACCGCCACGGTACCACCGAGCGATATTTACAACCTTGGTCATGACGCACCCTTTGGCATGTTTGTAATAGTTCAGTGGTAACGTTTTACCACTTGTGCATCCCCTTTAGACATTTAACTTTGGCGAAACAGCAACCATTTACTTTCATTTCTTGGACTGAACATATCATTGTGTTTGATGTGTGAACGAATGTGTCGTTGTTAGCCTAGAAATTTGACATGGTATGAGATCCTTTGGTTTCAAGTATGATTTGTTCATTTCATGGATTTTACTAGAACTTGGACCAAAATGTTGTCATGTACGCATTTTCTTCAACAACTGTTAAAAGCTTCAGCTTAAAATCCAATAAGATTTCATTTTTGGCCTAGAATAAGCAAGTTTCTATTTACAAAACTCAAATCCCGCGGTCTAACATTTTAAAATAAACTATAATCATGTTATTTGATTTAGAAGAAGGGACTGACGGTAACTGCTCGTGAAACAAACTATAGAGTATCTTATAAGTAAGACAAGGGATAACTTGTTCAGAATAGAACACATATTAAGGATAAGCATAGGGTTATCCAAATTTACAATCTTTTCCTTTTTTTTTTCCCTTACTTTAAACGTTTTGAACCTTAATCGGTTTCATAGATATAAAAAGTCAAAATGCATAGAAAATGTGTTAAAGGTGACTAGTCTTTGGATATGAAGTTTCAAGTTTGGCTCCGACTTGCTCAAACAATTATGATTATACATGTATGCACAACGTATCCAACATATATGTATGTATGTATGTATTTCTAATGTTCATTTAGCTTCGCCAAAATACTTAATCATTAGGCGTGATGATCAAGCTCAGTGAGCCCCAGACTAGACTATACACTTTTGAATCTTTTGTCGACTCGATATCGGTTAGCTCATGAGTAGCTTGACTCCTTTACAATCTTGGATTTAAGCCTATTGCTCCAAAATTCCAGCCTCATTTGCCATATTGTTTCCCCAAAAATGTAGGAACTATTTTTGGCTTCATACAAGGACTCCCGGAAGCAGTATATACATCTTCTATCCATTTATTCCCCCCCCCTTTTGTTGTTTCCAATGAGAATTATAAAGAACGTCTTTGTCGCGATTATAGGTATTGTCTATTATTTCTGTTTGTACCGTTAAAATTAACAATTTTTGTTTGTTTGTTTTGATTGCTTATTACACCACCAACACCACCCAATGTGGTGGTTGGTATTTGGGCAAGGTTTAGTCGACCGGACCACCAAATGGGTTTTAAGGAAGTTCACTTTTGTTGTTGTTGTTGTTGTTGTTGTTGTTGTTGTTGTGGTGTGTATTTGTGTCTAAATGATGCATGCTTGTGTGGTGGATTTAGTGGTCCTTATTAAGGGGATTTAGTGGTGGGAGTGGATATTGACGTGACATCCGACCACAACAACCACACATCTTATTACATCCTAAGTCTTAGATGGCATGAGTAAGACGGGGGGCCAGGAGACTGCGAGGTCAGATAAGGGAGGAGCGGGTTAGGTGTGAGATGAAGTAGTTTTGGCAAGATGTAGCCATGTAGGTGACGAGTGCGTGGTATGTGTCTCCTTTACCTTGTGTGAAAATATACCCGGTTACTTTAAGACCCACACAAACACCAAAGAGGGTTCATCAACAAAGTTTCGCCTCATTTCTAGTAATGTCTTGCCGGTTCATGCATTTCTTTTAGACTTGTAACTTGGAGAAAACAACAATCTATAACTTTCACTTTCAATATTGGAGTCAGACTATTTGATACTTGCTATTATGTTGTCAAGATGACAAAATTTCAAAAGAGACATGTTTCCCTTTCAAATTTGGTTGAAGAATGTTTTGTAAACTATTACTATAATAATTTGGTCGAAGATTTCAAAAGAGACATGTTTCTCTATGCAATTTGCCTTTCTCAGTTACATCCCGTGTTTCCGCCTTTGACGGGGTGTGACAGAGCGTGTTTACAATTTTGGAAACGAGTCAATACGTTTATTGTGATTGATTGATGATAATAACTGTTATTGATTTAGGGGCTGAAAACAAGGAAAGTTCTAATCTCTTAAAAGTTGTAAGTCGTATGGGAATGGGCCAAGAAAAACGGGTATAAATCTTGTAGTGTTTTTAGGAAAGATTTAGTTTTTTAACAAACTTATCTTTAGGCATATTTACTTAGGTTAACTTTTTATTAAATGTGTATATATCATAACATATAGTTTAGGTCTATTATTAATCATATTCATAACATAGGAAAAATTCAAATTATATAGGACTTTAGGAAAACGAATTTTAGGGTTTTACAGTACTTGTTTGATTTTGAGGAGTATGACGGTGGTAATGTACTGCTGGATTATACCAGGGAATGTCGTGTACGGGGGACAGGTAAGGTTCAAGTACAGATGAGGGATGGGTCAAGTTTCATTTTGGACAACGTCAGGTATGTTCCGGAATTAAGGCGAAACTTGATATCGTTGGGTACTCTTGAAAAAGAGGGTTTTACCGTGAAGATGCAGTCGGGCAGGATCAAGGTTATAAAGGGTTCACTTGTGGTTTTAACAAGAACAAGGAATGCTAATTGTGTATATACCCTGGATGGTCATGCAATGACTGGGAAGACATTAAAGGGTAGAAAGAAGTTAGGAGAATCTCGGACTGGAAGGAAGATCAAGAAAGGTAATTTTCTTGAGTCTTGTAATCAGAGGTCTACACAACAATGTATGAAGAGTGGGGTCGCCAAACATTTGGGTATTGCAGGGATACAGTAGCAAAATGGGTTGGTTAAGAAGACGAATGTGACACTCTTAGCTAAGGTACGTTGCTTTCTGATTCAGTCTGGTATGTCCAAGGTTATTTGGGCAGAGGATACAGCCATTTCTACATATCTGATGAATGGGCCATCATCATCATCGAGTGGATTCGAGACACCTATGGATATGTTGGGGTATTATGGCTGGCTGGCTTGTATAAAGCAAGGGATTCTTGAACCAAGTGAGGTCAAGTGCTTATTCATGGGATACCTTGAAGGTATGGTAAGTTATCATCTTTGGATGTTTGATGACGTTACTTCAAAGGAAGTGCTTTACGGGAATATGGATTTCAATGAGAGTGGGGAATATAAGTAAACTTTCATTGGTTCTGGTGTGTGTGTGTGGGTTCAGTGCAGGTGTTGCAGGGAGTTGAGTTTGAGGTGGAACCGCTTGGGGATCATACATTTGAGGTGGAACCTCAGGGGAATGTCGGTCAGGTAGCTGGTTCACAGGATGTACAAACCCAGGATTTGATAGACTATCATTCAGCACGTGATAGGGAGCAACACTTAGCACGGGAACTAGATAGGTATAGAGAAGACAGTAATGAGGCTACTTTTGCAGTTGCTGCAGTGGAGAAGATATACGCACATGAGTCATTGACTTTCAATGATACAGTTGCTTGTGAGGTGATTTCCAAGTAGAAGGCTGGATTGAAAGAAGATATGGATACTCGGTCAGATGTGTATGTGCTCAGCAACGGTTGCAGGAAAAGCAGTGACGACAGCGATGACTATTACTGGGAGTATACACCAGGTATGTTCATACATCTATTTCTGTATATAGATGGTATGGTTTTTTCTTGCGGATGCAAGGCTGAGATCTGGGTTACCAAGGGATTGCTGGATGAAGCAAAGGGAAATATACTTGGTATGAAGATCATCAGGGATCAGAGTGGTAATACTTTGAAGGGGTCACAGTCCAGGGTTCACAACGGGAAGTTGGTACAAACTTTGTTAGAGGGACACTCCATACTGTCGTTGGAGGGTAGTCTATCAGGGGACAGTGATGTAGAAAAGAATGGTAAGTGGTCATGTATATATGCGGTTGAAAGCCAGGAGTATCAGGTGGTTTGCATGAGACCAGACATAGCATTTGCAGATGTGGGTATGTTGGCTAGGTTTGATCGTGGGTTACAAACGGACGTACGATTTTTTGTGGATTTTGACTATGTAATGGGTAGATCAATCACAGGGTACGTGTTGATGATACAAGAATGTGTAGTGAGCTGGGAAGCTATGGAAGCGGAGTATATGACACTTACGGAAGCTGTGAAAGAAGCTATCTGGCTAAAGAGACTCTTGATAGAGTTGGGAATGCATCTAAGGTTAGTAGCGGTTGTTGCTACTGGTACCTTGGCAAAGGCAGTCCCGTTCCGAGGTTCAAGCATTGGTTGAAGTTGCTTCTTATCGGAGAAGGCTTATATGATACTAAGGTGGAAATTGTTGGTTGAGTAAATTGCAAAAATCATCCCTAAAGTTTGGTCAAATTGCAAGTTTCGGCCCAAATGTTTGGAAAGTGCAAAGATCGTCCCTGTGAGAAACCTTTGGAGCAAAAGTCGTCCCTGACCAACATCAAATGACTAAAATACCCTTGTTTTCTTCTTTTTCTATATTTCTTTTTAGTTTTTTACATAAATGGTCCTTGTGTTTCGCAAGGTTTTACAAGTTTAGTCCTGATTTTTTTTTAATTATTTATTTAACTATTAATATTAGTATTATTTTTTTGTACGTTTTCGTCCGTTTTTCTTAAGTTTTTGTCCGTTTTTCTTATGTTTTTTCCATTTTCATACGTTTTTATTCGTTTTTCTTACGTTTTTTCCGTTTTCATACGTTTTTGTTCGTTTTTATACGTTTTCGTCCGTTTTCTTACGTTTGCATCCGTTTTTCTTACGTTTTTGTCGGTTTTTCTTACGTTTTTTTTTCCGTTTTTCTTACGCTTTCATCCGTTTTATCGTTTTCGGCCATTTTTCATTTGTTTTTGTCCGTTTTTCTTATGTTTTTTTTCGTTTTCATACGTTTCATCCGTTTTTATACGCTTTCGCCCGTTTTCTTACGTATTTGTCCGTTTTTGTCGAATTTTCTTACGTCTTTGTTAGCTTTTCTTATGTTTTTTTCCGTTTTCATACTTTTTTTCCATTTTTATACGTTTTTTTCCGTTTTCTTACGTTTTAATCCGTTTTTATACGTTTTTGTCCGTTTTCTTGAGTTTTGGTCCATTTTTAACCATTGCAGTCTGTTTTCTTATGTTTTTGTTGTTTTTATATGTATTCATGCGTATTTATGTGTATTTATCCATTTTTATACGTTTTCGCCCGTTTTGTGACGCATTCATCCGTTTTTTATACTTCTTGTCCATTTTATCAGTTTTGTTACGTATAAAAACGTAAGAAAAATAGACAAAAACGTATAAATTTTGACAAAAGAATGGGCGAAAACGTATAAAAACAAATAAATAGACAAAAATGTAAGAAATGGAAAAAAATGTAAAAAAATAAGAAAAACGAAATAAAATATGAAATAGAAATGGGAAAACTATAAAATTAAAATTGGAAAAATAACGTAAAAAAACGAAATAAATGGATGAAAGCGTAAGAAAACGGCGAAAACGTATAAAAATGTTAAATGTATGAAAACAAATAAAATACAAAAACGTAGAAAATGGACAAAAATAGAAAAGACGAAACGTATAAAAACGTATGAAAACAGCGAAAACGTATAAAAACGGACAAAAACAAGGACTCTCGCGAAGCAGTATATAATCTTCTATCCATTTATTCCCCCCCCCCCCCCCCCCCCCCTTTTTGTTGTTTCCAGTGAGAATTATAAAGAACGTCTTTGTCGCGATTATAGGCATTGTCTATTATTTTTGTTTGTAGGGTTAAAATTAACGATTTTCGGTTGTTTGTTTTGATTGCTTATTACACCACCAACACCACCTAATGTGGTGGTTGGTATTTGGGCAAGGTGTAGTCGACCGGACCACCAAATGGGTTTTAAGGAAGTTCACTCTTTTTTGTTGTTGTTGTTGTTGTTGTTGTTGTTGTTGTTGTTGTTGTTGTTGTTGTTGTTGTTGTTGTGTATTTATGTGAGTGTGTTGTGGTGTGTATTTGTGTCTAAATGATGCATGCTTGTGTGGTGGATTTAGTGGTCCTTATTAAGGGGATTTAGTGGTGGGAGTGGACGTTGATGTGACATCCGACCACAACAACCACACATCTTATTACATCCAGTCTTAGATGGCATGAGTAAGACGGGGGGCCTGGAGACTGCGAAGTCAGATAAGGGAGGACAGGGTTAGGTGTGAGACGAAGTAGTTTTGGCAAGATGTAGCCATGAAGGTGACGAGTGCGTGGTATGTGTCTCCTTTCCCTTGTGTGAAAATATACCCGGACCCACACAAACACCAAAGAGGGTTCATCTATAGGTGATGTAAACATAAATTACCAATTAATATTATAAACGCAGCGGAAAACCATCACCATACAAGGATCCATAGTGCCATATGATCAATCAAATAAAATAAACACATAATTTTTATACCTTTGTAGCGTGATCCGGGAGTCACCACCAAACACTACCAATCGAATGGAATGAGAAACCCAAGTGATCAAATGGAGATCACCTCTATGTATATCCACACTACACGTCACCGAATACCAATTGATGCTAGTCGTTAACCCCGTAACCGATCTAGTCTTCTTTGATTAATCTAGAAACAAAGAAGAGAAGATGAAATTGAAAACCCTAGATTGGTTTTCTTGTTTGTGCCGTGAGTTTTACAAGGAGAGAGAGGGAGAATTTTTTGGTAACTTACAATCACAATTAAGAGAAATAATAGTGATATATTAACCAAAAATTCAAAGAAAATCTTCCCTAGAAAAACTCCTAAGGCCGGCTATGTATTGGGCTAAAATGGGCTCACCATTTGTTTTTCTAGTCCAATGAAATAAGTCCAACACTTAGTCATTAGAAGCCCAATAGCGGTTCCTGGTTACTTACGGTTATTTATATATCGTAAATACGATAATCACGATATATAAAATGGCACCTCAGTGTATATGTGTGTGACCCCATAGGCTCACATATGTCTAGCTATATAATTAGTCATTATGACAAGAGCATACTCCAACTGCTCCCACTTGCGACGTCATAATAATCAAGTCATTATACAAGCAATGGTTAGCGTCTAGCAACACGCCAATGCCCCTAGAAATATGTGAGGTTAGTTTCTTAAACGTCTCATGTAAGATGGTTTATATGTCATCTATCCTTTCGTTACAGATACCGTGTTGAACATTAGACATGGATCAAATGTCATTCTAATAGTTCAACTATTATGTTTCTCGATATAGATATTGAACAAGATTACCAAGTGAATTAAGATTCATCTTAATCTCATTTGGGTACGGCCATACAAACATCTGTTCAATTCATCGAGGGGACCAATTGTATCTAACTCCAAAACAAGTGGAGGAACAAATCCCGTTTTGACTACACGTGTCATTCACATGCTTCATATCACTCCTGATAATGGCCTTTATAACTACCTTATTCAGGACAGCGTTTACCCATATCAAGGAATGAAATTCCACACATGCAAGACCTGCTTGCATCTCAAGTCTAAGGATAAGAGACATAACCTCTTGCGAGATTCACTATTGACGACGATCCATGTAGTGAATACTCGTAGGTTGGGTCAATCCAATGTTCATCACAATGAACAACATGTGAGTGTGGCAAATAAATCACCAACACGCTCACATTTGTCTTAATTTGATGATACTCTTGTATCGTCAACCGACAATGGATAATTTTAGAATAAATAAATTATTCATGGATTAAACATGCAAATATAGAACACAGTAGTATAAATGAAGACGATCATACCAGGCATATCAATTCATTGTATAATACGACTACTTACAGTTCCATTATCCAAATACTAAAAACAGATATGCAAAAGACTACTCATAGGTCAGAATCCGATGTTCCCACCATGATCGAATCATGTTGTACAAGGCAACAAGTAGTCATCTGAGTAAACTTTGAGAATACTTCTTTCAAAATTCATGAAAGGTTTGAATGATGATTGTCCTTTGTATGTGTGCAATCAAGTACAAGACGAGGATTGCAACAATACATTCCATAGGGTGTTTGAAGCTAGCAAAACACCTACACTAGTCAGTCATCTGAATAGTTTCTCAAACTATAAAGTATTCTTATTCTTTTAATGTATAACGCATTAATGCTCTCAGTCGAGCACATCCAGTCATCAATGTTATCATTCATGATGACATCCTACCACGACTAGGGTTGAGTATCATCTCAGTTAAATAAGCATCAGCGTATGCAAATAAAACAGAGTTCCTCATATATCCGTAAATGTTTGAACATATCTGTGGTCCTTCGTAGGTCCATTATAATGTTCGTTTAACAATTATCTAATGACGTTCACTTAGATATTTGTTGTTATCAACTCATCTTTGCATTCATGCAAATGATAAATATAGCCCAATGCGTAATATGACTTACATGATGAATCCTTTAGTCGAACTTAAGATTTCCACTCATGTGTTCAATCTCATCAAATGAGACTGATCATTGAGACTCCCCTCAATAATGTGTCATATTGTGTTTAGGCTATATAACAAGGTTGTATGTCTTATTTTATAAATCCCTCAAGAGAAACTTCATTCCAAGCTAAGGATAAAAGTCTAGCTTAGATGGAATATTGTTTCTAATATGTTAATGACATATGAGATTTAAAAAAAATAAATACAGTGCTCCAACTTGCTCTTAGTGTACTTAGGAGTAATCTTATTAATCAAAATCAAATTAATGATTTTATAATTAACTCAAGATCTTTGCTCCTAGATGCATGATCTAATCCACACATGGATTATTTTATCTTGTATACATAATAAAGATTATATGGATTCATAAACCCTTTTGATTACTCATCGTCCTCGCAAAGGTAATCAATAAGAAAAGTGTTTTGATATCCTATTGTCATATTTCATTTTATATGAAGACAGGTATGACAATTAATCATCTTTATACATTTAATGTTTCTAGGTAGAAAGATTTAGTCATAGTCAATTTATTGAGTATGAGTAAACTCCTTTTACTAGTCGTGCATTAAATGTGTGTATAAGTTTTCCCTTTTGAGTCTTCTTATCAAGAAACTCATTCTTAACCTCACAGTCTAACTGATTGGTAAGAGATCAATCAAGCTCCATGAGTGATTGTCTTTCAAGGGCTGCATCTTAACATTCATAGTTTTGAGCTACTCATCAGATACAATATCTGATAATGCATTTCAGTAGTTAGCAGGTTCACCATGATCCTCTAACTTATGTCCCTCAGCATTGATATAAAAACTATATCATTCAGGTGCAAGAGGTATCCTTGCGGATTTATGAATGAGAGATATCAATCTATGGTTTAACATATGCATGTTCAACCTTAGTATGACATTAGCAAGTGTACTCAGAAGGTTGTGTATTTGGTTCTTGAACAACTTCAAGGTCTAAAGGTACTCCCACTTGCTTTTGTATGTAGAGACTAATCTCTAGATACTCAGCATCTTGAGTAACAATAAATTGTTTTCAAGTGGGACAACCAAAATACACCATTAGTTCTTAACTCTAGTTTGTTAATTACTTACTCTTAAGTAGTTAACAAATTCATAACTTCAATCAAGACATAATTAGATTCATCTCATGCCACAATACAATGGTGTCTTAAATTCCTTCTGGGTTGGAATCATATTGAGTGTACACATGGCACACCCAATTTCTAACCTTGATAGCTTTGGAGGTAAAACAGTTTAAGTCATCAAAGATCAAACAATATCAATAGTGTTTGATTTTCCACGATGGACATACCATAAAGTTGTGGTATTCCATGAGGACTGATGTTGTGAGACTGTCACATAACTCATTAGATGAACTTATACTTTTGGCTTACATATCTACCAACCAAGTCAAACCAGATGGCATCAATAGTAATTTTAGCCTATTGCATACTTTACTTCATGTGTATGTTTTGACTAGAATACATAAACATTTAATATTATACGTCGTAAGTGTACATGTCTTAACAAGAAGACATAACAAATCAACGTCTTACTTTACGTTATTTGTCTTTCAACAATTATCGGAATTGATGTTTGTGTCTTTACAAGAGACCTAAACATATTCAACTAAAGTAATTACGAGCGCCGACACTAGGCCTCAATAGTAATTTCAAGTTAATTTCATACTTCATGATTATGACTTTACAAGAAGACATAATCATATTTACTAAACAATTCAGTGAATATGTTGAAGTAGCTTTTCATGTTATCTTGATATTTGTTCTAATTAGGACAATGTACATTTTATGTGTAGAAGTCCTAGTAGAATCTTAGTTTCTTACCTTTCAGTCAAGAAAAACTATTAGTCATATTGTTATATGTTGTACCTTGCATACATTAAGATTTCTCCCACTTGTGCATGGTACAACATCATGATAGTATACAAGCACCACTACGCTCGTGTGTTTGTATGAGCAATATGACAATGTCTAAGATAACATATGATTTTTAGTCAAAATCAAAATATAAATATGTAGAACTTTATCGTTTTAATAATGAATCATGCATAACAAGTTTATTGATAACATTTCAGGAAGCAACATCAGAAACGCGACAAGTTATCTTATAAAATTTATGCAATGGTTCTTATATAAACTATGATGCTTAACATGTGGAAAGTAATGTATTATTTCAAGACAATCTGGAAATAAGATGGGTAACTTGTAAGGTAATAGAGCTTACAACTCCCACTGGATTAGACAACATTACATGTGTTTCGTCACCAGTAATATAATCACGTAGCTCCCACTGGATTAGACAACATTACATGTGTTTCGTCACCAGTGGAGAGTGAGCGGCGATTAGATACTTTCCTTCTTTCATTGAATATCTACACATTATTGCTAATGTGAGTCACTTTGACTAGTAAACATGTACTTAGGTATTCAAGGAAGTGCATCAAGTTCTAACATATAGATGATGGGCTAGCCATCATTGCTATTTTAACTTGAAAATAGGCATGCATTTCCTCCACACTTGGTCTACTATACCACAAGGGTATGTAGTACCACAGTAGATTTATTGGGTTAAGACAAACTGCTAGGTAATCATGCTAGTAATTTCCTTTACCACTTTGCGGTTGATTGATATTTCCGTCTTCTAATTATTTGAACTCATTTTAGTATGGTAGCTAGTACGAAATAAGCCGACCAAGCAAGAACATGCAAATATCGCCAAAGGTCTGACCAATGAGCAAAATTTACCATGGGTTGAAATGGCCCTAAGGTCTGACCAAAGAGGTCAAGTCAAATGCACGTGTTCTCTAGTTATCCAAATATCTTATATTTCTTAAAGGTTTCAAAACCGAAACTAGGGTTATGAAACAATCTTGAAAGAATAAGATGTTTAACCATACTTAACCGTTTTGACTTTTACAAGGAAAGAACGACTTAGTTTGTCCTTTTAACAAGAAAAGAACAAACTCTTTGATGTGTTTCAAGGGATATACCCGTTAGGAGTCCAGGTTTTAAAATTTATAACACGATTTACCAAAGATTCAAACGAAACTCATACGAGCAAGTATACTCGTTCGTATGTAGTAAGAGATAATTGAGGTAAGCCGAGGTCGATCACTAGGATTTGTTTTGTTTTTGTGATGTGAATTTTTGCAAATAAATAGCAATCCAACTAGCAATACTAATTAGCAAGCAAATAAAGATGATGTAAATTCAATAATTTAAAGACTACACTTGCCTAGACTAGTTTGCACAATTCCTTTGACATGATTATGACATTGGTTCCATTTGATTATGACCAACAAATTAGATGGTGTTCTAATTCGATTAGTGGTGTACTAATTATATTGTTTCAAATACTTTCAATCCTCGTCAAGATTTAGAAATTATAAAAAACAATATTTAAGAATTGATCAATCCAAGATTAACACAACTCAATTACCCGATTCACTTTCGTTTCACAAATAATTGACAACCACACTATTTAGCTTTCCAAGTTAAATTAAATTTCTTATGAAATGGTCAATACATAAGGTAAAACCCTCATAGACAAAGGTTTACAACCAACTTACTAACAATGTCTTTTTCAACCCAATACATCATTAGAAATTACCCAAACTTAATAACTCTTTGGTGGAGAAAACTTAAGATAGCACAATTCGTTCTTAGTGTTAACTTTTCTTTTATATTAGAACCAATAAGTCATAACCAATCAAGTGAACCATAATTCAAACATCATCTAGGCAAGTGCATAAGGCACTTAGCCACTCATGGTAAACAAAGTAATAATCATAAGAAATTGATCACTAGTAAACATGATTGAATAGTCTTACAAAATGTTGTAATGATGATTACAAATAATGAAGAACACTTGTGAAATAATCAACAACGATCTGTAAGTAATTGAAGTAATGATTGATGAGATTTTAGCCTCCTTGTTCCTGCGTTTTCCTCCTCTTGTCGCCCACTTATAAGAGAAATGTGACAGATTTTTTTGTGGTAGTTTGTTGTATCTTGATTGTCTCTTCTCTTGTTTCTTTCTTCATGTATATATGGAGACTTCCCCTTAGCCAACAAGAAAACAACTTGGGCTCTAAGTGTCATAATGATGCAGGAACTTTAGTGATTAGAAGTTAATGATTGGCCTTGGTGTTAATGATGCTTAAAATGAAGAATAAATGCAACTCTTCATATCATTTTTTCTGCATACCTCAGGTATGAAAATGTAGACCCTGGGTATGGATGGCTATACCTCAGGCAGGAATTCTAATACCTCATGTATGAGCTCCCCTTCTTGAAACCTCGGGTATAGAAACTGAAACCTTGGGTATAGACCAAGTCTTGAACATAACTTTCAACTCAAAGCAAGCATATAATTCCCACTTGTGACACACTTCTTGGCACTAATTCTTGACTTCATTTCCACATCTTTCTCTTGAACTTGAACATAATCATAGCATGAATCTTTGTCTTGAACGGAAAACTTTACTTCGCGCATATTTACTTGATTTTGTCGACTTTTCATCATCTTTTCCTATATTTCCTTCGACATAGTTGTACCTGAACCTAAACACATCTTTTGCACCTTTTAAGTGTAATATGTTCATAAATACAACCAAATAACATGCATAATCATAAGAATAATGCTATAAAAACATGTTCAAAATGAGCGTTATCAAATCCCCCACACTTACACTTTGCTTGCCCCCAAGCAAATCTAGCTTTTAAGAAAATCCATATGATAAAAACGAGATGCAAATCTATCTAGCACAAGTACAAGATAAGATCCATCTATATAGGCTTATAAATGAAAAGATGAGATGTTTGACAATACCTTAATGATTCTCTTGCCTGATAACATATTAAGACACCTCACGAAAGGAATATGAAGTATGATTCACTCAACACTCATTTGTAGCGATTGGGAAATATAATATAATCACACTCATTGCGCAGATATAATCCAAATATTACCTTAGGCTTGTACAAGAAACAAAACTCAACCGACGTGGCGTAAGCACCAAATGTAAACATCTAAGAGGACTTTTATTCGAGTTTAAGGTTTCAAGGGTGATATAAGACTATTGTGTCACTATCTCATGTAAAACATAATGGCTCGCTAACAACGAAGTCTCGAATTATCAAATAACGGATGGTCACTAAGGATAACCTTAGATCGCTAACAACGCTATCTCATTCCTCAAGAAATCGGATGGTCACCACATGTCATTACACTTGATTACTTCACAAAGTCAAAAGGGGTAAGGATAAGACATGGGATATATATATATTTGGTTTTAATATTGAAAAACTTTACAAATAGCCAAAGTCTCCAACCAAGTGCTACTAGCTACATCAACCACTTTCCTTTGAACTTGAGATTCTTCCTTGATATCATAGATTCATAGCTCATTGGCTACTTATTATTATTATTATTTTTTTTCTTTATTATTTTTTTTTTTTTACAATATATAATCCATGAAATTATCATGAAGTTCGCAACTTTCTCATTTTCAAGGATTCCCACATAACAACCATCTTTCCAAGTAGCTAGTAACCAACCAAGACTTGACTAAGGGTAAGGTTAAGGCTAAAGGTGAGAAATATTTTTATATTTTTCTGGTGTAACAAAACGAAAAGACTGGCTCGGAGGGTGTACTAATGGAATCTAGCACTTAAAATGAGTGCTAATAAATGGGTCCATGGAAGAGGTTAACCAACCAATGTGGCTAGCTAATATATCAATATGTGTGAAATGGAAGGCCATTTGGTTTAATTCCTAAGGTAGCCTCTTATCACGCGAATACATTTATATCACACGAATGTGATCTCACTACGGTCTGGTAATGATTTGCAAGTACAAGTTCTAGAATAAATAAGATCACTGGCACACTCATAGCAAGAAGATTAGAGCATAAAAGATATATGCTATAAAAGAATAGGCTTCAAATCCTCACATATTTAGTTGAATGGGTTATAGTTGTGCTATCAATGTTATCAATCCAAAAATGGATTGCAATGCTAATCAGGACACATCACAAATTTTCAAAAAAAATTACATGTTTTATTAGTGGATGAATCTAGTTATTCTTTATCAATATTCTCAACGTGCGAAAACAACTAGATCAATGGGGCAAACAAATTTAAAAATAGGCTCAAATTTATAAAAAATTCAAGATCATTTCCTATTTCTTCCCCCCACACTTAAGTTTGACATTGTCCTCAATGTTAAGAACGATAAATCATGAAAATAGGAAATGAAACATAAGAGAAATGATATTGCCTGAGCATAAGAAATAGGAGGATTTCATTTGATTTCAAGATCAAGCATCCTAACCTGCATAATCATCAAAACAAAAACACACAAAAATGCAAAATATATTTTTTATTGTATTATTATTCATAATATTAAGGCCCCCACACTTATGGTAAAACCATCGGGGCATAAAAACAAACACACGGGTTGCCTCCCGAGAAGCGCTAAATTTATTAATGAGTCATCAGCCTGACTCAATGTTTTTTTACTTTGGTGGATTGTGTTTAGGATTCTTTCCTAATTTCTTTGGAATATACACCACATTTCCTTTTACTATTCCTTTTCCAGTTTTATCAATATCATGTAATGTCGTGGTGTTGCAAGTTCTAGGAAGAACATCCCAGATGTAACCAGTTTCCGCAGCCCATTGTATTACTTTTTTATAATCGGCTGGAAAAGGTGCCATGAAAGGAATAGCAGTATATTTCTTTTCATCAAGCATTTCAAGTGGAATTTCCTCACTTGACATTTCATTTAATTGCTCCTCATCATGATATAGTTTAATTCGATGTCCATTAACAATGAAAGTTCCACCCTTCTTATCATATAGTTCAACATATCCGGATGGAAAACCATGTTTTACCACGAATGGACCAAACCATTTGGTTCTGAGTTTAGGAGCATTGAATTTATACTTTGAATTGAACAAAAGAACTTTGTCTCCAGCCTTGAATTTTTTACGGATTCTTAGCTTCCTATCATGATAAGCTTTTGTTCGAGCTTTGTATAATTTTGAGTTTTCATATGCTTGGAGTCTCAATTCATCGAGTTCATGTAATTATAAAAATCGTTTTTCTCCAGCGATTTTTAAATCAGGATTACATTGCCACAATGCCCAGTAAGCACGATGTTCAATTTCAAATGGTAAATGACAATTCTTTCCATATATAAGTCTGTACGGAGTTGTACCAATTGGAGTTTTATATGCGGTTCTAAACGCCCATAGAGCATCATCGAGTTTCCTTGACCAAACAGAAGGATTATCCTTAACTGTTTTTTCAAGTATTCTTTTTAAAGCTCTATTGGTGTTTTCGACTTGACCACTGGTCTGAGGATGGTATGCTGTTGAGAAACGATGGTGGACCCCATATCTTTTCATAGCTTTTTCCATTTGATGGTTGCAAAAATGAGTTCCTCTATCGCTTATCAAAGCTTTTGGAATTCCGAATCGAGAGAAAAGCTTTTTCAGAAAATTTACAACTTCTGCTTCCGCCCATTTGGAAACATAATCTATTGCAACGAGAATGTATTCGAATTTATGAGATTTAGGAAAAGGTCCCATGAAGTCAATTCCCCAAATATCAAATATTTCAGAGACTTGGATGCTTTTCTGTGGCATTTCGTCTCTACGAGAAAGATTACCAGATTTTTGACATGCATCACAATTCTGCACAAGTGTATGTGCTTCTTTAAAAATCGTTGGCCAATAAAATCCCGCATCAAAAACTTTTTTAGCGGTGGTGGATGGTCCATAATGTCCTCCGGTTGGGCCATGATGACATTCATCAAGAATTTTTCGAGTTTCGGAACCATACACGCATCTTCTTATTATACCATCGGGGCACATTTTGAATAGATACGGTTCATCCCAAAAATAATATTTTAAGTTTGCAAAGAATTTACTACGCTCAGCATGAGATAGACCTTTTTGTAATATTCCTCCAGTTAAATAATTTGCATAATCAGCAAACCATGGAATTTCTTCATCTTCAATTTCCGTAAGAGTTTCGTCGGGAAAGTAATCATCAATCTCGTTTGCACCGAATTCCTCTAAATTAGGATTTTCTAATCTAGATAAATGATCTGCCGCCACATTTTCTGCACCCTTCTTATTTTGGATTTCAATGTCAAACTCTTGAAGCAATAAAATCCATCGGATAAAACGTGGTTTTGCATCTTGTTTAGCAAACAGATATTTCAGAGCTGAATGATTGGTGAATACAATTGTTTTTGATAAAACAAGATAGGAACGAAACTTGTCGAATGCAAAAACTACAGCCAACAGTTCTTTTTCAATCACTGTGTAGTTTTGTTGGGCACTATTCAAGGTTTTGCTAGCAAAATATATAGGACGAAAATGTTTACCATCTCGCTGTCCTAATACTGCTCCAACAGCATAATCACTTGCATCGCACATGAGTTCAAACGGCAACGACCAATCTGGTGAAACCATGATTGGTGCATTTGTTAGCTTGTTTTTTAACGTTTCGAATGCCTTGATGCATTCTTCATTGAAGTCAAAGACTGAATCTTTTTCAAGCAATTTCTTCATTGGACGAGATATTTTTGAAAAATCTTTAATGAATCGACGGTAAAATCCCGCGTGTCCTAAAAAACTTCTAACGCCTTTAACGTTAGTTGGGGGTGGTAACTTAGCAATAGCATCAATTTTTTCTTTGTCAACTTCGATTCCTTTGCTCGAAATCTTGTGACCAAGGACAATTCCTTCCGTCACCATAAAATGACATTTTTCCCAATTAAGTTCGAGATGAGAAGTTTTGCATCTTTCAAGCATTTTATCAAGATTGTTAAGGCACGACTCAAATGATTCTCCAAATACTGAAAAATCATCCATGAATACTTCCATAGAGGTTTCAAGCATATCTTGAAAAATAGCAATCATGCATCTTTGAAATGTTGCTGGTGCGTTACAAAGACCAAAAGGCATACGCCTATAAGCATATGTGCCGAACGGACACGTGAATGTGGTTTTTTCTTGATCAGCTGGATCAATAGGAATTTGAAAGTAACCGGAAAATCCATCGAGAAAACAAAAGTATTTGTTCCCCGCAAGTCTTTCCAACATTTGATCCATGAACGGTAATGGAAAATGATCTTTTCTGGTGGCATCATTTAATTTTCTATAATCAATGCATACCCGCCAACCAGTGATAGTTCTTGTAGGCACAAGTTCATTACGTTCATTAGTTACGACAGTTGTTCCTCCTTTCTTAGGAACACAGTGAACAGGACTCACCCATGAGCTATCCTCAATAGGATAAATAATTCCAGCGTCAAGAAGTTTGATTATTTCTTTCTTAACTACTTCCTTCATATTTGGATTGAGTCTTCGTTGTCTTTGAACAACTGGTTTAGAATCAGTTTCGAGATTTATTTTGTGTTTGCAAAAGTTTGGACTTATTCCAGGAATATCAGAAGTTTTCCAAGCAAAAGCTTCTTTATGCTTTTTGAGTATAGAAACTAGTCGTTCCTTTTCATCAGGTTTAAGTTTTGAAGATATGACAACTGGAAGAAAAGAATTCTCTTCCAAAAATGCATATTCCAAATGATCAGGAAGAGGTTTCAAAACTAGATCTACCGGCGGTTCTTCAATTGAGGTTGTGATTCTCATATCATTATTGAATTCTAACTCTTCAAAGTTAGTATTTTCTTCCTCCGAAATTTCTTCGGTGTCAATCTGCATAAATTCAGAAAATTCTCTATCGAGATCTTCATCACTGATTTGACCAGATGTTTGATGAGTCTGAATTCTTTCATCAAGCAACTCATCGAATGTTTCTTCTGTTATATCATCGATAACATCAATGCTATAACAAGTGTCATCATTTTCATGAGAATATTTCATTGCCTGATTAATCGAAAAAGAAATTCTTTCATCCCCAACTCCAAGGTTGAGTTCTTTATTTTTTACTCGAATGATAGCATCTCCTGTATTTAGGAAAGGTCTTCCTAGAATTAATGGAACTTTGCTATCTTCTTCCATCTCCAGGATCACAAAATCAACAGGAAAAACAAATTTCCCAACTTGAACAAGCATATTTTCAGCTACTCCAACAGGATACTGGATAGTATGGTTGGCTAATCGTATACTCATTCTTGTTGGTTTCAATGTTTTGATTGAAAGTTTCGCATACAACGAGTATGGCATAAGATTGATACTTGCACCAAGATCGGCTAAAGCATCACAAGTGATTGAATTTCCCAAGGTACATGGAATAAGAAAACTTCCTGGATCACCGAGTTTCTTTGGTAATTTATTCTCAATTATTGCAGAACAATCTTCATTTAAGAAAGTAGCGGAAATGTTTTCCATTTTGCTTTTATTATTAACAAGTTCTTTCAAAAACTTCCCGTAATTGGGCATTCCAGCTAGAACATCAACAAGAGGAATGTTGATTCTAACTTCTTTTAGTAAGTCAATGAACTTTCCATATTGTTCTTCCATTTTTTCCTTCCTCAAACGTTGAGGGTATGGAATTCTTGGTTTATATGGTTTGAGTATTGGAGTAGGTTTATCAACTGGTGTAGAATTTGGTTCATTTTCTTTAGATTCTTTTTCTACCTCATCCTCACTATCATTTTGGACAACAGGAGTTGTTTGGGTTGGGTTGGGTGGTGGATCATAAGATAGACCACTACGAGTATATATAGCATTCACATGCTCATTTCTTGTTTGAGGTGGACGATAATTTCCAGATGATGATGGTTTTGGATTGGTTTGAGTATTACTTGGCAAAGTACCAGATGGTCTTGCAGCGAATTGATCAGAAAGACGACCAAATTTGGTCTCAAGATCTTGGATAGAAGCTTGATGATTCTTTTGACCTTGTTCAACCTTGCTTTTGAGCATAAAGAATTGATTTTTCATAAATTCGTTCGTTTGTTTTTGAGCATGCACAAATTCACGCATGGTTTTTTCGAATTCAGATTCTTCATTTTTTGTTTCATGAGAACGATTTTCATCATGAAAAGATGTTTGACGGTTTTCATCACGAGTTTGGGAACGGTTATCATCCCTTGATGGACGATCTTGCCAATCTCTAGAATTCCTACCGTAGAAGTTTCCACGATATCCTCCTCCTCGATATCCTCCAGAAACATAATTAGCTTCTGCTTCGGGACCTCCCATGGGTTTATCATCACACTCGGATGAGGAGTGATTTCCACCACAATGAGTACATCCCTCACGAATTTCTTTGATTTCTTTTTGGATACTTTCGAATTTGGAATCAATTTTAGAGGTAAAATCTTTCATCATATCCAAGATTTTAGAATTTTCATTTGTTGCTTCGGCAAATGCAACCGTTTTTCGTTGAGGTTTAGTTTTGGCATCTTTAGACCAATCAAGCTTAAGAAGTACACGGTCTTCTAGTAAATTGTAAGCTTCATTAGGAGTCTTATAAAGGAAAATTCCTCCGGCATCAAGTATGCCTTGAGTTGCGTCATCTAGACCATGGTAAAAGATTTGGATAATATTACCACGAGACAATCCATGCCCATGACAACTTCGGAGCATGTTTTTCATTCGAAGCCAAGCTTCAACAAGATTTTCTCCTTCTTTTTGAGTAAAACTACGAATTTCACCCAAGAGTCGATCAAACATGGTTGGTGGAAAGAAACGTCCAACAAACGCTCTTCTCATTTGGTCCCAAGTTGTGATCACTCCGGGGCTTAATTCATTATACCAAATTTTCGCTTCCCCGGTGAGAGACGATGGAAAAAGTTTAAGTCGGATTGAATTTGGATCGGTAGTTCCATACCGAAACATGTCACAAATTTCAAGGAAATCGGCAATATGTTTATGTGGATCAGATTTAACTCTACCATCAAATTGGTTGTCTTTAATCATAGAGAGATGATGACCTTTGATAGTAAAATTTTCTCCTAGATTCACGGGAATAATTGCGGCTTCGGGCGTAGGAGCTACTACCCTATTGGTACCCCACATGGGTTGATCATCAGCCATTGGAAATGGTATTTCTTGAAAAAGATTAACGATTGGATGAACTTCGGAAAGGTTTTCAAATGGTGGATTTTTGGTTTTTGGAATTCTTTGATCGGGTGGAATGAATGGATTTTTCTTTTTACGAAATAAACGTTCGGGATTAGACAATGGTGAACTTAATTCTTCGTTAGAAGAACGAGTGGTCATACACGAGAAAAACGAGCCTATCGAAAAGGATTTAAAAACTAATTTTTTTTTTTATTATTATTTTTTTTTTATGGACGGGCCGGCGGTATGGGATTACTGGCCGACGGTATGGATAAGTTCGGAAAGGAAATTTGAGACAGAAAGATTATACCGCCCGGTTTTGATTTATACCGGCGGTATGGAAGAAGAATGTAGGAATTTTTTTTTATTTTATTATTTTTTTTTATTTTTTTTTTTTTTTTTTAGAGAGAACCTAAAGAATACGCTGAAGAGTAACAATACTAGCAAGATTAAAACTAATGAATTATTATAAGCAAAACTCACTCAAACGAGATTCAAATCCCCGGCAGCGGCGCCAAAAACTTGATGTGTTTCAAGGGATATACCCGTTAGGAGTCCAAGTTTTAAAATTTATAACACGATTTACCAAAGATTCAAACGAAACACATACGAGCAAGTATACTCGTCCGTATGTAGTAAGAGATAATTGAGGTAAGCCGAGGTCGATCACTAGGATTTGTTTTGTTTGTGTGATGTGAATTTTTGCAAATAAATAGCAATCCAACTAGCAATACTAATTAGCAAGCAAATAAAGATGATGTAAATTGAATAATTTAAAGACTACACTTGCCTAGACTAGTTTGCACAATTCCTTTGACATGATTATGACATTGGTTCCATTTGATTATGACCAACAAATTAGATGGTGTTCTAATTCGATTAGTGGTGTACTAATTATATTGTTTCAAATACTTTCAATCCTCGTCAAGATTTAGAGATTATAAAAAACAATATTTAAGAATTGATCAATCCAAGATTAACACAACTCAATTACCCGATTCACTTTCGTTTCACAAATAATTGACAACCACACTATTTAGCTTTCCAAGTTAAATTAAGTTTCTTATGAAATGGTCAATACATAAGGTAAAACCCTCATAGACAAAGGTTTACAACCAACTTACTAACAATGTCTTTTTCAACCCAATACATCATTAGAAATTACCCAAACTTAATAACTCTTTGGTGGAGAAAACTTAAGATAGCACAATTCGTTCTTAGTGTTCACTTTTCTTTTATATTAGAACCAATAAGTCATAACCAATCAAGTGAACCATAATTCAAACATCATCTAGGCAAGTGCATAAGACACTTAGCCACTCATGGTAAACAAAGTAATAATCATAAGAAATTGATCACTAGTAAACATGATTGAATAGTCTTACAAAATGTTGTAATGATGATTGCAAATAATGAAGAACACTTGTGAAATAATCAACAACGATCCGTAAGTAATTGAAGTAATGATTGATGAGATTTTAGTCTCCTTGTTCCTGCGTTTTCCTCCTCTTGTCGCCCACTTATAAGAGAAATGTGACAGATTTTTTTTGTGGTAGTTTGTTGTATCTTGATTGTCTCTTCTCTTGTTTCTTTCTTCATGTATATATGGAGACTTCCCCTTAGCCAACAAGAAAACAACTTGGGCTCCAAGTGTCATAATGATGTAGGAACTTTAGTGATTAGAAGTTAATGATTGGCCTTGGTGTTAATGATGCTTAAAATGAAGAATAAATGCAACTCTTCATATCATTTTTTCTGCATACCTCAGGTATGAAAATGTAGACCCTGGGTATGGATGGCTATACCTCAGGCAGGAATTCTAATACCTCAGGTATGAGCTCCCCTTCTTGAAACCTCGGGTATAGAAACTGAAACCTTGGGTATAGACCAAGTCTTGAACATAACTTTCAACTCAAAGCAAGCATATAATTCCCACTTGTGACACACTTCTTGGCACTAATTATTGACTTCATTTCCACTTCTTTCTCTTGAACTTGAACATAATCATAGCATGAATCTTTGTCTTGAACGGAAAACTTTACTTCGCGCATATTTACTTGATTTTGTCGACTTTTCTTCATCTTTTCCTATATTTCCTTCGACATAGTTGTACCTGAACCTAAACACATCTTTTGCACCTTTTAAGTGTAATATGTTCATAAATACAACCAAATAACATGCATAATCATAAGAATAATGCTATAAAAACATGTTCAAAATGAGCGTTATCACTCTTGTTTACGGATTGCATTAATACATTAATTGAATTTACAAAGTTCATATTTAGTATTTTCGATAATTATCCTTTTGTAATTTAACTACCCCATGTTTACAATTTAAAACAATTAATTTACGAAAAGGCTAAGATCCTCATTGAGTTTCGACCATTAATGCCGTTGATCTACTAGAAATGGTGGATTCAATAGGTAGGTAAGATCGACCAATTGCATTACATGTGCAACTCTTAGATCTTTATGGGACTCATGGCATCTAGTGTCAAACAACTAGTGTCATGTAGGCATGTTTAGTCCCATCTTTGCCTCGGGCAAGGGTCTGACCACAATACTCGATTAAGTCATCCAATTTGAAAACTGTGAGAATAATCCTAGGTCTGACCATAGAGAATAGTCACCCTGGGTTACAGTTTAGCCTAGGTCTGACCATACCCAAAAGGTAATTGCAAGTGTTCTCATAATTGGACGGCATGACTTAAATTTTGACGGGTAAATGTTTTGATGTGGATCAAAAACGTGTACGAAAGAAGCATGCATTCATTTTTCGTAGCACAAGTTAAAAACTTTTCTTAACTTAAGTCTAATCATTGTTTTAATTTATGTGTGTCAAGTTGTCCATTTTCAAGACTAATATAAATCCTAAGTGGATTATAATTAAGTTTGGACAATACAATAAATAAATAAATAAACAATCTTAACTAGTTTAAGTGTTATTTAGAAAACAATGATTTTTAAGTTTCAAATCATATTTAAACTTAGTTAAACTAAATCATAAGACTTAGTTTAAAATGGTTTATGTTTTGTTTCAAGTTTTAAGAAAACAATTTTCGTTTTACATGTAGTCACAACATACATAAAACAACCAAACAAACATACAACCACAATATGCAAAGCCTCAACCGATGAAAATCCTATGCTTGATCTTGTGAGCCATCACAAGAACCAGGAGTCAACTAGGGACATATAGCACAACCACATGGAGGGCTCCCACTTGCCCCAAGACAATCATGGGCAAGTAAAAGGCCCATAATGCAATGAACTCTAGATTATGTTAGCCCAGTTTTTCTGTTTTGAAAGGCCCAAAGCTCCTAGAAGACGACCTCCTCATGGTTCGGCCCAGTTGAAAAAGTTTTAGCCCTATGTCTTGGGGACCTGCACCAAAAAATTTAGCCAAAAATACCTTACCAATCAATAGGAAATCGCATTTTCCCAACAGGTGTCCAACAGCTACTTTCGGTCTACAACTCTTCATTCTTTTGCCATTTGCTTCCATGCTCTTGTTTACAATATATATAAAGTAAAATACTTCTAATATACTTTCTATCTACTGTAAAAATGCCCAAACAATGGCAAAAACCAAAATGAAATACATTACAAAAGTGCCGAAAGAATGGCAAACCCCAAAACAAAGAAAAACCAACCAACAATCACAATCACAACGCACAAGTGGTCAAGGTTTTCATCGGCTTTGCATATACACATAATAATACATTAAAATTATGATCATTACAAGGTGTTGGATAACTCCATGGACAAACATGCATGTATTTGCCATGGATAACAAAATAAATAACAAGAATTAAATTGTTAGCCAACGAATCGAAGAAATAATTAACAAGAACTAAAACCCCGAATGGTACGCGTGACAAATGGCCATAGAATCATAACCCACTGATATTAGGACCTTCTTAACACCATTTTACCACATAAAAATAAGCCTCATGGGCTGATTTGAAATCGGGTTAAAAATCTCTTAAAAAACACGTTTTTAGGCCATTTTACGGGTACTGATCAAGTAAACAATCAACGTATGCATAACAAATGGCCATAGGATCAAAAAGTCCAGATCTTAAGACCTTCTTAAGGTCGACATATTCATAATATTTAAGCTCTAGGGGCTGTTTTAAAATGACACTTTTAAATCCATTAAAAAACCACGTTTTTAGCCATTTTTACGCATACAAGATGATCATATGACAACATATGATGGCTCGTGATACCACTATAGGTGATGTAAACATAAATTAACAATTAATATTATAAACGCAGCGGAAAACCATCACCATACAATGATCCATAGTGCCATATGATCAATCAAATAAAATAAACACATAAGTTTTATACCTTTGTAGCGTGATCTGGGAGTCACCACCAAACACTACCAATCGAATGGAATGAGAAACCCAAGTGATCAAATGGAGATCACCTCTATGTGTATCCACACTACACATCACCGAATACCAATTGATGCTAGTCGTTAACCCCGTAACCGATCTAGTCTTCTTTGATTAATCCAGAAACAAAGAAGAGAAGATGAAATTGAAAACCCTAGATTGGTTTTCTTGTTTGTTCCGTGAGTTTTACAAGGAGAGAGAGGGAGAATTTTTTGGTAACTTACAATCACAATTAAGAGAAATAATAGTGATATATTAACCAAAAATTCAAAGCAAATCTTCCATAGAAAAACTCCTAAGGCCGGCCATGTATTGGACTAAAATGGGCTCACCATTTGTTTTTCTAGTCCAATGAAATAAGTCCAACACTTTGTCATTAGAAGCCCAATAGCGGTTCCTGGTTACTTACGGTTATTTATATATCGTAAATACGATAATCACGATATATAAAATGGCACCTCAGTGTATATGTATGTGACCCCATAGGCTCACATATGTCTAGCCATATAATTAGTCATTATGACAAGAGCATACTCCAACATCATCAACAAAGTTTTGCCTCATTTCTGGTTTACTGGTAATGTCTTGCCAGTTCATGCATTTCTTTTTAGACTTGTAACTTGGAGAAAACAGCAATCTATAACTTTCACTTCTTGGACTGAATGTATCGTTGTGATTATTTTGTGAATGAACGTATTGTTGTTAGACTAGAATATTGACATGGTATGAGTTTCTTGGGTTTCAAGTATCTTTTGTCGGCCATTTGATAAATCTGAGTGCATCTATGTTTTGGTAGTCCGATTAGAAGTCAAACTTTATAAATCACTTTAAGAAAACTTGGATTATCTATGAAATAATATAAATATTGTAATCATATTAACACAAATTGAATAATTCTTGGAAAAATTTTGTTTCGGGTCAACTCATCCCGACACGACCCATTTCAACCCATACCGAGAATGCCCATTTCGACCCATTACTCAACCTGTCTAACCACCCATTTTGCATCCTCTACAGTCAATATTAACATTTTGAACAAATCCAAAGCACGTTTATTAACTTACTTGAAATGTTTATCTGAGAGGCATGAACAGTTTCCCCTTCCATTGGCATTCGGACCATCAATCAACTTTCGGTCAACCTCGATGTTTTGACTTTCAACGATATTCACATTAAAGGTTAAGATTTTAGTAAAACACGATGGCAATTAAGACTAACCTTTTCTTCATCATCGTTTATATTGCACCTGCTGTTCTCGACCAAGACAAACGGGGACTAAGTTCTCCTATACATGAAGCAACAACCTTAATAATACACAAAAAGAGATGTTTTCAGTCTTGTGTGTGCATCTTAGGGGGTGTTTGGGACTGCTTATTTTAACTGATTGTTGCCCTTCAAAAATAAACATGTACCATTGTACCAACTACTTAAACTAAAGTCATTATAAGGTTTGTTGCAGCTTTCCTTACTGCTAGACCTTTCCTTACTGATGTCGACACCGAGGGGCTTTATATCCCTACCATTGTTTCCGTGACCATACGGTCCACCATTACTGTTGCGTGATGATGGCATAGGTGGCGATTGCGGAAGACCTATTAACAACAAAATGATTATGATTATAAGCAAGAAAAAATTCAGTTTAACTTTCGAGGTCAAACGAATTGATCCTAGAAGTATGGTAGATGAGACAGTTTCGACCCATTTACTTATTTGTGGGTCGAGTTGGGTAGATGAGACTTAAAAAGACTGTTTCAACCGTGAATAATTGTTGAAAAGGCCGGTTTCAACCCGAACCTGTTACCATGTTAGTTTGACCCATTTACATATTAATGAGTTTGGGTTGTATTTTATACATTCTAGCAAACTGTATGAAAAAAAATATCCCATAACAGAAACGGGTTAAATGGATAATGAAGTGTATTAGGGTCAACCCGGTTGTTTCTACCGGTACTGGAAAAAGGCTTGTTTTAAACTATTGCCCAAACCCTCCCAACACGGCCATTAACTCGATTCTTAGTATAGAGGTACCTATAGAGGTACCTGGATACTTCACGAACAAAACTTCATATTCGCCAAAAAGAGAGTTCTTAATAGGCACTTGTTTCAGCCATAATCTTTGAGTAGTTACATAAATGGTGAAGTTTTCAAAATTTTCATCAAGGGGTAGCAAGTTAATCATAACGACCGTCTTTTCTAAATCTTGGTTTTCATCATTTGCTCCCATAATTCGAACTTGACTTGATTTCATGAAAAGTCCGGTAGCCATTTCAAAGGCCAACTTGCATTGGCAAAACACACTTGCATGGTGTACCAGGTGGGGTGTTCGTTAACGACTCCACACACATTATGTAAAAGTCAAATTGTATGGATTTGCTAAAAGTTGGCGATCCAAAAAAAGTGCACGAATCTTGGTGTCTCTAACTATTCATAGGGTATATAATTTTTCCTTGTTGTTGTTAATGAAAACGATAGAGGTGGCAACATGGGATTGTCTATTGGGTTTAGCAACATGGTACGGGTCCAATTGGTTTGGCAGAAACAACTTTGGTGCAAAATTTCATTAAATCTGATTATAAATTATCGGTGTGACATGTATGACAATACAATACATATTCTTATAACCAATTTTATTGAATAAATTGTACACTATGTGAAACCTTCAACCCCTTTGACCCGTTTCTTTAGCTAACTTTTTTTATTTTACTTGTTTGACCCGTTTAGAGATTAAAAATATCCCACATTGACTCATTCATACATAACTGGGTCAGAATTTCCACGGCTATAAAACTAAATGAGAATGTATTTTTATGATAAACTACAGACGGCAAAGAAGACCCTTGTTTTGTACTAGTGAAACTTGTGACGACTTGTTTTATATTAGTGATTAAAAAATTGTAGGGTATTCACAATACAAGAATCACTAGTTTGAGGCTTGTTTGGATCGACTAGAAGAGAACTTAGAGTGAGAAAGTGGGAGCCTTTTAGAGAGAGAAAGTAACTTGTAATCTATTAGCTTGAAAGGTCCAACCCTTCCCATGGGTGGGAAGGGAGTATATATAGTCTTACATAATATGTCCCTAGTGGACTGTGGAGCGAGCTGACAGAGGGTAAAGACCCGACCCACTCCACAATACTAATTAATAACTAAACTACTAATAATATTACTGATAATCCTACGAGCTATGATGATCTAATAAGTACTTGGGGTGACCGAGTCTTCAACTGAATATTCATATTCCTAACAATCTCCCCCTAAGGGAGGTCACCCCAGAAGCAATGTTATGAATTTCAGCACTTCTTCCTTGAATCTTGACATCATAGCTCGTAATCCATGATTCTACAATATCATAGATCATTGTGCAGCAGCAAATCTTAAGATGACTTTTTCTTTTTTCTTGGATGATCTTTGTTGATTCTTTGGAGTTATCATCCCACTTGAGTCTCCAAGTCATCTTTCAGTAGTAAATCTCCATGTGATGAAGTATGCTTAGAGTCGACATGCTCACACGATATGGAGTCATGATCTTCAGCATCAGAGTTAGCAGAAGCTGTGTTGAAGGTCTTTTAGGGTGATCATGACTTCGTTGATGATGATGTGGTGTGAACATGTGGTGATGGATTGGCATCTTTTCTGCAACCAGCTACAACAGCAACCAGCTACAGCGTTCCACAGCAACAACCGCCAGATATTCCTGCATACGACAGTTAGCAATAAAATGTCCGGTACTTACAGGTTCGGACTTCGAGATTGTTAACAGCATAGTGTGAAAACTCTCTCTAATCCTTACCAAGACCGTTCCTAATCGAAAACCCACAGAGGGCTTTTTAAGATCGAACCGTAGCACATCAACGATTAGGTGAGTCACTGGAGATCACTCCACGACTGTAGACCGTTAGAAACTGTCGTGACCACTAAGTGTAATTCATAAAGAATTACCGAAGTGACCTGCTTTCAGGGCTGCTTGATGTTGACCCTGGCAGGAATTTCCATTCAATCATTGAAAATTACATTTGTAAATTCCCTCATGAATGTTCTGGCAGATTGCTAAGATCTGCGTAGGACTCATAAGTTTACAACTGGTGTCCTTAATGTTGAACAACCAGTGTAGAAATAATTCGTGTCCCTATGAGATCTTATTATGCATCTCGTGGCTCTAGACTCTATAGTGCATTTTGATTTAGTGAGCAGAGGCTGGAGAGGACTGCCACCTTTTCAATATCATCTAACTCAGAGTGAGAGAGACGATAGGAATGTATTGAACTCCGTGACAATTGAAACAAGAATCCTTTGAGGGACCTTGAGTGGCTAGGGAGGGTTGTGCAGCGTATCACTGGGTCCATGATACTTTGTCTTCAATGCCAGCAATCAACTAAGTGATTCTGACAGCATATGTATTGACCCGGTTTCTGCCTAAGTTGTAAGGAGGGCTATTTCTTTTCACCCTTTATCTTTACAATTCTTTTTCATTCTTCAACCCCTTCAGTGCTTACCGAGACTTCATAACTAGCACCTTGTTGGGTTTGTTCCAGTACTAGCTCCATCTCAGTCGGCACTTTTCCCTTATCCACTTTTCTCCTTTTTAATCATGCCTAAGGACTTCTACACTAACTAGTGGATTATCCCTGGGTAGATCCCTCCGGCTCTGGCGGGATCATGGGAACTTGAACCTAACCTAACCATCCTTATAACTCCATGCGTTAATTAAAAATGGTCGGTCTTTGATATTCATCCATGATTGCCAAACCAAATCCTTGAAAAATCTCTCAAAGTGTTCATGATTTTGAAACACATTTTTGCAAACACTTGAGAGTTTTATATTTTTCAAATGCTCCCCCTCAACATGTGCTCGGTTGATTGTTTTATAAATTTGCACATGTTAGGTAGAGCTCGCACCTTTTGAATTGATCCACTTTCAGTGAACATGACCGATTCGAGACACGCTTACATCACTGGTTAGACCAGCTTGAAATTATTACCCGTACTGGTCAAGTCCATAGAAAGTTTCTCGAAACGGTACACTCTACTCAGACACATCCTTTTCGAGACACGCTTACATCACTAGTTAGACTAGCTTGAAATTATTACCCGGCCAGGATATGTCCTTTCGATTCATGACAGTATATGTTTCGTCAATTCATTTGTTAAGTCAGAGTCACGATCTCATGTTATGCCAAATCCTTTTTGTTTCCACAAAACATTTGCTCCCCCTCAATGTGTGCATCGATATATAAAGTAGTTTAGCACACATAGGAGAGCTTACTTTTATGTCCAAAACATTTTGCTCCCCCTCAATATGTGCCTTGGTATACAAAAGAGTTTAGCACATCTGGGAGAGCTTACACTTAAATCCAAAACATCACATTTTCATCAGGTTTCATATTTAAATCACATTCTCTCCCCCGATCAAAAATTTCAAACCTTTTGAGATTTGTGATCCCAATTGATTTAAATAATTTAGAGAAACATGGGAGAAAATGTGGTCAGGTTTAACATGTTCTGATGATGAAACATACTTTGCTCCCCCTTAATCTAAGAGGGAGATTCACTGCTCATTTTGCACAAGTTAACTATTATGACACAAATGATATTGACCTTTTTGCTCAAATGATGTAATCACCCACTTTTCTGAGTGAGTCAGTGGTCAACATCGATTATCCATCCACCAACAAATCTTCTCAAGTATTGTCGATCCCCACTAGGCGAGATCTGAGTAAGTACTTCTTTGTTGAAATGATGGTGGTGGAGGTGAAGGTGTTGTTGTTGTTGTTGCTGAAGTTGTTGTTGAGGTGAATTTCGAGCCAATCAATAGAGTTTGATCGTCTGATCAAATGGTTAGAATGGGAACTGGTACATTCATTTTGGCTATGGAATCTGCATAAGAGTATCAACACAGATATACATACATGCAGATACACTATTCCTAAATAGCTACCCTTCAGCAGCTTGCCTCATTAAAAACCAAGTTCATCTTATAATCAAACCATAATCAGGAACTACGTCAAACCACTATCTAGCATGAAGAGCAAATAGCAATCATGAACATGGCAATTCACACGGATTTCAATATTCAATTCAGGATCTTAGGAACATGATTCTAACATAATAGCAATCTACCTAAGCGAATCCTGAGAACATATGCACAATATCAACAACCATTAAGCAGCAGAGACAAACAACATTTGAAACTCATTCATTTAGATCATACAAATGTCAGTGGAGCATTCAAGAACATCAAACACAACTGGTTTTCTAACTTCTTTTAGGTTTTGAGTCTTAAAGCATTTTGGGGATTATACGAGGATTCCAAAGTAACACAAATGAACCTTCTAGATACATAAAGCTAGGAAACTATAAGCAAATTGCACATAATGTCCTAAACTTTCTAGCAACTAACACACTTGGTCATTTGATATATTTAAGCAAGATCCTCTTCAACTAATTCCCCATTAACTACAAAACCTTTTCTAACAAGTATGTTTCAACCAATAAATCCGTTTGATGATATAAAATTTGAATTCACTCTCCCCCTCAATCAATGACCCGTATTCTAGTTGAACCTCAACTAAAATCAAGCTTAACCCCACAACTCATCAAACAAGAACTGTCATGAGGTTTTGTAGTCATTGATTGAGTGACAAATTTTATGCATAATCCAAGTATAACCAAATTTCATACAACACATATTCACCAAGTGTCTCACAAATAATTTTCAGAAGAATCATAGAATGAAAACTATTTGTTATACTAAGAAGATTTCTCTTCTTTTACAAGAAATGATGCACTGAAACGTACATCAAATCAGGAAACATGGATATGAAGTAATCCATGCCCAGGTGAACATCACCCAGTTGGAGGAACAACCGTCTTTTTGGCGACGTGCTTTCCCCAATATGAAGCGCGGGTTGCTATCTAAAGTAATAGCAAGCCATTAAGACATGTTTTAACTGATTAGTATAACTTCTGCTCGAGCTTCATTTAAGAATCCGTGCCATTGTTGAATGACATTTCTAGATACGTAAATGTTATCGATAAACAGAAGACATGCCTAGGTAGAACTATTTTTGGTATTTTCTGATTTTTCGATTTTTTATGGTTTTTATAGGTTTTATATTTTTGTATTTTTCTTTTTGATTTAAGATATATACAACTATGTACAAGGATATAAGAAGACAATCCTTTACTCCTCCTTTTCTTCCTGAAGACACTTAAGGGTTTCAGGAGTCATGCTTTTCATGCCAAGGCGTGGGAGAATAAACTGAAACCTTTCTCTTGGGAGGGCCTTGGTGAAGATGTCAGCTAACTGAAACTCTGTCCTCACGAAGTATAGTTCCACAATTCCTTTTTCCACCTGTTCCCTGATGAAGTGATGCCTGATGTCGATGTGTTTTGACCTGGAGTGCTGAACCTTGTTACAACAAAGAGCAATGGCGCTTTTGTTGTCACAATATAGGGGAATTTTGTTGTATGAGAATCCATAGTCCGAAAGCTGTGATCGCATCCAAAGGATTTGTGCACAACATGCAGACATAGCAATGTACTCAGCTTCAGTAGATGATATGGAAGTACTCATCTGCTTCTTAGAAGACCAACTAACCAACTTTTCCCCTAAAAATTGAGCTCCTCCTGAAGTACTTCGACGAGTGTCTTGACATCCCGCATGATCTGCATCTGCGTAAGCCGTTAACTCCATTGCAGTGTCCTTAGGATACCAAAGACCCATATGAACCGTGCCTTGAAGATACCGGAAGATCCGTTTTACTGCTTCAACATGCTTCTTGGTTGGTCTGGATTGATACCGAGCACACATACACACAGCAAACAGAAGATCTGGTCTGCTAGCCGTGATGTACATCAAAGATCCAATCATGCTTCGATATTGCGTTATATCCACTGGAATCCCTGAAGGATCTTCATCCAGCTTCGTTCTATCAACCATGGGAGTGTCAACAGGTTCACTTGAATGAAATCCAAACTTTTTCAAGATCTTATTGGCGTATTTGGATTGATTAATGAATATTCCACCGGGACTTTGAGAGACTTGTAATCCTAAGAAGAATGACATTTATCCCATCATAGACATTTGGAACTTGGAATTCATCTCTTTTGAAAAACTATCACATTCACTAGGATCTGTTGAAGCAAAGATGATATCATCTACATATATCTGAACTAGTAGTAGATGGTTTCTTGACTTCCTGGTGAATAGTGTAGGATCAACAACACCTTTGGAGAATCCGTTCACTAGGAGGAACTTGGACAATGTATCGTACCATGCCCTTGGCGCCTGTTTTAACCCATAAAGAGCCTTCTTCAAGCGATAAACATGAGTAGGATGTTCAGTATCCACGAATCCTTCTGGTTGACTCACATAAACTTCTTCCTTTAAGTCGCCATTCAAGAATGCCGTTTTGACATCCATTTGGTAGACTATCATATTTCGACTAGCAGCATTTGCCAGGAAGATTCTTATAGCTTCAATTCTAGCAACCGGAGCAAACGATTCTTCAAAATCAATGCCCTCTTCTTGTCTGAACCCTTTAGCAACTAGCCGTGCCTTGTTCTTTAATACATCACCATACTCATCAAGCTTCACTTTGAAGATCCACTTTAAAGCAATGATCATTGCAAGCTCTGGAGGAGGCACTAATTCCCATACTTCAAGTCGATCAAATTCATGGATTTCATCCTGCATAGCCTGGAACCAGTAATCTTTAGTCATTGCTTCTTTGGCATCTTTTGGTTCGACTTTGGACAGTACGGAATTGAAGAAACACCATAGTGCATCAGTGGCTAGTTGATTTCGTGTGGATACTGGACGTGAAGGATTGCCTATGATGTTGTCGATTGGATGATTACTGGTCCATTTCCTGAGATGGTCGTAAGGTTGTGGGTTATGAACAGACGTAGCAGTGCTGTGTCCTTCAAGTGAAGATGTGTCTGATGAATGTTCAGGAGCAAATATGTTTTCAAAAGGAGCCTCATCAACAGGAGCAAAAGGATTAACTTCCAAAGAATGATTATCTGAAGATTCTTGCATTACTGGAGAAGATTGAGCGTTTGATGACGAAGGCGATTGACTGGCAGCTGGAGCATTATGACTGACTGTTACTGAATCTGTAGGGCCTTCTGAACCTTGTGGGGCTTGAGCCTCGGTCATAGGAAGTATAGCAGGTTCACTCGGGATGGTTCCATTCGTTGGCTCAAAGTATTCATCAAACATAGGATCGAATAACTTCTTCAACTCCTCACAAGTAGGTGGCACATAAGAATCTGCAGGCGTGGAATTCTGTACAAGTCCTGAACTAATGGGTCCAGGAGACAAAAGGTTAAGATCAGTTCCAGAACTAATCTGTCCTGAAGCGGGTTGCTCACTCAGCTCATCGAACGTAACGTGAATGGTTTCCATGATTTTACGGGTTCTCTTGTTGTAGATTCGATACCCTTTACTGTCTGGTGCGTATCCAACAAAAATACCTACATCTGCTTTAGCTCTTAACTTTCCCAAATCTTGACTATCGTTGGTAGGGTAGCAAAGTGCACCAAACACACGGAGAAAGGAAAGATCTGGTTTCTTGTTATGAATTAACTCGAAGGGAGTCTTCTCATGAACTGGATGAATTAGGGATCGGTTTTTGAGTGTAACATGCTGTTGCAATAGCCTCTGCCCAGAGAAACATCGGTGTCTTTGAAAATAAAAGCATAGTTCTTGCAGCCTCTACCAGAGTACGGTTCCTTCGTTCAACCACTCCGTTCTGTTGAGGAGTGCAAGGGATACTTTTCTGATGCGTGATGCCAATACTTTCATAGAAATTACGGAGTTGTTGGTTAACAAACTCCGTACCATTATCAGTGCGGATGATTCTGACAGTTTTATCGAGCCTTACTTGCAGCTGTTTTATCAGTTTAATGATAACCTCTGGAGTTTCGTCCTTGGTTCTCAAAAACTTCACCCATGTGAACCGAGAATAATCATCTACTATCACCAGAACGTACTTCTTTCCATTTATGGTTTGTATTCTCATTGGTCCACACAAATCCATGTGGAGGGTATGAAGAACTTCCAAGTTGGTGTTGATGGTTTTAGGCTTTTGGGTTTGTTTCTTGCTTTTACCCAGTTGGCATGCAGAGCAGAGATGATCTTTCTCATATTTCAGTCTGGGCATTCCTCTAACAAGATCTTTACGGGAAAGATTATTTATGGTACCGAAGTTCAAGTGGTTCAAACGACGATGCCACAGCCATGATTTTGTTTTAGAGGCTTTAGAGAGCAAGCATATGGGAGAGGACTTCAACATTTCTTCAATCGATATGGTGTATAGATTGGTGTCCCGACTGCCCTTAAGGAGATCTATACCATCCAATTCTCTGACGAAACATGTATGCTTTCTGAAGGCCACTTCCAGATCTGAATCACAAAATTGACCCACAGAAAATAGATTGTGCCCTAGTCCTTCCACATAATATACCCTTGAGATTACACTGTTACCAAACACATAATCTCCATATCCCATAATAGCACCAAAGTGGTCGTTCCCAAATCTAACTGTCCCGATAAACTTTTTCACGAAGTTCTTGAGCCGCGAGCGATCCCCAGTCATATGTTTTCAGCAGCCTGAGTCCAAATACCACAGGACGATTTGTACGACCTGCATTTGAAACCAGACAACAATGGATAACTGAAAAATGTGGATCCCCAAGTGCAATTGGGGTCCCTTTGGTCAGCACACACATATTCAGGAACCACAGATTTCACAGATGCTACTGTCTTTACTGAGGAGACAGAACTAGAGGTAGGACATGACCTAGATGGAAGGCATTGTGACTCTAAAGACAGGATTCTACCAGTTGGTCTCCATTCCTTATTCTTCACAATTTTATGCATATTCATTTTAGGTAATGGTCTCTGTTTCCCTAAATTGAATTTCCTTCCAGTGGGTCTCCATTCCTTAACTTTCACAATTTTATGCTTATTCATTTTAGGTAACGTGTTCTGTCTTCCTAAATTGAATTTCCTTCCAGTGGGTCTCCATTGATAGCCTACGCTAGCAAATGTTTTTCCTGTAGCTTTCCAAGCTTTCTTGCATGTTTCAGTTATTCTACCATTCTTAACATGGAGTGATGCAGAAGACATCAAGAATGACACAACATAATCATCATGATTAGCAGAAATTAAACAATTGTCGCATGTTTTACAGACAGCATTAGAATTCGAATTAATTACAGTACTTTTGATACTAGAATCAACACGATTCATCCTACTCATTGCAAACTTATTGTTCCTAGGTTGGGCTTCTACATTCTTCAAGTGATCATTCTTAGCTGGCGCAGTCCTATCTTTTCTTGCATTTTCTCTAGACCTTGACTCGCTAGCTTGGGTGTCACTTTTTACTCCTGTAGAAGCATCGAATGAAACATTAGTTCATTTTTCTGTCACATGCCTTCCAGATAATGATGTGTTGGGTTCTGATGTTTTTGGTGGTAGATTAAAGGCTACATGCTTGTTCTCAACCGTAGAAGATGATGCAACAAATCTATCTCTATGTCTGCTAAACTTAGGAGTTGAGCCTATGGCATATTCTAAGTTTTCCTGAATCCTTTTCGTGAGTTTGCAGGCATAGTCAACTGCCTTATCAAGTGGCTTATCAGTCCTATCCTCTTCAACTACCTCACGAAGTGTGTCAAGGCCCTCTCTAAGATGATCGAGATATGTTTGATGGGCAAGGCTGTTATTTCTAAGCTTAAACGGAATATGCCCAACATCAACATCATACTTTTTACTATCAGTAGCCTTTGGTGCATCATAATTACAGGTGGTGCATGGCATTTTACCTTTCACCCGAACCTTCAGATTCTCAATTTCATTTGTCAAAGAGGTTATTTGATCATTGTGATTCCTTCTTGTAACTTTAATAGAGTCATATAACTCTTTGAAATGTTGTTTAACCTTTGAATTTTCTTCTCGAAAACACTCATTTTCATAATGTAACTTATTTATGGTGTTTTGATATTGAAAATTCTGAGAATCTGAAGACGAAGGTTTATTGGTGCCATACACTTCACACTTGTTGGATTTCAATTGGGCAATTTGGGCCCTCAGCATTCGAATCGTGTTCGTGTGAGCTTGAATTGTCTCATCTCGTTTGCTTAATTCAAAATAAGTATCAAATTCAGGAGCATCCAAGGATGTCTTGTCATTTGATATTTTATGTTTTTCATTCAAATGTTGATATTTCAATTGCAAATTGAGAAGTTCAACTTCCAATTTTGAAAAACGTTTAACCATATTATCATGGTCATCTTTTTGAATTTTTTCAAGCAATTTTAAATTCTCCCCCTCAAGCTCAACAACACGATTCTGGGTGACATTCAACGCAATAGCATACTCATTAAATTGACAAGCAGACAATGCAGAATCAGTGACAGTGTAAAATACATCTTGTGCAATACACTTAGCAATCAAGTTGTCATTAGTAATGAGTATGTTTTTTCTTTCAATCTCTCGACTCTTAAGTACTATTGCATGTTCATTCACCTCATTTTCCATATCTTTAAACACTACTTCCATTTCTTTTATTTCGACTTTAAGGGCAGTGTGCAACCCTTCAAAGTGTTCTTTAAGTAGCTTAAAGAATGGCATGACCTCAGTTAAGTAACACCTTTTTGCATGTTCAAAACACCTTTCCCCTCAGTAATGCCGGTTGGTGTGATTCTCTTCTTACATGTTTTATCAAAATCAGCAAATAATTGCCAAAGCACATATAAGCTAATAGAGGTTTTGCTTTCAGTGGGAAGAGACAAAGGCACCAGATTCCTAGGTGTATTGGGAGGATACACCGTTATGGACGCAACTTTTCTAATGAGGGGGGTGTTGGCCTTAAGTTTATCTACCTTAAGTTTCTCATTATCTTGTTTCCAAAATATCTGTTCAGGTGTTAACTTCTTTTGAGGAGCAAACACAGTCAAACGATTTTCCTCATAATAATCATGGGGTTTGATTATTATTCGTCTGGCTATGCACTCGGGATCCTTCATTTTCTCAATCATTTTTTCCCTCGTTTTATCGCTTATCTCATCCTCTTCATCAGTGTAGATATGCTCAGGTTGGTCATGAATAGGCATAAGCATCACATTACCATCATATAGGGCTGGTTGAAGTACTTTCATGTCCCTAAGGATGGTTGACTTAGGTTCACCTATCATGATTTTACTATGCTTATCACACAACTTTCTGTGCTTATGGATCATTTGAGCAGTTTGTATGGTTTGATTTTGTGTGTACAACTTATCTTCAAGCTTATTTTTTAACGTCTTGAGTCTAGAGAAATCATTTAAAAGAGTTGTTTCTTTTTGTTTGAATTCTTGCTTAAGTGTATCAACACACTTTTGTGCTTCCTGTTTCTGTTTGACAGACTGTTCTAGCTGACTTTTCAAAGAACTCAACTCTAATTTTAATGTTTCTTCTCTTACTCTAGACTCTTTAATAAGTGTACTCATTTGACCTTCTAATTTCTGCTCTCGTTCATTAAGCTCAAACTTAGCACGCTGTTCATACAAAGCCACTTGTTCTTTATAGATGTTTAGTTTCGTGATCAAGTTATCATCAGGGACAGGCAATATGTTCTCATGGCACTCGTATGCATTATCTATATTATCCGCATTATCTAAGGCACCTACATTCCTCCTAGCACAGACATCATTATTGACAAAAGATTCACCATTTGGTACATCAGGCGAGTTGTCGTGATTCAAGTACTGTTCATATGAAATAATATTGCTATTTTCCATGTCAACATTACTTGAGTCAGAAACATTTGCCTGATGTACTTCTTCGGGATTCTTTTGTCCCTCGACAATATTATATGTGTCATAAATTTTTAGTACCTCAGATATAACGGATGCATTAGAATGACCAGCTTGACGGGGAGATGAGACCATGGAAGACAAGTTAGCCATGAAGATTGTTTGAGCCGTAGGTTCATCATCTACATCAGAGTCATATGCATCACAGTCATCTGCCTTGAAGATGTTAGGATCATTAAGTGCTAGATCCTGAACAGGTTTCTCATCCACATCTTCATCAAAAGTATTTCCTCCATCTCCTGCCAAGAACAATAGCTCTTCCTCATCCAATACTGCTCCATTCTCTTGAGCTTGCATTAACAGCATCTTGTCTTTGAAGTAATCTGAATTCTGAGGACATTTAGGTTGATTGCAGTTTCTAGCAATGTGTCCAAGCCCCCCACAATTATAACACTTGATCTGTTTCCCTTGCCCCTGATTGGCATTCCCTGCTCTATTCTGCACATATCCTCGACCCATGTTCCTGCCAGCTCTCCCTTGCACATTCTGAACCACAATTTTCCCATCCTCCACCATTGCTAGATTGCGTGGGTTAGATGAATTCCTTAACTGATTGTTGGTCTGAGGGAGTGATGCTTGAAACTGTTGAACCAGTAATGAAACTTGATTGGTGAGATTGTCAATCATTTTGTTGGTCTGGGAGTACCCTGAGTCAAGTTGAGAGCTCATAGCAGGTACTTGTGAGTGAAGTTGATGAAAGCTTGGGTTGGATGATGATTGGATTGTCGGTTGAACATTTGTCATGAACGCCAGTGGATCATTTGTAGTTGAAGGACTTAACTTTTCTCTCAGCACTCGATCATAAACAGCATGCTTCTCATGTTGTTGCAGGTATGCATACAGTTGTTCATAGTTGGTATCCCTTAAACCTTTGTTGAGTTTGACTGCAGTCACAAATCTGTCCCATTCAGGAGTCATATTGTTCACAAACTTTGAGTTAAGTTGGATATTGGGCATAGTCATTCTGATCATCCTCATATCATTTACCAACTTATGAAATCTCACATAGTAGCTGTGACATTCTCTCCTGGGTTCATTTTGAAATGCTCGAACTCATCATACAGCTGTGACTCACGATCTTCCTTTGTGAGTTCTGACCCTGCTAACAACATCTTAACGTTGTCCCACACAGCTTTGGCTTCAGTGTTGAAATTGATGAGCTTGTATACATCCTTTGGAAGACCTTGAATAACAATGTTGGAGGCTCTAATATCGGCATCATACCTCTTCTTTTCTTCTTCATTAAGATCATTGTAGTTTCTAGGTCTGTCGATGCCCCAAGTTACAGTTCCATCTTCACCAGTTGTAACAACGTCTCTGGTGGTACCCATCTGATAAGATCCTTCGTAAATTGACTTAAGAATGTTAACACCATTATCTTTTCCCAAGCAATAAAGTCTAATTCGTTGTGCCCAAGACTCATAATCCGTCCTATCTAGCATAGGTGGACGAGTGTCAGATCCTGCTGCTTGAATATCATCTGATGATGTACTTGATGTGGTAGCCATAGTAACTACGGGATTTTACTGATCTTGTGATTTAACCGAGAAATCGAATCTTTCGCGGGAATTTCTAAAATCACCAAGACACAAACCGCCTAGACAAACCGCGTAGACACAAACCGCGTATGCGCCTAAGAGACAAACCGAGTTCACACAGGAGATACAAACCGCGTTGACACAAACCGCGTATGTGCCTAAGAGACAAACCGAGTTCACACTAGATATACAAACCGCGTTGACACAAACCGCGTATGCACCTAAGGGACAAACCGAGTTCAAACTGGAGATACAAACCGCGTTGACACAAACCGCGTATGCGCCAAAGAGACAAACCGAGTTCACACTAGAGATACAAACCGCGTTGACACAAACCGCGTATGCACTTAAGAGACAAACCGAGTTCACACTGGATATACAAACCGCGTAGACACAAACCGCGTACGCACCGTAGAGACAAACCGCGTTGGCACAAACTACCAAACCTGTCACTTTCAATGCAGTTTGTCCTTTGGCCTAAACTAGTAGAAAGACAAACCGCGTACCCGATGTAACACAAACCGCATTCAAGATCGACCAAACTACACAAACCGCATTCAAGAACACTTGAAAGAAAAAGCACTCGAATCACTTGAAAACACCACACCAACCTTAAATCTGTGAATCCAAGCACTAAATACAACTCTTATACTATTCCTAAGCTAGAAAGTACAAGTTATAACAACTTTAAATCACTAAACAAAGCACAAAATGAAATAACAAGTCGAACCAAAAACCTTAACAAATATCTTAACAAATCGAACCAAAAACCTCACAAACTACACAAATCCGTGAATACCAACTCTCATGGACCTAACCATGGCTCTTGATACCAATTGTAGGGTATTCACAATACAAGAATCACTAGTTTGAGGCTTGTTTGGATCGACTAGAAGAGAACTTAGAGTGAGAAAGTGGGAGCCTTTTAGAGAGAGAAAGTAACTTGTAATCTATTAGCTTGAAAGGTCCAACCCTTCCCATGGGTGGGAAGGGAGTATATATAGTCTTACATAATATGTCCCTAGTGGACTGTGGAGCGAGCTGACAGAGGGTAAAGACCCGACCCACTCCACAATACTAATTAATAACTAAACTACTAATAATATTACTGATAATCCTACGAGCTATGATGATCTAATAAGTACTTGGGGTGACCGAGTCTTCAACTGAATATTCATATTCCTAACAAAAATTGCTATCACTCTCCAGGGATTTTCTTTTGTTAGATTATTTCGTCTCCGGTCTATGCCATCTTTTAAAAAAAATTAAAATATTTAAAAATTGCTAAATAATCAATTTTGATGTTATATGACAATTTTGTTTTTAAAAGTGTGCGGTAAGTTAGTTGCAATGAAATTTTAGTTTGCAAGAAAAGATATTAAATGTTAAACATGAGAAAAGGTTTGTAAAGAATGCTCAATTGAAAAGTGAAACTTGTGATTCTCTGTTCCTAAAAAATGCCAAAACAACAAGTAAATACTTCACGAAAGATTTACACGAGCAAATCATTTCTAAAATTGTCATCTAATTAAGCGATCACTTGAATATGAAATTTCAATTGGTGATGTCTTAAATAGATATATATTTCTTGATTACCATATGGATTTCAAAGGGTTGGCATGGTCTGTTAGCATTTAATTTAAAGTGATGATCATCCCGTATCAACAACTTTAGTGTGTCGTATGTTCATGTAATAGAATAGTAGGAAAGGGCTTTGTGTTGGATCAATGTAATATGTATTAAGTGAAGTCAAGAATGATCCATTCCAACACAAAGCCCAACCGATTCACCAAAGCCCATTAGGGTATCTATATTTGTACTTAAACACACCTCCCACCACATAAGTCAATGTGCAGTATTGTGGATAGAGTGGGAGTGTGTGTGGTTATCTTGTATCTCTTCCTTTTCTCTCTAATCTAATATCACACTTTCCATTGTTTATCTCTACTGCCACCACATCTCATCTTATTTCTTATCTTCTTTCTATTATTCTCTATTCTTTCTTTCTTATATCTTGTTGCCATTCGATCTCCATAGTAGATGTGTATGATAAAGTAGGATTTTGACTCATTACAAGTGGTATCAACGAGCCTAGCTTCGAGTTAGGAAGTTTTTTTTTGTGTTCGATTCCTGTTCAAGTGTTCTTGATTTTCTGTGAATCGTGGCACAACAACGCAAGTTCAAGACCAAAGGTAGTATTTTTTGTGTTTGATCTTAAAGATTAAAACACCATTTGTTATTTTTCTTTTACTAGAAAAGTTACAACTTGTGTTTTTTTCTTTTCTTCTATTTCGATCATTACAAAAATCAAGAATTCGTTGTGTTTGTTTTGTGATTAAATCAACTTGGGCTGTGAAGTTTTCCAGTCTTTCATTCGAATATTGACTTGGAAGTTTGGATCTTGGTTTATTCTTTGTATCTTCAATCGACTAGAATCATAAAATCTTGTAAAAGATTTGATTTTGGATAAGATTGTGATAAGATTTGGTTGAAAGAAGTAGTCAAAGTTGGTATAAGTTGGTAAAAGGTGTTAGGTTGCATGTGCAAGGTCTGTGGCTGAATTATTGGACAAGTGGGCAAGTAAGGATAAGGTCAAAAAGTGGTTGAAAAAGGCAAACTATCGAAATTCCCTCATCAGCGTGTTTATCGGAATTCAAGAAAACCCAGCATTTTATCGGAATTCGTAAATTCTATCGCAATTGCAGCTGAAAAGGTCTTATCGCAATTCACTGTCCTGGACTTTATCACAATTTAAATTCAGATAATTTTATCGTAATTTGTCTGGTCAGAATTATCGCAATTGGTCTTCATCAAAAATATCGCAAATCAACAGCTCAGACTTGTCCGATATCTTTTGTCAATTGTGACATCGGACAAAAGGGAATTGCGATATCGGACAAAGAAGAAATTTCAGAATTGGCATTTTCAGTCCCTGTACTTTCTAGCAGCCTTAGAGAAGTTTCAGATTTGGCAGTTTTGGCCCTCATACTTCTGTGAAACGACTTCAAAGTTAAATAACTTTTAAGGATTTGATTCGAACGTAATTTCTTCAACTCAAAAGTAAACTCGGTATTTTAACTCTTGTATAAGAGTGGAAAATACTTCGACAAACGGATATCTACCCTTTTGTATAAGAGTGTTAGATTTATATAAATTGCCAATTTATATAAATTGGATATATTTCTATCTAAATTGACATTTTGCCATAATTTATATAAATTTTGGTCAAATTGAAATTTCTATAGAAATTGTCATTTTATCTAAATTACAATTTACATAACCTTTGTCGAAATTGTAAACTTTTGACTTTGTCTTAATTATACTCTAATCAAATTTCGTAACTTTATTTAAATTTGTTTCGTTCATTTAAATCTACAACTTCAACGATCTTCAACAACAAACCAAAACTTCACAACAACAACCAAGCCATCATAACAACAACAACTCCTACTTTGTTGCAAGGATCCTGTATCCACTTTATCGTACCAGTCATCATCAATGGCATCTCACCAAGACGATATCACAACTGCTTTGGCAAATGGTTTTGCTTCGGTATACAGGGCATTAAACATCGAACCACATAACAACAACCAATGGAATTCACCGTACACTGACAATACGCAGTTATATATGGGACAAGAATGTCAAATGGTTGATGTTATCAGGAATCAAATGCAATATGCAGGGTTGTATACGGGAAACCAAGCAGATCAGTTTGTGAATCAGAATGGGGTCAATCAAAATGAGGATTATTGTTTCATAACTTCATCTGGAATCCACAGGAGTGATATAGGCAGAATTAGTAATGTTCAGGCTATGACGAAGGTAGAAAAGCTCCAGTACATGTTGATGCTAGCCAACAAGGAACATTCTGGAATACCGTTGACTACTGAGGAATCAGACTTCCTGCTTACAACCAGAATCAATGATAATTCTACAGAAGTCACTCGAGTCTCCGATCCTATGCCTGATCAGCAACAAACAACATCATGCAGTGATTCTGAAACTCCTCCGTCCTATGACACAGAACCACTCCATGAGGTACCATCATTGTTTGCTCATGAAAAGCCACATTCTGTGCCTCTCGAACCTAATTTCGATACATATGTGGAGGAGCAAGTTAATAGCAATGTTAACTGTGAAACTTCATATATGGATCCTAATGAAGTTCAAGTTGCACAAAATGATGCTAATGATGAGGAAACCCGTGCTCTATTTGAATCATTACTTCAAAATTGTCAAATAGGGATTGAAAAGGTCAAAAAGATCAATCGCGAGGTAAAAGCCGCGAATGAAAAATTGACCACTGAGCTTGAGAGTTATAAGGTGAATGCACGAGCTTTTGATTTTCACAACAATCGACAGTCAGAACTTGAAAATAGTTTAAGAGATTCTATTTTAAGAGAAAAACATTTGCAAATCAAATTTGACACTCTAGATGTCAATTTGAACAACAAAATAAAATCTTTAAACAAGGAAATTTCTGAACTAACTAACCAGCTTTCAAAACAAAAATCAACTTATTCTAATCTTGAAAAGGAAAAGAATGAGTTGAATGAAAGGTTTTTAAAACGTGAAAAGGATCTTCTTAAAGAGATCACTAACAAAAACGAAACCATTGCAAAGTTGGAAGACTTACTTGTAAAAATGGGTCATTCTGCACAAACAATTAACTTGTTAATAAACGATCCTAACCCGATTTTACAAACAATAAAGAAAGTGGCTATTGTTTATGAAAACCCTTATAATCTCAAGAAAGCTCAGAAAGAACAGAATGTGCTTTATAATGGTAATTTAATAAATGCTATCCATGACCCTCCTCCGGGTTATGATTCTAGTGAAACGATTGAGCTTTCCAAACAGAGTAGAAACAAAATGCGACAAATGAACAGAGAAATAAAACCCATTGACTATAATGAAGTTAACAAACTTATTGGGGTTCATCTTGTTCAAAAGGAGTCACCTCTGTTTTTTCAAAAACCAGTGGTTTTCGCAAAACAAAAAGTTGTTTCAAAACATCTGTCTAACATCGAACAAATGGCATCTAAAAACACTTGTGAAACAAGTGCACCTAGACTATATTTGGTGGATTTTAAACAGAGAATTGAAACACTTCAAAGTATTGTGGCATCCAAAACAAACAATCAAAAAATGGAATGGTTTTCAAATTTTCAAAATGACCTGAAAAAGATGTTCGAAAATGAAATCAATCCACATATTGCTGCAATCTATGTAGTTGTTCAAAATGTGGAACACAATCTTTTGAAAGAGTCAGCAGAATTCGTTAAGGACCAAAAATCCTTAGTGAATGAAGCCAATGAATACTTGGAACACATAAAAGTTTTGGAAAAGCAAAATGACTCTCTCTCCTTCGAAGCTCTATCGACCGATATCATGTCAATTATTTACCAAACATATTCTGTGGAAGATGATGAAAGACTTCGGGCGGAGACTTCTGAAATTGTTTTAGAATATGAAAATGCACTCGCAATGGTTGAAAAACAAAATGTCACATATTTTAATAAACTAAAAAGGAAGAATGCAAGTATGGCATACTGTCGTATGAGCGTTCTTACAAACAAATGCAAGATCAAATTAATCTTTTGAAGTTTCAACTTGAAAGTCAAAACAGGAAGGGTGAGGAAACTAAGTTTGCAAAACCATCAACTTCGGAACAACCAAAAATGTCAATTTCTCAAAAGGTTCCAACAGTTGATGTGACAATTGATTTGACAAAACCAGTCACTCCAACACCCTTGCCTACAACACCAAAAGTGAAAGCACCTGGCCTTTCTAGGAATAGCTCACCGAATGTGACCATAAAAACTGTTAAGGAATCAGTTGGTTCAAACGCAATGGTCCACAATCACTATCTAGAAACAGCTAGGCAAAAGGCACAGGTTCGACAAGACGGAATTTTAGGAACAAAACCTAGAGTGATGAATTCTACAACATTACAAAGCATTGCTAGTAGTAGTAAACCACTACCTAGGATCATTCAACTAAAGACTAGGGATTGGCTTGCATCTAAGAGTAGTTGCGAAAAAGAAAATGTTATCCACGTAGAATCCAACACTAAGAATTCAAATTCCTCTTCGAACACAAAGCAATTTCAAAATGACAGCAGTGACAAAGTTAAGGTTGCCGTTTTAAACTAGAATGTTGAATTTGTTTGTCCTACATGTCAAAAATGTGTCTTTTCAGCTAATCATGATGCATGTGTTGCTCAGTATATCAAGAAAGCAAATGCAAGTGATAAGGCACAATCCACTAAGACACCAAATAGAAACAACCCCGTTGATAAAAAGCAAAAGGCTAAGAAACCTACTAGGTGGATCTCTACAGGACGTAGTTTTTCTCAAAATGAGACTTCCGCTGCATCTGAAAAGAAAACAACTCCTAGATCTTGCCCTAGGTGGATTCCCACCGGAAAAGTTTTTAAAACAGTTGGTCTTAGATGGATTCCCACAGGAAAGATTCTTGATAGCTGCACCACAACAAGTAATAGTGAATCATCAGGATAAGGATGTCGAAACCACTACAACCGTTGATAGTGGACACCCTCAATGTGATGATTCATGTTCTTCTAACACTGTTATTTGTGCAAATTCTTCTTTTGTGGATTCTGTGACTGCAGGTACTCGTGAAAGTGTTGAGATTTCATACGCTGAATGTGGAAGAGAAGACCTTTATGCCAACATCGCATTTGGAAATCCTGGTCTACATCCACTCTTAACTCCACTTTTACTTGTTCATACTTAATCATTCTTTGTTCATATATAAATTTTTTGAAAAAAAAATCAAAAGCAAAATACAAAAATAGAAAATTTCAAAAATCCAAAAAAAAAAGATTCTTCTCTCGACATGTCTCTCGTATAATCAATATTCTGTACGTACCTAGAAATGTCATTTAACAATGATACGGGCATGTACAGATGCTTGAGCGAGAGTTCAGTTAAATGTTTTCAAAACATGTCATTTTCTTATAAATCTTAATGGCTCTTGGACACATCAGTTCAGGACCCGCGCCTCAAAGAAAGGAAAGTGCTTATTCAAAATCATTCAAAGCACTTATCCTAAAAATCTTGATGGCTTCGGAACATCTCAGATTCGGACCCGAACTTCAAATAAAGGAAAGTGTTGTGCAAAACCAATTTCTTTTTCTAACACTTATCTTAAAAACAAATGAAGATATTTCTTCTACCATATCTTCAAAGATTTTCAAAATCTTCTCTATCTTGAGCACATTTCCTTCAAGAATTATCAAAAAGATTTTTCAAAATCTTTCATAAAGTGCTCAAGATAACTCCCTCCAAAACACGATAAAATTGCTTTCTTTAAGGGGGAGTATAAAATTGAAAGTCAAAATGTTCCACTTTCATGCAAAATCAAAACCGTCTTTCTCTCCAAAAATCTTTCATTAAATCAGTTGATATAAAAAATATCACTGTTGACACTCTCATGACTGTTGACACAGCCGATGAGATAGAAATTCCATGGTTTGTTGATTATGCAAATTACCTCGTTGGAGGGATTCTAAAAAAAGGATTAACTCATGTCCAACGAAGTAAATTCTTTTCAGACCTCAAACATTACTATTGGGAAGAGCCCTATCTTTTCAAGATGTGTCCTGATGGAATGATAAGAAGATGTGTTTTTGGTTCTGAAACAAGAAGAATTATTGATGAATGCCATCATGGCCCGACAGGGGGACACTATGGTCCTTCCACCACGGCTAAAAAAGTTTTTGATGCTGGATTCTATTGGCCGACTATTTTCAAAGAAGCTCATACTCTTGTCCAAAACTGCGATGCTTGCCAAAAATCCAGTAGTCTTTCTCGTAGAGATGAAATGCCTCAAAAGAGCATTCAAGTCTGTGAAATATTCGATATTTGGGGAATCGATTTTATGGGACCATTTTCTAAATCGCACAAATACGAATATATTCTCGTTGCTATTGATTACGTTTCCAAATGGGCTGAAGCAGAAGCTCTACCCACAAATGATGCTCGAGTTGTTGTCAATTTTCTCAAAAAGCTTTTCGCTCGTTATGGGATTCCCAAAGCTTTAATAAGTGATCGAGGAACCCATTTCTGTAACAAACAAATGGAGAAAATTATGAAACGATACGGAGTACATCATCGTTTCGCCACAGCTTATCAACCTCAGACCAGTGGTCAAGTCGAAAATACCAACAGAGCCTTAAAAAGGATACTTGAAAAAACGGTTAAAGACAATCCTGCCGTTTGGTCAAGAAAACTCGATGATGCTCTGTGGGCATTTCGTACGGCTTATAAAACTCCAATTGGTACAACACCATACAGACTTTTGTATGGAAAAACTTGTCATTTGCCGTTCGAAATCGAATATCGCGCTTACTGGGCACTCAGAAGCTGTAACCCTGATCTCAAAATAGCTGGAGAGAAGAGATTCTTGCAATTGCATGAACTCAATGAACTAAGACTCCAACTTACGAGAACTCCAAGCTCTACAAAGCTAGAACGAAAGCGTATCATGACAGAAAGCTTAGAATTCGGAAAGAATTCAAAGCTGGAGAGAAAGTTCTGCTTTTTAATATGAAATACAAGTTCAAAGCACCTAAGCTAAAACCAAAATGGTTTGGCCCATATATAGTGAAACATGGATTTCCATCTGGGTATGTTGAATTACATGACAAGCAAGGTGGAAGTTTTATTCTTAATGGTCACCGAATTAAATTATATTATGATAAGGAGCAAATGAACGAGATTTCTATTAAGGAAATTCCACCTGAATCAGACTATGAAGCAATAACATTCATGGCACCCTTTCCGGCCGACTTCAAGAAAAACACTCCATGGGCCGAGGATTCTGGTTATATCTATGATGTTCTTCCTAGACCTTGGGAAAGAATCAAATTGGAAAACATAGATGAAACTGGAGAAGGAATAGTGCTAGGAAACGTGGTGTATGTTCCAAAAGTCTCAAAGAAAAAACCAAAAATTACACCAACGTAGCAAGAAGGAAGTTTGAGTCCGGCTGATGACTCGTTAATAAAACAAGCGCTTCTCGGGAGGCAACCCGTGTGTTTTCTATTTGCAATTTTATTTCTTAGTTTATTTTTCAAAAGTGATTATATCCCAAAGTTTCTCTAATCCCTTAGTTGAACTTAAGTGTGGGGGTGTAACACTAACTTTTAATAAAACGTAGACATATTTCATGTGTTTCTTTTTGTTTTAAGATTACTGCAGGTAATGATTTCAAAGTATGGACACTTGGATCAAAGAATCTTCTGAAGCAAGAAAATATGGTTTATTCTCTTATTTCCCTATTTTCATTCTTTTCGTATATCACATTGAGGACAATGCTTAACTTAAGTGTGGGGGGGGGGGGTTGAATAGGAAAATAAGGATAAATTGTAAGTTATGAGCTAAATTTTAAATTTTGTTTGCCCTTATGATCTAGTTCTTTGTCATTTAAAGGATTATATATTAAAGTAACTGGATCTATCCACTGGTAAACCTGTAATTTTTGAAAAATTGAGATGTGTCCCGATTAATATTGCAATCCATTCTGGGATCGATAACATTAGCTAGCACATGTTTTAGCCTTTTCACTACAATGTGAGGAATTTAAGCCTGTTTCGTATATAGCATACATCTCTTATGCTTGAACTTTTTGCTATGAGTGTGCCGGTGATTTTATTTATTCTAGAAGTTGTGATTGTAAATCATTATGAGACAGTTGTGAGATCATTTTTCTTAGTGATATAAGTATATATGCGTGATAAGAGGCAACCTTAGGATTTAACCCAAATAAGCCTTCCAAATTGATATTTAGCTAGTTGCATTGACTAGTTAGCCACCAGTATAAACCCTTTTGTTAGCGTTTATCTTTAGCGCTAGATACCCCTAGTTACACCCTCTGAGCCTATCTTTTTCTTTGATTAAATCCAGAAAAGTACAAAAAGATTTTACACTTTTAGCCTAGCCTTACCCTGAGTCGAGTCTTGGTTAATTGCTAGCTATTTGGCAAGATGGATGTTATGTGGGAAATCATGAAAGTACGAAGAAAGTTGTAAACTCCAAAAGTAGTTATCCAAGTAAATTCATCACAACTATAAGATGACATGAGTTTATGTTAAAAAAAAAAAAAAAAAAAAAAAAAAAAAAAAAAAAATGTCATCGCAACAATAAGGTGACAAAAATAGCCAATGAGCTATGAAATAATGTAAAGTGCAATCAAGTGTTGAGTTTTTCAAGAATGCATGATAGCGGTTCGAAATAGCTAGTAACATCTGGGCAGTAGACTTTGACTATTTTTCATTCCTTTCAACCTTTTCTAAATATATAATATCCCTTGCCTTATCCCTACCCCTTTTGACTTTGTGAGATTATCAAGTGTATGGACATGTAGAGACCATCCGATTTCTTGAAGAATTAAATAACGTTGCTAGCGATCTAGTGTGTGTTTTGGTGACCATCCGATTTCTTGAAGAATTAAATAACCTTTGACACATGCAATAGCCATGGGCATTTATTTCCACCTACTTTCCTGTAACTAGGTTTACCCCCTTTAATAACCTTTATCTTATCCCTAGTCCACTTTTCCTTTACAGGCTGATTAGTTGACCTAGATGGTTGACTAGGCCTAGCTGCTACATTTGGCCCAACACTAGGCCCAACTTGTTCCTTCTGCCTGCACTAGGCCCAAAATTTCAAATAAAGGCAATTGACCAAAACAAGTTGCTCTGACCCTTCCTTTATCATTCTTCACGATTTTAATTTCTCTTCTGGTTTCAATTGAGTGCCTTTTTATCAACTTCTTAACCTCTGTTGCACTACCAAAATCTTGCCCAACATAGAAGTAGGTTTTGTAAATCCTACCTTCACCATTACTCTTCGCTTGTTTCCTTAATTTTTTGAGTTTCCTTCTCCTAGCCCTATCAAACTCATCTTAATTCTCAGACCCACTTATAAAGTCTTCATTGTCAAACACATCATCAATATCAGCATCAAGATCTTGTACACCATTATCACTATCACAGCCAGTGAATTCTGCTTCCAAATCCACATTCAGTTTGAAATTCTCCATGTCCACATCAACTTCAGGTACATCATTGTCTAAATCTACAATGTACTCACTATCATCATTGTCATCCTCTGTCTCATCCTTCTCAGACTCAGAACCATCAACCTCTGGGCCACTTTCGACCCTAACCTCAGTCTCTGTTTCTACCCTAACCTCAGTTTCTGGTGGAAGAATTTCATCTAGGCCATCAAAAGGGTTGAACTCAGCATCACCCAAGTAAGGGTCATAAGATGAGTAGAATTCATTGACAAACTGACTAGGTACATCACTGCCTAGCTAGATTAGAGTGGTAGACTATAACGTTTGAGATTAACGAAGGTAAATCAAGATTTACAAAGTGGTTAGAGGGGTAGACTAAAAATTCCGTCACTATACAATTATGTGCTGCTATATCGCAACTAAACTTTTCAAAAAAATGCGCTTAAGTTAATGAACTTTCGTTTTGTTCACTAGTTTACCGAGCTATTAAGCAAGAATATTGTTCTATAATTTTAATGTTAATCGAGTGACTTGAAAGCATATTTTTTGATATGTTAAGTAACATAAATGTTGCCTTTTTCAAGTTCGGTGATGTGTATGTATAATTTTGTAAGTTTAGTGACTCAAATGTCATGTTTCATAACTTTAGTAACCCAAGTGAATAAAATGAAACTTCGGTACGCAATTTTTGAAAAGTTTAGTGACATCTTTATTTGTATCTTTTATTTTTTTTAGCTTCTATCTTGGAAGCATTTCGTGTTCTTTCCTTTCCCCCTCATAGTTAGGGTGTTTTTAATATTAAAATAACGCATGACTTGATAAAATTAAAAAGTTATTCAAACACGTACGTTACATATATAATAATATGCATTATCAATACAAGGATAATAGGCTATAATGACGACATATGTCGTCGCTGAGTGTGCTTATTAAGATTTAAAAAACATATTTAATATATTAAAATTAATAAAATAAAAATCCAAAATCATTTAACAAGCACTATTATCGACGAGACAAATCGTCGTTAAAAATATTTAAGAGATAAATAAAAAGGAAATGATAAATACTTTTAACAACGATACAATAAGTTCAACAAAGAAAATAGTTCGTCGCAAAACAGATACGAATAAGTTCAACAAAGGAATAGTTCAAAATTCACAATACATCTTTGCTCACTTACGTCATCTTCTTGATCCTATTAATGTTCGCGGCTTGTATCTCATTGAAGAAATGTGTGAACCGAGAATTTATCGCCACGAGAATTTTATCCACCTGAGTTTGGGTATATATTCTTTGGATTTGGCGCTTGAAGAACTTGATGCATGCCCCGGCTGCGGTAAGTTGGGAGACAAAGCAAAAAATAAGTGGAAAAATATTTTGGCAAAGAAAACTTAAATAAATAAATAAAAATACTAGCTTTATGCGATGTATTCTCATCGTAGAAAGTTACCCGGGGACTTTTCACTTTCAAAGGAAAAAATAAATTGTACAAGAAAATATATGTGTTCTAGCGACGATCCCGTCGTCGCTAAAAGAACAGTAAAAAAGGTAACTTTTTTGTCGTTTAGTAAACTTTTAGTGAAGAGACACGTCGTTGCCTAAAGTCCAAATTTGTTAATCATTCCTATAAAAGTTGTATTCGCGTTTAAAAAAAAAGCATTTAACTAATCTTGTATATCATAACAATTGATAAGCAAATGTCAAAGACCTTTATTATGAAAACTTATTTACAGATTCGCATCAAACAGAACTAAAAAAATAAATTATAACACAAAAAAAATTATATGATCATGTACTTGTTATACTTCTATAAGTTGATCACACATTCTGGATCATTTTGATCAAAGCTTTTACTGGAACTGATTTGAAAACAAAAATAGAATACTTGTTTACAAAGCAATCAAAGTTGTACTACACAGTTAAAGTATTCTCCAAAAGGGACATTAATTTCTCAAGTAAAACAATCTTTGTGGAATAATATGACACCACCTAAAATTTAATTTCTAAGAATTGGAAAATAATTTATGAGAAAAGGGTAGCTCAAGTATAAATAAAGACATACGAACCTTCACTTTATAGAAAAAAAAAAAAAAAAAAAAAAAAAAAAAAACATGCAAAGCTAAAAATGGCTTCTTCAAACTTCTTACTTTTATCTCTAGCTCTACTACTCAGTTCTCTCCTGTCCAAACTTGTCTATCTTGATTTTTCAACCAATCAGTTTTCTGGTGTAATTCCACCTACCATTGGTAGACTAAGCCAGTTAACCGTTTTGCAACTAAACGAAAACAATTTAACTGGTTCAATTCCTTCATCGTTGGGTGATTTGACGTCTTTGAATATCCTTTATCTGTACATAAATCAACTTTCTGGACCCATTCCAATTGAATTGGGGAATCTGAAGTCTCTAACACATTTAAAATTGGGCAAAAATCAACTCAATGGTTCAATTCCTTCATCGTTGGGTGATTTGAAGTCTTTGAAACGCCTTTATTTGTGGCAAAATCAACTCTCTGGACCCATTCCAATTGAATTAGGGAATTTGAAGTCTCTCACTGGATTAGCTTTGTACGAAAATCAACTCTCTGGTTCAATCCCTTCATCATTGGGTGATTTGAAGTCTTTGAATATCCTTTATCTGTACAAAAATCAACTCTCTGGACCCATTCCAATTGAATTAGGGAATTTGAAATCTCTCACAGAATTAGGTTTGAGCCAAAATCAACTTTCTGGACCCATTCCAATTGAATTGGGGAATATGAACTCTCTCACTGGATTAGGTTTGAGCCAAAATCAACTCAATGGTTCTATTCCTTCATCGTTAAAAAACCTGTGAAGCCTTCAGTTTCTGTCTATCAGGGACAACAAGTTATCCGGTCCTATACCACAAGGAATCGGAAGTCTACAATTGTTTAAGCTATTGTTGCACACAAATCAGTTATCTGGGCAAATTCCAAAGGAATTTGGGGAGATGAAAATTTTGTTAAATTTAAACTTGAGCGATAACAGCCTTTCAGGTGCTATACCTCAAGAGCTTGGGTCACTGCATGGTCTCCTTACTCTTGACCTATCCAAAAATAGGTTGAACGGGTCATTACAAAGATATATTGGTGATTGGGTACAAATCACTCACATATATCTTAGTAATAACAAGCTCAGCGGAAAGATCCCATCGGAGATCGTTAAATTAAGGCAACTCAATGTTCTTGCTTTTTCTTGGAATTCACTCACACAAGAGATACCATCAGATATTGGAAGTTTGGAAAGTCTGGTAATGATGAATCTTTCTCACAATAAGCTATCTGGTTCAATTCCTAATGGTTTCAGTAACTTGCCAGGAATGATTGATATAGACCTGTCTTACAATGAGCTCACTGGTCCCGTTCCCCCTTGTGCTGTCTTTCAAAATGTGTCTGGAGAAGCATTTCAAGGAAATGATGGTCTGTGTGGAATGTTAAAGATTTGAAACTTGGTGAAAGTCAAATAATAATGAAGAAAAATAATCATTTTCATCATAAGCTCATCCTTGTAAATGTGGTCCCACTTTTTGCGGCTCTTTTACTTGGTTTATTCATGTGTGGCCTCATTGCTTATCGACGTAGAAAGAGAACTTCTCCACAGATACCATCAGGCGAAGAAGGTGGCAATTTTTTCTCAATAACAAGTTTTGATGGACAGGCGATGTATGATGAAATCATCAAGGCAACAAATGATTTTGATGGTGCATACTATATTGGGATAGGAATCATTGTAACCAATTCACGTATATCTCCGGCTCGAGGGAGATTGTTAGAAATGAAGCTGAGCGATATTTACGTGAATTGGAATAGACAGCTAGTATGCATAAAGTGAAGGGACTGATAATGCAATACTCGAATAGTTGTCTTGTAAGGCCCATAAATACCCCTCAAGTCTTCACTTGAGGGGTGTGGTTGTGAAACTTTATTTTCATATCAATAATATCAAGGTTTATCTCTCCACCTTCTCTCTACCTTATCTCTCTAAAACTAACATGGATCGAGTCCATTTTGATCAACCAAGACCTCCAGAAACCGATTCTTGGTCTCTATACAACCCAACAGTTTAGTAGCTGTGAAGAAACTTCATTCATCATCTGAGAGTGACGATCATATAGGCTTCCTAAATGAGGTACGAGCATTGACAAACATAAGGCACAGAAACATAGTTAAACTCTATGGATACTGCTTCCATGCTCGTCACTCATTTTTAATTTACGAATATCTTGAGAAGGGAAGTCTAAAATCGCTCTTAAGTAGCGATATCACAGCAAAGGAAATTGATTGGCTGAAAAGGGTAAGAATTGTTAGGGCTGAAGAAAATGGTTTGGCTTATATGCACCATGATTGCACACCACCTATAATTCATAAGGACATTTCTGGAGGTAATATCCTTCTCGATTCTGATTATGAGGCACATATCTCGGATTTTGGAACAGCGAAGCTTCTAAAGATGGACTCATCGAATTGGACTGCGGTTGTAGGCACCTATGGCTATATTGCACGAGGTAACTACCATATATAAGTTATCTATAAATACTACTTCTTCTCAAGTTTCAGATTTATCTATGTTACATTTAATCATGATCTGAATTCTGAAATAACAATTTTTTTGTATTCTCATGTTTCCTTCAATGTAGAGCTTGCTTATACGATGGTGGCAACAGAGAAATGCGATGTGTATAGTTTTGGAGTCGTTGCACTAGAAGTGATTATGGGAAAGCATCCTGGAGATCTTATATCATGTCTATCAACATTGTCTACTGATGATCTATTGCTAGCCAATGTAGGAGATAGACGGATTCCGCCACCATCATCTCTAGTTGAGAAACTAACTCATTCAATTTTAAATGTCTCACGGGCTTGTTTGAACTACAACCCACAGGAAAGGCCAACAATGCGCCAAGTCAAAGATTTATTGCCAGTGGATGATTCACTTTGGATGAAGATGCATGTATCGGTAACTTGATGCTAGCTTCATCGATTTTGTATGATGTCTAGTCATAAGTCATAAAGGTTAAGAAACTTTTTATGTTTCTTTTTCTTGTCCTGAATTATGTTGTAGATTGTTACTGTATTAAATAAGCAAATAATTTATATCAATGAGTATTGCTACCTTTCTAGAATAATACAGTTGCGTGTATTATGGATTTTGTTGGTAATTTATTTATGTTATGTTTTACAATTATAAAATTACCAAGGGGAAATTTGCATATCAGTTAGAATTTATTCATACTCATATCAAGAAGAACCAAAAGACCAACCTGATTTTATAGAATGGTTTTCGGTTTAAAAGTGAACCGAATCAAATTAGTATTGACAATAGTAGCAGTAGAAACAATGTAGAATTAGCCCATTAGGCCGTGTCCAAATGGCACTTTCTTGTTATGGAACAATAAAAAGCTGTACAAAAAATGTTGGATAGTTAATTTCAATCGACATGGTTTATATAACTTTATATCACTTCGACGTTTTTATTTTGCCACTTCTAGTATGTCGCAAGTGAAAGGGTGTTCACATTTTCCGTTCTCGCAACTTCATCAATCGAATCATTAGCTCAGTTAAAGCTGTGAGTAGTTATTTCGTGTTTCATAAAAAAGCTACGGTGTAATGTCATTTACCTCAAAAGCACCACGTACAAATATAGAATTATCAACATTTATAAAAGTGAAGATATTTGTATTCATGATGAACTTTTGCCGCGAAAATCACAAAGTGTCTTGTCAACAATATCTATTTTCTCCGACACACATAATTAAACGCCAATGATCACAAAAATTGGAACATAAAATATGACCACTTTAAAAGCATGTTAGGTTAGAGAGGGCCATAGCATTATAATGCTTTACTTCTAAATGGTTCAAAAGTGATAAAAAGCAATCTTCCCAACAAGGCATTGTTGCTCTTTGTATGCAATGACTTCATTTTTTGGATGAATGATTTTTCAATTTTTCTTTGGATTCACTTTCTCCCTTTACATCTATAAAAACTTTATGACCTAACCTATCGTTTGTATCGTATCCAGAAAATGACAACTAAAATGTTGTTAGCTTTTATCATATTTTGATAATTCTTTATGTAACATCAATTTTACTTTCTAAAATTGTAAAGCAAATCTATACACAATCAACATGTACTAGAGTGTTCGTCGGTATGGTTATTGGGTTGTTCGATTTATTCAGTTAAATTTCTCTTGGGTAAAATCGAAAGCGAACCAAACCGAATTCAAATTGGATTAAATCGAAACGAAAACCGAAATTGAATGCAGTTCGGTTTTCGGGTTAAACCGAAAAACCTGATTTACAAATTTATATTTTTTAGTCAATTATATACTCCATGTGCCCCATATTAATGTCGTTTTTGACTTTCAGAAGATTTTTTTTTTTATTTTTATTTATTCATTTATTTTTTTTAACTTTGACATTAACTATATTTTTGTGTTACCTAACACTTGATGCAAAAATATAAGAATTGATTGAGTTTTAAATATATTTTTTTTGGTATAATTTTCATCAAATATTGTATAAGACAAATAAAAATATTTATGGTTAAAGTTAAAAAAATAATACTGCAAAAGTCAAACAGGACATTTAAGGACGAAGAAAGTATATTTTTAGCGCAAAAAAAAACTCAAACTTAAAAATGTTATATTTATACTAAGGAAAAGTTTTAATGGTTTTTTATGTATAAACTATTTATGTATTTATGTGAATTCGGTCTTAGGTTCGGTTCGGTTTTCGTTTTACCAAAAACTGAATATCTATTTGGTTCAGTTCGATGTTGAAAAATTCGGATCGAATACAAATTTGCTTCAATTTTATTTGATTCGGCTCCATTTTGTTTTTCGATTATGCGGGTATTACCCAATTTATGAACACCCTAACGTGTACTTTAACCATATTATATGGTAGATTTTGGTTATGGGCTTTGTCTATGAAGCAAATAATGCATGCGAATGTGATATTTTTATACTTATGTCTCAAAGTTGAAACCCTTGGATGAGATTGACATCTCAACCATTAACTACACAATACCAACTCTACTAAAGAATTAATGCTGAAAATCTAATCTTAAGAAGTGTCTTGCTGATCAAACCTTACACATACCCTTGGAAGAGATTCGGATAGACCTTACGTTGCACTTTGTAGAGAAACCGGTTGAGATCTTAGAGCGTGAGGTCAAGAAGTTAAAACGTAGCAAGATACCAATAGTTAAAGTCCGTTGGGACTCAAAGCGTAGACCCGAGTTTACTTGGGAACGTGAGAATCAAATGAGACATAAATACCCACACCTGTTTGACAATGGTACTAGCTAAATTTTGAGGACAAAATTTTGTTAACGGGGGTAGACTGTAGCAACCGTGAATTTTCTAAGTCATTACTCAACATTTAAAACTCAAATGATTTATTTTAGAAATTACATATTCCCCTTGCGTATAACTGGTAACTAAACTATACGAATTGAGAGAACGATACCACACGCGTACCGACACCAGATTAGTAATGGTTTAAGTTTTTAATTCAGATTCGGAGTCAATAAAATATTACTCTATATCAGTTTGATAAAAACGACTCCTGAATTATATTTTTTCGTGCTCACGACAACCCAGAAATCTCGAGTGACACCGGGATTCAACAGGACACGGGGTTAAGATAATACACTTATTAATATTAATTATAATTTTCTCTTATCTATACATCATCACCGCCCCCACTCACCCACTTACACGTCTTATAAAAATATTAAAAAAAAAAAAAAAAGGAAAGAGAGATACTGATGTGCCCGTTTAGAGTGCAAGTTTTAAATTTATAAAACGGTCTACCAATGTTTCAAACGCAACACATATGAGCAAGTATACTCGTCCGTGTGTAGTAAGAGATGAAATGGTAAGCTGATGTCGTTCACAAGGATTTGTTTAGTTTTTATGTAGTGTGAGTTGAATATAAAATCGAGTTTATTCAATAATTCTAAAAGCAAGCAAATAATGATGATGATTTGATTCAATATATTAAAACTACACTTGCCTAGACTAGTTTGCACAATCCACTTGATATGATTATGAAAATGGTTCAAATCGATTATGATCAATAAATTAGATGGTGTTCTAATTTGATTAGTTGATGTACTAACCCTCTTGTTTTCAACACTTTCAATCCTCGCCAAGATTTTAGGGTGAGAAAAACAATATTAAGATTCCATCAATCAAGACTAACACAATTCAATCACTTGATTCGCTATCATTTCACAAGTAATTGACAATAACACTTTTAGTTTTCTAAGTTTAACCAAGTTACCTATGAAATGGTCAATACATAGGGTAACGACCTCATAGACAAAGGTTTACAATTGATTGAATAACAATGACTCTTTCGACCTATTACACCATTAACAATCAACCTAACTTGATAACTTTTTTATTTATGAAAACTTCAAAGTACAATTCGATCTTAGTATTAATTTTTTTATTGAATTAGAACCATAGAATCATAATCAATCAATATGCATGTACAAACATCATCTAGGCAAGTGCACAAGGCACTTAGCCACTCATAGCAAACAAAGAAATACCCACAGAAGTTATATCACTTGAAAACATGATTAAGAAGTCTTACACAAGTTGTAGTGATGATTACAAGAGTTTGGAACAATATTGATGTTATCAACAATGATTCCTTTGACAATTATGATGATGGATGATGAATGTAAGCCAACTTCTTCCTGTGTTTTTCTTCTTTGTAACCTTCTTGAGAGAGTACTTGTTATGAGATTTAGTTGTAGTAGATGTAAAATTGTGTGTCTTTTCTCTTGGCCAAGCTTTCTTATTAATAGATTGACTCCCCTTGGTCACCAAGAAAATGTCTTGAGCACAAAGTGTCATAAAAATTTTGGACTTGAAGTAAATGAAGTGTAATGACAACCCATATGAAGAGTTAGTTCATTAAAGATAGTCATTAAGTGTGCCAGAAATTGCATCAGCCCAAGGTTGAAGTCTCAACCTGAGGTTCAGATTCCAGCCCAAGGTTTGGAGTAAGGTTTGGCATGACATTATTGGACCTTGGGTTGAACTTAAGCCTTAGTTGCATTTCTTGAACCTTTGGTTGAAGAAGCAAGCCATAATTCTATGCATGTAACTTCTCATTCATCATATCAACACTTGATCTTTTCTTGGTCTCGAAAATCTTTGTAACTTAATTCTTTATCTTTAACGATCTTTCCGAGGTCTTTATTATGGGTAGAATCTTCCGTTGTGCATAAGCTCTTGATTTAGCATCTTTTTCACATCTTTCTCGCTATTCCTTTTGACTTGACAAACCAAGGCTTCACAACAACAACCAAGCTTAACGTTCAACAACCACAACACCTATTTCTTTGCAACGATCCTGAATCAACTTTATCATACAACAACATCAACAATGACAACTCAACAAGATATTCATGCAGCTGGTGCTGAAAACCGTCCTCCAATGCTAGAAAAAGGTAGTTACCTTCCATGGACAAGCCGTATGCTTCGATACATGAAAACCAAACCTAATAGACAAGGCAAAGTATTGATTAACTCCATCCAAAAAGGTCCATTCAAGCCTCATCAAGTTCAAGATCCGGGTAATCCAAATTCAGTACCTCCCGTTCCACCATCCTTTCGTGATCAAAAGGAAGAGGAATACACAGCTGATGATTGGAAACAAATTGAAGCTAATGACTTAGCAATGCACTTAATTCAACTTGGTTAACCACAAGATATATTTTGTGCTGTCGATAGTTGTGAAACTGCATATGATATGTGGGAACGAGTTCGAAGGCTTTGTCATGCTACGGAAATTGGACAACAAGACATTAAAAACAAGCTTCTAACTGAATGGGAAAAGTTTACATCAACCCCGGCTGAACCAATTGAAACTTACTACACAAGGTTTTGTACTCTCATGAACGAGCTCATCAGGAACAAGTTGGCTCCAAATCAAATTGTTCAAAACATCAAGTTCATCAACAACCTACTAGAGGAATGGGGATGATATGTCACAATCGTTAACCAAACAAAGAATCTTCATGAGTTGAACTATGATCAACTGTATGACTTTTTGAAACAAAACCATAAAGAGGCAGATGAAGTTAGGAAGGAGAAGCTAGCCAAACAAAATTATCCTCTAGCATTAATTGCTCAAGCACCAACACCTTCAACAGTAAACACACAACCATCATCATCCACTCCCACACAGAACATCATGCAACAATAATCTGTTTCACAACAACCATTCTACGCACAACAACAACAAGTCATTCCATAACATCAATACCCACAATACCCAGAACCTGAAATCAATGAACAAGAAGAAGATTATGCTGCTATGTCACATGCATTTGCTCTAATGACTAAAGCTTACCAAGGACGCTATTCCACACCAACCAACAACAACCAAAAGATTTCATCGAACACTCGCAACAGGCAGATTGCACAGCCGAGTTTCAACATGGGTCATCAAGGACAAATGGTTGGAGTTTATGGGAATCAGCAAGTATATGCTACATGGTTTCAGATGGGAAATCAAGGGCAGTATGCAGGCAATGCAGGCAATCAGATGGGTTAGTATATGGGTAATCAGAATCAGTTGGGTCAAGTTGCTGGAAATCGACGGGGTCAGAATATGGGAAATCAGTTTGGAAATGTTGCTGCTCCAGTTGCTGGGAATGTTGGGAATATGAATTAGGGTAATGTGTTGAAATGTTTTAACTGTCAAGGTACTGGTCACATGGCAAGGAACTGTCCCACAAGGCCAAAAAAGAAAGATCCAGCTTATCTTCAGAAAGCATTGCTGTTATCACAGAAGGAAACGGCCGGGTTACAGTTAAGTGTAGAGGAGAATGATTTCATGGCATTAATGGATGATATGGAAGATCTGGAAGATATAGATGCCAACTGCATTTTCATGGCCAATCTTCAGGAGGTTAAATATGACACGGATTCTGATACACCTCCTGGTTATGATATCAATGGAATCTTTGAGGTACAACCATATGCTACATGTCATAATAATGAAATGTTTGAAATGTCACCTCAGAGTGAACAGCATCCTGCGACTCCTGCACCCACTTACGATACATATATAGACTCTCCAAGTTGTAGCAATACTAATTTGGCTACTCCAGATATGGATCCTAATGGAGGCCTCGAGTCACAGCATACTACGAATGATGAGGAAACACGTGCTTTATTTGAATCATTATTGAACAACTGTAGTATTGAAATTGAAAAGGTCAAACAAGTCAATCGTGATGTTAAGGCCGCGAATGAAAAATTAACCGCTGAGCTTTAGAGATATAAGATGAATGAACAAGCTTTTGAATTTAATAACAAACGATAGTCAGAACTTGAAACTGGTTATAGAGATTCTATGTTAAGGGAGAAACATTTGCAAATCAAATACGACACTCTCGATGTTAAGCTGAACATGCAAATAAAATCCCTAAACAAAGAAATTTCTGAATTAACCACCCAACTTTCTAAACAAAAATCAATTTGTTCTGATCTTGAAAAAGAGAAGAAAGAATTGAATGCTAAGTTTTCAAAACGAGAAAATGATCTTCTTGATGAAATCATTGACAAACAAGAAAGCATTAAAAAGTTGGAAGAATTGCTTGTAAAAACGGGTCATTCTGCTCAAACTCAAAATATGCTAATTAACGATCCAAACCCGATTTTACATACAATGAAGAAAATGGCTATCGGTTGTGAAAACCCTTATCATGACCCTCCCGAAGTTCGGGATTCTTATGAAACGATTGAGCTTACCAAAGAGAGTCGTGTTAAAATGAGCCAGAAGCACCCAGATATCAGACCAATTGATTATAATGAGCTTAACAAAATATCTGGAGTTTATCAGGTTCAAAAAGAGTCACCATTGTTTTTCAAAAAACCAGTGGCTGTCGCAAAGAGAAAAGTTGTTTCGAAACATCTTTCTAACATCGAACAAATATTCTCTAAGAACACTTGTAACACAAGTGAAACTAGACAATATTTGGCTGATCTTAAAAGGAGAGTTGAAACACTTCAATCTACTGTGACATCCAAAACAAACAATATTGTCAATGATTGGTTTTCAAGTTTTCATACTGAACAGAAAAAGTTGTTTGAAAAAGATATCATTCCTCCACTATCTGCAATTTATGCGGTAGATCTTACTGTTGAAAGATGTCTTCTGCAAGAAACAGCCGACTTTGTCAAGGACCACAAATCCCTGGTGAAGGAAGCTAACGAAAACATTTGTTGGGTCTCGATTTCACAAGTTACTAGGAGGATTTAGAGAGAAAGAATTTTAGGTTAAACACAAGAATGATAAACTTTTAATTAGTCAATTAACCAACAACTCTTCCCTTACAATATGAAGAGTATTTATAGTACATAGAGGTGAAATGGGCTAAGCCCTAAATGGAAATGAAAAATAATGGGACGCAGCCCATGAACAAAACAACTAATAAACATTGGGGCGCAGCCCAATTAATAATTAAATAAAAGCATATAGCCCATGGGCCTTCTACACAGGCTGTAAACTAAAACTAACATAAAGACCAAAGCAACCTAATACAAAACAGGATCGATACTTCAATAATCTGAGACGTGTTCCCAACAATCTCCCCCTAAGTATTGATCATCAAGGTTGCTTGACGTCGTCTTTGCTTCTTTGGCTTCTGACATCATCAGTATCTTTGTTCTGCTTTCTTGACAAAGTGATGTGGTATGGTAACGATCTGCCCTACACCAACGTCTTCTCGTCTTTTCCACCCTGCTCATATGTCTTTGGACTTTTCGTTCTTCAACTTGTTCTCATTCCTTTAGACTTGTGAAAGGTTGTAGTGAAAATTTATCTTCAGGATATGAGCATGATGGATTCTTGATGGTGGTGGAACTCCAGGTCTTCATGTTCCTCTGCAGGTACAACACAAACCATTCGGCACTTACAGATTTGGACTTCGAGATCATCAACAACATAGTGTGAAGACTTTATCTAATCCAAACCCAGGCTGTTCTGAACCGGATACCCCCGAAAGGGCTTACACGGACACACCTAAGTGCACCCATGATTCAGTGAGTCGCTGTAGATCACCTCACGACTGTAGACCATTTTGGAGCTAACACTAAGCGTAACCCACAAGGGATTACCGAAGTGACCTGCTGTCAGGGCTGCTTGATGTTGACCCCAAAAGGATTTCCATTCAATCATTAAGAATCACAATTGTGAATTCTTTCAAGAATGTTCTTGGCAAATTGCTAAGATCTGCGTAGGACGCTTCCTAATTTTACAACTGACGCCCATTAATGTAGAACGACCAGTGTAATGCTAAGTGTTCCTATGAGATCTTTTGATGTATCTCGTGGCTCTAGACTCGATTGGTGCTTATTTGTTTGGTCGTCGGAGGCGTGGAGCAGAGTGCCTCCTTTTCAATACCAACACATCTCAGAGTGAGAGGTTGATAGATTATGTAGGGATCCCCGTGTGAAATGAAACAAATGTCTTTTGAGAGACACCTGAGTGGCTGGAAGGTTTAGTGCAGTGCGTCACTGGGTCCATGACGTCTTAATCTTCAATACCGGAGTTACCGTAGTAACATCCAGTAGCATATGTATTGAACCCGATTTCTGCCCTAAGGTTGAACAATTTGGAGGGCTATTTCTTTTCACCCTTTCCTTTACTTTTCTTTTAATTCTTCAACCCCTTCTTTCTCCTTTCATTTCATTATTCCTTTTTTCTTAATACCTAGGACTTTCTAGTTCTAAACTATTGGGATTGTCCTTGGGTAGATCCCTCCGGTTCTGGCGGATCATAGGACGGTTATTCCTAACCTTAGTCACCTTATTACTCCATGACTAACCTATTATCGCCATAGACCAAAACCTTTTGAAAATCTCTCAAAGCATTTATGATTGTGAAAACATATTTTGTTTTACACTTTGAGAGTATTGGCATTTTCAGAAAAAAACTCCCCCTTAACATGTGCTTAAAAGTGTTTAAAGTAAATTTGCACATACCGGGTAGAGTTAGCACTTTTGAATTGATTGATTTTCAATGAACCTGATCGTTGCGAGACACGCTTACATCACTAGTTAGACTAGCTTGAAATTATTACCCGTCCAGATCAGATTCAAGGAAAATCGCTCAAAATCGGTACATTCTACTCAGACACGTCCTTTGCGAGACACGCTTACATCACCAGATAAACTGGCTTGAAATTATTACCCGTCCCGGACATGTCTTTTCGACTACGGACATTAGCTATCCTCAATTCGAGGGTCAATTCTGAGTCGAGCTCTTGTGAGATTACAAATTTGCATTTACCATATTTTAATCATCACTTATTCTCCCCCTCAAAAATAGCATACACATGTTGTTTTTGGAAAACAGTTGATTAAAATATGCTCTTTTTGAAGTTTACGGGAAGAATTTCAAGAACTTTGGTTTCCGAACAAAGATTTAGTTGCAAATACTCCCCCTTAACGAGGGAATACTTGTCCATATGAGCAGAATTTTTTTTTTTATAAATAAAACTAGAAAAAGTTCTGGATTAATTCTACTCATAAGTAAGAAGCTTTCACCCCTTATTTTAGGATTGAGGCACTGAAGCGTACCTCAGGGTCCTTTCTATACGAGTACGGGTTGTGCACTGTGATGTGTACACAAGCCATAGTCAAATCTAAACAAATGATGAATAATTCAAATGAATGTAAGCCAAGGATACCAGTAGTTTATGCAGGTCGTCGGAATGTAAGAATGTTCGGCATCTTTGGGCGTTCACCCACATAACTCTCGAGTCGCCTCATCTGCTCACGAAACTTGAGCTTTCGATCGATGCGGTCGATGAACTTCCTTGCTTGTCTCACATCTCTTCTAGGCCACCACATATGCCGCAACCATCCGACTTCCAAACCTTGTTTATGATTCTCCATAATCTCTTCAAGTTCACCTTTAACCCGAATCAATGTCTCGTCACCGAACTTAGGAATATCTTGAAAACCCATGAACCTTGTTCTCTTTTGATCCCGTACATATACCAACCCAAATGGTCTATCCCGGAACGTATAAGGTGTCCATTCGCTGACCCCCGGTGGTTGGAAATCCGGCTTGACCTAGTTCAACTGCTTTTGGTAGCTTTCCACCCCAAGATGAACATCCTTAACTCGTTGTCTGATTACAATACTGCGGATGAAAATCAGAAGAGAATTGATGATGTCATACAGAAGACGACCCGGTAAATGCTCCAACTTGCCTTGAATCTTAAGAAGATACATATCTTCAATGTCGTTCAGATTCTAGTACGGATTATCAGATTCCTTGAAGCTGTATTCCTTTCCATCCTATCTGCGAATAGCGATCTTCGTCAGGAAGTTATACCCATAGTTGAATTCGGTTTCAGCGCTGACGATGGAAAGTATCCGACTGTGGTGATACACAGGAGTTTTAGTCGGTTTTGCTAGCTTCCACTTGTAGAACCATTTACGCATATCAGGCAGTGATAGATACCTAGAAGGGCATCGTCGTTGTATTCTTCTACTTCTTTGAGGAATAATTCGTCAATTTGTTCCTCAAATCCATCTATCACGTAGGAAGCTGCCGGACACTTTGTCAGGGATGTAGCATAAGGCTTTTCCGGATCGGTATTACCATAGAATAGATACTCCAAGTCTCGATTGAAGAAAAACTTCTTGGGTATCTGAAGGTTGTGAGGGGGTCCGATGAGAGGTAGTGGTTTCGAATAGTCACGAAGATTTAAAGAGTCATGAGGATCCCAACTCACGTTCTCGGTCATTGCCCTTGCAACCTGTTCCAAATTATATTTTAACTCTTAATGGGAGGTTGTGACCGTCTTGAATTTAGTGTATCCAGCTTCTCGAAACTTGACAATGTCGGGAAGTTCTAATTGCTGAACCCGCATAACCTTCTTGAGACGCTTCGTGAAATCCACAACAGAGTCGGTAGTAGGAACATCATCAGGGGAATAAGGGTTCGCATCTACCATCTGTTCAAACCATGTTTGCTTCTGTACATCTGGGTTGACCCATTCCGGTGCAGGTAATAAAGCTGCATCCGGCGGTGGTGCTGTAACAAAGGTGAACCTGGGAGGAGCAATGTCAGTATGATGCTGCTCCAATGGGATATCGTGATATGGTTCAGGGTCATCGAAAGCACCCGAATCTTGTGGAACAAACCCCTCAGAGCCAGCGGAGTAAGGAGTGTGATGAAGCGAAAAGTGTACCGCTTTTAGGGGGTCATTTAAGCCCTAAATCGTATTTATTTGATCAAATATTGCCCTAAATCATTCCTTTTGTCATTTTAGGTACTTTGGAGAAGAAATCTGGAAAAGGAAGCATTTTGGACGTTTTTGGAGCATAAAAGTGAAGAAAACGACAAAGTCTCAAAATCGGCTGGAAAAGTACCCTTGACGGCGTCATGGCTTGGCAAAAGAGGTGGATATGAAAAATACACATGATAAGCCAGAGAATTTTACAAGGGAATTCTGACGGCGTCACCCTTTAAGGTGATCAAGGCCATCACGGTTTAAGTTAAAGAGGGACGGCGTCAAGCCAATTTCTGACGGCGTCAAGCCTTGATAAGCCAGAGCGGATTTTGGAGGACTAAAGAGGGACGGCGTCAAGAAGGCCATCCGGAAACCCTAGACACGGCGAGGTGACGGCGTCAAGTCCTATAACGTGACGCCGTCAGCCCTTAAGTTCTATATATAGTTTTGCAATTTTTTGTTATTAGTGTGCAACTTTGTGAGGAGAAACCCTAAGACGAATTTCTGCCATTTTTAAGGGTTTTCATACCCTTGGATCTCCCATGTTTAATTGAAGATAAGTTATCATTTAATCAATCAATATGTCTATGTGTTGTTTGATTATATCTTGTTCTTGTCTTTCGATTAACATGCTAGGCTAGATTTATCTTGTGTTTGCTTAGATCTAATGAAACCTAACTATTGATTATCGGTTATTAGTGTGTTATTAATTGTATTGAATGATTGTCTATCGATGTTAAGCTTAAGAAATCTAGCTAACTTCCTATACGGTAACTTGCTTGAACGTCTTAAGAAACATGAACCAATTCGTACTAGGTTTTTATGGTTGTATTTAATGCATGAGCGAATTCTAGTGATCCCATGTTAGGAGCTTCCTAGCCGGCTTGACATAGGAGTGAAGTAGGAGCTTGTAGAGTTGGGGAAGTACGTACGCCACCCCACGATTGGTATTAAGGAATACACCCGTCATCCATGCAATTAATACACACTAATCAACCGGTAAAAGATAGTTAGGGAGTAAGGAAATCTAAGTAAACACATTTCTCTCCACATAAGTTTCACGACCTTTTCATTTTCTGTTATTTTATTTTATTTGCATTTGTAGTCATTTGGGTTAGTTGACTAGCAACTAATTCCGCCCACTCCTTCAAACCCGAGATTTTACTTGCTTTCATAAAAATATAAAAATACAAAAAGAATCTTCCCTCACCCTTAGACCTATTAAAGTAGTTTTTCAATCCTAACGACACTATTCCCTGTGGAGAACGATCAATCCCCCGTACTTACCACTACACTATACTACATCGGTCAGGTACACTGCCTGGTGGGGTTGTAAGCCTCTTGAGATCCCTCGAGAGGTAAAACCTGTTGTAAGGTCGCAAAACCACGCATCAGAGTGGTAGTAGGTTGAGCTCTAGAAGAACCCTCCTTTCTCTGTCTTTTCCCTTTTCCTTTGGCTTGGTCGTCCTTGTCCCGATCATCGCGACGACGTTTGCTGGGTTTGTCTTCCTTGCAGCCCTCTTTGTCTTTCTTCTTCTCGTCTCTCTTAATTGAATTAATCAGAGCACGACGAAGTTCCTTTTCAGCTGGATCATCGGCGACACCTTCAAGCAACTTTTAGTGCAAAATTTAAATTTTTTGATTTTTGTTTGTTTAATGGTAGATGTGTAATAAAACTGAGAGAAATACCTGTTAGGGCAATTTTAGTGCAAAATTTAAATTTTTTTACAACATTTAGGAGTAAAACTTTGATCTTAATGAGCGTCTCATGGATAGGAGTTATATGACTAGCACAAAAACCGTACCACTAAAAAATTTTCCACCCCCAAATATGTGAGGTTCGCCCCTAGAATTGGTAGGAAAAGCATTTATGCTATGATGTGTGTTCCGGTAGCACTTAGATTCTAGAAGTTGCGTTAGGACCATTCCGAGGCCACAAGTGAGACTACATTCGTGTAGTTAGATTTACTACATGATAAGAGGCATTAGGATTAACCCATTGTTTTACACCTGTGTTTTTGTTATAATTACTTTGGCTACATTGGTCAAGTAATTCTCCCACACCCTTTGCGTTGTACTCATTTTTAGTACACGATACCCCTAGTACACCCCTCAGAGCCTATCTTTTCATTTCTAACTTTAAGCATTTTACTTAAAGGAAGAATTTGTTTACACCCCACTTAAATGTACACCCAAATCGCCTTAGCCTACCTTGTATGCACTCATTTTTAGTGCATTATTGTGACAACATTTGTTTAAACCCCAAGTTAATTATCTAATTGATTACATGGTTGCTAAGTCGAGTCATATCCTTGTACATATTGTTTTGGGACGATTGGGACTCATGGGTAAAGTACTAGTGTAATGGAGTAATGGGGAAGAACAACATTATTACCCCCATATGTGCTAAATATTTTAAAAGTACTCCAAGTGTTTCGATTATCTTAATTCGAGTCATTAGAATAGTTATTTGTAAAGTTATGTAAAAGTTCAAGTGTAAGGGGAATGCAACGCCCCTATGATGTATTATTTTGGATGGTAGGGCCTTTATGTTTATTTTATGTTTTTGTTATTTTCTTTCATTAGCTTAAGTCGAGTCTAGTCTTGGCTTAGCAACGCCATATTGTACATGTAATTAATCAAGATCTTTAACTCGCCACCAGTAAAATATCCCTTATCCAACAAAACCGTGTTTATCATATCCCTACACCTCACGTTATAACCCATTTAAAAGCCCTCTTTGATAGTTTATCTTAGGTGCTTACGCCTAGTGGAGGAGGTTTTTGATCCTTTCCCAAGCCTATGGTAATCTATTTGCTATGACAGGTAGTGAGAGATATTATCCGTTTTCATTTATGAGATTTATTTTGATGACACCTGAGAGATGTGAGTATCTAAACACTACTTGTGAGGTGCTAGTTTGTAATCTCCGTGCTTATTATGATTAAAGTGGAATGACTATTTGTTGTAATTACTTTTATATTAGCATTAAATGACCCCTAACTTGTATTTTGATTAGAATAAAAGCGCATTTGCTTGAGGACAAGCAAATCTCAAGTGTAAGGGTATTTGATGAAGCGAAAAGTGTACCGCTTTTAGGGGGTCATTTAAGCCCTAAATCGTATTTATTTGATGAAATATTGCCCTAAATCGTTCCTTTTGACATTTTAGGTACTTTGGAGAAGAAATCTGGAAAAGGAAGCATTTTGGACGTTTTTGGAGCATAAAAGTGAAGAAAACGACAAAGTCTCAAAATCGGCTGGAAAAGTACCTTTGACGGCGTCAAGTATTGCTCTTGACGGCGTCATGGCTTGGCAAAAGAGGTGGATATGAAAAATACACATGATAAGCCAGAGAATTTTACAAGGGAATTCTGACGGCGTCACCCTTTAAGGTGATCAAGGCCATCACGGTTTAAGTTAAAGAGAGACGGCGTCAAGCCCATTTCTGACGGCGTCAAGCCTTGATAAGCCAGAGAGGATTTTGGAGCACTAAAGAGGGACGGCGTCAAGAAGGCCATCCGGGAACCCTAGACACGGCGAGGTGACGGCGTCAAGTCCTATAACGTGACGCCGTCAGCCCTTAAACTCTATATATAGTTTTGCAATTTTTTGTCATTAGTGTGCAACTTTGTGAGGAGAAACCCTAAGACGAATTTCTGCCATTTTTAAGGGTTTTCATACCCTTGGATCTCCCATGTTTAATTGAAGATAAGTAATCATTTAATCAATCAATATGTCTATGTGTTGTTTGATTATATCTTGTTCTTGTCTTTTGATTAACATGCTAGGCTAGATTTATCTTGTGTTTGCTTAGATCTAATGAAACCTAACTATTTATTATTGGTTATTAGTGTGTTATTAATTGTATTGGATGATTGTTTATCGATGTTAGGCTTAAGAAAACTGGCTAACTTCCTATACGGTAACTTGCTTGAACGTCTTAAGAAACATGAACCAATGCGTACTAGGTTTTTATGGTTGTATTTAATGCATGAGCGAATTCTAGTGATCCCATGTTAGGAGCTTCCTAGCCGGCTCGACATAGGAGTGAAGTAGGAGCTTGTAGAGTTGGGGAAGTACGTACGCCACCCCACGATTGGTATTAAGGAATACACCCGTCATCCACGCAATTAATACACACTAATCAACCGGTAAAAGATAGTTAGGGAGTAAGGAAATCTAAGTAAACACATTTCTCTCCACATAAGTTTCACGACCTTTTCATTTTCTGTTATTTTATTTTATTTGCATTTGTAGTCATTTGGGTTAGTTGACTAGCAACTAATTCCGCCCACTCCTTCAAACCCGAGATTTTACTTGCTTTCATAAAAATATAAAAATACAAAAAGAATCTTCCCTCACCCTTAGACCTATTAAAGTAGTTTTTCAATCCTAACGACACTATTCCCTGTGGAGAACGATCAATCCCCCATACTTACCACTACACTATACTACATCGGTCAGGTACACTACCTGGTGGGGTTGTAAGCCTCTTGAGATCCCTCGAGAGGTAAAACCTGTTGTAAGGTCGCAAAACCACGCATCAGAGTGGTAGTAGGTTGAGCTCTAGAAGAACCCTCCTTTCTCTGTCTTTTCCCTTTTCCTTTGGCTTGGTCGTCCTTGTCCCGATCATCGCGACGACGTTTGCTGGGTTTGTCTTCCTTGCAGCCCTCTTTGTATTTCTTCTTCTCGTCTCTCTTAATTGAATTGATCAGAGCACGACGAAGTTCCTTTTCAGCTGGATCATCGGCGACACCTTCAAGCAACTTTTCCTTGTAGTATGAAAGTGGTGTATCGGCCGGTAGAGTGTGTAGGGTTACTGGCGTGGTTTTAAGACGATGAGCTACAACACGATCTTACTTCTTCTTCACATACTCCTTCATGAGACTGGGAATAACGTCACTAAGCTCATCGGTGATCTGTTGAGGCAACGTGTTACTGATGTAGTGATCACACGTTGTCTCAATGTTGTACCCTTTAAACTCATTCATGTCTCGTTGAAGTGCTTCTAAATGTTGTTGTTGGGTTGCAAGCTTTTCCTCTAACTCTTTCAGCTTTTCAGTATTTGCGGGTAATGGTGCGGTAGGTGTGGTTTGATTAACTGGTGATTGTGTTCTTGTTTTAGAGGTTTCACCCTCTGGGTTCACAGGTGGGGTAGGTATAGGTTCGTCACCCCTATTATCCATATCATCATCATTTGATTCATCATTCTCCGCATCAGACGCTTCACTACTCTCAACATTATCTGTATCCTTAGCTTTCTCAGTCTGACTTTCATCTTCAACCATTTAATCATCTTATACATTTTCATCATCGTTTTCAGTCTCATTATGCCCTTCATCTTCATCATTCTTATCCTTGTCACTTTCTGTTTCCGAGTCTAAAGCATTTTCATTGTCGTGGTCAGAGTGAGACTCATCGTCAGACTCTTTATCTGAGCTACCAACAGTCTGACTATGTGTAGACTCTGAGTCCTCTTCTGAATCTGATTCATCCGTTGGGTGTGAAGTTGATCCTTCACCCAGTTCCTTTCCTCTGTGTTTCTTCTTATCTGCTTTATACTTGGCAATACTCTCTTCCTTGGCCTTTCGTAACTGTTCTTCTTCCTCGTCTCTAGTTGATGGTGGTTCAATCTGCTCATATGATGTGTCAGTGATCTTAATGTTTTTACCCTTTCCTGCTCCCAAATTTTTATCACCTTTAGCCACGGCGGATTTGAGCTTGATGATCGATTTTCGACGTTCCTCCCTTAGATCTATGGTTTCTTCTGCTTCTTGCTCTTCTGAAGATTCATCGCGAAGTGTCACTTTCTTCTTTGTTTCACGGGTAATCTTTTTGGTGCGTGAAGTGGAAGAGATAACAGTTTTACCCCGTCTGCGACCTCTGCCTCTTGTCGCCTTAGACCTCTTAGGTGTAATACCAACCATGCCAACTTTCTCAGCATCATCGTACCAGTAAAATGCTTCAGTTGCCTTGACAGGGTCAGACAATAGTTTGGGAGGAATCCTTGCCCGCGTTTGGTTGTGTTGGAAGCATGGATCCTGAGAGTTGAGAGAACGTGATCCATGCTTTCCATAGGGTATTCTTCACTTGGGCGGCTATCAATTTCAGGATGTTGTGCCATGAAGTAGGTGATGATTAACTTGGTGAAGCGAGGAAATGGAACTTCATATTTCGGCTTCTTAGCAAACTGTTCGTACTGATATATCATGTCGGTCCAGATGTATTGAGCAAAGTCCACATGATGCAGGTTAATTACACCGTGAAAGAACTTGAGGTGTTCAAGTCTGGGGTGTTCTAAACCTGTTTCCTTCCCAGTGATGCAATGACTTAAGATTGTGAAGAGTGTCAACCATGGTTGTGAAATATACTTGCGGTCGACTTTAGAACTGGAGGTGAGGTCCTCACTGTCGTCATCATAGCCAATAGCGTTCAGGTTATCAACAATCTGCTGGAAAGTGGGATCTTTGCGGAAAACTCCAGTGGGAGTGGTTTCTGGTTGAGGAAGATCCAGGATAGTCCTGAGAGTACCGACATCGAACCTGATTCGCTTGTCATTAATGGTAATTGCCATAGATTTCTTATCGTTGCTTACGAACATCTTGGTACACTCGCCGTCTTGGTCAGGACAGGGCTGACGAAATGGCGCTTCAGTATTTCAACCATTATCTGACAAGACTTGTGGCATTTCAGGACATCGAAATCTGCTCTGGAGTTAGACTTGCTGATCTCGCGCTCATCGTCTTCTGGTATCATAACCGACCTTGCAATGGAAGTTTGAGACATGACTGTCCTGTAAACACAAACACAAACAACCACACAGCAGAGGGTGTTGAATAATGTTAGTGTTAGTGATTTATGTCATTTTCTCAATACGGCCAAAATGATGTTTAAGGTAGAAAATATCAATCACATATACACATACATGACATAAACAGACAATGATCAGCACTGAGCAGCACATATCAGCAAATAGCAGCAAACAGACTTAAGCACATAAAGTATGCAAGATATAAGTTACTCGGAAACGTAATCATTTACTCGGAGAAAAGAACCTTGCTCGGAGGATTTTGTCAAAAATTGGAAATATCATGTCTAAGTAGGAGACTACAAGTTTCCTTACTCGGAAACTTTCCAAAATCCTCCTAACTCGGAGTGTGGTTTACTCGGAAACATGGTTTACGTATTTACTCGGAAAGGTTAAGATGAAACATTTACTCAAAAAGTCTGAGTAACATTAGTTACTCGGAGATAGTGAATAAACCTTACTCGGAAAGCTTATTTAACACTTTACTCGGAGACAAAGTGAGATGCTTGGAGATTCTAAGTATCTCAGATTAAGCTCCTTGCTCGGAGATAAAGAAGCTTACTCGGAAAGGTTTATAAACAATTTCCAAGAACCAAAGTCACTCTCCTAACTCGGAGGAATTATGATTTGCTCGGCAAACATACAGACTTTACTCGGAAACATGCAAGGAATGCACATATACATACAGGACATGTTTATCAACAAGTAACTAATTACAAACATCTTAAACACAATCCAAAACACAAACAGATACCCAGAAACTCATAACAAACCATAAAACAAGCATTCCACAGCACATATATGGCCAATAATTAATCGACTTATAACATACGATCAATTCATGTTATGAACTTCTTAGCGCATGCTCACAATACACAAACATACATATCCCACCAATAATCTCACAAAAATACGAACACATAAGTTCCCAGCCACATAATCTCAATACGCATCTAATGTTGTTAAACAATGCAATTAAACATTGAAAGATCACTCTAAAACGTATTGTTATGATCAGGGAAACAACCAATTAAACTGAATCATAACCAAGAAGAAATCCCCAAATGATGGCTAAGAACCCTAATTCGTGAACTAGCCAATTGAACCATAGAGATGTGAGGAGATTTCAACATAGTGATTACAATGCATAATTAATCATGATTAACACTTACAAATTTGTTTTCCTGAAAATCAAAATCGTGCGTATGAACAGATAGGATTTTGGCGGGAGTTGTGTTATATGTGTGTGTTAACTGTGAGGTTTGTGAAAAAGTAAAAAGAGATTAAGACATGGGCTTATATAGTTTAAGATGTTTGCACGTGTGTGATGAAGCGAAAAGTGTACCGCTTTTAAAGGGTCATTTAAGCCCTAAATCGTATTTATTTGATCAAATATTGCCCTAAATCGTTCCTTTTGTCATTTTAGGTACTTTTGAGGAGAAATCTGGAAAAGGAGGCATTTTGGACGTTTTTGGAGCATAAAAGTGAAGAAAACGACAAAGTCTCAAAAATCGGCTAAAAGTTACCTATGACGGCGTCACAATTAACCCCAGACGGCGTCATGCCTTGGCAAGAAAAAGTGGACGTGAAATTTACTCATGATAAGCCTGTGAAAATAGCATGTGAATTCTGACGGCGTCACGCTTTAACCTGATCAAGGGCGTCACGGCTTAAATCAAAAGGGGACGGCGTCACGTTCAAGGTTCGACGGCGTCAAGCCTTGATAAGCCAGAATGGATTTTTGAAGAGCTAAAGAGGGACGGCGTCAAGAAGGTCATCCGGGAACCCTAGAAGCGGCGAGGTGACGGCGTCACACTCCATAACGTGACGCCGTCAGATCCAAAAATCTATATATAGTTTTCTAATTTTTTTTGTCATAAGGGTGGAACTTAGTGTGTGGAATTTTGGGAGAAAACCCTAAGACGATTTTAGCTTCTTTTTCAAGGCTTTTTGCCTTGAGATCTTCCATGTTACATTGAAGATAAGTTATCAATTAATCATTCAATATGTCTATGTGTTGTTTGATTTTATCTTATTCTTGTCTTTTGATTAACATGTTAGGCTAAATTTATCTTGTGTTTGCTTAGATCTAATGAAACCTAGCTATTGATTATTGGTTATTAGTGTGTTGTTAGTTGTATTGGATGATTGTTTATCTATGTTAGGCTTAAGAAAACTGGCTAACTTCCTATTCGGTAACTTGCTTGAACGTCTTAAGAAACATTAACCAAAGGCGTACTAAAGGTTTTTATGGTTGTATTTAATGCACAAGCGAATTCTAGTGATCCCATGTTAGGAGCTTCCTAGCTGGCTTGACATAGGAGTGAAGTAGGAGCTTGTAGAGTTGGGGAAGTACGTACGCCACCCCACGAATGGTATTAAGGAATACACCCGTCATCCACGCGCCTAATACACACTAATTAACCGGTAAAAGATAGTTATGGAGTAAGGAAATCTAAGTAAACACATTTCTCTACACATAAGTTTCTCACCAACATTTTATTTTCAGTTATTTTATTTTATTTGCATCCGTAGTAATTTTGGGTTAGTTGACTAGCAACTAATTCCGCCCACTCTTTCAAACCCGAGATTTTACTTGCTTTCATAAAAAATTATAAAAACACAAAAAAGAATCTTCCTCAACCCTTAGACCTATTAGAGTAGTCTTTCATACCTAACGAACACTATTCCCTGTGGAGAACGATCAATCCCCCGTACTTACCACTACACTATACTACATCGGTCAGGTACACTGCCTGGTGGGGTTGTAAGCCTCTTGAGATCCCTCGAGAGGTAAAACCTGTTGTAAGGTTACAAAACCACGCATCAAGTTTTTGGCGCCGCTGCCGGGGAATAGTTATTGTTTTAGGTTGAATTTTTATTTCTATTAGGTCTACTCACTAGATTCCTTTCTAGTGAGATTTTTATTTTATTTTTCTAGGTTTTCTTTAGTCTATCTATTTTCTTCGTGTCTTTGTTCGTAACCATTACCATCCGACATCATGGAAGATGGTAATATCCTTAACCCCCACAACCCACCACCACAACAACCACCACCACCTCCTAGAGCCCGTACTTTAGGAGAGTATTCCCGTCCTAGCCACCATGGCTATCGAAACACCATTGAGCTCACTCAAGGAGCCAATATCACACCCTTGCGATCCGACACCATCCGGTTGGTGCAAAGCGGATGCGCATTCCATGGACTTCGTTCTGAAGATCCTAATCAACATCTCAAGGACTTTCTTAAAATCGTTGATTCTATAGACCTTGATGTTGCCACTCGAGAGACGACCCGATTGCGTCTCTTCCAATTCTCTTTGCGGGACCAAGCTAGTCAGTGGCTAGAACGTCAACCCGCAGGATCCATCACCTCTTGGGATGATCTCACCACTCGTTTCCTTGCTCAGTTTTTCCCACCGGGAAGAACTACCAAGCTAAGGAATGATATCTTGATGTTCCAACAACGTCAAGGCGAAACTCTCTACGAGGCATGGACTCGATTCAAGGACTTACTCCAAAAAGTCCCTCACCATGGCATAGAACTTTGGCTCCAAGTCCAAATCTTCTATGACCATATCAATCTCTCCACGAGGCAAACCATTGACCAATCGGCCGGTGGTAAGCTACGTGATCTAAGTGCGGAACAATCATGGGCTCTCCTAGAGGATCTTGCTCTTTATGACAACGAAAGTTGGAGTGATCCCCGTGATTTGAATAAAACGGTCAAGGCAATATCTTTGCCTTCGAACAATTCAAGCACTTCTGACCGTAGGATCATAGAACTTGAAGACCAAGTCAAGTTTCTCATGAAATCCTACGAGGCTCCTAAACCTTCAAGCCAAGTGAACAAAATCACTTCTTCATGTGAATTATGTAGTGGTCCCCACGACACTCGTGATTGCATGGAACTCCCCGAACAAGCTTTTGTGGACTACGCATCCTCGCGTACCGACGGAGCGGGAGACAAGTGGTACACTTTCAAACCCGAGCCAAACCATTACGGTGATACATACAACCCCTCATGGAAAAATCACCCGAACCTTAGGTGGAAACAAAACCAAAACACGCAACAAACCAATTCTTCCAACCCACCTAATCGTTTCCAATCAAGCGGTTCCAACTCGAACCGTACTTTCAACAACAATCCTTCCGGCAATGGTAGTACCAATAACTTTGAAGGATTGATTTCCCAATTTATGGCATCTCAAGAAGCTCGGATAGCTAGATTCGAGACCGAATTCAATCAACAACAAACGGAGATGACCAATAAAATTGACAACTTGTTGAAAGCTCTCCATAACCAAGTGTTATCACCTCCACATAAGGACGCTAGGAACACAAATAGCGGTCCCCAAGTAAAAGACCCCTCTTCATCCAAACACGTCCACTTTATCAACGTTGTCACTATTAAACCAATTGATAGGAATGAGGATAATAGTGAACCTAAGGATGAGGATAAGAAAGTCGAGGTTGATAAGGAAGTTAGGACAAGTGAGATTGAAGAAGTAGATGATGATGAGGACTACTTCAATAGGCTACCCACTAAGGAAGAGCGCGCATATCATACAAACTTATTCGATGACCCCGAGACACCATACTTCCTAGGTAAACCAATCATTGAAATAGGCGACCCTTCTAATCTCAACATACCATGCAACATCGGACATTTGCATGTGTGGAAAGCCTACATCGACCTTAGATCACCCATAAACATCAAGACTAGAGCCCACTACAACTTGATAATGAAGAATCAACTTGGGTATAGGATGTTCCCTGACAAGGGTTGGATGAGTACCTTCACGGGAAGAGTTAAGGGATTACCGGTTTATGTAGGAAACTTCACCTATGTCACCGACTTTGTAATTGTAGAACATATCCGCCCAATAGTCGATGCATCCTTGACTCAAGTGGTTTTTGGAAAACCATTTGTTGAGGTCTCTAGAATGACTTATGAACCTTCCTTAGGGATAGTTAGATTTAAGGATGAGACCGATGAAGTAAGCTACCAAATGCCATATAAGATAGAGCAATTCCAACACTTGTCAAATGTTGAGAAGGAGCTTAAGCAAGCGGTCTACTATAGGAATGATGAGGATAGAAATAAAGGAGTAGACTATGTTATGGAAAGGATATCCGGTTTCTACAAGGATTGTTTGAAATTAGGACCGGAATATAAAACCGGAAATGAGAATGGCCTAGGAACCATGACCAATGATGGAGTCACGTAATGTACGGGGACTTTGAGTCTAGCTACAAGACTCGTTAATAAAGAAAAGCGCTTCTTGGGAGGCAACCCAAGCTTTATTTGCTTTATTTGCTTTGTGTGTTTATTTATTTGCTTGTCTGATTTTATTTTCCGTATGTATGTTTAATTTTTATTCTTATTGATTCATGTTCAAAACTAATTTGTGAAAATGCTTTATTTTGTTTTTAACTTCGTCTTAACTACATATAAAGGTATTTTGCAAAAGATAAGTGTAAGGGAAATCTAAATCGGTTTGTTAGAACACAAATGAACATGAATCGTAATAATAATAAATTAACATATATATTCGTATTTGTTTGAGTCAAATGCTTGTATCGAGTCATAATGATGTTTTGCAGGATTTCCAGGAAGTAAGGTAAAGGTTTTTCCAGAAATTTTCCGGAAACTTAAAATGAGAATTTTTGTCAGGTCATTTCTGACGGCGTCAGGGTTTATAACCTGACGGCGTCAGATTTAATTTCCAGAAATTTTTGAAAGTTTTGTTTTCATAAAAAGTTTTTATTAATTCTCCAACTTATAATCTCCAGGAATCTGCAAAATTATCATTCCACAAGCATTATATCCTTATATATAGATTTATCCCGCCGATGTTATGCAGGTTTTCGTGTTTGTTTTCTCAGGTTTAACAGGTTATTTTGGACAAGGAAATGTTTTGAATCAAGCTTGTGGCGATGCATTAGTCATGGAGCTTCAACATTCTCCTTGGAGGAAGATTTAACCGTGTAATTTCATTATCCACCGAGCGAATCAGGGGAGTATTTGATTTCATTCTTTTACTTTTTTCTTTTACATCTTGTTATTTGAACATTGGGGACAATGTTCATCTTAAGTGTAAGGGGGGGGGGGTAAAAGTACGATTTTAGAGAATGCCATTGCGCTTGATTTTTGTTTGTTTGATAGTAGATGTGTAATAAAACTGAGAGAAATACTTGTTAAGGTAATTTTAGTGCCAAATTTAAAATTTTTTACAACATATAGGAGTGAAACTTTGATCCTAATGAGCGTCTCACGGATAGGAGTTATATGACTAGCACAAAAACCGTACCACTAAAAAATTTTCCACCCCCAAATATGTGAGGTTCGCCCCTAGAATTGGTAGGAAAAGCATTTATGCTATGATGTGTGTACCGGTAGCACTTAGATTCTAGAACTTGCGTTAGGACCATTCCGAGGCCACAAGTGAGACTACATTCGTGTAGTTAGATTTACTACATGATAAGAGGCATTAGGATTAACCCATTTTTTTACACCTGTGTTTTTGTTATAATTACTTTGGCTACATTGGTCAAGTAATTCTCCCACACCCTTTGCGTTGTACTCATTTTTAGTACACGATACCCCTAGTACACCCCTCAGAGCCTATCTTTTCGTTTCGACCTTTAAGCATTTTACTTAAAGGAAGAATTTGTTACACCCCACTTAAATGTACACCCAAATCGCCTTAGCCTACCTTGTATGCACTCATTTTTAGTGCATTATTGTGACAACATTTGTTTAAACCCCAAGTTAATTATCTAATTGATTACATGGTTGCTAAGTCGAGTCATATCCTTGTACATATTGTTTTGGGACGATTGGGACTCATGGGTAAAGTACTAGTGTAATGGAGTAATGGGGAAGAACATCATTTATTACCCCCATATGTGCTAAATATTTTAAAAGTACTCCAAGTGTTTCAATTATCTTAATTCGAGTCATTAGAATAGTTATTTGTAAAGTTATGTAAAAGTTCAAGTGTAAAAGTGTATGAAAAAAAAAAAAAAAAAAAAAAAAAATCGAAAAAATCAAGAAAAATACAAAAAATGAGAAAAAGAAAAATAGAAAAAAAACATACGGACTACCATCCCGTTTCATTTTATGTTTATTTTATGTTTTTGTTATTTTGTTTTTAGCTTAAGATTGAGTCGAGTCTTGGCTTAGCAACATTGTATAGTACATGTAATTGATCAAGATCTTTAACTCGCCACCAGTAAAATATCCTTTATCCAACAAAACCGTGTTTTCCTTTTCCCTACACCTAACGTTATAACCCATTTAAAAGCCCTCTTTGATAGTTTATCTTAGGTGCTTACGCCTAGTGGAGGAGGTTTTTGATCCTTTCCCAAGCCTATGGTAATCTATTTGCTATGACAGGTAGTGAGAGATATTATCCGTTTTCATTTATGAGATTTATTTTGATGACACTTGAGAGATGTGAGTATCTAAACACTACTTGTGAGGTGCTAGTTTGTAATCTCCGTGCTTATTATGATTAAAGTGGAACGACTATTTGTTGCAATTACTTTTATGTTAGCATTAAATGACCCCTAACTTGTATTTTGATTAGAATAAAAGCGCATTTGCTTGAGGACAAGCAAATCTCAAGTGTAAGGGTATTTGATGAAGCGAAAAGTGTACCGCTTTTAAGGGGTCATTTAAGCCCTAAATCGTATTTATTTGATCAAATATTGCCCTAAATCGTTCCTTTTGTCATTTTAGGTACTTTTGAGGAGAAATCTGGAAAAGGAGGCATTTTGGACGTTTTTGGAGCATAAAAGTGAAGAAAACGACAAAGTCTCAAAAATCGGCTAAAAGTTACCTATGACGGCGTCACAATTAACCCCAGACGGCGTCATGCCTTGGCAAGAAAAAGTGGACGTGAAATTTACTCATGATAAGCCAGTGAAAATAGCATGTGAATTCTGACGGCGTCACGCTTTAACCTGATCAAGGGCGTCACGGCTTAAATCAAAAGGGGACGGCGTCACGTTCAAGGTTCGACGGCGTCAAGCCTTGATAAGCCAGAATGGATTTTTGAAGAGCTAAAGAGGGACGGCGTCAAGAAGGTCATCCGGGAACCCTAGAAGCGGCGAGGTGACGGCATCACACTCCATAACGTGACGCCGTCAGATCAAAAAATCTATATATAGTTTTCTAATTTTTTTTGTCATAAGGGTGGAACTTAGTGTGTGGAATTTTGGGAGAAAACCCTAAGACGATTTTAGCTTCTTTTTCAAGGCTTTTTGCCTTGAGATCTTCCATGTTACATTGAAGATAAGTTATCAATTACTCATTCAATATGTCTATGTGTTGTTTGATTTTATCTTATTCTTGTCTTTTGATTAACATGTTAGGCTAAATTTATCTTGTGTTTGCTTAGATCTAATGAAACCTAGCTATTGATTAGTGGTTATTAGTGTGTTGTTAGTTGTATTGGATGATTGTTTATCTATGTTAGGCTTAAGAAAACTGGCTAACTTCCTATTCGGTAACTTGCTTGAACGTCTTAAGAAACATGAACCAAAGGCGTACTAAAGGTTTTTATGGTTGTATTTAATGCACAAGCGAATTCTAGTGATCCCATGTTAGGAGCTTCCTAGCCGGCTCGACATAGGAGTGAAGTAGGAGCTTGTAGAGTTGGGGAAGTACGTATGCCACCCCACGAATGGTATTAAGGAATACACCCGTCATCCACGCGCCTAATACACACTAATTAACCGGTAAAAGATAGTTAGGGAGTAAGGAAATCTAAGTAAACACATTTCTCTACACATAAGTTTCTCACCAACATTTTATTTTCAGTTATTTTATTTTATTTGCATCCGAGGTAATTTTGGGTTAGTTGACTAGCAACTAATTCCGCCCACTCTTTCAAACCCGAGATTTTACTTGCTTTCAGAAAAAATTATAAAAACACAAAAAAGAATCTTCCTCAACCCTTAGACCTATTAGAGTAGTCTTTCATACCTAACGAACACTATTCCCTGTGGAGAACGATCAATCCCCCGTACTTACCACTACACTATACTACATCGGTCAGGTACACTGCCTGGTGGGGTTGTAAGCCTCTTGAGATCCCTCGAGAGGTAAAACCTGTTGTAAGGTTACAAAACCACGCATCAGTGTGTCACTTGTATCCCTTTAACTTTTTACCCTAGTTGAAGGTGTAAAAAAAACAATTAGCAAACTTGACACACTAAGCCATTGTGTTATGAAGGGTGAACACATTTAACCTAAGTGATGAGAAAAACAATTTTTTTTATAAAATTTATACACAAAATATTTACATAGTTGCCAGGATGTGTGACTCATTTAACTTTGTTTGAGAAAGTTATCCAAATCTTCCGGAGTCAAAAATCGCATACCAATCTGATGAACCAATCCAACAAATCTTGCATGAGGCAAGGCTTTGGTGAATAAGTCAGCCAGTTGTTATTCAGTACCTACGAATAAAAGCTCAACGGTACCCTGTTCCACATGCTCTTTGATGAAGTGATATCGAAGAGTGATATGTTTGGACTTGGAATGCTGCACGGTGTTGCACGAAATAGCAATGGCACTCTTGGAGTCGCAATATAACGGAATCTTGTTGAACACGTATCCGTAATCCATTAGCTGTGACCGCATCCAGATGACCTGAGCACAGCATGCCGACATGGCTACGTATTCGGATTCTGTTGACGACAGTGATGTACAATCCTGTTTCTTCGACTGCCAAGATACGAGTTTGTCACCTAAAAATTGCACTCCCCCTGAAGTACTTTTCCTTGTATCTAAGCATCCTGCATGATCAGCGTCTGAAAAAGCAATTAGTTCAAAGCCAGAATCCTTCGGATACCAGATCCCCAAGTTAATGGTTCCCTTTATGTATCGAAGGATTCGTTTAACCTCAGAGAGGTGTCGTTCAGTTGGTCTAGACTGATAGCGGGAGCATAAATATGTGGCAAAGACTATGTCTGGTCTGCTGGCTGTTAGATACATGAGTGACCCAATTATACTACGGTATTTGGTAGGGTCAGTTGGTGTCCCATGTAAATCAGCATCCAGCTTAGGGGATGATGAGGACATCGGTGTATTATAGGTATCACTACTTGACATGCCATGCTTTTTCAAAATTTCTTGTGCATATTTGGCCTGGTTTAGAAAAATACCACGGGGTGATTGATGAACTTGCAGTCCTAAGAAGAACTTTAGTTCACCCATCATGGACATCTCAAAGTTATGTTTCATTAATTTTGCGAAAGCATTTGAGTATTTCTTATGTGTAGAACCAAAAATGATATCGTCCACATAGATTTGAACAATTAAGATGTCCTCCCGTGTTTTTGTATAAACAGCGTTGGATCAACAGAACCTTTAGTGAAATGATTAGCAATCAAGAATGCTGACAGTTTATCGTACCATGCCCTCGGGGCTTGTTTAAGGCCATAGAGGGCTTTCTTGAGCCTGTAAACATGTTTCGGATGTTCTGGGTTGACAAAGCCGTCTGGTTGTGTGACGTACACTTCTTCCCGGAGCTGTCCATTCAGAAACGCTGTCTTCACATCCATTTGATATACGGTAATGTTCTTGTGAGCTGCATATGCCAGAAACATATGAACGGCTTCAAGTCTTGCCACTGGTGCGAAAGATTCCTCGAAGTCGATTCCCTCTTCTTGGCTGTATCCTTTAGCTACCAAGCGAGATTTATTACGAATAACTGTCCCATCCGCATCCAACTTGTTCTTCCAGATCCATTTCAGGCCGACAACATAAACTCCATCGGGTCTTTCTACCAATTCCCACACTTCTAGACGCTTGAACTGATCGAGTTCTTCTTGCATTGACTCAATCCAATTGTCATAAGTGAGAGCTTCCTTAATGTTTTTCGGTTCGGTTTGACAAACGGTGAGTGCATAGATGCAGTGTTCACCGTCCGTTTGGAGTTTCTTGCATGTCATGACCGGATTATCTGGATTACCAATCACATTTACTAACGGATGATCCTTCGTCCACTTATGGGTAGAAGGGTAGTGTTGAAAGTTTTGGTGCATGTTTGACGGATCCAAATTGCTCGTTGATGACTCGGCAGTCTCTGGAATGGTGGGAGCCGGATCAAATGGATTAAACAGTGCCTCTCCGTCAAAGTCTGGTGGTGTGGGTACTACAGAAGGTGAGGTTGGATCTTCTAGCGGCAGCCTTGGTAGTAGAGGCTAATTGATCGAATGATGATGATGGTTCCGTAGGTGGTGCATCGTCAGTAACTATGGTAGATGTTACTGGTGTAACAGGTGCCTGTACTTGAACAGGTATTGCAGCGGAACTGATGGTATCGGTAGGAGCACGAGTAATGAACGAATCATCAAATAGTGGAGCAAACAGATCCTCTAAGTCCTTACAGTTAAAGGACATTGGTGCAGCTGAATGATCAGGAAAGTTTAGACGGTTAGAATCTTGTCCTAAGCTGTTTTGCTCAGAAGTCAAATCCGTGTGTTCATCGAAATGAGCGTGTATCGTTTCTTGAATTTGTCGAGTTCGACGGTTCCAGATGCGAAATCCCTTAGAATTCTCACAGTAGCCAACAAAAATTCCAATGTCCGCTTTGGCTTTCAACTTACCAAGGTCATCACAATCATTATTTGGCTAACAGAGGGCCCCAAATACATGAAAGTAATTTATGTTCGGTTTTCGTTTGTAGACGAGTTCATACGGGGTTTTGTTGTGTCTTTTGGTGATAATACAACGGTTTTGGGTGTAGCATGCAGTGGAGACAGCTTCAGCCCAAAGGTAATCAGGTAGTTGAGCGTTGATCCACATTGTCCTTGCAGCTTTGACTAACGTTATGTTACGTCTTTCGACCACTCCATTCTGCTCAGGGCTACGAGGAATAGATGTTTGTTGTTCAATAACGACATTCTCAAAGTACTCTCGGAGAGTGTGGTTCTTGAATTCGGTTCCGTTGTCTGTTCTGACTTTGCGAACTGTGTTGCGGATCTGAACCTGAATTTTTGTGAGAAAGGTGATGATCATCAAAGGAGCTTGATCTTTGCTGCAAAGAAAGTAGACCCAAGTCCATCGAGAGAAGTAATCTACGATTACTAGAATGTAACGTTTACCGTTGATGGTTTGCACTCTCATTGGTCCACACAAATCCATATGAAGAAGTTGGAGTACATGATCTGTACTGTGCTAATTTTTTGGAGGAAAACGAGCACGAGTGCTTTTGCCTTGTTCACATGCCGGACAAAGGTGATCTTTGGCATACCGAAATCTAGGAAGACCGTCGACTAACTTATGATGTGCAAGTTCCGTCATTGTTTTGAAATTCAAGTGAGACATACGCTTATGCCATAACCATGCTTTTGTGGGTAGTGGCTTAGAGAGTAAGCACATTGGAGAAGAGGCGGTCATATCTGATAATGAAATGGTGTACAGATTCGTTCCACGTTTTCCTTTCATGAGATCATGTCTGTGTAGATCTCGAACAAAGCATGTTTTCTCCCTGAATGCGACTTCCAAGTCACCATCACAAAATTGGCCAACGGAGAAGAGGTTATGACCAAGGCCTTCAACGTAGTACACACGACTGATTTTGATGTTCCCGCTGACGTAATCCCCATAGCCCATAATAGCGGCAAACTGATCATTCCCGAATCTGACAGTTCCTATGAACTTTTCAACAAAGTTTACTAGAAGATTTAAGTTTCCTGTCATATGTCGGGAACACCCGCTATCAACAATCCATAGTACGATTTGTATCACGTGCATTACAAGAAAACAATGCAGATGGAGAGACAGTAACGGTAGAACCCGTTGGGTTAGTAGCACTAGAATTAAGCTTCTTGGGTAACCAATTAAAACTAGGTTTATTCTGAAGCCAACGTTGCCAATTCCAACTAGATTCCGCTTTCTTCCTAGTAAATGCACTAGGTGTTTGGATTTTTCTTTTAGTGCCTATGGTCTTGGACTTGTCAACGGGATTCTTAGAAACTACTTTTGGCGGTTTCCCTAAGATTGACTTGGCAGCGGTAGGGGGCCTAGAGGGAATGCCAGTAGTACGTTTCTTCTTACGAGACAAAAGGGTTTTTGCAACACAACGTTTATGATTACCAGACAAAACACTTATACAACAAAACACAAAATAAGCATCAATACGACCATTATTCCAAACATCCAAAGTATCAACATTCGTTACATCAGAATTAGAATTACATGTTTTAGAACTTGATTCTACTCTGGATATAACTTGCTTTTTATTCAAAGTCCTAGTGTGAACTTCTACTTCTTGGTCCTTAGGGGAGCTGCTCTTAGGTTTCCAAACACTATTCTTCACGGGAGCCTTGGATCTGCTAACCTTAGAGGTGCCTAGTCCTGTAGAAGTGGAAGTATTCACATTAGTGGTCTGCTTAGATGCTTTCTTAGGTATCTTGTCTACTTTATACATGCCTGGCTTAATCACATTCTTGTTTCCTATTTTCCCTTTTTCACGTACATTAACTTTCTCTCACAATTCAATGATGATGTGTTTCTGTTGTTGAATTTTAGAATCCAATTCACGATTTAATCGAAGAAGGTTATTTCGGTTTTCACAAACTTCATTGATGTCCTTTTCATATTTTGAAATTTCCTGTTTTAAAACAATATTTTATTTCTCAGTCAGATTATCAGAAGCATGACTGTTTTGTAAAGACAACAATGTGTTTTGGTGTTGAAATTTTAACTCAAAGGCGAGGCACTGAGTTTGACACCAATGCAACCCCTTGTTGAATTTGTGTACTTCTTTTGAAAAATCGTTTTTCATATCATCATTGAGTTGTTTGAGTCTCTCATTTTCATGTCTCAAATTATCTATCTCTAATCTCAACAACTTAATATCATCAGAATGAGCATCAACAATCATATCATTACAATCCACATAAATAGAATTCATAATCACAGAAACAACATCATAACATAGAACATTTTCCAAAAGTCGATCAACTTCTTTTTCCAAATTTTTCTTTTGAAATTTTTGTTTAAAGATTTTATCGTCTTTTGCTTTGAAAATGATAATCATTGATACAATATCCGATTGCAGTTCCTGTTCCCAATGCGTGGCACAAAGTCTCAGGTGGTGAACGTGTGGTAAAAATTGTTGTTGAAACACCTCTCGCTTTTCCTTTGCAAGGGGAGAAAGAAAAGTAGAGACTGTTATTTCGTAGTTTCGTTCAATTGCATCTTCTAAAAATTTTATGTCCTCCAAAAAGGTTTAAAAATATCGGAGGACACGATGTGGTTTTGGCGTAGAAGAAATGACACCTGGATTTTGTGAAGATTTATTTATTTGTGCCTCATTGGTTACAGGGACTACTTCAAGAAATGTATCTGGTTCAATAAACCATGATGGTTGTGATTTTTGTGGGACGAAGGTTTCACTAATATGAGGTACTTGAAAATAATCATATGGTTTATGATAAGGGTTTTGTCTCATTTTAGATAAAGTTTCCTCCGCCTGTTCAATTTCCTCCTCACTAGTATAAACAACAACACGCACAACAGAATCATCAAACAAATGATCAACACTATATAACTTTGGATCTTCTTTGAGTGCTTTATGTAGAAAACTTGGTTTATCACTGCCAATAGCAAACCCATATACTTTTGGATTTGGTTTTACCGTTAGCTTTTGAATGGTGGTTATTGATTTGCCAGTTTTATAAACAACGTTATGAAATTCTTTAAGTTTGGATTCCAAGTCAAGAATTTCCTCAACATATGAATCGACTCGTTTCCTTGATTTTTCACGATGTTCAGAAAAATTATTTTGACAAGTGGACAGCTCTGTTTTTGTTCGATTAAGTTCAAAGTGAATTATGTCAACTTGTTTTTGAAAGTCTAATTTTTCTTGTTCTTTGTGTAATATTATCTCATTCTTGGAAGCGGTCAATTCACGAACTTGATGTTCTAAATTTTGTACTTTCACAGATGAATCTTGGAATGCAGACTCAAAGCTTTTCTCACGTTTTGCTTGGTTTTCAAAATTTGAAAGTTGTTGCTTGTAGCACTCATTATCCTTAGTTAATAATGCGACTTTTGCTTTTAGATTTCTGTTTATTTCATTACAATTTTCAATTTGGGATTTATGGGCATCTAACTGAGTCTTGCTGGTCAGCAGTAAGGTCATGAGTTCTGAGTCAGGAAAAATACTTTCTTGTTCAAATTGGTCATTATCATCATCGGACAAAGGATCATCAAATGAAACAACGGGGTTAATTTTATCATCATCAAATGTAACAACGGCGTTTATTTGATCATCGAATTCAGAGGATAAGGATGAAACAATTTGTCCAAGATCATCTTCGGCTGATGCAGATTTAAAGGGTGACACAATTTCATCAATTAGACATTTTGAATTTGGTACCTGAGACAAGCCATCGGTATCATAGACCGGGCCTGTTTCACCCATGTTCACTTCCTGCATATTAGCCATCAACATAACAGTTGCTTCCAGGTCCTCCATGTCATCAACTAAATAAGCATTCGCCATGAAGCTTTGCTCCTTTTCAGTGAGAGTGCTTCCACGTTCATCTTTGAGGGCCAGAAGAAGAGCTTCCTTGTGATATGCTGCTCCCCTAGTTCTTGGCTTGGGGCATGCATTGGCTACGTGACCTTTTCCCCCGCAGTTATAGCACTTAATCCCTGTGTTACCAATCCCAGAACTTCCAGTCTCAACAACTTGTGCCCTGTTACTTCCAGTGGAATTGGACCTCTGTCCACCTGTATTACCCATGTAGCTACCCGATCCAGATCTCCCTGAAGCTCGGTTTTGTATCTCAACTCGGCCATCCTGAACAACTGCCTGATTTCTGGTGTTAGAAGAAGACCTCAGACGGTTGTTGGATTTGTTTGAGAATTTGCTGAAAGCTTTGGCAATCAAAACAAATCCTTCGTTCAATGATTTGAACGCGTCGTCGTCATCACTGTTAGCCTCGGTATTTTCATATGGAACCATTTGTTGTGATGACCCTCCGTATGGAACGAGTTGATTAGATGGATTTGTTGGATGTTGTGGTTGGGATAAACTTTGACCAGGTGGTGGTTGGACAAAACTCTGTGGTGGTTGTGGTAAAAACTGTGACTGAGCCATCAATGCGAGTGAGTTTGGAATAGGTGCTGGTGAAAAACCTCCACGTGCTGCTCTATCCTTGTCAACTTCAGATTGGTGCTGTTTAAGGAAATCATACAGCAATCCATAAGACACGTCGTTTATCCTTTTAGCTTGACGGACGAACGTCACGTACTTCTGCCAATCTGGTCCGAGACATCCTAGAAACTTGGAGTTAACGGCAATCTTTGGTAGTATGATGTTGTGACGGTCCAAGTCGTTGACAATATTTGTAAACCTGTGGTAGTATGATTCCAATGATTCCCCTTGTTCAATCATAAAGTTGGTATACTCCATGTAGAGTTTAGAATCCATGTCCTCTTGATTTATGGTAGTACCTTCCATAAGAAGATGTACATGTTCCCACATGTCCTTGGCTGTCTTTTGTGCATCAATGCTGCGAAAGATAGGATTTGGAATCCCATGAAGTATATAAGACATTGCCAATTCATTAGATTCTTGCTGTTGGACCTGTTCAGTGATGAGCTGAGCAAGAGGGATACGGGTAGAGGTTGCCGCTCTTGGTGGAATGATAGTGTTATCACCTGGAACAGTGGTTGAAGGATATGGGTACGGTCCATCCAGGATGACCTTTTTCATGAACTTTCCATGGGGTTTTTTCTGCTCGATAAATCGAAGGAAACGACTCGACCATTGCACGTAGTTGCCTGGTTTAAGCATAGGTGGGGTGTCAAGAGATCCAACCTCATGTCGGGACTGTTGACTGCTAATAGCCTCGCACATTTTGTCAAACCAGTGAGGCTACTTTTGAGGTAGTTGTTGGTAATTCTGCATCTGGTGTTGTGGAATTTGTTGAGGAACAGGTTGTTGGGGGAAAAACTGGTGTTGTTGTGTGAAAGCTTGTTGTTGTTGGTACTGTGGTTGAGGATAATTCGGTTGAGGATATTGTTGTTGTTGTGGTTGTTGCTGTTGATACTGTTGTTGCTGATTTTGAAAGTAGTAGTTGTATGGTGGTTGAGACATCATTGTAACCTGTGGATTTTGGATCGTTCCAAGGAAATAAGATTAGCGTTCGATTGTTCACAAAGTGTTTCCTAACTCGGAAATAATTTTAAGAACTTATTCGGTAACTGTCTTATTCGGAATAAACAAAATAACTTAAGTAAGATAGAACTTTTCCTTACAAGGAAATCTAGGAAAATGTTCCTTGCTCGAAAATTTAAAAAAATCTTACTCGGAGGATTTATAAAATTCCTTACTCGGAAGTTCCTTACTCGGAAGTTATAAATTTCCTAACTCGGAGTTTTTCAAATTTTCAGAACTTGGAAGATTCACAACTTTCCTAACTCGGAAAAATTAAGTCTCACTAAGAAATAGTGAATCTTCCAAACTTGGAAATTACAAGGCAAACAAAAAAAATTATTTCCTAACTCGGAAAAATGTACTTGCTCGATAATTCAGTAACTCGATACTTCCTTGCTCAAAAAAATTGAGTTAGAATTGTTGTTTACTCGGGACAATTTCCTAGCTCGAAAATATTATCACTGTTCGGGACTTGGTGGAAAATATTCCTAACTCGGAAAATTTCCTTTTGTTTCCTAACTCGGAAAATGGCAAAATAACGGGACTTAGTGTAATTTTTCCTAACTCGGAAGAAATTACACTTACTCGGGACTTAGGAAAATTTTCCTTACTCGGAAAATTTTCAACCTTTCCTAGCTCGAAAAATAACGAATTACTCGGGACTTATGAAAATTTTCCTTACTCGGAAAATTTACAACCTTTCCTAGCTCGGAAAATAACGAATTACTCGGGACTTATGAAAAATTTTCCTTACTCGGAAAATTTACAATTCTCCTAACTCGGAGAAATACGTGAACAGTAAACGAACAAGAAAAAATTCTTAAATCCTTGTTTGTCTCTGATGCCACTTGTTGGGTCTCGATTTCACAAGTTACTAGGAGGATTTAGAGAGAAATAATTGTAGGTTAAACACAAGAATGATAAACTTTTAATTACTCAATTAACCAACAACTCTTCCCTTACAATAGGAAGAGTATTTATAGTACATTGAGGTGAAGTGGGCCAAGCCCATGAACAAAACAACTAATAAACATTGGGGCGCAGCCCAATTAATAATTAAATAAAAGCATACAGCCCATGGGCCTTCTACACAGGCTGTAAACTAAAACTAACATAAAGACCAAAGCAACCTAATACAAAACATGATCGATACTTCAATAATCTGAGACGTGTTCCCAACAACATTGAACACATAAAAGTTTTGGAAAGACACAATGACATACTCTCTGAAGTAGCTCTATCGACTGAAATTATGTTTATTATTTACCAAACATATTCTGTAGAGGATGATGAAAGACTGAGAGCTGAGACTTCTGCAATTGTTGAAAAATATGAAAATGCATTTGCTAAGATTGAAAAGGAAAATGTAACATATTTTAAACAACTTGATCGGAAGAAGGAAGAATGCAAGTATGAAAAATTGTCTTATGAGCGTTCTTACAAAGGAATGCAAAAGCAAATTGATCTTTTGAAGTCTCAGCTTGAAAGTCAAAATAGGAAGGGTGAGGAAACGAAGGACAAATATGTGATTAAACCAAAAATGTCAATTTCTCAATGTGTTCAAGTAACTCCAACATCCTTACCTAAAGAAAGTGTTAGCATTTATATTTTAGAAAAAGTGATGGTCATTTGTAATGTGTTAAGAAAGTGTGTCGTGTAGTTGTCTAGTATTGAAAGGCTTGTGTTGGACTTTAATTTGTAATGTTCAAGTAAAGTATAAAAGCCCAAGTCCAACACAAGCCCACCTCAAAGCCTTTTAGGGCAACAAAGGCTTCCCACTTCACTATAAATACCACACACTCTCACATATCATGTGTGCCTCATTGTTAGTATAGGTGAGAAGTGTGTGGCGTGTGTATGTTTTTAGCTTATGTTCTCTCAAGGTTTTTATGTATAAACATTCGGTTATAAGTTTATATCATACGCATCATTTCACCATCTCTTCTTCTCATCTATTCTTTTCCTTTTGAGTGTCATGGTTCATTAGTAGTTATTAGTAGTTGTAGTTAAGGTTGGTTCGAGTAGATCTAGTGTTTTACAAGTGGTATCATCCGCCAAACATTGAAGTAGGATTTAGTTGTGGTTCGTTACAGCTTATATAGGATCAGATCTTACGCTTTTTTGCCTTTATCTTAGTTTTTACGTGAGCTTTAATCAAAAAAGGTTGTAGCTTTTTCATTTATACGCTATACTTAGTGAGTTTTTAGAAAAAAGGTTCAAGCTTTTAAGCTCATTCGTGCGTGTTTCATAAAAAGGTTTGAACTTTTTGCTTATTTCGAGTGTTTAAGTGAAAAAGTTTATAGCTTTTTGGGTATTTCGTTAAATTAAGCAAAAAAGTTGTAAACTTTGTGGATTTAACGTGAGTTTTAAAGTTGTTAGTGGATTTTTGTTGGTTTTGATCGAAGAAAAAGTGATACAAAAGGTTCAAGGTTCGATTCTTCATTGTTGCGGATTGAATTTTATCACTTTTCTTGTATAAGAATCGTGATAAAAAGGGTTCTACTTCGCCTTGTGAAAATATCCATACCTTGTATAAGGTTTGCGATAAATTAGGGTTTATCGAAATTACATTTGCGATAAAAAGGGGTTTGTCGAAATTGTCCCACAGCTCTTATCGAAATTGTGATAACCATTTTATCGCAATTGTGAATCTGTATCTTATCGCAAACGTAAAAGGCCATTTATCGCAATTGTGTCAAGTTTCAGAAATTGGCAAGTTCAGTCCCTTATCGAATTTGTGACTGTTTTGTGAACTTTCGTTGTTTGTCAATATTGGTCCCTTATCGCAAACGCAACTTTGGCAGATTTTCCCTGTTTGACAGATTTGGTCGCTCGCATTACAAGGCAGTTTTATATACTTTCAGAATTGGCAGATTCAGCCCTCGCAATTTATCTAAACGCTTTCCAAGTTAAATAACTTTTATAGATCTGATTCGAACGTAATTTCTTCAACACCAAAAGTGAACTCGGTATTTTCTCGCTTTTATAAGTGTGCAAAATACTTCGACAATCGGATATCTAATATCTAGTATAAGATATTTAGATTTTTTATATAAATTATACATTTATATAAATTAGATAAATTCTATCTAAATTGAAATTTTGCCATAATTTGTATAAATTTTGGTTAAATTGAAATTTCTATTGAAATTGTCACTTTATCTAAATTGTAATTTACATAACTTTTGTCGAAATTGTGAACTTTTGATTTTGTCTAAATTATAGTCTAATCAAATTTAGTAACTTTATTTAATTTGTTTCGTTTATCTAAATTGTAACTTCAACGATCATCATCAACTAACCAAGGCTTCACAACAACATCAAAGCTTAACCTTCAACAACCACAACACCTATTTCTTTGCAACGATCCTGAATCAACTGAATCAACTTTATCATACAACAACATCAACAATGACAACTCAACAAGATATTCATGCAGCTGGTGCTGAAAACCGTCCTCCAATGCTAGAAAAAGGTAGTTACCTTCCTTGGACAAGCCGTATGCTTTGATACATGAAAACCAAACCTAATGGGCAAGGCAAACTCTTGATTAACTCCATCCAAAAAGGTCCATTCAAGCCTCGTCAGGTTCAAGAACCGGGTAATCCAAATACAACACCACCGTTCCACCATCCTTTCGTGATCAAAAGGAAGAGGAATACACAGCTGATGATTGGAAACAAATTGAAGCTAATGACTTAGCCATGCACTTAATTCAACTTGGTTTACCACATGAAATATTTTGTGCTGTTGACAGTTGTGAAACTGCTTATGATATGTGGGAACGAGTTCGAAGGCTTTGTCATGGGACGGAAATTGGACAACAAGACATTGAAAACAAGCTTCTAACTGAATGGGAGAAGTTTACATCCACCCCGGCTGAACCAATTGAAACTTACTACACAAGGTTTTGTACTCTCATGAACGAGCTCATCAGGAACAAGTTGGCTCCAAGGCAAATTGTTCAAAACATCAAGTTCATCAACAACCTTCCAGAGGAATGGGGACGATATGTCACAATCGTTAACCAAACAAAGAATCTTCATGAGGTGAACTATGATCAGCTGTATGACTTTTTGAAACAAAACCAGAATACACAACCATCATCACCCACTCCCACTCAGAACATCATGCAACAACAATCTATTCCACAACAACAACAAGTCATTCAACAACAACTATACCCAGAACCAGAATACGATCCTAATGATGACATGACTGCTTTGTCTCAAGCATTCACCCTTCTATCAAGAGTTGTCCAAGGACGCTATTCCACACCAACCAACAACAATCAAAGGATCTCATCGAACACTCGCAACAGGCAGATTGCACAGCCGAGTTTCAACATGGGTAATCAAGGACAAATGGTTGGAGTATATGGGAATCAGCAGGGATATGCTACAGGGTTTCAGCTGGGTAATCCATGTCAATATGTAGGCAATCAGATGGGTCTGTATATGGCTAATCAGAATCAGTTGGGTCAAGTTACTCGAAATCGAAGGGGTCAGAATATGGGAAATCAGTTTCGAAATATTGCTGCTCCAGTTGCTGGGAATGCTGGGAATATGAAACAGGGGAATGTGTTGAAATGTTTTAACTGTCAAGGTACTGGTCACATGGCAAGGAACTGTCCCACAAGATCGAAGAAGAAAGATCCAGCTTATCTGCAGAAAGCATTACTGTTATCTCAGAAGGAAACGGCCTGGTTACAGTTGAATGCTGAGGAGAATGATTTCATGGCATTGATGGATGACATGGAAGACCTGGAAGATATAGACGCCAACTGCATCTTCATGGTCAATCTTCAGGAGGTTAAATATGATACGGATTCTGAAGCAACTCCAGCTTATGATATCAATGGAATCTCTGAGGTACCACCATATGCTACATGTCACAATAATGAAATGTTTGAAATGTCACCTCAAAATGAACAGCATCCTGCGACTCCTGCACCCACTTTCGATACATATATGGACTCCCCAAGTTGTAGTAATATAAATTTGGCTACTCCAGATATGGATCCTAATGGAGGCTTCGAGTCACAGCATACTGAAAATGATGAGGAAACACGTGCTTTGTTTGAATCATTATTGAATAACTGTAGTATAGAAATTGAAAAGGTCAAACAAGTCAATCGCGATGTTAAGGCCGCGAATGAAAAATTGACCGCTGAGATTGAGAGATATAAGGTAAATGAAAAAGCTTTTGAATTTAATAACAAAAGACAGTCAGAACTTGAAATTGGTTATAGATATTCTGTGTTAAGAGAAAAACATTTTCAAATCAAATATGACACTCTCGATGTTAACTTGAACATGCAAATTAAATCTCTAAACAAGGAAATTTCTGAATTAACCACCCAACTTTCCAACCAAAAAAACAATTTGTTCTGATCTTGAAAAACAGAAGAAAGAATTGCATGCTATGTTTTCAAAATGAGAAAATGAACTTCTTGATGAAATCATTGATCATCAGGAAACCATTAAAAAGTTGGAAAATATTCTTGTAAGAATGGATCATTCAAGACAAACAATTAACATGCTTATTAACGACCCAAACCCGCATTTACATACAATGAAGAAAATGGCCATCGGTTGTGAAAACCCTTATCATCTCAAGAAAGCTCAGCAAGTTCAGAATGTGTTATATAATGGTAATGTGCTAAATGATAATCATGACCCTCCCGAAGTTCGGGACTCTTATGAAACGATTGAGCTATCCAAAGAGACGCGTGTCAAAATGAGCCAGAAGCACTCAAATATCAGACCAATTGATTATAATAAGCTTAACAAAATATCTAGAGTGTATCAAGTTCTAAAAGTGTTAGGGTTTCTGGGAAATAAAGATTTCTCATTGCTGCTGATAGTATAAGTTGGTTCCTGCCGATAGTGTATGGTTCCTGCTGACGTTCATTGTTGCCGATAGTTTATTTTTGTTTCTGCTGATAGTAGTCATTACTGCGGGTTTTAGTAATTGTTATCCCGTAAGTTTAGAATGTTTGTTAGATTTATTTTTAGAAGCGATCATGTTTATCTCTTTACACGTTTACGCTTTCTTGTATGACGGGTTAGGGTTAGGGTTTCTTGATAGTATAAAAGGAACACCTGTCTATGAGTTTTGTACGACTTAACAATCGATTCAATCAATAGAAAAATCAATTTCATTAGTTTTAATTCAGATCCATAGAGGATCAAAACCTTCATAATTATTTTCTTCTTTATATTCTTGTGTTTAGTTTCCGCATAGACACAAGTCTTACACCTAGAGATTCTCGGTTTAACCAAGCTCAATCAAGCTAGAAGCACTCGATCCTGCAAGTGGTATCAGAGACTGGTGAGGATCTCTGATAAAGAAGAAAAAGTTCTCTATCTAATCTCTTAACCCTCTCTCAATGGAAGGCGACAACCCTGAAAACATTGTCATTAACCAGGAGGAACCTCAACCCAAACCTGAAACCTCACAAGTCCAAACACAAATTGTCACCACTGTGTCCAACAACAATGCTAAATTCCCATACCTAAAGAAAGATGAGTATGAAGTCTGGGCCATGAGAATGGAATACTGGATCACGAACAGTGATTACAACCTGTGGAATGTGATTCTTAAGGGAAACAGCAAGAAGAATACTGGAAGGGATGATGATGGCAACATCTATATAGAGCCACCTGTTACAGTAGATGAACATCTTGCTGTACAAAGGGAAACCAGGGCAAGAACCCTTTTGCTTCAGGCTATTCCAGAGGATCATATGGGTGATTTCCATCACCTGGATGATGCTAGACAGATCTGGCGTGCTGTAAAAGCCAGATTTGGAGGGAATGATGAGTCTAGAAAAATGAGAAAGTCTGTGCTCAAGCAAGAGTTCCAGGAGTTTAAGATCTCTGAGGCTGAGAGGATTCACAAAGGGTATGATAGATTTCACAAGATCCTGAGCCAACTCAACCAGTTGAAGGCTAGGCCGGACAATGAAGACTGCAACACCAAGTTTCTAAGGGCCTTGCCTCCATCCTGGTCTCAGGTTTCTATAACACTCAAGGCCAAAGGTGGACTGGACTATATGAGTTTTGATGATCTGTACAACAAGCTGAAAACCCTTGAAATTGATATCAAAGGGTATTCCACCTATTCACCTCAAACTCCAACCCATACAGCATTTGTTAGTACCTCTGGTGCTAATAAAGCATCATATGGAAACAGTCCAACACCATCATCATCATCAATTTCCTACTCACCTGCCACACCAAAAGCTCAGACCAGATCTGATAATGTTCTAGAGGAGGTGTTTCATTCATTTGTTGCTGATAGTACACCACAGCAGCAGATTGCTTATGAAGATTTTAATCAGGTGGACCAATTGGATCTGGAAGAGATGGACATTAAATGGCAGATGGCTATGCTGTCATTGAAAGTGAATAGGTTTGAAAAGAAGGCAGGAAGGAGGATTAACTTTGATGGACAGGAGGCTGCAAGGTTTGACAGAAGGAAGGTGAGGTGCTACAAATGTTCTCAACCAGGTCACTTTGCCAGGGAATGTACAGATAAGAAGGTGGATGATAAAGCCAGGTATTCTGCTTTCAAAATTCAAGAGTTGGAATCAGAGGACCCCAAGGCCTTGGTATCTGCAGATTCGATGGTGGACTGGGAACATCATGAGTAAGCTGTTGCAAGTGGAGCAGAGAAGGTCTATGGGATGATAGCTGGATATGGTGAGAAGAAACAAGTGGATGGTCAATTTGGAATGATGGGTCATCCATCTCAGGCACAAAACTGCCCATTTGGTTGTGAACCTATATATGCTAAACTGAAACAGGAATTTGATGATAAAGAGAGTCAATATAAGGATAACTTTATACAACTCCAGGCCCATAAAAATGCTGTTAAAACATTAGAACAACAAAAAGTCTGGTATCAAAAACAACAGTTAGCATATGAAGAAAAAATAAAGGTTTTGGAAAGAGATTTAAAAAACACCACTAATGAGTTTAAACATTCTGAAAGAGAAAAAGCTAAGGTGGTGTTAGAAAAACAGGATTTGCAGTCTAAGCTAGAAAATACCTTGGCTAGGTTTGATAAATGGAAAGATTCATCTAAAAACCTAAACAAGTTAATCGATAGTTCTATGTCTACAAAAACTAAAAGAGGTTTAGGGTATGGTGACCTGATAGGGCCAAATCTATTTGATGACCCTAATGAGTATAGTGTTTTTGACCCTGAACCTGTAGATTATAGAAAACCTGTAAAGTATGTAAAGGAGGGTGGAATGAATGTTGTTCCTCTACCCATAACTGGAACATTTAAACCTGCAGACCCCTATGTTGACTTTGATGATTCACAAATGACTTATGGCAAAAAGGCAAAGAACTTGCCTGATCTTGATTGTGACTCTAATGAATTTGTCTCTTGTTCTTACAATGACAAATCTTCAGAAATCAAGACTAATGACTATGCCACATGTGGATCAAGTGACAAGTCAGCTTCAATAAAATCAGAAGATCTCTCCTCAGAAGTAGCTACTGATGAATCTCAATCAAAGACAGCTGTATTTGAAGATATTTCTTTTGATAATGTTAAAAACAATAATGTTTCTAGTTGTGGTTCTGTTTCAAACAATTGTGGTTATGGTTTTAATTTTGTTAAGAATGATTTTGTTTCTTGTGTTGGTTTGAATAATTCTGGTTGCAATGAGAAAGATAATGTTAAGAAAAAGTCCCCTAGAAAGAAATCTTGCTTTGTGTGTCGTAGTTATGATCATCTTATCAAAGACTGTGACTATTATGAAAAACAGATGGGTATATATGCTTGTCAAAATAGGTGTGTGTGGAACAATGTCAATGATATTCCCCCATATATTCCACAAGCAGCAAGAATAAACTCTTGTAGAGCTTCTGTTGCTGCTGGTAAGCCAGTTCCAGCTGGTAAGCATGCTGTTGCTGGCAAGCCAGTTCCTGCTGGTAAGCCTGTTGCTGCTGGCAAGTCCATTCCTGTTGGTAAGCCTGTTGCTGCTGGTAATCCATTTCCAGCTGGTAGGATCAATCCTGCTGGTTGGAGAAGCAATGCTGCTAGACCTTACTACAGACCTACTAGCACTTACTTTCCAAATGATATGAGGCCTGTATATTTTGACACCATGCACATGGGAGGGGCAAGATGGGAAACTGCTGTTAAGTCCTCAGCAGGTTGTTCTTGGAGAAACAATAACCAATATATGAGAATGGGGTCCAAGAACAATGGTGGATCTCATCAATCTCCATGGTTTAATACTTATTGATCCACTAGGCAGGTTCAAGTCAACAATGGCTTGGGTCTCCCTTGTATCTAATGTTGTAAATGTATTCTTTGTATCAGGAATTTCTTTTTAGAAGTAAAGATGTTAACATTGTTGACAGTGGATGTTCCAGGAGTATGACAGGAAATTTAGAGAGACTGCATGACTTTGTGCCCTTAAATGGAGGAACTGTGACATTTGGAGGAGGAGATGGCATAATTACTGGGAAGGGAACTATCAAAACAACCAAGCTGGACTTTGAAGATGTGCTTTATGTGAAGGAACTCCAAAACTTTAATTTGTTCTCTGTCTCACAAATTTGTGACAAGAAGAACATTGTTCTCTTTACTGAGACTGATTGCTTTGTGTTGTCCAAAGACTTCAAGTTGCCTGATGAAAGTCAGGTTGAACTCAAAGTTCCAAGGACTTACAACCTTTACAGTTTCAATCTAAGTGATGTTCAGCCTGAGGGTTCACTTGCTTGTCTGGTGGCAAAAGCTTCTGTGGATGAATCTAATAAATGGCACAGAAGAATGGCTCATGTGAATTTCAAGACCATTAACAAGCTGGCTAAGAATGGTTTGGTCCAAGGGCTCCCTATCAAGACCTTCTCCAATGAACACAATTGTGTTGCATGCAACAAAGGAAAGCAACACAAACTTCATACAAGGCAATAACAGCTGTGAGCAACATCACTGAGCCTCTATAGCTACTCCATATGGATCTCTTTGGTCCTACTTCTATCAGAAGTATTGACCACAAGTACTACTGTCTGGTGATTATAGATGATTTTAGCAGGTTTTCTTGGACTTTCTTTTTGGGTAATAAAGATGAAACTTATCCAGTTATTAGGGACTTTATTACCTTAATAGAAAATCAGCTAAATAAAAAGGTTAAGTCAATAAGGTGTGATAATGGAATAGAGTTTAAGGATTCTAATCTAATTGAACTCTGTGGGAGTAAGGGGATAAAAAGGGACTGTAGTATTGCAAGAAACCCACAACAAAATGGGGTTGCAGAAAGGAAAAATAGGACCCTTATAGAAGTAGCTAGGTCTATGTTAGCTGACTCTAAGATGCCCACTATGTTTTGGACTGAAGCAGTCTGCACTGCTTGTTATGTGCTGAATAGGGTATCTATTACTAGTCCTCATAGTAAAACACCTTATGAGCTTTTGTCTGGGAAAGTTCCAAACATTAGTTACCTTAAACCTTTTGGATGTCATGTCACTATATTGAACACTAGTGATCACCTAGGAAAGTTTGATGGGAAGGCTGATGAAGGGTTTATTGTTGGGTATTCTGCTCATAGTAAAGCCTATAGGGTATATAATCTGTCTACTAGGAGGATAGAAGAGACTCTCAACTTAAGATATCTTGAGGATAAACCTAATTTGCAGGGTGCAGGTCCAGAGTGGTTCTTTGACATAGATTATCTGACAGATACCTTAGGTTATACTAGATTCAAAGCAAATCAATCTGTTGGTACACATGTTTCTCAAACTAACAAAGCAGGTACCTCAGATGATGATTCTGATGCAGAGAGTGATGAACGACCTATAGTTGTTCATTCTTTTCCCTCTAACAACCTTTCTGGTTCAAATTTCAAAGATACTTCTGATATGGCTGGAAGTGATTTAAGTTTTGCAGAAGATCTTGCTAGGCTTCAAAGACAAGAGTATAATGCCAAGAAAGCTGCTGAAATGTTTGGTTATGGGTTTTCTAAAGAGACAGAGGAGATTCTGAGAAATGCTGAAGCTGAAGTTAGAAGACAACTGAATTCTGCTGGTGGTATTCCTATTCCTGCTGCTACCAATTCTGCTGGTAGTGCATCTGTTCCAGCTGGTCTTCCTAATGATTCTGCTGATGTCTCCATTCCCGGTGGTGTTCCTATGTCTACTCCACCTGTTGACTCACTGGGTATTGATAACTCTCCTGAAAGATTTCCAATCCCTTCTGACCTTGGAAATTCATTCTCTTCAAGAGATAAGCTGGAAGATCCTCATCATCAATCCAGAACAGGCATTTTCACTTCTTCCTCAAATGATGATGACTTCAATCCCTCCATTTCTAATCAAGCATCCTAAATTGATGTCAATCCCATTGTTACCAAGAGGATCAATACAGTGCATCCTCAGTCCTTGATTCTTGGTGATCTAAATTCCCTGTTCAGACAAGAAGCAAGTTACATCAACCCAAGTTTGGAGAATCTGCTTTTCTCAGTTATATCCAGGATCAGTTAAGGAGCAATCATACTGATTATCTACATTGCCTCTATGCTTGTTTCTTATCCCAGATTGAACCAAGTAGTATAGCCCAAGCTCTTGATAATTCTGATTGGGTTGAGGCTATGCAAGAGGAAATGCAGCAGTTCCAGAATCAGAAAGTATGGAAGTTGGTACCTTTGCCTGCAGGAAAGCATGCTATTGGAACTAAATGGATTCTCAAGAATAAAAGGGATGCTGGGGGAATTGTGGTTCGAAATAAAGCTAGGTTGGTGGCTCAAGGACATAGACAAGAAGAGGGGATTGATTATGATGAAGTGTTTGCTCCAGTGGCAAGAGTTGAAGCCATCAGACTGTTCTTAGCTTTTGCCTCATTCATGGGGTTTGTAGTATATTAGATGGATGTGAAGAGTGCCTTTTTGTATGGAAGTATTGAAGAAGAGGTTTATGTTACTCAACCAAAGGGATTTGTGGATCCTCAGAATCCTGATTTGGTTTACAAAGTGGTAAAAGCACTTTATGGTCTTCATCAAGCACCAAGGGCTTGGTATGCAAGGCTATATGCCTTTTTGCTAATACATGGTTACAGAAGAGGGGCAATTGATAAAACACTTTTCATCAGGAAGAACTTCAAAGATATCATTCTGGTATAAGTTTATGTAGATGATATCATCTTTGGGTCTACTAATGAAGCCTGGTGCAGGGAATTTGAGGAATTGATGAAGAGTGAATTTGAGATGAGTGCTATGGGTGAAATGACTTTCTTCTTGGGTCTTCAGGTTAAGCAGAAACCAGATGGGATCTTTATCTGCCAAGAGAAGTATGTTTATGACATATTTAAGAAGTTTGATATGGAAAATGTGAAAACTGCAACAACCCCATTTGAACCTCCAAAGCCTAAATCCAATAATGAACCTGATGCTGCTGTTAATGTTCATTTATACAGGTCCATGATTGGGTCACTCATGTATTTGACAACTTCTAGACCTGATATCATGTTTGGTGTTAGTGCATGTTCTAGACATCAGGTTACACCCTTGACTTCTAACTTAAATGCAGTCAAGAGAATCTTCAAGTATTTGAAAGGACAACCTAAGTTGGGACTTTGGTACCCAAAAGATTCTCCTTTTGTGTTGGAAGCTTATAGTGATAGTGATTATGCTGGTGCTAACTTTGATAGAAAGTCAACTACTGGGTGTTGTCAGTTTCTGGGTAGAAGGTTGGTTTCTTGGCAGTGCAAGAAGCAGACTATAGTGGCTACATCTTCTACTGAGGCAGAGTATGTTACGGCTGCTAGCTGCTGTGGACAGGTTCTTTGGATGCAAAATCAGCTGTTAGATTATGGTTTCAACTTCATGAACACTAAGATCTTCATTGATAACCAAAGTACTATGTGCATTGTTAAAAATCCTGTCTATCATCAAAGGACAAAGCATATTGAGATAAGACACCATTTCATAAGAGATGCTTATGAGAAGCATCTTATTCAGGTGATTAAAATTCATAGTGATGACAATGTGGCTGATCTGCTGACCAAGGCTTTTGATGGACCAAGGTTTAACCATTTGGTGGTTCATATTGGGATGGTAAATCCTTAGGTGTTGAGCTTAAGGGGAGGACAAAGGCTAAGGGGAGGCTTTCTGTTGTATAGTTTTCTTTTTTTTTCTTTCTTCTTTTCTTTCTTTTCTATTTATTAAAAAAAAATTCTCCTATCTTGTATGGTTATGAGCAACACCTTTGCAGGTACAGTGTTGGTGTTTACACCTACACAGCAAATGGTATTCAACTCACCATGTCTCACAGACAAGAAAGAGTTGACTCACCATGAGGGTACAGCTCTGGTGTGATTGTCAAATCTGTTGATAGCTGTAATAGCTTGCTCAAAGCTATAGGGTACTTCAACTCACTCATGGTTCATTCCTGAGAGTTGAAATGGTTTTCAATTCGCCATGGATTTTACTCCTTTGGGGTTTCCAAAGAATTGGCTAGCCCACAAGTGTATGGCTTGTGGTAAAGGCAGTGGAACACCATACTTGGTACTCAATTTACCAAAGGTTATCTTCAACCTAAGAATTGGCTAGTCCTTAGCAAACGGCTACAGGTAAAGATAATTCAAATCCGTTTATAGTTGCTGATTTACTAAAAATCAGATGGTTATCAATGTACCATGGTCTAACACACCTAAACATTGGCTACTCCAGTAGTGATGGCTATTGGTAAAGAGACATCAATTCCATTAATTTTCAATGATTCACCTCTCACAGGAGTTAACACACCTGGAAGTGATGAGAATAGTATGAAACTTAAGTGATTTGATGTACATTCTGTCCTAGTAGCAGTCAAGATCAAGTGAATGACATGGTGCCCAACTTATTCTTTTGAAGATGATTTCCTTTTGCTGCTGAACTATAGAAGTTGCTGCTGGAAGTTACAGATGTTGCTGCTGGTTACTTACTATTGCTGCTGCTCAAATGCAATCCTCAAGCCTGAGAAGTTAAAGCTCTATCAAGTGGGAATCTTGCAAGTTAACCTAGTCAACTTCAAGATTAGGGGAGGATTGTTAGGATCTCTGGGAAATAAAGATTTCTCATTGCTGCTGGTAGTATAAGCTGGTTCCTGCCGATAGTGTGTGGTTCCTGCTGAAGTTCATTGCTGCCGATAGTTTATTTTTGTTTCTGCTGATAGTAGTCATTACTGCGGGTTTTAGTAATTGTTATCCCGTAAGTTTAGAATGTTTGTTAGATTTATTTTTTGAAGAGATCATGTTTATCTCTTTACACGTTTTCTTGTATGACGGGTTAGGGTTAGGGTTTCTTGTTAGTATAAAAGGAACACCCGTCTATGAGTTTTGTACGACTTAACAATCGATTCAATCAATAGAAAAATCAATTTCATTAGTTTTAATTCAGATCCATAGAGGATCAAAACCTTCATAATTATTTTCTTCTTTATATTCTTGTGTTTAGTTTCCGCATAGACACAAGTCTTACACCTAGAGATTCTCGGTTTAACCAAGCTCAATCAAGCTAGAAGCACTCGATCCTACAAAAAGGGTCACCATTGTTTTTCAAAAAACCAGTGGCTGTTGCAAAGAGAAAAGTTGTTTCGAAACATCTTTCTAACATCGAACAAATATTCTCTAAGAACACTTGTAACACAAGTGAAACTAGACAATTTTTTGCTGATCTTAAAAGGAGAGTTGAAACACTTCAATCAACTATGGCATCCAACACAAACAGTAACTACAATGATTGGTCTTAAAGTTTTCATACTGAACAAAAAAAGATGTTTGAAAAAGATATCATTCCTCCACTATTTGCAATTTATGCGGTAGTTCTTAATGTTGAATGATGTCTTCTGCAAGAAACAACCGACTTTGTCAAGGATCACAAATCCCTGGTGAAGAAAGCTAATGAAAACATTGAACACATAAAAGTTTTGGAAAGACACAATGACATACTCTCTGAAGTAGCTCTATCAACTGAAATTATGTCCATTATTTATCAAACATATTCTGTGGAAGATGATGAAAGAATTTGTAACACTAGAAGAATCGTACCAACCTTACACAAACTAACACTATATTAAGCTACTACTACTAAACGTGACACACAAAGTAAATAAGAAGTAAAGATGAAGAAGAAATGAGATGCGTATGAAAATATCTAAGTCGTATGATTCATAGCCATAAGAGAATAACAAAAGATAAAACACACACACACACACTCTCTCACCTTTACAAGACTTTGAGGCACACAAAATGAGTGGAGAGTGTGTGTATTTATAGTAGAGTGGGAAGCCTTTGTTGCCCTAAAAGGCTTCGTGGTGGGCTTGTGTTGGACTTGGGCTTCGTTATCTTTCTTGAACATTTTTAAACAAAGTCCAACATAAGCCCTTACATGTTTTTAAATAAACCTACACGACACACTACTTTAAACACATAGAAATGACCATCACTTTCTAATGTATAAATGCTAACGATCTCCCCTAAGGGATGGTCATTTCAATAATGCATTGGTGAATGGTCTTTTGTCTTCAATGTCTTTATCTTTGTGTGTCGTTGTAGAATAATCTTCAATCAATGTTCTTTCATGCACTGTGATCTTCAAAGTAATCGTCCTTTGATGGATATTCTTGCCTTGATCAAAATCTTCTCGTGATGATGCGTCGTGTCCTCCAATCATACTCATACATCTTGGACTGTAAATTTCTGCTAACAATCTTCCCTTGCTAACAATCTCCTCTTAATCTTTCATCGTTTGACATATGAACTTGTTCATGACATCTTGATTAGCCTCTTGACTTTGTTGTTACACTTGGTCGTTTAACTTGATCTCCTTGTCTTGAACTTTTAACACTTGAGCTTTGATGAGGAATGTTCTTCATAAGTATGAGTATGCTGAGGTGAAGATGCTTGATGAATGGGATGATGGTTAATGGATGTTTAAGGGTAGCTGCATAAAACCATTAGTAATAATCATCCAACGCTTATGGGTTAGGACTTCGAGATCGTCAACAGCATAGTGTGTAGACTTTCTCTAATCTCCCCCAGGCCGTTCTGAACCGGATACCCCCGAGAGGGCTTACACGGACACACCGAAGTGCACCCACGATTCAGTGAGTCGCTAGAGATCACCCTACGACTGTAGACCGTTTGAAGCACGTAACCATCATGATAAAACTCGGCAAGATCCAAAGATCTCATTAAGACTCTTACAACTTGTGTTCACAAGTGTATTATATTGGAAGTGTTCCTAAGAGATTTTTAATGAATCTCATGGCTCTAGACTCGATAATGTGCGTTTTATTTTTAGTAGTCGGAGGCATGGAGCAGAGTGCCACCTTTTCAATATCAACACATCTCGGAATGAGAGGCCGATAGATTATGCAGTGTTCTCCGTGAGAAATGAAACAAATATCTTTTGAGAGATATCTGAGTGGCTAGGAGGGGTGGTGCAGCGCGTCACTGGGTCCATGACGTCTTGTCTTCAATATCAGTATCACCTTAGTGAATACCGATAGCAGATGTATTGACCCGGTTTCTGCCTTAAATTTTCATGGAGGGCTATTTCTTTTCACCCTTACATCAAATTTTTCTTTTTAATTCTTCAACCCCTTCTTTCCCTTTCTCATTTACTCCTTTTTTCAATCATACCTAAGGACTTCTAATTCTAATCTATTGGAATTGTCCTTGGGTAGATCCCTCCGGATCTGGTGGATCATAGGATGGTTTTTCCTAACCTTAGTCACCTTATAACTCCATGACTATCCTAGATTTGCCATAAAACCTTTTGAAAATCTCTCAAAGTGTTTATGAATAAACACATTTAGTTAGCAGTTTGAGAGTTTTACATTTTTGAAATACTCCCCCTTCACATGTGCTCATGCATTTTTAAGATATAAATTTGCACATGTTGGGTGGAGTTCGCACATTTTGAATTGATCAATTTTCAATGAACATGACCTTTGCGAGACACGCTTACATCACTAGTTAGACTAGCTTGAAATTATTACCCGTCCCGGTCATATTCAATGATCATCTCTCGAATTGGTACATTCTACTCAGACAAGTCCTTTGCGAGACACGTTTACATCAATGGATAACCATCTTGAAATTATTACCCGTCCCGGACAAGTCTTTTCGAGAACGGACATTTTGTTTCGTCAATTCGAGGGTTCATGCTGAGTCTGTCTGGTGAGCATACTTTGAGATTCCACGAACTTTGATCACATTTTAATCACGTCCTCTCCCCCTCAAAAATAGCAATGATATTTTTGATATCAATTGATTAAAATGAAAGTGTTTTGGAGAGAGACGGATTTTAGCATGAAAATGGAACATTTTGCATTTTTAATTTTTATACTCCCCCTTAAATAAAGCATATTCTTTAAATATTTGTGTTTAAAAATCATTTAAGGGTATAGAGGGAGTTTTCACTTTTGAAGAATCTTGAGCACAGAATTTGGAGAAAGATTTTGAAAAATATTTTTGAAAAATCTTGATCATGTGCTCAATGATTCTTTGATTTTGTTTGCCATTAACAATGCGAGTCCTGATCAGATATAATCAGTAGTCATCATTGTAGCGCGGGTTTCGTACTGAAATGCACTAAAGCCGTAAAGAAGAAAGTTTTGAGAACGACATGTTTTAGAAAATGTTTAAATGAACTCTCGCTCAAGCATCTGTACATGCCCGTATCATTGTTGAATGACATTTCTAGGTACGTACAGAATTTTGTATTTTGTTTTTACACCCAAATCACGATTTTCACCTCAAAAATACGACGATTCGCCCCCGGTTAGCTCTTGATACCAATTGTAGAGACCGAAATAAACAAGAAACACATATTCAGGGGACGGGGATGCTCAAAATAAAGGTTAAACATGGTGATATTAGCTTAAAGAATGGGGCGGAGGTGTATGTGTTTTCTAGAGAGAGAAAGGAGAAACCACACACACCTCCTTATTACAATGAACATCCACCCTTCCTTGTTGACACAAGGAAGGTATTTATAGCAAAACTTGTGACACCTTAGTGCATCCTATGGGCTTTCGGTTGGGCTTATGGCTTATGGGCCTTACATTGTTATTAATACAATACAAGCATACTAAACTATTATAGTCCAAAAAGCCCAACACGTATAACTAAATGCAATTCCCGAAAATGACAAAACTTTAAGTCTAACAGAATTCGAGGTGAGACTTCTGAAATTGTTGAAAAATATGAAAATGCATTTGCTAGGATTGAAAACGAAAACATAACTTATTTTAAACAACTTGATCAGAAAAAGGAAGAATGCAAGTATGACAAATTGTCGTATGAGCGTTCTTACAAAAACATGCAATAACAAATTGATCTTTTGAAGTCTCAGCTTGAAATTCAAAAAGGGAAGGGTGAAGAAAATAAGGGTGCTAGACCATCAACTTCGGACAAATCGGTTGTCAGACAAAAAATGGCTATTTCAACACCCTTGCCTAAGGAAAGTGAGAAAGGAAAAGAGAAAGTGGTTGTCGAAAATCCAAATGTGATAGCGCCTGGCCTTTATAGGATTAGTCCCACTACTGCGTCTACCTCTACATCTCAAACATATAGGGCGATAGACAAACGTACTAAAGATAATCCAAAAGAGACTAGGAATGCTACTGATACATCAAAAGACAACAAGATAAATTCTAATGAGTGTGCCTTACCTTCTACAGGAGTAGAAAGTACCTCTAGGAGCAGCAGACCAAAGCCTAGGAGCAATACAAGGAATAGAGACTCGCCTGCATCTGAGAGTGAAATCAAGAATAAAACGGAAGAAGTAGAAGAACACCATAGGATTTTATCGCTTTCTAAGAAGAAACATATATCATCTGGATGTAATGTTAAGAACACTATTTCAAGTGCATGTAATGACTCTGTTTGTTTAATGTGCAAGAAATCTTTGTCTGAAAATGTGTGTGATGATATTGTTTCTAATAATGTGAATGTGAATGATATGCCTGAACAGAAAGATGTGTCTTCAAAAACTAGTGCTAGGTCCAGATATGTCAACAGACTTCTTAAACTAGCTAGAACAGCCACTAGTAGCAAATTGCCTAGAGACCATCTTAAGTTTTGTGCATGGAAACCAACTGGTAGAATGTTTCCACTTAAGAATGACTCATCAGAATTTGTTCCAAAAGTTCAAGTTGAAACCATCTCTAATTGTGATTCATCTGTTACCTCTAACCCATGGAACCAAATGTTAAACGGTTTCCATATATAAAACCATCTATTCTTTACAGGTCATTGAAATTTGTCTTTGGATCATCGACTCGGGTTGCTCCAAGCACATGACCGGGAATCTGAAGTTGCTGATCAACTTTGTATGGAAGTTCATGGGAAAAGTTCGGTTTGGAAATGATCATGTAGCAGCTATTCTGGGTTATGGAGATCTACAGTTTGGGAATTTTTTAATCACTCGGGTTTACTATGTCGAAGGATTGGGACACAATCTGTTCTCATTCGGGCAGTTTTGTGACGCAGATTTAGAGGTTGCTTTCAGAAAGAATACTTGTTTCGTTAGGAATTTGATTGGAGATGATCTCTTAACCGGAAATCGTGGAACCAATCTTTATGCTATCGACATTAACCAAATGGCCTCTTCATCACCAATTTGTCTTATGTCAAGAGCTGACGAAACAATGTCCTGGTTGTAGCACAGACGTCTATCCCATCTCAACTTTGACACAATTACAAAGCTTGCCAAAGACAACATCATTACCGGTCTCCCAAAATTCAAATACACCAAAGAACATTTATGTCCATCATGTGAGCAAGGCAAAAGCAAACGGGCAACTTATATCACACCCCCAAATTACTTGAATTGCAACGGAATGGAATTCCAGGGGCGTGACTGCCATAGCACCACAGTTACAGTTATATTGAACGACCTAAAGTGTCGTTTAGAAAATATATCGTTTGATTATTTAAAACATTTAGAGTTTACAAAAGTTGGTCCCAAAAGATTAAACAAGTTTTCAGAAATCAAGTTCTCACAAATCAAACGATAGTTAAGTGCATAAAATATAAAGTTTGACGCGTTGACTCCGCGACTCCATGGTATGCCCTGAATGCAAGCCAACATGCGATGTCTTAATTACCTGAAAATACATTGCTAAAACGGTCAACAATAATGTTGGTGAGTTCATAGGTTTATGTAAATGAAATGTTATACGGAAACCACAAGTATAAAGTGTATGACAAAATGCCACATAAAAATGATACATTAGCTCTTAAGCTCATGACCCCGAAGCTAGACTGAATGAAATGCCCCAACAGAGTGTATGCCAAGCACTCTAATATGATAGAAATGAAATGCGTTCGTATGACTTGTTGGCGCTACTAACCCTAACGGAGGAGTCACCCTCAATAGATCTATTCACTCACTCCCGCTTACTCTGTAATTAACGGTTCATGATAAACTGGGGACTTTAATCTGGCAATGATGTAACTTAAGCAATGTAATGAATTGATACTTTGGTCCGTATGAAGAATGGTGCAATGTATTCTCCCCCGAGAATTTTGAAATGAAGTAATATATTGAAAACGGGGCTATGAAAACTCACCTGATATGATAGCAACAATGACAATAGTGGATGTGATGAAATGAGACTCGGTCTCTAACCGCGACCTATTATGAATGATATGATCCATAATAAGCAATGATATAATGCAACACATGCAAATACGTATGTTAACGATACCACTCGTTACTTTTGAAAATAACGTTTATCGTCGAAAAATACATTTTTGACGTCTCGTTAAGTTATAAACTACTTTTCGTGTAAATATGTTGAAACGGTACTCCACGATCCTCATTTGGTGTTTTGATGTCAAATATAATGTTCTAGTCGCAAATTAACAATTTTTCAAAGTTTATAAAAATGACTAAGTAGCCTTACAAAGCTAGTCGCCAAACAGTGTACGTTAAGAGTTAGGAATCAAACTCAGTGTTTTTAGAAATTTTGTGACAATATCTACCACTCGTAGAAGTAACTTTTTGTCCAGATAGGTCTCGATCATGAAGATAATTAGTCGTTAAGTTAGCTAATCAGGCCAATTCAGGCGTTTCTGGGCAGTTTTTGTGTATTTTGAATGGGTCATATCTTATTCATTATATGTCCGTTTGACAAACGGCTGGTCAATTTGAAAACTAGGCCAGGTATACTTGATTTTTGTTCCTTATGAAAATTTCTCAAAACTGACTCGATCAGTGAGTAAAATGGCTCTCAACATGGTCACCCGAAACGACAGTTTTTACACTTGGAATTATTTTCTGTTTAAAAGCTGTTAATGTGTTTAGTGAATTATCACTTTTCAAACGCTTGTATCTTGGTCGTTATAAGCCCGTTTGCTACGTTCTTTATATCCACGGCTTCGTATGAGCTTAAAATGAACTTATTTCCAGTAGCATATCAGCTTATTCACTGCTTATAAGCGAAGTGCTTATTTTAGCTAGTTGGGCTTTTTAGCCCGTTAAGTAATTTAAGGGTGTTTGTGAAGCTGATCGAGGGAGGCAAGCTTTGAGCTTGTGAGACTGACCAAATAAGCTCGTGTGTGAGTTATGTTAGTACCTCGTGATAATTGGGTGTATAGAGAAACGTATTAAACCTTTTGTTTGATATTGTGTACGTAAGATCATGACTTAACAAGTCCATTTTGAGTGACAAAATCCTTATGTTAACGTATATATGTTCTAGGCAGTTGGGAATGTGATCAAATGACATTAAAAATGTGTGATCTCAAGTGCTTATATGATGTTATGAGTGTGTATCAAGTTTATAGACTTGTTCTTAGCCATGTCGAGATTTAAGCGAGTATGTTTGTAGGTTTTTAAGCTTAACGAGACATGTGTAAAATATATGGAAAGTTTGTGTGATACGAGCATGTATAAAACAAATTGGTAGAATCAAAATTTGTCTAAGTGGAGATAACTTACTACACTTATAAAAGGTGGTGATGTCTCAACTGATCGAACGAAGAGAGAGAGTGAAAGATTTGTGACTATGTTATGTGCACACCAATGGTAGGAGAGGGCTTCTTGGATGGCTCGAACACGCTATGGATCACCTAGAGCTTGGCTTCTTTCTCTAGGCAGTAGGCAGTGAGCAAGGTGAATTTGTGTGTTTTTGTTTGAGTGTTTGTGAGTGTGTACGTAAAGTCTGAGAGAGTGAGTATGCATGAGAGTGTCTTTTTATATATATTAGATAGGATAGAAATGACTTTGAGCAACTAGTATTAGATAGGATTGCATGTTACTGATACGTGTAGATGAATTGTGAGTTTTAGTTTCATTAATGCTTGTGATTGGTTTAAAATTGAGGTGGGATAATAGTTAGCTGTAATTTAGATAATATTTGAGAACTAAGGTGTCTAATAGCGAGCCTAAGTGTATAAGCGTGACCATGGGTTGCAACGTATGGGTATAAAAATGTAAAAGTAACGTACATTTAATTTTAATGGGTCCAATATAACTTTAACATGTTACATTGGGGAAAATGGACGAAAAACTAATTATCGGGTTGAAATATCGCAAGCCGACGGAGTTATAAGCTCCTAACAAAAAATATAGTAATTGGTTTAAAAACACCGGGTAATATAATAATATAATTTTTATATCATTATAATTAGCATAATAAAAATATTATGATCATTGTCAGGAGTGTCGTGTATAATATTAGTAGTAATGACTGAGTGGTAACGTTTAATAAATAAACAAACATACGTAAATGAAAATCATACAAACCCGTGCATAACCTAATATGATAATGATGTTACTGATGATATGTAGACTACTCTAGTCTATATGAGGTGTCCTTACTGATGATGCATGAATACGCAGCTAAACCATACTGGTTACGCGAATTTGAATACCCGTAAACAATGTTTACGAAATGATGCCTGCTCAGTCAGTCTAAAAGAGCCAAAGAACATTCGGGAAGCGATGCTAGACGATGCATGGATTGAAGCAATGCAAGAAGAACTTGTCCAATTTAAGTTACATGACACTTGGGATTTAGTGCCGATACCACTTGATAAACTTGTCATTGATCTTAAGTGGTTATGGAAGAACAAAAAGGATGAAGAGATGACTGTAATTCGCAACAAAGCTCGTCTCGTGGCCAAGGGATTCAGACAAGAAGAGGGAACAGATTTTGATGAGTCATTCGCGCCAGTAGCTAGACTTGACGCGGTCTGGATTTTCTTAGCATACGCGGCTTACAAGAACATCACGGTCTATCAGATGGATATCAAGACGGCTTTCTTGAATAAAACTCTGAAAGAAGAAGTGTACGTGAGTCAGCCAGATGGATTCATTGACAAAGATCATCCGGACTACGTCTACAAGCTAAAGAAGGCTATCTATGGTTTGAAACAAGCCCCAAGGGCGTGGTACCATGAATTATCATCTTTCCTACTTTTGAATCATTTCACCAAAGGAACTATTGACCCGACCTTGTTTACTAAAAAATTCAAAAATGACATTTTGATTGTTCAGATTTATGTGGATGGCATAATCTTTGGGTCCACTAATCCGGAACATTCAAATCATTTTGCAAATCTCATGAATAGTAAATTTGAAATGTCTATGATGGGCGAATTAAAATTCTTCCTTGGAATTCAAATCCATCAATCCCATCGTGGCATTTTCATTAATCAGGCTAAATATACAATTGAGATTTTGAAAAAACATGGAATGGAAAATTGTGACTCTGTTGGTTCTCCAATGGTCACTTCACCCAAAATTGGTGCAGATTTATATGGGAAACCCATGGATCCGAAGAAATATCAGAGCAGGATTGGGTCTCTCATGTATCTAACAGCAAGTCCACCCGATATTCCTTTTGCTGCCTGTTTATTAGCACGGTTTCAGGCAAGGTGATGAGTGTGTAAATACTCATCATTTTACACCCATTAAAGACACAAAAATGACTAAAAGCACCCAAATAGATCAAATATATTGCAAATATTCATGGTTTGTGTTTTTATGTGTTTCAGGTGCAAAAGGATTGAAAACAAGGAAAAATGGACAAAAACCGAGCACAAGATTGGAAAATCGTGAAAAGCCGAGGACCGGGATATTGCTCAAATTATCAAAGTCAAGTTCCAAGAATATTGAAGTGTCACAAATAGTCCTTGGAGATAATTTTTAGACTTTACAAGATTGGTCCATGGATTTTTAGAATGTGGCAAAAGTGGTCCCTAAACTTTAAACCTAATTCTATACCCTATCCCATTTTTATCCTAATCCTAACTAATCCTAAACCCATCCTAAATACTAAACCCAGCCCACACAATAATAAACCCAGCCCAATCATAAAATAAATAAACTCAACCCACTTTCTTTCCCTTTAACTAATACCAGGTTTGACTTCGGTCAAATCCTTCTTCTTCCCTGACACAATCCACCCCCCCTCCAAGCTTCCTCAATACTCTTCCTAACAAACCAAGAAACATTTAATGCTTCTTCCTCCCCTCAAGATAGCCAGTCAAGTGGTATTTTCCACTCACACCATTTTGGCGCCAAAACTGAAGATAAAGGGCTGAGATGATTTGAAGCATATCCAATGGTGGGATTTGATCAGGAGTGATCAAAGATGCTTTTTGGATAGCTATTTAAAGGAATGAAGACACCAAGATAGAATTGTCACTGCTTTAGACCATTCGTAGTGTAATTAAGTTATTGTTCTATTTTCAGTTTCAAATTCAGTTCTAAACTTTAATTTAAGCTCATTTCAGCTCTTTTGTACTTAATTTAAGCAGCATTGTTTCAATTTCAAGTTTAATCAAAATTTCAAGTATTCAGTTATTATTGTTAATTCGAATTCAAGATAGTTGATGTTACATTATTCAAAAGGCTCTCATTCCTGTTTCATGAAGCTCTTATGAGCTTGTTATAGCTTTGTTCAAGTTAATTTGGGTCTAATTCAGTTTTAATTGCAACAGTCAAATAGTCATCTAAAAAGTCAACTCAGCTTATTGCTTATTCTCGTGCCTATTTTCAGCTTATTTGTGCTTAATTATGTTAGTATAATAACCTTGTTGCTTAATCATTGCTTGGATTGGTCGGTTTTAATGCAAAAATTCATAACATTCCTTAGTTAAGGACTGTTTGGGTCAATGTGAAAACGGGTCAAACTGAGGGTTTAGTGTTCACATGCACCCTTGAGAACTTTAAGGAAGCTTAATTAAACTGAGGATAGCTGTTTTTAAGTAGTGTTAAGGTAATTTAGGTGAATTTGCAGTTTTAAGCTTGATTTTCCAACTTGTGAGGCTTTGAATTGCTTATTTGGGTTTTGCTATAAGGCCTAGTTTTTGAATCTTATTTTTGATGTTCATATGCTCCTTGGGATTATTTAATAGGATTGGTGAGAGTTGTTTTAATCACAGAAGGCATTGAGGACATTTGGGCAAAAATTGGTGCAAATCTGCACATAACAGATAAGCAGTGCAGTCTGCATCAGCTTTTGAACCATATTTAAGGTGCTTATTTCCTATTTTCAACATCTAAATTTCTTATTTCAAGTTCTTTTTACCTATAGTTCTTAGCTTGTTCCTAGTTTACAGTTCTATTCTTAACTTATTGGAACTTAATATGTGGTCTTAAGTCTCACATCAGTAGCTCATTGCCCTGAGCATTAGTGCCTGGTTAGTTTTCCTTAGCTCATTTTAAGTTCCTTAATAAGCACCTTTAGATCTGATTTTCTTTAGTTAAGCTCTTTGGTGGGTGATCTCTTAGACTTCTGAGCTTTTGTAGATTTTTAGTTTTATCTTTGAGCTTAAAAATAAGCTCAAAGTTGCCCTTGTAGGACAAATCTACCCTGCTCCTTGTGTTACATCAGCAGACCCATGATGGGTTTTGGCTTATTTTGTGCTTGTTAATTGCTTACTTCTGTGTTCTTGTGGCATTTTCATTTTCATTTCAGTTCATCTTCATTCCCTTAGCTTATTTCAGAATTCCTTTAGCTGATTTGTGGCTTAAGAGCCCTTTTTCCTTCCCAAGCTTAGCTCCTCCCTTATAAGTCCACTGAACAGCTTTAATAAGATGTTTCTTAGCTTATTTGAAGTTTCTAAAAGTTGTTTCAGCTATAAAATATGCTCATAATCTAGGGTTTAATAAGTTGTAAAAAGAAAAAAATAAAAAAAAAATAAAGTTTTGCAAAAAGGGGTGTGAGTGGGATTCGAACCTGGGACCTTTAGGATAGCATGCATGCGCCTCATCCCACACCCCATAACCAGATGCACCAAGTTATGCTTGGTGTAATCTTTGCCTAATTTAATTCTTATAGTAGTTTTTCCCATTTAGCCTAAATCTGCTTATCCGCTTATTTCGTAGCTTATTTGGATAGCTTTTTTAGTTTTTTATATTTTTACTAGATTAATATTAGCCTAATAGATTTTCTGGTACTTTTTGAGAATTTTTACTTTTCGTTTGCTATTTTTCTCGAATTTAATTATTTTAAACTGTTTTTAATTCATAATAAAAAATATAAAAATCAGAAAAATATAAATCTTTTTTCTAAAATTTTCTTTTGTCATATAGAGACTAGAAAAAATATACTTGTACCCATAGAGTTTAAATTTCTAAGATTTGACATTTTAGGCTCGGGTTTTTCCGTTTTAAGTGCGTTATTAGATTTTCTTTACATTTTGGGCCATAAGTATTTTAAATTCATATTTGCCTTAGTATATTAATTATTGTTTAGACTATATTTCTTATTTTAGTTTATAAAATCAAAAAATCTCTTTGCTTCCACTATTCATCACACGAATCACAATCCCGATCTCACAAATTCCGTTCATCCTTCGTTGGGGATAACGACCCGGGTTACACATACTTCACTTGTGTTTCCTTGAAGTATTGATTTCGATGAATCAAATTTTAGCGTTGCTGCTGGTGGAAGGTTGAAGCGAATTTTTAATTCTCATTTCGCGATTCGTGTTTTGAAAGCCTTCTTTGTGAAGGATTTCAGTCTTTTTGTCAATATTTTCAAAAAAAAAAATACAAAAAAATAAATATATATTGTGTTAAATTATAAATAAAAAAAAAAAACCCAAAAATATTTTTCCTCATCCTCTTAAACCGTTTGATTCTATCTTCTTAACCCTCCTTAATATTTAATTCCCATGTCGTCACTGGGCTATCACTGTTTTGATTGTAAAGGTCCAGTGGGTGATAATCTTCGTTGTTCCGAGTGTAAGTGTGAGCGGTGTGGAAATCATGCACCAAAAGGATCATCTTGTTATTGGTGTGAAATAGCCCTCGAAAGTAAGCTTAATTCCATCGATAATACTCAAAGTCTTCCCGAACACCCTCCACAACCCCAACCATCTTCACTCACTCAGCATAATTGTTTTATATGTGAAGATCCGTTGGGGGATGATTCACAATGTGAGCGATGTTTTTGCAAAGGATGTGGGTTTACTCATGGACTTTGCATATGTTGCACTTCTGAAATCCAAAATACACTTGATTATCCAGATTGTCAAAATGATTTCAGTACCCCTCCTCAGGATTCATTTTGGCAAGAACCGTGTTATCAAAACTTCAATAATACATCATTTCAAAATATGCCAAATGATCTTTGTGCTAATTGTGGAGGTCCTCACCAAAGTTTTGAGTGTCAAGCAAATAACATGCTTGTCTATGAGCAGGTTTCTTGTAACAGTCAAAATCTCGGTTATGACCAATATCCATATACTTCTATGAATCAACCACAACAATCATACTGTTGTGAGTACTGTGGAGGTCCGCATTATAGCTCTGATTGTCAAATAAGGGACCCGCTTGTCTATGAGCATGGCCCTTGTAACAATTACGACTATTCTTATCATGACCAACCTCCACAGTGTAAAACGATTCAAGCACAACCTCAGCCAATTCCTCAAGAATTATTCCAAGAAGTTCAAGATGAAAGGAATAAACTCCAGGAGTTGTTTTTCGAAGATGTATTCCAAAAACTTCAAAATGTGAGGGATACACTTAACGATTTTGCTGTTAAACATGCCCAAGATGATCATCATGGTGAATCTATGGAAGATTTACTCGCTGAAGAACGAGCAGCAGAAAGGCGTTTCCTATTTAATAAGGCTGCCATGCTCGATAATGAAGATGAAGACGACGAGGAGAGTACTATTCATTTGAGCGATATCATTTCTCAACTCCCTCAGTCTATTGCAATCACATCATTCTTTCCAATTTTGGACCCCAAGGACTCTCTTATTATGGGGGATGAGCATATTAGCACTATTCCTGAAAAGGAATCGAACGAATTCATAAAGTCTAGTGCTGAGAACCTTATCCCAATCCCAAGTGAGTCTGAGGATATATCGGACAATGAATGTGATTTGTCTATTTGTGATGATTATCCTCTTGACATTGAGGATGATTTTTCCGAGATTTTCTCTAACCTACTTTTCAATTCCAATGATGATTTTTCCTCTAGTGATGACGAATCACTTTCTAATGAGGACATTCAAAATGAAAGTCTCAAAGTCTATTCGAATTCCCTTTTTGAATTTGATGATGAGTACTTTTCTAGAAAAATAAATCCTCTCTTTGATGAAGAGTTAGCGAACGATGAGGTCAAGGACTATATGATTCATAAACTTGATGATATGACCTCAATTTTTAATTCTGATATTGATAAGGACAATCTTTCTCCGACATATGTGACACTTCCTTCTGAGGATAGCCATTATATTGACTTAACATATGTCGTTCGATTTTTTCTACCTTTCTTCACATATAAGGTAGCTTGTCCTTTCCTTCACTCGTTTGGGAGTGAAGACAAGGTTTTTGACCCCGGCATCTCAATTTATCATTCTTTTGAGCCGGATATATCTCATCGGAGTGGAACTATCAAGTACTTCAATGTTTATCCAAACATCTTGAATGAAAGTCCGATGGAGATTTTCTTTTCCACATGCTTCCCCATGAACAAATGAATTCGGGGTCGAGTCAAGCTAGTGACTCGGTTAACAAAAACATTAGCACCACATGGGTGATAACCCATGTTTCTAACTTCTTTCTATTTTTTGACACTAAGTGTGGAGGGATTCCTCTACTGTGCTTTGTTTTTTTGTGTTGTTTGCTCTTGTTTTCAGGTTTCCCTTGGATTGTGATGATTGCCGCCCCTGTTTTCAATCCATCCGCCCAATATCTTATCCTTTTGCTAACGATTATCTAGGGATATCTTTTTAATCCTGTTTGTAAAAATAGAGATTTCTTTCACACACTTGGCAATTAGTATTACCTTTTTACGTTCTAAGTGTCGGCATAATAGCCGGTACTTTGAATATTGAGGGCAATATTCAAATCTAAGTGTGGGGGGGAATTCTCTCGAATTTTGTCACATATGTACTTTCTAGTGCCCTAGTACCCCCGTTTTGGCCAAAATTTTAAATTTTTTTCGTTTTTAAATAAGAAATTGCATGAAAAAGAAGTGCTTCGCACCATAAAAAAAAGAGAAAGAAAAAATGAAAGTGTTTAGTCTTGATTAGGTTAGAACAAAGGGAATCCTGCCTCTGCCAGAGTGTTGATCTGGCTGCTTCCTTAACGATTAGACTAAGGTTTTATGATTTGTGCAAATGAAAATGCTAAGCGTAGCATAGTTGGTTTTCTTTAGAGCTTATATAAGTAATCTATGGCTTTTCCTCCCAGGAGATAACTAATCTGACTTAATTAGTGCTTATTTTCAAACATTTGAACACATAAAATCATTTTTCTATACGATTCTGAAAAATACTAGTTCAATGCTTTATTTAAACTTCGGAACAAGCATATGTCATAATAATGTAAAAGTTAAGTAATAAATGTATGTGCTAAAAGTCTACGGTTCAAGATCGGCCCTTGGATTCTTATTTCCGGAAAGCATTTAGGTCTTGGCTACCCTCTTGCACCGGCCCTTGGACCTCTAATTCAGGAATGTGTGAGGTCTTGGTCTAACACCCTTGGATCCTCATTTCAGGAATGTTTAGAGTCTTGGAACTCTCCGTTGTAATGGCCCTTGGATCCTTTATTCCGAAAGGTGTAAGGTCTTGGTTCCCGTGAAACTCCGTTAGTTTATGTTGCACAAGTAAAAAAAATGAAAAATGAAAAGAAAAAATAAAATAAAATGGAATGATATTGCAAAATGCAATAAATTTTGAAGCTTGCTTGTTGTAAATTTTAAATTTATCTTTCAACTAGTATTAGTCAAAGTTTAATAAAAACGTCGATTTTTGTTATCAAAATTTTGAATATAAGCACAGTCACCTAAACTTGATAAATGTGGGAGTGAAAAGTTAAGTTTCGACTTACATAGATGATTTGTATAAGTAGTGTTAGCATTTTACAAAAGCATTTGCACGTTGAGTTTAAGCTTAGTTGGGAGTATAAAAAAGAGGATGACGATTTTAATTCCCTGGAGACACCCATTTTGTGTGAATCCCGTTCCATGATACCATTTTTGGAAATCAAGCATGTTATATATTTTGTTCTAAATTTAAATTTCTGGCATTGTATAAAAAATCAAAACGGGGTATACTTGGTATTCTTTTGATCCTTTCATTACTTTATATGATCGGATTGCTAGGGACTAGCAATAGTTTAGTGTGGGGGATTGATGAGTGTGTAAATACTCATCATTTTACACCCATTAAAGACACAAAAATGACCAAAAACACCCAAATAGATCAAATATATTGCAAATATTCGTGGTTTGTGTTTTTATGTGTTTCAGGTACAAAAGGATTGAAAACAAGGCAAAACGGACAAAAACCGAGCACAAGATTGAAAAATCGTGAAAAGCCGTGGACCGGGATATTGCTCAAATTATCAAAGTCAACTTCCAAGAATATTGAAGTGTCACAAATAGTCCTTGGAGATAATTTTTAGACTTTACAAGATTGGTCCCTGGATTTTCAGAATGTGGCAAAAGTGGTCCCTAAACTTTAAACCTAATTCTATACCTTATCCCATTTTTATCCTAATCCTAACTAATCCTAAACCCATCCTAAATACTAAATCCAACCCACACAATAATAAACCCAACCCAATCCCAAAATAAATAAACCCGACCCACTTTCTTTCCCTTTAACTAATACCAGGTTTGACTTCGGTCAAATCCTTCTTCTAAAACCATGCCCGCCTAAAACCATACCGCTCCACCCTTATCCCTGACACAATCCACCCCCCCTCCAAGCTTCCTCAATACTCTTCCTAACAAACCAAGAAACATTTAATGCTTCTTCCTCCCCTCAAGATAGCCAGTCAAGTGGTATTTTCCACTCACACCATTTTGGCGCCAAAACTGAAGATAAAGGGCTGAGATGATTTGAAGCATATCCAATGGTGGGATTTAATCAGGAGTGATCAGAGATGCTTTTTGGATAGCTATTTAAAAGAATGAAGACACCAAGATAGAATTGTCACTGCTTTAGACCATTCGTAGTGTAATTAAGTTATTGTTCTATTTTCTGTTTCAAATTCAGTTCTAAACTTTAATTTAAGCTCATTTCAGCTCTTTTGTACTTAACTTATTGAAGCAGCATTGTTTCAATTTTAAGTTTAATCCAAATTTCAAGTATTCAGTTATTATTGTAAATTCGAATTCAAGTTAGTTGATGTTACATTATTCAAAAGGCTCTCATTCATGTTTCATGAAGCTCTTATGAGCTTGTTATAGCTTTGTTCAAGTTAATTTGGGTCTAATTCAGTTTTAATTGCAACAGTCAAATAGTCAACTAAAAAGTCAACTCAGCTTATTGCTTATTCTCGTGCCTATTTTCATCTTATTTGTGCTTAATTATGTTAGTATAATACCCTTGTTGCTTAATCATTGCTTGGATTGGTCGGTTTTAGTGCAAAAATTCATAACAGTCCTTGGTTAAGGAATCTTTGGGTCAATGTGAAAACGGGTCAAACTGAGGGTTTACTGTTCACATGCACCCTTGAGAACTTTAAGGAAGCTTAATTAAACTGAGGATAGCTGTTTTTAAGTAGTGTTAAGGTAATTTAGGTGAATTGGCAGTTTTAAGCTTGATTTTCCAACTTGAGAGGCTTTGAATTGCTTATTTGGGTTTTGCTATAAGGCCTAGTTTTTTAATCTTATTTTTGATGTTCATATGCTCCTTGGGATGTTTTAATAGGATTGGTGAGAGTTTTTTTAATCACAGAAGGCATTGAGGACATTTGGGCAAAAATTGGTGCAAATCCGCACATAACAGATAAGCAGTGCAGTCTGCATCAGCTTTTGAACCATATTTAAGGTGCTTATTTCCTATTTTCAACATCTGAATTTCTTATTTCAAGTTCTTTTTACCTATAGTTCTTAGCTTGTTCCTAGTTTACAGTTCTATTCTTAGCTTATTGGAACTTAATATGTGGTCTTAAGTCTCACATCAGTAGCTCATTGCCCTGAGCATTAGTGCCTGGTCAGTTTTCCTTAGCTCATTTTAAGTTCCTTAATAAGCACCTTTAGATATGATTTACTTTAGTTAAGCTCTTTGGTGGGTGATCACTTAGACTTCTGAGCTTTTGTAGATTTTTAGTTTTATCTTTGTGCTTAAAAATAAGCTCAAAGTTGCCCTTGTAGGACAAATCTGCCCTGCTCCTTGTGTTACATCAGTAGACCCATGATGGGTTTTGGCTTATTTTGTGCTTGTTAATTGCTTATTTCTGTGTTCTTGTGGCATTTTAATTTTCATTTAAGTTATTCTTCATTCCCTTAACTTATTTCAGAATTCCTTTAGCTGATTTGTGGCTTAAGAGCCCTTTTTCCTTCCCAAGCTTAGCTCATCCCTTCTAAGTCCACTGAACAGCTTTAATAAGCTGTTTCTTAGCTTATTTGAAGTTTCTAAAAGTTGTTTCAGTTATAAAATATGCTCATAATCTAGTGTTTAATAAGTTGTAAAAAGAAAAAAATAAATAAATAAAGTTTTGCAAAAAGGGTGTGTGAGTGGGATTCGAACCTGGGACCTTTAGGATAGCATGCATGCGCCTCACCCCACACCCCATAACCAGATGCACCAAGTTATGCTTGGTGTAATCTTTGCGTAATTTAATTCTTATAGTAGTTTTTCCCATTTAGCCTAAATCTGCTTATCCGCTTATTTCGTAGCTTATTTGGATAGCTTTTTCAGTTTTTATATTTTTCCTAGATTAATATTAGCCTAATAGATTTTCTGGTAATTTTTCAGAATTTTTACTTTTCGTTTGCTATTTTTCTCGAATTTAATTAGTTTAAACTGTTTTTAATTCATAATAAAAAATATAAAAATCAAAAAAATATAAATATTTTTTCTAAAATTTTCTTTTGTCATATAGATCCTAGAAAAAATAGATTTGTACCCGTAGAGTTTAAATTTCTAAGATTTGACGTTTTAGGCTCAGGTTTTCCCGGTTTAAGCGCGTTATTAGATTTTCTTTACATTTTGGGCCTTAAGTATTTTAAATTCATATTTGCCTTAGTTTATTAATTGTTGTTTAGATTATATTTCTTATTTTAGTTTATAAAATCAAAAAATCTCTTTGCTTCCACTATTCATCACACGAATCACAGTCCTGATCTCACAAATTCCATTCATCCTTCGTTGGGGATAACGACCCGGGTTACACAAACTTCACTTGTGTTTCCATGGAGAAAAATAAGTGCTGATTTCGACGAATCACAAGGCCTACCGAACTTCACCTCGAAGAGGTTAAACGGATCTTTCGGTACCTACGAAGAACCATTAACATGGGACTTTGGTATCCGAAGGATTCGGAGTTTACACTAACAGACTTTTCAGATGCCGACCATGCTGGATGCCAAGTTACCGCAAAAGATACATCTGGGGGAACACAATTTCTGGGAGAAAAGCTAGTAGGTTGGTCATCAAGGAAACAAGACTGTACGGCGTTATCAACCGCAGAAGCCGAGTATGTGTCACTATCTGTGTGTTGTGCCCAAGTTCTATGGATGAGGACACAGCTGACATATTATGGCTACTCTTTCAACCACATACCTATGTATTGTGATTCAAAAAGTGCCATAGCCATCTCGTGCAATCCCGTGCAACAGTTGAAGACCAAGCATATTAGAGTCCGCTATCACTTCATAAAAGAACACGTCGAAGAGGGTAGTGTTGAATTATTTTTCGTAAAGACTGAATACCAACTCGTCGATCTATTTACTAAAGCCCTCCCAAAAGAGCGGTTTGATAATCTAGTTCGACGAATTGGAATGCGAAGCCTAACTCCCGAAGAGTTAGAAAGTCTTCTCAAAACTTCTTGAATTTTATCTCAAAAAGCTTCGCTGTAAATATTTTTGAAAAAAAGCAAAATACAAAATTTGAAAAACCAAGAAAATCAAAATACAAAAATAGAAAATTTAAAAAATTCAAAAACATTATAAAATCGAAAAAAACCAAAAATATTCTTCTCATGACATGTCTCTCGTATAAATCAATATTCTGTACGTACCTAGAAATGTCATTCAACAATGATACGGGCATGTACAGATGCTTGAGCGAGAGTTCATTTAAATCTTTTCCAAAACATGTCGTTTCTCAAAAATTTCTTCAATAATGGCTTTCGTATATTTCAGTACAGAACCCGCACTTAAATGACGGCTTTTGTATATTTCAGTACAAAACCCGAGCTACAATGATGACTTCTGATTATATCTGATCAGAACTCGCATTGTTAATGGCAAATGAAAACAAAGAATCCTTGAGCACATGATCAAGATTTTTCAAAAAGATTTTTCAAAATCTTTCTCCAAATTCTGTGCTCAAGATTCTTCAAAAAGATAACTCCCTCTATACCCTTAAATGTTTAAAGAATATGCTTTATTTAAGGGGGAGTTTAAAAAGAAAATTCAAAAATGTTCCAATCCGTTCATCTCTCCAAAAAGCTCTCATTTTAATCAGTTGATATAAAAAATATCACTACATGCTATTTTTGAGGGGGAGAGGACGTGATTAAAATGTGATCAAAAGTTTAAAGATCATGGATTGAATCTCAAAAGAGCTCGACTCAAGATTTTAACCCTCGAATTGACGAATTAAATGTCCGTTAATCGAAAAAGACTTGTTCGGGACGGGTAATAATTTCAAGCTGGTTCATCCAGTGATGTAAACGTGTCTCGCAAAGGACTAGTCTGAGTAAAATGTACCAATTCGAGAGATGATCATTGAATATGACCAGGACGGGTAATAATTTCAAGCTAGTCTAACTAGTGATGTAAGCGTGTCTCGCGAAGGTCATGTTCATTGAAAATCGATCTATTCAAAATGTGCAAACTCTACCCAACATGTGCAATTTTATTTAAAAATGCATGAGCACATGTGGAGGGGAGAGTGTTTAAAAAATGCAAAACTCTCGAAGTGTTAACTAATCAAGATGTCAAGAACAAGTTCATATGTCAAACGATGAAAGATTAAGGGGAGATTGTTAGCAAGGGAAGATTGTTATCAGAAGTTTACAGTCCAAGATGTATGAGTATGTTAAAGGTTATGACACATCATCACAAGAAGATTTTGATCAGGGCAAGAACGAGTGAAAGACGATACTTTGAAGATCACGATTGCATGAAGGAGCATTGAATGAAGACTACTCTACAACGACACACAAAGATCTAGACGTTATAGACAAAAGACCAATCACTGGAAGCATCATGGAAATGACCATCCCTTAGGGGGAGATTGTTAGCATTTATATTTTAGAAAAAGTGATGGTCATTTGTAATGTGTTAAGAAAGTGTTTCGTGTAGTTTTCTAGTATTGAAAGGCTTGTGTTGGACTTTAATTCGTAATGTTCAAGTAAAGTATAAAAGCCCAAGTCCAACACAAGCCCACCTCAAAGCCTTTTAGGGCAACAAAGGCTTCCCACTTCACTATAAATACAACACACTCTCACATATCATGTGTGCCTCATTGTAAGTATAGGTGAGAAGTGTGTGGCATGTGTATGTTTTTAGCATATGTTCTTTCAAGGTTTTTATGTATAAACATTCGGTTATAAGTTTATATCATACGCAACATTTCACCATCTCTTCTTCTCATCTATTCTTTTCCTTTTGAGTGTCACAGTTCATTAGTAGTTGTAGTTAAGGTTGGTTCGAGTAGAGCTAGTGTTTTACAGAAAGTGAAAAAGGAAAAGGGAAAGTAGTTGTTGAAACACCGAATGTGATAGCACCTGGACTTTATAGGATTAGAACCACTACTGCGTCTACCTCTACATCTAAAACATATAGGGCGATACACAAAATTGTGAAAGACAATCCAAAAGAGTCTAGGAATGCTACAACTAATTCTAATGGCAACAAAATAAATCCTAATGCGTGTGCCTTACCTTCTACAGGAGTAGAAAGTACCTCTAGGAGCAGCGGACTAAAGCCTAGGAGCAATACAAGGAACAATGGAGTCCCGCCTACATCTAAGAGTGAAATCAAGAATAAAACGGATCGAGTAGAAGAACACCCTAGGATTTTATCGCTTTCGAATAAGAAACATATGTCATATGGATGTAATGTTAAGGACAATATTTCAAGTGCATGTAATGAATCTGTTTGTTTAATGAAAAAGAAATCTTTGTCTGAAAATGATTGTGATGATATTGTTTCAAATAATGTCAATGTGAATGCTCTGCCTAAACAGAAAGATGTGCCTTCAGGAACTAGTGCTAGGTCCAGATATGTTAAAAGACTTATTAAACTAGCTAGGTCAACCACTAGTAACATATTGCCTAAAGACCATCTTAAGTGTTGTGCATGGAAACTAACGGGTAGAAAGTTTACACTTAAGAATGACAAATTAGAAATTGTTTCCAATGAACAAATTGAAACCGTCTCTAAGTGTGATTCATCTTCTTATCTCTAACCCCCTGGAACCAAATGTTAAACGGTTTCCATATACAAAACCATCTGTTCTTCGCAGGTCATTGAAAATTTTCTTTGGATCGTCGACTCGGGTTGCTCCAAGCACATGACCGGGAATCTAAAGCAGCTAATCAACTTTGTATGGAAGTTCATGGGAACAGTTCGGTTTGGAAATGATCATGTAGCAGCTATTCTGGGTTATGGAGATCTACAGTTTGGAAATTTCTTAACCACTCGGGTTTACAACGTTGAAGGATTGGGACACAACTTTTTTTCAGTCGGACAGTTTTGTGATGCAAATTTAGAGGTTGCATTTAGAAGGAACACTTGCTTCGTTAGGAATTTGATTGGAGATGATCTCTTAACCGGAAATCATGGAACCAATCTCTATGCTATCAACATTAACCAAATGGCCTCTTCAACACCAATTTGTCTCATGACAAGAGCTGACAAAACTAAGTCCTAGTTGTGGCACAGACGTCTATCCCATCTCAACTTTGACACAATTACAAAGCTTGCCAAAAATGACATCGTGACCGGTCTCCCGAAATTCAAATACACCAAAGAACACTTATGTCCATCCTGTGAGCAAGGAAAAAGCAAACGGGCAACTTATAAACCTAAAACCGTTCCCAGTTCGGTTGATAAGTTACATCTGTTGCACATGGACTTATGTGGCCCAATGAGAGTTGAGAGTATCAATGGGAAAAATTATATTCTTGTGATTGTCGATGATTATTCAAGATATACATGGGTAAGGTTTTTGAGGTCAAAAGACGAAGCACCAGGCATCATCATCACCTTTCTGAAGCGTATACAAGTAATACTTCAAGCTCCAGTAAGGATTGTAAGAACTGACAATGGCAAGGAATTCACTAATCAGGAGTTAAGAACATACTTTGGAGAAACTAGAATCACTCACCAGACATCAGCTGTTAGAACTCCACAGCAGAATGGAGTAGTTGAAAGAAGAAATCGAACGCTTGTGGAAGCTGCTCGCACAATGCTGATTTATTCTAGTGCACCTTTATTCTTATGGGCTGATGCTGTCTCCACTGCTTGTTTCACTCAGAACCGATCCCTTATCCATCCAAGATTCAATAAAACCCCATATGAGTTAGTGAACAACAGAAAACCTGATATCTCTTACCTTCATGTATTTGGCGCTTTATGCTATCCTACGAATGACAGAGAAGATCTGGGGAAGCTGAAAGCTAAGGGTGATATTGGAATCTTCATTGGTTATTCAGATAACTCGAGGGCATTCAGGGTGTATAACAGGAGAACGAAACGGATAATGGAGACGATGAATGTGAAGTTTGATGAAATTTCACAGATGGCTTCTGAGAGACTCGCTCTAGAACCCGTGCTTAACCCTATGGCTTCTAATCGTATCGGATTAGGACCCGCACCACAAAGTCAAACTTCTGGACATATTTGTTCAGGACTCGTACCATAAAGAGCTCAGTCAACTACTACTGACAAACCTACAAATCAAGAACTGGATAACTTCTTCGAGTATATGTATGATGAGTACTATGGTGGTGCTTCGACAAATGCATCACAACAACGTTCCACTGCACCCGCTCAACAACATCAACCACCACCACCAACGCAAGATGCATCAACAACAATCGAAGCAAAAGCACCAACTCCCTCAACATCATCAACATCTACTCCACCAACTCCAGTGATTGAGATTGTTTTACCAAGAGTTGATGAGCAAAACCAAACAACACCAATTCAAGAAGAACAACAATACGATGCTGTGTTAGATGAAGAAGAACCATTTGAAAATCCATTTGCAATGGAATCTGCTGAATCTTCTTCTAGGTTACAAGAACCAACTAACACGCATTCGTCAAATCCAAGGTACCCTTCTACATTACAGTGGACTAAAGACCATCAAATAGAACAAGTCATTGGTGAACCCTCACGGCCAGTCCAGACGAGAAGACAACTTGCCACCGAATGCGACATGTGCATCTTTGCCTGCTCAGTCAGTTTAAGAGAGCCAAAGAACATTCGGGAAGCAATGGCAGACAATGCATGGATTGAAGCAATGCAGGAAGAACTTCTCCAATACCAATTACATGACACTTGGGATTTAGTGCCGAGACCAATCGACAAACTCGTCATTGATCTTAAGTGGTTGATGCGTGGTTTTGCGACCTTACAACAGGTTTTACCTCTCAAGGGATCTCAAGAGGCTTACAACCCCACCAGGCAGTGTACCTGACCGATGTAGTATAGTGTAGTGGTAAGTACGGGGGATTGATCGTCCTCCACAGAGAATAGTGTCGTTAGGATAGAAAAACTACTCTAATAGGTCTAGGGGTGAGAGAAGATTCTTTTTATGTTTTTATATTTTATGAAAGCAAGTAAAATCTCGGGTTTGAAAGAGTGGGCGGAATTAGTTGCTAATCAACTAACCCAAATAACTACGAATGCAAATAAAATAACATAACTGAAAATGAAAAGGTGGTAAAACTTATGTGGTGAGAAATGTGTTTACTTAGATTTCCTTACTCCCTAACTATCTTTTACCGGTTGATTAGTGTGTATTAATCGCGTGGATGACGGGTGTATTCCTTAATACCAATCGTGGGGTGGCGTACGTACTTCCCCAACTCTACAAGCTCCTACTTCACTCCTATGTCGAGCCGGCTAGGAAGCTCCTAACATGGGATCACTAGAATTCGCTCGTGCATTAAATACAACCATAAAAACCTTAGTACGCATTGGTTCATGTCTCTTAAGACGTTCAAGCAAATTACCGTATAGGAGGTTACCAGTTTTCTTAAGCCTAACATAGATAAACAATCATCCAATACAACTAACAACACACTAATAACCAATAATCAATAGTTAGGTTTCATTAGATCTAAGCAAACACAAAGAAAACCTAGCCTAGCATGTTAAACAAAAGACAAGAACAAGATAGAATCAAACAACACATAGACATATTGAATGATTAATTGATAATTTATCTTCAATGTAACATGGAAGATCTCAAGGCAAAAAGCCTTGAAAAAGCTGCCAAAATCTTCTTAGGGTTTCCTCCCAAAAGGTTACACACAAAGTTCCACACTAATGACAAAAAATTGCAAAACTATATATAGAGTATAAGGGCTGACGGCGTCACGTTGTAGATCCTGACGCCGTCACCTCGCCGCTTTTAGGGTTCCCGGATGGCCTTCCTGACGTCGTCCCTCTTTAGACCTCCAAAATCCGCTCTGGCTTATCAAGGCTTGACGCCGTCAGATTAGTGCTTGACGCCGTCCCACTTTAATTTAAACCGTGACGACCTTGATCACATTAAAGGGTGACGCCGTCAGATTTTTCATGCAAATTTCTCTGGCTTATCATGAGTAATTTTCACATCCACCACTTTTGCCAAGCCATGACGCCGTCTGGACCAATTCCTGACGCCGTCCAAGGTACTTTCCAGCGTAATTTTGAGACTTTGCCGTTTTTTTCACTTTTATGCTCCAAAAACGTCCAAAATGCTTCCTTTTCCAGATTTCTTCTCCAAAGTACCTTAAATGACAAAAGGAACGATTTAGGGAAATATTTGATCAAATAAATACGATTTAGGGCTTAAATGACCACCTAAAAGCGGTACACTTTTCGCTTCATCAAATACCCTTACACTTGAGATTTGCTTGTCCTCAAGGAAATGCGCTTTTATTCTAAGCAAAATACAAGTTAGGGGTCATTTAATGCTACTATAAAAGTAATTACAACAATCAGTCGTTCCACTTTAATCATAATAAGCACGGAGATTACACACTAGCACCTCACAAGTAGTGTTTAGATACTCACATCTCTCAAGTGTCATCAAAATAAATCTCAAAAATGAAAACGGATAATATCTCTCACTACCTGTCATAGCAAATAGATTACCATAGGCTTGGGCAATGATCAAAAACCTCCTCCACTAGGCGTAAGCACCTAAGATAAACTGTCAAAGAGGGCTTTTAAACGGGTTATAACGTTAGGTGTAGGGATATGATAAACACGGTTTTGTTGGATAAAGGATATTTTACTGGTGGCGAGTTAAAGATCTTGATTAATTACATGTACTATACAATGTTGCTAAGCCAAGACTAGACTTAATCTTAAGCTAAAAACAAAATAACAAAAACATAAAATGAAACGGGATGGTAGTCCGTATGTTTTTTTTTTACTTTTCTTTTTCTCATTTTTTTTGTATTTTTCTTGATTTTTTTTTTTTTTTTTTTTTTTTTTTTTTTGCATACACTTTTTCCCTACCATCCAAAATAATACATCATAGGGGCGTTGCATTCCCCTTACACTTGAACTTTTATATAACTTTACAAATAACTATTCTAATGACTCGAATTAAGATATTCGAAACACTTGGAGTACTTTTAAAATATTTAGCACATATGGGGGTAATAATGTTGTTCCTCCCCATTACTCCATTACACTAGTACTTTACCCATGAGTCCCAATTGTCCCAATACAATATGTACAAGGATATGACTCGACTTAGCAACCATGTAATCAATTAGATAATTAACTTGGGGTTTAAACAAATGTTGTCACAATAATGCACTAAAAATGAGTGCATACAAGGTAGGCTAAGGCGATTTGGGTGTACATTTAAGTGGGGTGTAAACAAATTCTTCCTTTAAGTAAAATGCTTAAAGGTCAAAACGAAAAGATAGGCTCTGAGGGGTGTACTAGGGGTATCGTGTACCAAAAATGGGTACAACGCAAAGGGTGTGGGAGAATTACTTGACCAATGTAGCCAAAGTAATTATAACAAAAACACAGGTGTAAAACAATGGGTTAATCCTAATGCCTCTTATCATGTAGTAAATCTAACTACACGAATGTAGTCTCACTTGTGGCCTCGGAATGGTCCTAACGCAAGTTCTAGAATCTAAGTGCTACCGGTACACACATCATAGCATAAATGCTTTTCCTACCAATTCTAGGGGCGAACCTCACATATTTGGGGGTGGAAAATTTTTTAGTAGTACGGTTTTGTGCTAGTCATATAACTTCCTATCCATGAGACGCTCATTAAGACCAAAGTTTCACTCCTAAATGTTGTAAAATTTTTTAAATTTGGCACTAAAATTGCCCTAACAAGTATTTATCTCAGTTTTATTACACATCTACCATTAAACAAACAAAAATCAAGTGCAATTGTATTCTCTAAGGTATCATCATTTACCCTTCCCTTACACTTAAGATGAACATTGTCCCCAATGTTCAAATAACAAGATGTAAAAGTCATAAAGTAAAAGAATGAAATCAAATACTCCCCTGATTCGTTCGGTGGATAAAGAGGTAACATGGTTAGATCTTCTTCCAAGAGAATGTAGAAGCTCCAAGACTAATGCATCGCCAAAAGCTTGATTCCACATACATTTCCTTGTCCAAAATAACCTGTTAAACCTGAGAAAACAAACACGAAAACCTGCATAACATCGGCGGGATAAATCTATATAAGGATATAATGCTTGTGGAATGATAATTTTGCAGATTCCTGGAGATTATAAGTTAGAGATTTAATAAAAACATTTTATGAAAACAAAACTTTCAAAAATTTCAGAAAATTAAAACCTGACGCCGTCAGAAATGATCTGACAGAATTCTCATGTTAAGTTTCCGGAAAATTTTTGGAAAAACCTATACCTTACTTCCTGGAATTCCTGCAAAACATCATTATGACTCGATACAAGCATTTGACTCAAACAAATACTAATATGTATGTTAATTTAATATTATTACGATTCATGTTCATTTGTGTTCTAATAAACCGATTTGGATTTCCCTTACACTTATCTTTTGCAAAATACCTTTATATGTAGTTAAGACGAAGTTAAAAACAAAATAAAGCATTTTCACAAATTAGTTTTGAACATGAATCAATAATAATAAAATTAAATCATACATACGGAAACAAATAAAATCAAACAAACAAAGAAATAAACACACAAAGCAAATAAAGCTTGGGTTGCCTCCCAAGAAGCGCTTTTCTTTATTAACGAGTCTTGTAGCTAGACTCAAAGTCCTTCTACCCTATGTAAGTGAGCTCGTCATTGAGGACGTCTTTAGGGTTAAGCTTGGATTGAAGTTTCCTATTGGTCCGCTTAGTACAATATATCTTTTCAAACTTCTCTCCATCCGGGTCATACAATGTCATCTTAATATGCCATGACCCATCTCCATCTTTGGGTGGTTTGTCCCAATCCCACTTATGATCATATTCCTCGCAATTCCACTTATTCATCCCTAGGTTAATTGGCAAAACTCCTAGGAAATCAATCATCCTCCTAAAAACTAGAGGGTCTTCAAACGGATCCAATTCGGTGTCCCTAGCCAAGAGTTGCTCTACTGTATGTGTTCGGTTAACAAAGTCCTCTTCTAGGTAAAATGGGCGTTGGGGTCCTATGAAGTCTCTATCGATCCAAGGTCCATATCTAGATGGTCTCCTATTTAATTCTAACCAATGTGGTGTTGGTTCCTCACTAGTATCATAGGCTTGTTTCTTCACATCATAGACTGACCAAGTATCTCCTTCTCCTACCGCTATCTTGGATTCCTTATAATCAATCATAGCACTAGCGGTCGCCAAAAATCCTCTACCTATTAACAAGGGGCATGTAGTGTCGCTAACCATATCAAGGACGTGGAAATCGGCTAAAATGGTTAGTTTTCCTATGTGTACTAACACTTCTTTGACTACTCCAACCGGGTAAGCAACACTCCCATCCGCTAAGCCTATTATAACCTCGGTTTCTTCAAGTTTCCCTGGTTTTAGAGAGGTGTAGAGAGGTAACGGAAGTAGGTTAAGGCTTGATCCAAGATCGGCTAATGTGTCATAAGCCTCCGAATTACCGATCTTGCAAGGTAGAACAAATAAGCCCGGATCATCTAACTTCTTAGGTAGCTTATTTTGAACAAAGGTGGTCCCTTTTTCACCTAACTTAAGCTTCTTCTCATCCAACACATCAATAACCGGACTTTCAAGGTGGAGCTCCTTGAATTCTTCGTCACGGTTTTGAGTGGGAGGTGTTTCAACTGTGTTGTTGACCAATTTGGATATCATAACTTCTTGGTCATTTTGAACGACTTGGGTTTGTTTGAAACACGAGCTCATGGAATTGACCGAATAATATTGTGGACAAGAACTAGGAGACGAAACCGATGAAATGGCGTTGACGTTTAGTTTCGGGTTCTTGACCGTGTTGCTAGGGAGTGCTCCCATTTCTCGGTCATTGAGGGCTTTCAACAAAGTGTAAATCTTATTGGTCATCTCGCTTTGTTTTTGTTTGAAATCGGCTTCAAACTTGGCTAAACGAGCTTCTTGAGATGCCATAAATTGGGACATCAATCCTTCAAAGTTATTGGTACTACCATTGCCGGAAGGATTGTTGTTGAAAGTACGGTTCGAGTTGGAACCGCTTGATTGGAAACGATTAGGTGGGTTGGAAGAATTGGTTTGTTGTGCGTTTTGGTTTTGTTTCCACCTAAGGTTTGGGTGATTTTTCCATGAGGGGTTGTATGAATCACCGTAAGGGTTTGGCTCAGGTTTGAAAGTGTACCACTTGTCTCCCGCTCCGTCGGTACGCGAGGATGCGTAGTCCGCAAAAGCTTGTTCGGGGAGTTCCATGCAATCACGAGTGTCGTGGGGACCACTACATAATTCACATGAAGAAGTGATTTTGTTCACTTGGCTTGAAGGTTTAGGAGCCTCGTAGGATTTCATAAGAAACTTGACTTGGTCTTCAAGTTCTATGATCCTACGGTCGGAAGTGCTTGAATTGCTCGAAGGCAAAGATATTGCCTTGACCGTTTTATTCAAATCACGGGGATCACTCCAACTTTCGTTGTCATAAAGAGCAAGATCTTCTAGGAGAGCCCATGATTGTTCCGCACTTAGATCACGTAGCTTACCACCAGCCGATTGGTCAATGGTTTGCCTCGTGGAGAGATTGATATGGTCATTGAAGATTTGGACTTGGAGCCAAAGTTCTAAGCCATGGTGAGGGACTTTTTGGAGTAAGTCCTTGAATCGAGTCCATGCCTCGTAGAGGGTTTCGCCTTGACATTGTTCAAACATCAAGATATCCTTCCTTAGCTTGGTAGTTCTTCCCAGTGGGAAAAACTGAGCAAGGAAACGAGTGGTGAGATCATCCCAAGAGGTGATGGATCCTGCGGGTAGACGCTCTAGCCATTGACTAGCTTGGTCCCGCAGAGAGAATTGAAAGAGACGCAGTCGGGTCGTCTCTCGAGTGGCAACATCAAGGTCTATAGAATAAACAATTTTGAGAAAGTCCTTGAGATGTTGGTTAGGATCTTCGGAACGAAGTCCATGGAATGCGCATCCGCTTTGCACCAACCGGATGGTGTCGGATCGCAAGGGTGTGACATTGGCTCCTTGAGTGAGCTCAATGGTGTTTCGATAGCCGTGGTGGCTAGGACGGGAGTAGTCTCCTAAGGTACGGGCTCTAGGAGGTTGTGGTGGTTGTTGTGGTGGTGGGTTGTTGGGATCAAGGATATTACCATCTTCCATGATGTCGAATGGTAATGGTTACGAACAAAGAAACGAAGAAAATAGATAGACTAAAGAAAACCTAGAAAAAGAAAATAAAAATATCACTAGAAAGGAATCTAGTGAGTAGACCTATAAAATAAAAATTCAACCTAAACAATAACTATTCCCCGGCAACGGCGCCAAAAACTTGATGCGTGGTTTTGCGACCTTACAACAGGTTTTACCTCTCAAGGGATCTCAAGAGGCTTACAACCCCACCAGGCAGTGTACCTGACCGATGTAGTATAGTGTAGTGGTAAGTACGGGGGATTGATCGTTCTCCACAGGGAATAGTGTCGTTAGGATTGAAAAACTACTCTAATAGGTCTAGGGGTGAGAGAAGATTCTTTTTATGTTTTTATATTTTATGAAAGCAAGTAAAATCTCGGGTTTGAAAGAGTGGGCGGAATTAGTTGCTAGTCAACTAACCCAAATAACTACGAATGCAAATAAAATAAAATAACTGAAAATGAAAAGGTGGTAAAACTTATGTGGAGAGAAATGTGTTTACTTAGATTTCCTTACTCCCTAACTATCTTTTACCGGTTGATTAGTGTGTATTAATCGCGTGGATGACGGGTGTATTCCTTAATACCAATCGTGGGGTGGCGTACGTACTTCCCCAACTCTACAAGCTCCTACTTCACTCCTATGTCGAGCCGGCTAGGAAGCTCCTAACATGGGATCACTAGAATTCGCTCGTGCATTAAATACAACCATAAAAACCTTAGTACGCATTGGTTCATGTTTCTTAAGACGTTCAAGCAAGTTACCGAATAGGAAGTTAGCCAGTTTTCTTAAGCCTAACATAGATAAACAATCATCCAATACAACTAATAACACACTAATAACCAATAATCAATAGTTAGGTTTCATTAGATCTAAGCAAACACAAAGAAAACCTAGCCTAGCATGTTAAACAAAAGACAAGAACAAGATAGAATCAAACAACACATAGACATATTGAATGATTAATTGATAACTTATCTTCAATGTAACATTGAAGATCTCAAGGCAAAAAGCCTTGAAAAAGCTGCTAAAATCGTCTTAGGGTTTCCTCCCAAAAGGTTACACACAAAGTTCCACACTAATGACAAAAAATTGCAAAACTATATATAGAGTATAAGGGCTGACGGCGTCACGTTGTAGATCCTGACGCCGTCACCTCGCTGCTTTTAGGGTTCCCGGATGGCCTTCCTGACGCCGTCCCTCTTTAGACCTCCAAAATCCGCTCTGGCTTATCAAGGCTTGACGCCGTCAGATTAGTGCTTGACGCCGTCCCACTTTAATTTAAACCGTGACGACCTTGATCACATTAAAGGGTGACGCCGTCAGATTTTTCATGCAAATTTCTCTGGCTTATCATGAGTAATTTTCACATCCACCACTTTTGCCAAGCCATGACGCCGTCTGGACCAATTCCTGACGCCGTCCAAGGTACTTTCCAGCGTAATTTTGAGACTTTGCCGTTTTCTTCACTTTTATGCTCCAAAAACGTCCAAAATGCTTCCTTTTCCAGATTTCTTCTCCAAAGTACCTAAAATGACAAAAGGAACGATTTAGGGCTTAAATGACCCCCTAAAAGCGGTACACTTTTCGCTTCATCAGTGGTTATGGAAGAACAAAAAGGATGAAGAGATAACTGTAATTCGCAACAAAGCTCGACTAGTGGCCAAGGGATTCTGACAAGAAGAAGGAATAGATTTTGATGAGTCATTTGCGCCAGTAGCAAGGCATGAGGCGGTCAGGATTTTCTTAGCCTATGCAGCTCATAAAAACATCACGGTCTATCAGATGGACATCAAGACAGCATTCTTGAATGGAACTCTGAAAGAAGAAGTGTACGTGAGTCAGCCAGATGGATTCGTTGACAAAGATCATCCGGACTACATCTACAAGCTAAAGAAAGCTATCTATGGTTTGAAACAAGCCCCAAGGGCGTGGTATGACGAGTTATCATCTTTCTTGCTTCAAAATCATTTCACCAAAGGAACAATTGACCCGACTTTGTTTACTAAAAAATTAAAAGATTACATTTTGATTGTTCAGATTTACGTGGACGACATAATCTTTGGGTCCACTAATCCGAAACATTCAAAACATTTTGCAAATCTCATGAAAAGTAAATTTGAAATGTCCATGATGGGGGAATTAAAATTCTTTTTGGGTTTACAAATTCATCAAACCCCACGTGGTATTTTTATAAATCAAGCTAAATATACTATTGAGATTTTAAAGAAACATGGAAAGGAAAATTGTGACTCTGTTGGAAAACCAATGGTCACTTCACCAGAAATAGGTGTTGATTTATATGGGAAACCCATGGATCCGAAGAAATATCAGAGCATGATTGGTTCTCTTATGTACTTAACTGCTAGTCGACCCGATATACATTTTGCTGTCTGTTTATTAGCACGGTTTCAGGCAAGGCCTACCGAACTTCACCTCCAAGAGGTTAAATGGATCTTCTGGTACCTACGAAGAACCATTAACATGGGACTTTGGTATCCGAAGGATTCGGAGTTTACACTAACAGCCTTTTCAGATGCCAATCATGCTGGTTGCCGAGTTACTGCAAAAAGTACTGTTGGGAATTAAACTTAAGCAGTTAGTACGGTTGAAGGAAGAACAGTTAAGACTGCTGATGGTAGAGCAGTTAGGACTGCTGAAGGAAGAACAGTTAGGACTGCTTAAGAGATCAAGGTGAAACCGTATGAAGATAATTATAGAAAAGATATGGTATATATCTTATTTGTATAGAATGATTCGGTTAGATGTTTAAATTGTAAAGGACTCTTTACGTTATAAAAAGAGATCCTTAGATTATGGTTTTAGAGACATCAGATATACCGAATACATCTAATACCTAATATCCTTCACGCTCATAATTGTAATCGTTTGATATATTGAAGTGATAAGTTTGGTTGATATCGTTGTTCTTATAGTTTTACTTAATCAATCACCAAACACAAACTCATATTCTTCAAAATACTTGGTAGTAAATTCCGCGTGCTATCAAGTATATACTCAAAGTATCCCCAACACAAAGTGTGTGTTTAGATCCGGTCAAGTGGTATCAGAGACAGGTTTCTGATACTTTGAGTCTAGAAGAACCAGAAGTATTTACTCACTAGCAATCCAAGAAGATGGAAATGGAGACACCTCAAACCTCAATCCTTATTAAACTCCCCATGCTGAAACAGAATGAATACGATTTATGGCGGCTCAGAATAGAGCAATATTTCATGGTGCAAGATTATGCATTATGGGATATTATTATCAATGGTGATTCCTTCAAACCAGTTTCTGTTGAAGAAACACGTGCTGATGGTTCCAAGGTCACAAAGCTTAACACTGAGCCAGTTACAAACGAGGAGAGAATCAAAAAGAAGAATGATCAGAAGGCTAGGAACTTGTTACTTATGGCAATTCCTAATGATCAAGTGCTGAACTTTAGTCATTACGAGTCGGCTAAAACTCTTTTTGAAGCAGTGGTGGAAAGATTTGGTGGCAATGAAGCTACCAAGAAGGCACATAAAACCCTACTCAAGAAAAGTTATGAGAACTTCACTGCATCAAGCAATGAAACTTTGAATCATATTTTTAATAGGCTTCAAAAGATCATCAGTCAACTTACTGTGTTGAAGATTGTGATACCTCAAGAAGACCTCAACATGAAGTTTCTAAATAGTTTACCTGCTGAATGGAACACTTATGTTGTGGTTTGGAGCAATAAACCAGAGCTGGAGAATATGACAACCCGTAAAAATCCCTCGTAATAAATCTCAGTGATTTACGATAATCACAACTTACGGTTTAACAATACCCATTTTTATGGGAAAATTTAAACTTTTCTATTAACACTATTGTTATCCTGAAATGTTTTCACGATATATATATATAATAACAAACGTTACTCGAACCACAAACGAATCGCGGGATTCCATTCTCACTAAGTTCGAAACTTCACCAATAACGATAGTTGATAATGATAAAGTCCCTGCACAAAGATATATGCCCTTGTCCTAAATACTCTTAATTATATTTCATTTAGTTAACACATACTACCTATAAACTTTTCACTAATTCATTTTAAGCCAAATGGGCTGTGTTATTTCTCAGCCCACATCACCACTCCACCAGCCTTATACTACTATTTTCACTATGTGATATAAATATGTATCATATACTTGAAACCTAACTGTTATCATATGATAGAACAAAATAATGCTCGATATATCGTTACTTTTAAAAGTTGAACCATTATTTCATTGCAAGTATATAACGACAATACTCCTTTTTACTCAAACTTGGACCTATGATCGTCAGAAATCATAAATGATTTACTCTTGGACTTTTACCCAAAAGTTGCAAACTTGCTAGTTACTTTCATAAGAACTAGCCTTTATTTCAACAATTACTTTATAACTCTCGACATTTTTGAAAGCAAATTATTTTTTTTAAACCCCACGAACTCACCAACCATTGTGTTGACGTTTTAAGCATGTGTCTTTCAGGTACTTAATGGAGCAGGACAAGACACGGAGCGGGCATCTTATATACTCTGATAACTTAAATGGTGTGAAAATCAAATATGTCATTCTTTTCCAAATCATTATAATTTTTGGAGTTTTCAAATCAGATCTTACCAACTTTTACTGAAACCATTCTTTTGAATGACATATAACTTTTAAAACGCCTTTCCCGAGCCGTTTTCTAAAATTTTGACTTCGATCCTCAGTGTAACACCCAAATATTTTCCGCTGCCACAAAACCAAATTTGGGGGTGTTACAGATTGGTATCAGAGCCACAAGTTATAGAGAATCAAATGTTTTCAAACATTGAACTATAACCACACTTTCAAAATAAATGATTTTACACCATACCATTTTACGCCCTCCGTGTCTGCAGACTGTCGTGCTCAATATATTACCTACTAAGATTATTTTGTACTAATCTTTACATGCTTAATGATTACCGTTTACTTATAACACATTGTATTATTTTACACTCAATGTTGTACTTTAAACATATGAATATTCATGATTAGCATCGCTTGCTACAGTACCATGTCTTCTAAACTAGTTGATATCATCGAGACTACCCCTCCTACTACACATGCGTTATCTACCTACCAAATTGCTCCGGATACTGAAGATCCTTATGTAAGAATGTCACAACCCCAGCCTGACATAGAACTTACTCAGAAATCACCTCTGTCATCCCCTACTTACTCACCTCCACGTCAAAAAAAAAAAAAAAAAAAAAAAAAAAAAAAAAAAAAACTTAAGAGAGCAACCGAATCCTATTCAGATGAAGATTTGATTGGTGGTCAACCAACATTTGAATCTGAACAGAGTTCACCCCAAGAGATGACTTGGAAGAAGATCGAGTTAAATTCTCCCTTACCCAATATCTCAGATTTCTCCATGCCAGATATCCCAGAGAATGTATCCTCACCCAATTCTCCCGACTACAACATAGATACCTATGACCCCATATGGATTTGCCTTCACCAACACACCAACATACTAGACGCTCACTCTGAACAGCTAAAAGAGTTACAACCATTACGATTCGAATGGTACGATCATAACATTGATACCCTGTTCAAGAGAACAGATGCTGAGAGAAGAGAAGTGTTTGATCTAGGAGTAAATGTTGGTAACATGAAGGACAATTACGAACAAGAACTTAGAAACTTGGATGCTAGAACCCGCTGTTTGGGTAGAGGTCACACCCAAACACACCTTAGGATTGAGGACATTGAAAGAGCATTATGATTAGCTAGAGACACAGCGAGAATCCAAAGCCAAAAGATTGCGGCTTTGGAAAGCATGTTAGCTAATCAGATGAATGTATGTCAGGAACGTTTCTCAACCATGGAAGCTGCACAACTAGATCTTGAGGCAGAAGTTAGACGTCTACGTCAGAGACGTAACTAATCTTAAGTATCGTTGTTGCACTCAATAAACCAAATAGTTTTGGTTTAGTATTCCATGTATCTTGCAATAATTCTGTAACTCTCAGAACTTGTAATCGACTTTTAAGCTACGACAATCTATTTCCATTAGATCCTTCTGTCGAAAACAAATTCCTTTCACCAAACCCTATCATGGTGCTATAAATGCAATGAGCCATGCAAAAACCTCACCATTTGTTACTCGTAAAGTAAACAAATGACTCCACACAAATCAATGAGACGCTAATAAAAGACCTTGTGTTGGTCGTTTTGATCAAACAAGTTATTAGAGTTATGTCAATATTGATGATTGTATTCAAACCCACTATGGTATTATCGATGATTGTACATCACATATACCACGACTAAACCTTAAACCCTAGAAGTCCAAGAACAAATCTTCAGAAGAGAACTTGATAACTAAAGAGAAAGTTGTCGAACTTCAACCTTTGTAGATAAAACCAAATTGTTCCTTAACAATCCCATATCAAGAGTTGATCATTATTTTACGATGTTACCCAGACACATCGTATTTCTATGATCCTCAGTTGATTCGATTTTGTATTGAGATCACTTTGTTAGCACTAATATACAAATACTTTGATATTTGAATTATTCTAACAATAGAGTGAATACTAAACCAACGTTTTGGGTAATGTTCATAGGGAATGGACAACATGAACAACGTAGTACCCACAACAACTATGACTCCTAAAACTATTAAGAAATTGGAAGTAACCACAACAATTCACCTAGGTAACCATGACATAACAAGACAAGAAAGAAAGAAGGCTATACTTGGTAAGCATAACCATGAAAGTTTCATGGGGTGTAAGCCAATGTACCTAAAGGATTCAAGGAAAATGACTAAACCTATCCGCATATGTGCACAAAGAATTAAGCAAGATATTGCACTTAGGAAAAATAACCAAAAGCAAAAACTTGAGGGGAAAAGATCCTTCATCCTCAATGAATGCGAGTTCCACAATGATGTTTGCATCCGCAATCATCTACAAGACCGCATTGACTATCTTCGCCAACAAAGGCCCAAACCAGAAGTTGGAAGAAACTTCATCCTCAACCCTAGTAGTAAAAACAAATACTATGGAAAGAAACCTCTGTGCCAAAGATGTAAGTTACATCACACTGGACATTACAAGAGTCATTGCCCAAACTACAAAGCCCATTAGGAGCCCAAGATTGTACAAGGGAATAAGGACTCATCAAATAGTCTCAACCGTGTCAAGGAATGACCTCTATGTTAAGCAGATGAATGGATTCCTGCTGTAAAATAAATAAACTCTAGTCTAGAACTATCTAAGTTATATTTCCGTTTGTATTTACCTTAGGTACGATGGATGTAACCTAAGTGTAACAATTATCCTTCTACCGTATGAGAACTCTACCTTGTAATATTTCCATGATTATAATCTACGTCTATTTCTATTCCACCTCTCTACTCATAATCGTTATGTAACAACACACTGATATTACCTTAAGGATTTAATTAACTCCATTTCGACCAAACCATAGGTTGATACCACATTGTAAGAAATCCTCACCTAAAACCTAGGTCTATACCAAAAATATCATTTTAGAAATTCCTGACCAATCCTCGGAATATGAACAAAACTTTTCAAATTCTTTTGAAAATAATCAAAGGATGTCTGATTTTGTGACAAAACCATGATAAATTAAAATTTCTTGAACAACTGCTCCAAGTGTTACATCATTTGGTCCTCAATTATACATAGCCTAGCTACCTATGTATAATTTAGGAAGAATCATGTTATAAATGGAACAGCTATCTTTTCAAAGTTTTAATAACAATTTTCATTCCAACACAAAAATTTCGAGACAAAAATAAATTGTTCATAAGCCTTACTTTTAACCGAACCTTAGCAAGATCTACACTTATTACCCATTACCTTATTATAAGGAATCAGGGAAAGTACGAAATTAGAAACTATAAGAATTCACAACAATATAAGGAAAACACAGATTTTATTAGAACCCACGAAAATTAATACATAGCGAGATGATTAACATCGGAAGTGCTAATAGTACAATAAACACAATAAAAAGCATAAAGTCTTCAATAGGTTGGTCCGCCATAGCAACAAAAAGCCACCACCAACCCAGCTATAGCAAGCGCCACCATAGGATGAAGAACCTTGATTATTTAGGAAGATAAATCAAAACCGAGTCATTAAGGACCCGGATTAAGCATAAGCGAGACTTATTCGACACATCACTAAGACACATTCTAACCACACTAGCTTGCGACCCTCACTTCCAAAAGTCATCCGCAAAAATGGCTAGGATCGTGAGAGGTACGATAACCAACAAGTATCCGATCCAACCGCCGGTATCTTCGGCGGGAAGAAGAGCCAAACCAGCAACGACGAAAATGATGAACATGGCTGCGAGTACTATAGCAATCGGCGGCATGCTTATTTAGTTGGGAAAGTAGGATGAAAGTGATAAGTGAAAAAGGTGAAAAGGATGAAAAGGGAAAGTTAAATAGGAAAATAGGTGGAGAAAAGTATCCGCTAATTACTATTCATGATCATTAAGTTACAAATCGCTACCCTTAAAAATCCACTAGTCTCGATCGCTAGAACACTGAACGTTAAGCGTTAAGTATTTCTTACTCTCGATCGTTACTTTCACCATTCATAGCCTATGAATGCGTTAGTTGAGCTAACATTCAAATTAAATTCGTCCGGTACGAATAAAACCAAATTGGACCCTGTTTCCTCGATAACCAAATGAAAATCTCGCGACAACGTTTTCTATAAACTCTCACCTCAGAACATCACATTTCAACACCCATCACGGCCTGAACTTCGGGACGAAGTTCAAAAATTAGGGGTGGATAATGTGACAACCCGTAAAAATCCCTCGTAATAAATCTCAGTGATTAATGATAATCACAACTTACGGTTTAACAAAACCCATTTTTATGGGAAAATTTAAATTTTTCTATTAACACTATTGTTATCATGAAATGTTTTCGCGATATATATATATAATAAAAAACGTTACTCGAACCACAAACGAATCGCGGGATTCCATTCTCACTAAGTTCGAAACTTCACCAATAATGATAGTTGATAATGATAAAGTCCCTACACAAAGATATATGCCCTTGTCCTAAATACTCTTAATTATATTTCATTTAGTTAACACATACTACCTATAAACTTTTCACTAATTCATTTTTAAGCCAAATGGGCTGTGTTATTTCTCAGCCCACATCACCACTCCACCAGCCCACTGTCCAGCCCAAATTCTCTTTGTTATTCATGCAATTCGAACCAGCTCACACTCAAATCCACTTGCACTTTCTTTTGATAATTCATGCAAATGTCGATAGCCTCACCTCTTCAAAACCACCTGATATCTTTCAAATTTCAAACTAACCCCCGAATATTTTTACACAATCTCATACACGACCCACTAGTCTATTCGAGTGCCAAATTTCATAAACTCAAGTCGAGTTTTAATATGACTTTCAAGACCTATTCGGTTGTCCCATTTCAACAATACTCGAAACTTATACAAACCACAACACTCGACCTCTTTAGAACACGTTTAGTCCTAGGAGTTCCTAGCAGAAATACTAACATTTCAAGATGATCAAAGGACATCCATGACAGCAGTAGACGAGTACAACTTGATAAACCCACTTGGCACCCATCTATCAATACCAGTCGAATATTTAAATCTTCCAACAAGAAAAGACAAGTTCTACCTCCTAACGATTGCAAAGAACAGCTAGGACAGTAGTAAGCGTGTAGACCTAGATCAACCCACTTGACACTCAACCTAAATATCAAGAGAATATGTATATAATCCAACCACAAGAGACAAGGTCCTACAAACTCTTCCATGGTTTCCCATGATTACAAAAGACAAGACGCATGCACACGTTTAGACACTTGAATACACAACTAAAAATATCACTCAACACCAAAACAGTGGAATAGATGTTACCACTCATTGCTGCTGATCCACAGTAGACTTCAATAATGAAGCATTGAGGGTAATCTCGTCAAGAACTTGGTGTAACAACTTCTATAAAAACCCACTTGTTCCATGCACCCTTCACTGCCCAAATCCATACGACACTCATTCTCACTTCTCACTTATCCCACTTTCACTAACACTTCAAAAACCTCAAACCACTCTTGTCTCTCTGCTGAAATACAAGTCGAGTAGAAGATAGGCGCATAAAACTGATGTAACTCGCCACACTCACTGTCTCCCTTTGTGCATTGCTCGATCATCACCACCTTCTTCTTGAACCTCATTCGACCATCACTGCTTTCTCCGTACCCTAGAAAAGTGTAGTAAGTACTCATTCACTTTTCTCGTTTCCATTTCTCGCACACACAAAACATAACATGCATTTTACCCTTTCATCTCGCACGATCACAAATACATGCATACATTGTTTTAATTGTTTAGTTCGAATATATAACTAGTCACGTTTACATATTCACTAGTAGGATGTGCATATATATTCGTTTAGAATGACCCTCACAGATGACAGTTAAAAGAAAGAATCACACTAATACATATTAGCAACACATGCATGCTACATTTTTGCATTTGAACCTATCAATGATTTTACAAAAGTTAGCATAATTGCTTTTATTCGAATAGTTGCATGGAAACTCTTTTGCCATAATTGGTCACTGAGGACAAGTTCCAAACCACGCTAGTATATGCTACTTGCATGCACACTCTCTTTTGTGTTTCCAAATCAAACGTATAAACATATATATTTTAACGTCAACTTATTTTGAACAATGTCGAATTCTCTTTTGAAAGTCTCGACGATTATCTCGCCCACACCATCCATACGTTAAACATTGCATGCATTATTTAACATGTATATCCCACGTACACTACGAGCTGGAAAACACTAAACCACCTTCTAAATAAATTGTATAGTCGAAACCACCCAAGTAGGCTAGAAACCAATTCCGTAGCTTGAGATCTAATCGAACGACCTTATTCTATTTTTACAAGACTCGTTTAACAACATAACAAACTACATATTTCAGTTAAACATCTTACAACAATAATCATGATTCGACCCTTTAAAGTAGCCTAAGTTAATCGCATAAACTAATTTTAAAACACATTTAGAAATCATAAACGGGCTTAGCGTTGTAACTCGTTAAGGGCCCAATTATGAGAACGATAAGCTATTTATCGAATAAGCTAATGAAATAAGCTCCAGTTATCTTAAATAAGCCTTGTAAAAAGTCGCACATTCTCTCTTTATCATTTATACATTTTTGGATTAAAAACGTAACGCATTTTAACTATAAGGACTAAAACTGTCAAATTGTGAAACCTGGGTACTGAAACTGTGAAAACAGTTTCTAAAGGACCTAAAATGACTTTTAAATAAATTCCAAGCTTTATAATGACATTGGAATATTGTTAAACTTTATATTTAACGAAGGACTAACGACGTAATGCAACTACAGTTAGGATAAAAAGTATAAAATCGGGAAAGGTCAAGGACCAACTATTTTCACTTAACATCCTCATTCTCATCACCACATCATTTCACATGCATTCATTACATTCTAGTTGCATATATATAACTTTCGTTAAACGATTTCACATGCATATCATTTCATCATAATTTGAAGAGATAATACCTCGAGTCAAGTGACATAAGAATTATGATAATATCATTGTATGATATTATATTTTCTTAACTTGAGGCATTTTAGGCATACCACACTCAAATCGTTATACGATTTCTCACGATCACACTCATCGTTAGTTATAAGTCGAATCTTAGATATCCCTCATATTCAGGTTTAGTTTCAAGGACGTTTCCGCGATCGTTTCCATAGATCTTATAATTCTATCTTGTCAGCTACACTCCAGGTGAGTCGTGGTCCCCTACCTTTTTATTAATTGTTTTAATAATTCTTTTGGGGAGATACATGCTTCAACTGTTTTAAATTACTTTTATATTCTGAGAAACTCTTATGAATTATTCAAAACCAGCAACTGTGTTTTACATGTCTTAAACCACTCTTGAAAGAGATATGTGCTTGTATACTTACAAATTACTTACTAGCTTAACATTGTATTGAAAGTCAACATTTTCAAACTACGTGTTGTAACACGATACTGAAACTTATTATAGGCATTCGAATAACAACTGAGTGTACTATTAAACTTTACTATGATATTTCTACTTTTCAATTAGAAATAATAGCCAAAACTAAAGTACATATATGCTATGAACTCCTAAACTCCATATTGCCTAAGTTTACCTATATTGCCATAAAGTCCCTCGATCATGAGCCATTAATCACTACGGTGAGCGCGAATATAGTGGACAGCTTCGAAACCTGTAGAGGCTGACGACCTATCCCACTAAGTATGGACGAAAAGCCTTAGGGATAGTCGTATTTAGTCGCGATACACTATATTTGAATAAATAGTAGGATGAGGCAATCACCTACTACCTGGGGGCAAACCATCATAACCTGATGTGACCTTACCGTTTTTACGGAACCTTTGTCAATGCTTTGCGCGTCATGAGGCTTAGGACAATATAACCTTATGAATATATATGTCTTCCTATATATATTTGGATACAGCTGTAGACCACCACTCGTTACTGATAGAGATCAGACCTTATACTACTATTTTCACTATGTGATATAAATATGTATCATATACTTGAAACCTAACTGTTATCATATGATAGAACAAAATAATGCTCGATATATCGTTACTTTTAAAAGTTGAACCATTATTTCATTGCAAGTATATAACGACAATACTCCTTTTTACTCAAACTTGGACCTATGATCGTCAGAAATCATAAATGATTTACTCTTGGACTTTTACCCAAAAGTTGCAAACTTGCTAGTTACTTTCATAAGAACTAGCCTTTATTTCAACAATTACTTTATAACTCTCGACATTTTTGAAAGCAAATTATTTTTTTTAAACCCCACGAACTCACCAACCATTGTGTTGACGTTTTAAGCATGTGTCTTTCAGGTACTTAACGGAGCAGGACAAGACACGGAGCGGGCATCTTATATACTCTGATAACTTAAATGGTGTGAAAATCAAATATGTCATTCTTTTCCAAATCATTATAATTTTTGGAGTTTTCAAATCAGATCTTACCAACTTTTACTAAAACCATTCTTTTGAATGACATATAACTTTTAAAACGCCTTTCCCGAGCCGTTTTCTAAAATTTTGACTTCGATCCTCAGTGTAACACCCAAATATTTTCCGCTGCCACAAAACCAAATTTGGGGGTGTTACAAAACCAGAGCTGGAGCACATGACAATGAATGAGCTGTACAATAATCTTAAGATTGTTGAGCAAAAGGTCAAGAAAAGTGGTAGCACCAGTTCCAGTTCAGGGAATATGGCTTTTGTATCTTCTTCAAACAGTTCGAATCATGAAGATGAAGAAGCAGTTGATACTGCTATACCAACAGTTAGCACTGCTAGTGTAAAAACTAGTACTGCTGGCTTGACTGAAGAGACCATATATGCGTTTGTATCAGAACAGTCTGGTGGGTCAAAGATCTTTAATGAAGATCTTCTTCAAATTGCTGAATATGATTTGGAAGCTATGGATTTAAAGTGGCAGTTGGCTTTGATAAGCATTAGGGCTAAAAAGTATTACCAAAGGACTGGGAATAAGATTACCTTCAATGGAAGAGATGTTGATGGGTATGATAAGTCTAAGGTGGAATGCTTTAATTGTCACAAGATGGGGCACTTTGCCAGGGAATGTAGAGGTTCAAGACAACAAAGCAACCAGGGTCAAGGATTTAAGAATCAGCAAGGGTCAAGGAGAACAGTTAATGTTGAACAGCCTTCTTCCAAGGCTATGGTAGCTGTAGATGGAGCTGGATTTGATTGGAGCTTCATGGAGGAAGAAGAGGAATCAGCTAACTTGGGTTTGATGGCTTTCTCAGACACTGAGGTATATTAACCTGAAAAATGTTCTAACTCTTATTATGCTTTAAAAGATTATGAAAATATTAAGAAACAGTATGATGATCTTAGAGTTGAGTTTAATCAAATAAGTTGTAGTCTGTCAAATCATAAAAGAGGATTAGCTGTTTTGGAAGAACAAATTGGGTTTTATAAACAGAATGAGTCAAACTTTACTGATGAGATAGGTCTTTTAAAGAGGGAATTGCAAATATAAGATAATAAAATGAGTGGACTTGTATATGAACTAGAGAAGCTTAAACAGGAGAAAGACAACATCCAGTTAAGTGTAGACACTCTTGAATATACTTCAAATGGAGTTAAAAAGATTGTAGAGAGTCAAATACTTAACAAAGCTAAATCTGGTTTAGGTTATAAGTCAGTTGCACCCCCTTTTAGAGGAATGTTTGCTCCACCAGGAATCAATTTAGCTCATACAGGTTTAGAAGAGTTTAAGGATATGGAATTTCCTAGATATGGTGTTAAGGTTAGTGAGAATCCTGTTAAATTTGTTAAGGCAGATGATTCTTTTGTGAGTGCTAGTGATAAATCTCTTTCTGAGGAAAAGATGTCCTCTGATAGGAACTCAGATGCACCAACTATTGAGGAGTGGACATCTGATGATGAGAATATAGAGGTTAAGGAAAAACCTAATGTTGTTAAGGTAGAAGTTAAACATGCTCCTAAAGTGGTTAAGACTGAAAACATAAAACCAGTTAGGAAAAATGTTAGATATGCTGAGATGTATAGGACTAAGAACAGATCATCAAGTTCTGAGAGTAGTCATAGGAACTGGAATCGCTCAAAATCTAAGAAAATGGATGATAAGTTTGCTATGATTAGAAAAGTATGTTTTGTTTGTGGAAGTTTTGAGCATATGGCTGCTTATTGTGATTCTAACCCATGGAAAAAGAGGGTTACTGGGAATGCAAGGGTGAACAGGAATAACAATGCTAGGGTAACTCAAAATGGTCCAACTAGATTGACATACCCTAATGCAAATCATAAGATGTCACCCAAAGCTGTTATGTTAAAGACTGGCATCAAAACAGTTTCAACTGCTAGTCAAAATAAGTGGTTTAAAAGCAAGCAAACTGTTACAAGTGCAAAACAATTTTCAAATCATGCACAAACAGTTAAAAGTCATTTTTATCAGAAAACAAAAATGACTAATCAGAAGTGGGTGCCTAAGATTAAACAAGCAGTTCCAACTGCTAGGTCAGCAGTTCCAACTGCTAGACCAGCAAATCCAACTGCTAGGCACTTAAATGTTAAGGGAATAAGGGGCAATGCTGTCAAGGCCTCAGCACATTGGGATAAACATTTTACCAAACCCAATGGTGCATCAAAGACCTCAAACAAGTTTTCTCATCTTGATGCACAAGGCAGATCCAAACCAATGATGGTTTGGATCCCCAAAAGAAACTAACACCTTTATTTTGTGTGTAGGAACATCCCTCAAATGGCAAAGAAGATAGAGGATATTCAGACAGTGGATGTTCAAGGCACATGACAGGCAACAAGTCATATCTTTCAGACTTTATTGCTCTGGATGGAGGACCAGTTGTCTTTGGTGGTGGTGTTGGAGGAAGAATTACTGGTAAAGGGGTAATTAAAATTGGTAACCTTGATTTTGAAAATGTGTATTATGTACCAGAACTTAAGTACAATCTTTTTAGTGTATCACAAATTTGTGATAAACAGAACAAAGTTTTATTTACTGATACTGATTGTCTTATACTTTCTCCTGATTTCAAGCTACCTGATGAAAGTCAAGTATTGCTTAAAATCCTCAGAAAGGATAATACATACAGTGTTGAGATGAATAAACTAGTTCCTAAGGTTGGACTTACTTGTCTTGTTGCAAAATCCACATTGGAAGAATCAATGTTGTGGCACAGGAGGCTTGGTCATGTTAATTTTAAAACCATTAACAATATTGCTAAACATGGATTGGTAAGAGGTTTACCAAACAAAACTTTTCTCAATGACCAAACTTGTGTTTCTTGTCTTAAGGGTAAGCAACACAGAGCCTCATGCAAGCCAAAGACCCAGAACTCTATTTCTCAAGCTTTATATATGTTGCATATGGACTTGTTTGGTCCTATTTCTGTGAATAGCTTGAACTTTAAGAGATACTGCCTTCTTGTCACTGATGATTATAGTAGGTTTTCTAGGGTATTCTTTATGAAAACTAAGGATGAGACAAGTGAAATATTTAAGACCTTCATTGTTGAAGTAGAAAACCTAGTTGATAAGAAGGTTAAAATAATCAAATGTGACAATGGGACTGAATTCAAGAATAGAGTGATGGATGACTTTTGCAGAGAAAAAGGAATTAAGAGGGAGTTTAGTGTAGCTAGAACCCCACAGCAAAATGGTGTAGCTGAGAGGAAGAATAGGACTCTTATAGAGGCTGCTAGGACAATGTTAGCTAACTCTAAGCTACCAGTTTCAATTTGGGCTGAAGCAGTTAGCACTACTTGTTATGTATTGAATAGGGTTTTAGTTGTACAACCTCACAATAAGACTGCTTATGAGCTTCTTAGAGGTAGAACCCCTGCTTTAAGCTTCATGAGACCTTTTGGTTGTCATGTTACTATCCTTAATACCAAAGACCAACTAGGAAAGTTTGATGGGAAATCTGAGGAAGGTTTCTTTGTTGGTTATTCTCTGCACAGTAAGGCTTTTAGGGTGTACAATACAAGCACCAAGCATGTAGAAGAAAATCTGCACATAGAATTTTTGGAGAATAAACCAAATGTTGCAGGTGTAGGTCCAGATTGGATCTTTGATATTGACAGTCTTTCAGATTCCATGAATTATGTGCCTGTTACAGGTACAAATACTAACAATGATGCAGGTTCTGAGGAAGAAGATGATGATTGCATTTTCATACCTGTCATGGAAGAAAGTCCTGTGAATGAGTCTTCTACAAAGAAAGATGATATTCCTTCATCAAGTGGTGTAGACAAAGAGAAAGATGCTGCTGAGACAAGTGGTCAGAATGGTAAAGAAGCTCAAATTCCATCGAGCAGTTCCAACGGAGTTAGTACTGCTCAACCTCAAGTTCCAATTGCTGAGCAAAATATTGATACTGCTGGACCAAGTCAACCTGATCCTGATTCCCCAGTTGATACGGCTTCTCAAGCTGATGAGTTTGATTTCTTTGGAGATGGTCTGCAAAACATGCCTACTAGCTATGCAGCTCCTTCTACTCCCCATACTATTGTACATAGGAATCATCCACTTACCAATATCATAGGAGATGTACAATCTGGAGTCAAGACCAGAAGGCAAATACAAGACCCAGATCATCATGGATTTCTCAGTGTGGTTTTTGAAGAGAAACATCATGAAGATGAGAATGAGTGTATGTTTGTATGTTTTCTATCTCAGGTTGAACCCAACAATGTGTTAAAGGCTTTAGAATCATCAAGTTGGGTTGAAGCTATGCAAGAAGAGCTACTTCAATTCAAGATTCAAAATGTTTGGGTTCTGGTTGATCTACCAAAGGGTATGGGAGTGATTGGTACAAAGTGGGTATTCAGGAATAAGAAGGACGAGAGGGGCATTGTGATAAAGAACAAAGCAAGATTGGTTGTTCAAGGCTATACTCAGGAGGAGGGTATAGATTATGAGGAAGTTTTTGCTCCAGTTGCAAGGATTGAAGCAATAAGATTATTTCTTGCTTATGCTTCATTTATGGGGTTTATGGTCTATCAAATGGATGTGAAAAGTGCATTTCTGTATGGCACTATTGATGAAGAGGTTTATGTTTCACAACCTCCAGGTTTTATAGACCAAGAGCATCCTGACAAGGTTTATAAGGTGGTGAAAGCTCTATATGGATTGCATCAGGCTCCAAGAGCTTGGTATGAAACTCTTGCTAAATATCTTCTGAAGAATGGGTTTCATAGAGGGAAAATTGATCAAACTCTTTTTATTAAAAAGGACAAGGGTGATATTCTACTGGTTCAAGTTTATGTAGATGACATCATTTTTGGTTCTACAAAGAAACAGATGTGTAAGGAGTTTGAAAAGCTGATGAAAGACCAATTTCAGATGAGTTCTATGGGAGAGCTTACCTTCTTTCTAGGTCTTCAAGTACAGCAAAAGTCAGATGGTATATTTATCTCTCAGGATAAATATGTTGGTGAAATTTTAAGGAAATTTCAATTCACAGATGCCAAGGTTGCTAGCACACCAATTGACAAGGAGACACATTTGTTATTAAAGGATCACAGTAGTGAAGATGTGGATGTGCACATGTATAGATCTATGATTGGGTCTCTGATGTATCTTACCTCATCTAGGCCTGATATTATGTTTGCTGTGTGTGCCTGTGCAAGATTCCAAGTGACTCCTAAGGTGTCTCATCTCACAGTAGTAAAAAGGATCTTCAGATACCTTAAAGGACAGCCTAACTTGGAGCTATGGTATCCTAAAGAGTCTGCATTTGATCTTGTTGCATTCTCTGATTCTGATTATGCTGGTGCTAGCATGGATAAAAAGTCTACAACAGGTGGTTGTCAATTCTTAGGTCGAACATTAATCTCTTGGCTGTGTAAGAATCAGACTATGGTGGCCATATCTACTACTGAAGCAGAATATGTGGCAGCTGCAAGTTGTTGTGCTCAAGTTTTATGGATTCAAAGCCAGATGCTTGATTATGGGTACAATTTCTTAAACACAATTATACATATAGACAATAACAGTACAATGTGTAACATTAAGAATCCAGTTCAACATTCAAAAACCAAACATACTGAAATTTGACATCATTTTATAAGAGACTGTGCTGAAAAAAAGTTAATACAAGTTGTTAAAATACACTCTGATAACAACTTTGCTGATCTCTTAACAAAAGGTTTTGATGTAAACAGATTTCAGTACTTGGTAACAGGTATAGGAATGCTTAATCCTTCAAAAGATTAAATGTCTAAATGTTTTTGGATTTTGTACTGTTAGTTGTGCTATTTGTATAGTTGAGACTGCTTGAATATTTTTTTGTACTGCTTGTGCATTTGTTAGTCAAATGGAATAACTATTAAAAGAGAATATTGTGTATTATGTTTTCTTTGGTTTTGGACTAACATTTCAGGTTAAGAAAAGCTTTTTGTTTTGGATTGTGTTTTGAAAAGTATGGTGGTTTAGATTGTCAAGTGTGAATGCTTGTCACACAACAAATGATAATTGATTCACCATGTCTAATAAACATAAGAATCAACTAGTCCATATCAAAAAGGTTTCTGGTAAAGACTACTCAAATCCGTTTATGGTTGACAGTTTACCAAAAACTGGTTGGTTATCAGCTCACCAAATCTAAGTGTGAAGAGTTGGCTAGTCCATAGCAAACGACTATTGGTAAAGACAAGTCAAATCCGTTCATTGCTGATAGTTTGCTAAAAACTATAAGTGGACAAAAATGTTTTCGAATCCACAATTAAAATTAAAAATTTGATTTTATCTCTGAAAACTTTTTGCTAACAGTTAGTACTGCTGGAGTAAACAGTCTGAACTGCTGGCTTCGCCAGTTTGTACTTATTGTTCAAAACTTAGTTCCTACTGAGTTTATGCTCTGTGATACACCTCTCTCAGAAGGTAATACATCTGGAAGTGTTGAGAGCAGTTTGAAACTAAAACAACTGAATTGATGGTAACTTGTACAAATGGTCTTATTGGATGCTGAGCTTGGATAACTTATGTTCTAGTTCATCTGATGGTGAGGATTCTTCCAAACAGGGGAGGATTAAAGTTTGTTCTAGTTGCTGTTAAAGATGATTGATGATTATGAAATTCAGGGGAGGAATTAAGAAGTCAGAGATGGATTATAAAGAAGTGCTTAAAGTCTATTCATTATAGAGGTGGATTCATTACAAAGCTTCATACAGGAAAAACCAACACAACTACAACTACTCAAGCTTTCCTTTTCCTTTTCCAATGATATCCGGCATGGTTTTGCTGCGGGCTCCTCTGCTACCCATGAGGTCAGACACCTTCTTGCAGGGAAGTGCCAGTATTACTGTTCTTGGAGATGGAAATTGCTTCTTCTCAGGCTTCTTCTTTGGAACAGGGATCTTCACTGATGATGCTGCTTTTTCAAATTCTTTTGTCAGTAAGTCGGATAGTTTTTGAAGTTCATCATCGTCAGACGAGTCAGACGAAGAGGAGGATGAATCATCCACATAAGGAGGAAGTTCATCGGAGGAAGGTTCATCAGACGAGGATATTTTAGTCTTTTTCTTTGAAAGATTAACTCTTGAAGTTGAAGAATAGTTTGGTGGAAAATAGTTTTTCCAACCTGAATCTTCAGAATCTAAAGAAGAGTCAGATGAAATTTCTATGATGTTTGGTGAAGAAGAGTTCATTGTAATTGAAAAGTTAAAGATCTGTGTTGAAGAAGATTTTGTGTGGATATGTGAGTTTTATAGAGTTAATGAAGGTTTAATGATATTCAATACGTGGTTGATATGAAGAATTAACTCTTAGGTTGGTATAAGGAATTAATTCCTTGATGGAATTAAATCAATTTTTGGTAATTTTTGAAGAGTTGACCAAAAGAGTGTGATATGTGAAGATAATTCCCAAAGTGTTTCGCGTTTAAAGTCAAGTGTTTGAAAGAATCCACCCCATCAACAAAATCAGAAGTTTAATTCAAGAAACTTATTGATTTGCATCGAAATCATAAGTTTAGGGGAGGATTGTTGGGAATTAAACTTAAGCAGTTAGTACGGTTAAAGGAAGAACAGTTAAGACTGCTGATGGTAGAGCAGTTAGGACTGCTGAAGGAAGAACAGTTAGGACTGCTTAAGAGATCAAGGTGAAACCGTATGAAGATAATTATAGAAAAGATATGGTATATATCTTATTTGTATAGAATGATTCGGTTAGATGTTTAACTTGTAAAGGACTCTTTACATTATAAAAGGAGATCCTTAGATTAGGGTTATATACATCAGATATATCGAATACATCTAATACCTAATATCCTTCACGATCATAATTGTAATCGTTTGATATATTGAAGTGATAAGTTTGGTTGATATCGTTGTTCTTATAGTTTTACTTAATCAATCACCAAACACAAACTCATATTCTTCTAAATACTTGGTAGTAAATTCCGCGTGATATCAAGTATATACTCAAAGTATCCTAACACAAAGTGTGTGTTTAGATCCGGTCAAGTACATCCGGGGGAGCACAATTTTTGGGAGAAAAGCTAGTAGGCTGGTCATCAAGGAAACAAGATTGTACGACGTTATCAACTGCTGAAGCCGACCATAACAGCTTCAAGTCTCATTTTTTCCTATTTAAGTTGATATGAACCTTGTTAAATGTGAATATGTAGACTAATCAAAAGAAAATGCAGCTAAGAGTCTTAGATAGTATACCTTGATATCCGACCATAACAGCTCCTTTTCTTTAGGGTCTATTTTATGCCAATTCTCTTCGAGGATAGATATATTCTTCCTAGTAGCATTTCCAACGTACTTTACAAATTTACATCGGTGTTTACCTACAGATGTGCCATTGCTATTGAACCTTACAGATTCACCTATGGGAAGATCTTCTACTTATTTTATTCCTCTCTTTTTCCGTGGTTTCCCCATGATGGAGATCGATCGGTGTTTATCGTGTTCAATAACGTTAATGAGCTGTCAAGATTAAACACCAACACATATAATTTTTGAAACATGATACATTTAATAGTACATAGAAAGTGAAATCAGAAAAACCTTCAATATATAAACATTATTTCAAAAACTAATTATGAGTAAGCAGTTTATCAGTAAACAGTTATAAGTATTATACCGTTTTAAGCCTAATGCAAGAATCAACAAATCAAAAGTTTTAAAGTAATTCAATATCATTACAAGGAAGGAAAAGTAATTATCAGTAAGAATCAATGAGCTGATGAAACGACTTATGGATAGATTGATTCCTAATATTTCCTGACATCATGGTCATAGTCAATTTGGGGGTCACAACATCATCAACTCGGTCTTAGTTGAGTTAGGTAGGAAGAGTTATTACTAAACAGAATATGTTCCTCCTCGACATTAGTGTAATCTCCAATTACCGAAACCCAAGATTCTACAATTTTCACGAGTTTCCCTTCCTTGGATTCTATTAAAGTAAAGGCTCGCAATGTACCTTCTGAGTTGGGTGTGAAAGTAGAAGTGTTGTTGATTCTTATTGATATACAGTTCTTTATCCAATTTCATTCCAATCCCAATCATAAGTTTTAAAGTAATTCAACATCATTACAATGCTATACTAACATGAACATTAAAACACATAAAGCAACATGTTGAAACTCTACACCTAAAACATGTTTATAACAGCCAACATAGCGCAATATTGTGGGTCTGCTAAAATTCTCCTAAAACATGGATGTGAATGACAAGCTAACATGTTTATAACAGCCAACATGTTGAAACACTACATGAACCACAAACCACATAAGGAACATGCCTTCTTCCAAAATAATAACCTCAAACCACCATTAATTAAACCTTCAACTTCACCACACCAAACATTAATTAAAGCATAAATATAGTTGCACGTATGAGAAGAACAACAAAAAATTTATTTAGATAGAAAATAAGATCATATATATTTGATTTAATCCCATAAAGGGAAATTATAGAAAACGAAAAAAAAAAAAAACACATTGCTACAATTAGCAAGCCACTCAACTCAACACCATCAGCCTCTAGTTCCTCATCCCACTCGGCCGCTAGCAGTCTAGCCACCTCGCCCCAAACCTGACCACAATCCCAACCTTACTACACTTATAACAGCCAACATAGCGCGTTAATGTAATTAATGAATGAGTGAAATGAACGATATGCAAATCAAAGTAATTAATGAATTAGTGAAATGAAATAGATGATATACCTGACGAGTGGATCGGGATAATAATCGGCAAACAAGCCAAGAGTTGTGTGTCTAGAGTGAGTTGTGTGCCTAGGGTTTTTTTTTGGTGAGGGTATATGATTTTGGGGAAATTTGGGGAAATGAGGTGTGTGTCTAAATTTTGGTGAATTTTGGTGTAGCGGCAAACGAAAAGTTGTATCCCGCTAAAATATTTTGGTGAATTTTGAGTATATATAGATCGTTTATTTATTTATACCCGGTCTATTTAATAATACAAACGTGTTCAATTACTTTATAATGATGTTCAATTACTTTTACTTTAGGAGATAGATCGGTTACTTATGAAAAACCGATCAATATAATACAAAGGTGTTTCCAGCTGGATCCCAGATGCGTTGTAATGGATCCAAGATGCGTTGTAATGATGTTGAATTACTTTAAAAACACAGCAGTACATAGATCAGTTTTTTCGTTAATAACCGATCTACTAAATTTTGAAACTAATTAGATCGGTTATTAACCAAAAAACCGATCTATTTATTATATTTTCCCCTCTTTTCCCTTTCATAGATCAGTTTTTAGCATAACCGATCTATATGAAGTGATCTATCTAACCTTTTGTGTAGTAGTGATAGGTGATTTAAATGCTGTCTATATAAACTTGACTTGAGCACATAAAACGGAATAAAACTCTGACATTGATTCGTATGTGGAAATTTTTGCCTATACATAGAAACCCCATAGACACGGTCGAAAAGAAATGATCCGCTAACAATTGATTACACTGATGCCTAGCTATCAAACTAGCCATCATAAATAATGCATTAACAACACAACTGTAGGTGAATGATGAATGAAATCCGGGCATATAATTGAACATAATAATTATTTCACAAGTTTATGTTAGCCATAGTTTTGGATAATAGTACTTGAAATTGCTGGTTAGCCCAAAACAGATCAATATACAACTCATTTTCCCCAAATTTATTTTCCTTGACGCATAATGCTAACTTTTATTGATGGATTTTAGGTTGACTACATGGACTCTTCTCAAGATTCATATAAACTTAAATAGAAGGGTTAAGTTCATATAATACCAAGATACTTTTCAAAAAGTTCAAATATCGTACGCGAACTTTGTAAAATATCAATATCGTATACATACTTGCAAAATTCATCTCGATATCATACCTTAGTTCGGTTAAATTAATTACATTATATTGTTAATGATTTTTATTGATGATGTGAAGATTACTCTGAATGTTTATTATATTTTACTTATACTTTTCCGTATAATATTGTTACAAACACTTTATATAGACAAATATGAGTTCTAATAATCATAATCGATGCGATCAAAAAATTGAAGGAGAAACAATAAATATTCTTGCTTAATGATTATCAATGTGTTTATTATTCGTTTGAATAAGTTTAATGACAGAAAAAATATCTCATGTTATTCATTTGTTCAATAATTATTACTTTTAGTAAAACAAAGTTCCACTACGTTATAGAAAACACAACTCGGGTACATAAAAAAATGCACTTCGAGTAGTATAAGTAGATGGTGAAGCGATTTAAAGAATGTAACTAAATATACACTATACAAAATTCAACATAGCAGTGAATGAGTGACATGTCATGTACATAAAATGTGGACTTTGGCGTATGAAAAATAAGTTTGTGATGATAACATAACGGATTTTGAAAGTACGTGTACGATATTGGTATATTTTAAAGTTCACGTATGATATTTGTACATTTTTAAAAGTATCTTGCTATTATATGAATTTAACATTCGCACTTTAGAAAGGTGATTAGTAAAACTTATTTGGTCTTCCCTCCTGGTAAACTATATTTAGCCTTTAGTCTTTACCAATAATAAGGGAAAACTAGTCAATGAAGCACATAAAAAGGGAAAACTAAGTTGTTGGAAACTGGAAAATTGAAAGTTCAGTACATTCAATAATAATGCTACTCCCATATATTACCTTTGTAGGACCTTAGATCTAACTATATCACACAATATAATAAGCTCGTATGGCACGTATGGTGACTTGAGAAGGAAGTATGTATGCGTATAACTAGAGAGAAGGTAGAGAGATGAAGAGAGAATTCTTATTACTAAAGCACACACACATACACACTCAAGCACACCACACAAATGAGGTGTGTGGTGTCTTTTATACATCAAGTTAGACGCCACATAGGCTTTCTATGGGCCTCGTATGGATTGGGTTGGTTTACATCATAACTTATTAAACTAGCATAACATAACTACTAACCTATTAGCTTAGCCCAATCCACGAGCCCGTTGACTATTCAATGATATACTCTACGACACATTACAAAGTTATAAATATCTAAATGACCATCACTTTCTATTAAAACAATCTTCCCCTAAGGGATGGTCATTCAAAAGATGCACCAAGTGATTAGGTCTTTAGTCTTCTAGCTTGTTCTTGAACTTTGTGTGTCGTCATAGAATTGTCTTGATTCATTGTTTCTTCATGCTTTGTGATCTTCGAAGTAACGTCTTTTGATCTTTCTTGCCTTTGATCAACATCTTCACAGGTTTGCCGTGTCGTCTTTTCCAACATACTCATACTTCTTGAGAAAGCTTAGATCTTTATGCTCATGTCTTCCTCAATTGATAGTTGAACTTTGTTCTTGACTTTGTTGATTAGCTCTTGACTTTGTCGTAACTCTTTGTCTTTAACTTGATCTTTTTGTCTTGAACGTTCTTCACTTAAGTTTGTTGAGGATGAACTTTATAAGTATGAGTATGAGGAGATGTAGATGTTGAAATATATGATGATGGTAAATGGCCTTTCCTCGTACCTGCATAAAAACAGTTAGTAATAAAGCATCCGACACTTACAGGTTCGGACTTCGAGATCGTTAACAGCATAGTGTGAAAACTTTCTCTAATCCTTGCCAAGGCCGTTCCTGAACCGGATGCCCCCATGAGGGCTTACACAGATACACCGAAGTGCATCAATGATTCAGATGAGCCGCTGAAGTATACCGGATTATCACTTCACGACTGTAGACCGTTTGAAGCAAATAACCATCACGATAGATAAGGCAAGATCCGTAGATCTTATAAATACTCTTATACACCTTGTGTCCTTTTTGGCGAACACTAGTGTATTATATTTGGAAGTGTATCCTAAGAGATCTTTTATTGAATCTTATGGCTCTAGACTTGATTATGTGCGTTTTGGTCTTAGTCGTCGGAGGCATGGAGCATAGTGCCACCTTTTCAATATCAACACATCTCGGAGTGAGAGGCCGATAGATTATGCAAGGTTCTCCTTGAGTTATGAAACAAATTGTCCCTGGGTAGATCCCTTCGGCTCTGGCGGATCATAGGACATAAACCTAACCATAATCACCTTATAACTTAATGATTATCCTAGGGTCATTGATCACATGCCATAAAACCTTTTGTGAAAATCTCTCAAAGTGTTTATGATTATAAAACACATTTTTGTTAACACTTCAAGAGTTTTACATTTACTAAAATACTCCCCCTTCACATGTGCTGATAAGTTTTAAGATAGATTTACACATGTTGGGTAGAGTTTGCACTTTTGAATTGATCGATTTTCAGTGAACATGACCGATACGAGACACGCTTACATCACTAGTTAGACTAGCTTGAAATTATTACCCGTCCTGGTCAAGTTCAAAGAAAGTCTTTCAAGACGGTACACTCTACTTAGACAAGTCCTATTCGAGACACGCTTACATCACTGGTTAGACTAGCTTGAAGTTATTACCTGTAAAGGACAAGTCTTTTCAACTACTGACAATTAAGCTTCGTCGATTCGTTGGTTATATAGATACAAATATCCAAATTTCAGTATGATATGACTACTGAAGCTCCATAAACACACATTTATGATCAAGTATGAGCATATAAATACATAAAAAGGATATAACACAGAAGTACGACCTTTCTGATTTGAACTAATTTGTGTTTTTATTTGGATTCATTTAGGCATGGAGACTTTGTAAAGAAGGAACGTCTCTCGATTTAATTGATGAATGTTTAGGTAACTCCTATTCTGTTTCTGAGGTCTTGCGATCAGTACACGTTGGCCTATTGTCTGTGCAACAACAAGCAGAGGATAGACCTTGCACACCGTCAGTTGTAGCCATGTTGGGTGGAGAAGGTTGTCTACCTCCTCCCAAACAACCTGGCTTCTTTATTCAAGGAAGTGAAATCTACTCCACTTCACGTCTTCATTCACTATCATCGGTTAAGGGAGTTACATTAACTCAGATAGACGGTAGATAATAAAAAGATTTGGTTACTCATTTAAAGGTCATTTTATAAGTCTATTTAAGATATAAGAATGTATATATAGCGGATCATTGTGTACTTATTGTTAGCCATAAAGTAATGACATATTCGGGAATTGCATTTCTTTCTATGTACAGGGTCTAGTTTAGTCAATATTGCTAAGTTAGGCTTGTATTCTTAGTATAAATACCTTTCTAGTCAAAACTAGGATGGTTGGAATGTCTCATTTGTAACTTAGGTGTGTGTGTGTTTCTCCTCCTTCTCTCTAGAATAACACACCTTCCCCATTCTTTAATCTAATATTACCATGTTTAATCTTTACTTTGAGCTTCCCCGACCCCCCGAACCACATAAATCAATAGTGTTTATCGGTCCTACAATTGGTATAATGAGCCAGGTTGTTACTGTTTTCATTGATTTTTTGTGGTTCGAATATTGTTTTTAGACTGTTTTATCACCTTTTTTTTAGTCATCAGAAAAAAATCGTCACGAAAAAATTTTCCGTATCATTCTGGTAAACATCTTTACATACCTTAGTATCTAATATTGGTCCAAATCAGTCTCTTATCCGTCTCTGATCTGGTATACAGACCTGGTAACAGGATTATACAAGTTTTTTTGCGACTGTTTTGTTCTTTTACCGTGAATATTATGGTCAATCTGGTCGATATATGGTCGAGATATTGGTCTGGATAAGATGGTCGGAACTTTTGGTTGGAAAAATCATCGGATTTTTTTGTCAAAAAGTCAAAACCCCTTTTTTATCGAAATTGCTTGTAAAGCAATTCCGATAAACCCTCTTCTATCGGAATTCGATTTCTTGTAAAGAAATTCGATAACCTATCAAAATTGGATTTCTATCGCAATTCGATAGGTCAAATGGTCAAACCTATTTAAATTGGATTTTATCGCAATTCCACAGGTCAAACGGTCAATCCTATCGAAATTGGATTTTATCGCAATTCCTCAGGTCAAACGGTCAAGGTTATAGGAATTGGGTCCATGACCACTTATCGAAATTAAAAGAAAAAGAATGAGGATGAAGAAGAATAAGACCACGACCACAAAACCAATATACCTCAGACTCATTAATTTACCTCAGTTTCAAGCCAACATCAGTCCACTAGTCAACGTTTTGAAAGAAAAAGAAAGAACAGTCGAGCCAATACTAATCCATACCACAAACAAATAACATCTATCCTAAAACACATCATTCACACATATCAAACAACATCAGTAGTCACTCTTCTCCCATCTCCAATCGTACTAAAGACTCACAACAAGATAATTATAAAATATTAGATTCATTCTTTCGCATAATTCAAAGAAACATCAAGACTTTTAAAGGTCTATAAAACAAAAGACACAACTCATCATCGATCATTTTTTAAGCATAGCTTCATTTATCTCCGAAACACTAAAGATAGCTTTCTAACAAGTTTGTTATAAGCTTCTCTTGTTTCGTTCAGACCTTAAAGAAAACAAAATAAATATGAATTAAACCTACCCGAGACCCCTCTAGGATCTTGAGGCCATGACGTGTTCTTTGATTCGGATTTGAAGTATATTGATGACAGTTTCGGTTATGATTATTTGATGGTGATGAGAGAGATGAGTTTGTAAGTAAATGAGATTTGTTGAGATCTAGTTTTGGAGAGAGTGTAGGTGAGAGTGGGGGCGTGTTTATCTGTGAGTTAAAGATTAGGTTAAAAATGATATAAAATGCGTTTTATATCCAAACAATTAGGGATTGTGGTGGATTTGTTACTGGACTATGCTTAACCCGAAGTAAGTTGGGCGGAGTTTTGTTTATACTGGGCCAACACAATTTACTTTGGACTTTGAACTTGTGTTTGATGATTCGGTTGGGATGCAATATTTGATGTATAAAGGAAAAATTGCTATCCTGAATTTTTTTTCAAAAATATTGGATACAAATTTTAATATTGGTATATCGAGTGGTATTTCGTCTAACAAATTTCACGGGGGATACTATTAGCCTTAAAAGTAATGTTATACGCGGGAATTGCACTAGTAATTAAGTACAAGGACTAGTCTTGCCAATTGGTCAAAGAGTAGCTTGTATTTGAGTATAAATACCCTCCCAGTATCAACTAGTAGGTTAGGGATTCTCATTTGTATCACTTGGAGGTGTGTGTGGTTTCACTTTCTCTCTCTATAAAACACACACACCTCCCCCATTCTTAATCTAATAATACCATGTTTAATCTTTATTTTGAGTTCCCCTGACCTCCTGAACCTGTTTATTGATCTTTACAATTGGCATCAAAGCTAACCATGGGCGAATCGTGGGGTTTTTAGGTGAAAAAATGATTTTGGTATGGTTACTGTTCATCCGAGTTCATTGCTCGAGTTTGTTGAATTTTTGACCAAGTTATGACTATTTCATCGAGTTAGGTGAAATTAGTCGAGTTTGGTTGATTTACTCGAGTTGACAAGTTTCTCGAGTTAGACTAGTTCTCAAGTTTGCTTGAGTTGAAAAGTTGCACTAGTTTGCTAGAGTTGAAAAGTTGCTCGAGTTAGACTATTTCATCGAGTTAGGTGAGAAGTTGCTCGAGTTGAAAAGTGTTAGGCATTAGTCGAGTTAGACTAGTTCTCAGGTTTGTTCGAGTTCAGTTTCATCGAGTTAGGTTACATCACTTGCTCGAGTTAGACTTAGTCGAGTTAGACTATTTCTCAACTTTGCTCGAGTTAGAGCTAAGTCGAGTTAGAGCTTAGTCGAGTTAGACTATTTCTCAAAGTTGCTCGAGTTGAGGATTTTTCACTGAGTTTGAGAATTTTCACCAAGTTTGGGGATTTTCATCGAGTTTGAGGATTTTCACCGAGTTTGGGGATTTCACCGAGTTTGATGTATAAGTAACCGAGTTTGGGAACTTTCATTGACTTACTCAGTAACGGAGTTATTGCCTTAAACGTTAACCGAGTATGTGACCAAAAAAAAAGTTGAGTACAATTTAATTTTTACGAGAGACTAAACGTTCAATTATTACGCGAAATTCAAATTTCGATATAACGGTGAAAATTTTGGCCCAAAATTCAAATTTTTAGGTCAAAATTTGAATTTTTCGGTGAAATTTGGCGTAAAAATTTCTAAAACTCAAATTTTCCTAGCATGTTTAGAATTGAAAATAAAGGCATATTTCAAACTCGCACCACACCAAAATCACAAAACTTTAAAGCTAACAAAAAATTATTGGCCTACATCCTCAAAACTACCACGTATAGCTTAAAAGATCCTGATCAAGATTCACAATCAAATGACAATGGCTAAATTTGGATTTTATCAACTGTGACTACAAGGATGATTCATTATTACTTATTTGAAGTTGAAGTAGAATATCACGGGCACGTGTACTTAGTATCTTGAAGATATCGGGGTTGGTTGGATGCATGATTCTTCAAGATCCTTTTCGACTGACGGGCTCACCAGAGTATAGAATGATTAAGTCTCGGTTTATCTAGTTTTCATAGGTCAAGGGGTGGATGGATGAAGACCTAGTTAACTATCACTTAAAGGAGATGCGTCGTAGTACTCTGTGTCACACAAAGATATGGATAATTCGAGAGATGTTCATATACAGTTAAGGAAGGTTGGATGGATATATGAAACGACCTATGCTTTAAGGAGTTACGTTGTAGTGCTCAGCATAGGTTCTTAATCAACAATAGTGCAAGTTTAAGTCACAAGTTTGGGTTATTTTACTTCAGTCTCAAGTTCGTCATAGTGGGTTTTCCTCATCACTAGTCACTACAAAAAGCCGTTGTTTTTTATACATGAGGTTGATAAAGAGTTAGACATTTCAAATGGTACTATTAGTAGATTGGGTCTATCGACATCTTCTCACGGGCTATATGGTTAATGATAAAGATGCTTCCAGTTCGTACACCACGTACACACCATTATGCTGATTCCGATATATCGAACAGAAGAATATAATCGAGAAAGAAAAGTGCATTTTCAGATCTTAATTGATTCTGGTGCTACGGTTTCAACTTCGGGGGAGATAAATCATTAAACAAGTTACCTGTGACCAACGATATGGGTTAACTTGTTAATTTGGTGTTATCATTTCATGTGTACGTTACGGGCTGATTTTTCTTATGTGAAATATAACTGGGATGCATTTGGTGAGATGAAGATGTTGATAATCTATTTCCCCGAATGGACAATCTTGAAGAAGGTCGAGTCTACAGTATGTTCCTCATTTTCCGCTGCGTGTGACAAGACTAAAGACGGAATGCATTTAATTAATAGAAGACTTCTTCAAAATTCAGGGCATTCATTTATCAAAAGAATTCTTCAGAATTCAGGGCATTCATCCGAAAGGTTGTCAGTTTGGGGGAGAGAACTAATTAGGGGAGAGTGAAAACTTAGATTTAATCACCAATATCCTTACCCTAATTAGAATTGCTCACATTGTTCTTCTGCAAGTAAAGAAATGACAGCTGAGAAGATTCTGCAAGCTGAACGATGTAATGAAGTTTGAAGACCATTCTCAGAGCTGCTGCGCTTATGTTTTATATTTTACTTGTAAGGAACGTTGTAAGCAATTCTAGTATAATATCACTTTGGGGAGAGATTGTTAGCCTTAAAAGTAATGTTATACGCGGGAATTGCACTAGTAATTAAGTACAAGGACTAGTCTTGCCAATTGGTCAAAGAGTAGCTTGTATTTGAGTATAAATACCTTCCTAGTATCAACTAGGAGGTTAGGGATTCTCATTTGTATCACTTGGAGGTGTGTGTGGTTTCACTTTTTCTCTCTAGAAAACACACACACCTCCCCCATTCTTAATCTAATAATGCCATGTTTAATCTTTATTTTGAGTTCCCCCGAGATCCTGAACATGTTTATTGATCTTTACAGATACATATTACACGGCTAAAGTTTTCAATGAATATCAAATGTCACTACGGGGATAATTCGATATTATTTATTTGGGTTTGAAGTGAGGTTTTACGGATGCGTGTACTTATTTCGTCTTCTTTCTTTCTTTTCTCCCGCGAAGATGACTTGTTTGGGCATATATTAATGGTGATGAAAGAATTGGATATGCTAGTTTTAACTCGTTGTGTGATGAAGATTGGATATGTCAAGAGGTTTTGTACTAATACTTTTGTTGAGGGTATAAAGTACACTTTTCTTAGTCACAGCATAGTAGAAGCTTAAGTCACAAATCTGGGGGATTTTGCTTCATTCTCAAGTTCGTCATATTGGGTTATCTTCACATGTGGTTACTAAAGAAGCCGATATTTTTGATACAGGGGGTTGGTAAAGAGTTAGACACTTTGTAATGATCAATAAACAAGATCAGGAGGTCGGGGGAACTCAAAATAAAGATTAAACATGGTATTATTAGATTAATGAATGGGGGAGGTGTGTGTATTTTCTAGAGAAAGAAAGTAAAGAAACCACACACACCTCCAAGTTACAAATGAGAATCCCACCCTCCTAGTTTAGACTAGGAGGGTATTTATACTATTTTACAAGCCTAACATGACACTAATGGCAAAACTAGACCTTGTACTTAATAACTATTGCAATTTCGAGTATAACATAACTTTAAAGGCTAACAATCTCTCCCCAAAGTGATGTTATACGGCAATTGCTTACAATGTTCCCTACAAGTAAGATTAAATATAAAACATAAGCGCAGTAGCTCTGAGAATGGTCTTCAAACTTCATTACATCGTTCAGCTTGCAGAATCTTCTCAGCTGTCATTTCTTTACTTGCAGAAGAAAAATGTGAGCAAGTCTAATTAGGGTAAGGATATTGGTGATTAAATCTAGCTTTTCACTCTCCCCTAATTAGTGCTCTCCCCCAAACTGACAACCTTTCTGATGAATGCCCTGAATTCTGAAGAATTCTTTTGATAAATGAATGCCCTGAATTCTGAAGAAGTCTTTTGTTAATTAAATGCAATCCATTCGGGGAAATAGAGCATCAACATCTTCATCTCACGAAATGCATCCCAATTATCTTTCATATGAGAAATCAGCCCGTAACGTACACATGAAATGATAATCTCCTTCGAAGTTGAAACCGTAGCACCAGAATCAATTAAGATCCGGAAATGCACTTTTCTTTCTCCAGAAACCATAGCACCAGAATCAATTAAGATCCGGAAATGCACTTTTCTTTCTCCATGATAGTTCCATCATCACGGGATTTTACACATTTCTCTCCCCTGCTGGTTACGATTTATCAGAATCAGCATAATGGTGTGTACGTGGAGTATTAACTGGAAGCATCGTTATCATTAACCATATAGCCCGTAAGAAGATGTAGATAAACCCAATCTACTAATAATACCATTTAAAATTTTTAACTCTTTATCAACCCCCTGTATAAAAAACAACGGCTTTTTGTAGTGACTACTGATGGAGAAAACCCACTATGACGAACTTGAGACTGAAGTAAAATAACCCAAACTTGTGACTTAAACTTGCACTATTGTCAGATTATGAACCTATACTGAGCACTACAACGTAACTCCTTAAAGCATTGGTCGTTTCATATACCCATCCAACCTTCCTTAACTGTATATGAACTCATCTTGAATTTTCCACAGCTTTGTGTGACACTTGAGCACTACAACGTAACTCATTACATCAGGTATGACTAGACAAATCAAGTCTTAATCATTCTATGCTCTGTGAGCAACCTCAGCTCGAACAAGGATCTCGAAGAATTATGCATCCACCCAACCCCGATATCTTCAAGATACTAAGTACACGTACCCGTGATATTCTACTTCAACTTCAAATAAGTAATAATGAATCATCCTTGTAGTCACAGTTGATAACATCCAAATTTAGCCATTTTCATTTGATTGTGAATCTTGATCAGGATCTTTTAAACTATATATGGTGTTTTGAAGGTGTAGACCGATAATTTCATTTGTGATTTTGGTGTGTTGAGTTTCAAATATGCCATAAAATGCAATTCTAATGATACTAGGAAAATTTGAGTTTTAGAAATTTTTACACCAAATTTTACCCAAAAATTTCGAATTTTGACCTAAAAATTTGAATTTTGTGCCAAACTTTTCACTATTATACCAAAATTTGAATTTAGCGTAAAAATTGAACGTTTAGTCATTCGTAAAAGTTAAATTTTACTCAACTTTTCCCGTCATTTTTTTTTTTGTTTTTAGCAAACAAGAAACTCGAGCAACACAGAAACTCGAGCAACTTGTCCAGAAACTCGACTAACTTGTCCAGAAACTCGACTAACTTGCCAAGAAACTCGACTAACTTGCCAAGAAACTCGTCTAACTTGCCTAACTTTCCAAAAACTCAACTAACCGTGAGAAACTTGACTAACTTGCCAAGAAACTCGACTAACTTTCCTAACTTTCCAGAAACTCGACCAACCTTGAGAAACTCGACTAACTTGTCATGAAACTCGAGGAAGTTTGAGAAACTCGGCTAATTTGTCCAGAAACTCGAGTACTATGCAGAAACTCGACTTAACCTTGAGAAAGTCGATTAACAAGTCTGATGAATAGTAACCGACACACCAAAATCAATTTCTTTTCACCTCAAAACCCCACGATTTGCCCCTGGTTAGCTCTGATGCCAATTGTAATGATCAATAAACAAGATCAGGAGGTCAGGGGAACTCAAAATAAAGATTAAACATGGTATTATTAGATTAATGAATGGGGGAGGTGTGTGTGTTTTCTAGAGAGAGAAAGTAAAGAAACCACACACACCTCCAAGTTACAAATGAGAATGCCACCCTCCTAGTTGAGACTAGGAGGGTATTTATACTATTTTACAAGCCTAACTTTACACTAATGGCAAAACTAGACCTTGTACCTAATAACTATTGCAATTCCGAGTATAACATAACTTTAAAGGCTAACACACTTTAAATGGTATTGTTAGTAGATTGGATTTATCGACATCTTCTCACGAGCGATATGTTTAATGATAAAGTGCTTCCAATTAATGCTTCACGTACACATCATTATGCTGGTTCCGATATATCGTAACCATGAGTGGAGAGAAATGTGTACATCGAGGACGCACAACAAGTTCACGTGATCGGGTTTAATGGTTTATGAAACAATTTGTGTCAGAGATTGGTTGATTCTATTCCTTATCTTCTCATCTTTTTCTACGTTCTTCTACCTTATCCACCTTCACCAATTTCGTGCAACAAAATCAAGATGATCAGTGGTTCAACTTGTTACTTTGTTGTTATCATTTCATGTTGATACTCTGTTCCCCCGAATGGACAATCTTGAAGAAGGTCGAGTCTACGGTCTGTTCTACATTTTCCGCTGCGTGTTAGAAGACTAAAGACGGAATGCATTTAATTATCAAAAGCCTTCTTCAGATTTAGGGCATTCATCAGAAAGTCTGTCAGCTTGGGGAGAGCACTAATTAGGGGAGAGTGAAAAGCCAGATTTAATCCCTAATTAGATTTTCTCACATTGTTCTTCTGCAAGTAAAGAGATGGCAACTGAGAAGATTCTGCATGCTGAAAAAAGTAATGAAGTTTGAAGAACATTCTCGGAGCTGCTGTGCATATGTTTTGTATCTAATTTGTCTTGTAGGGAACATTGTAAGCAATTCCCGTATGACATCACTTTGGGGAGAGATTGTTAGCCTTAAAGTAATGACATATTCGGGAATTGCATTTCTTTCTATGTACAGGGTCTAGTTTAGTCAATATTGCTAAGTTCGGCTTGTATTCTTAGTATAAATACCTTCCTAGTCACAACTAGGAATGTTCGAATGTCTCATTTGTAACTTAGGTGTGTGTGTGTTTTTCCTCCTTCTCTCTAGAATACACACACACCTTCCCCATTCTTTAATCTAATATTACCATGTTTAACCTTTACTTTGAGCTTCCCCGACCCCCTGAACCACATAAATCAATAGTGTTTATCGGTCCTACACTTATCATATCAACAAAATTGTGTGTTTGTATGTATCTATGTAACTTTTTTCAATTCTAGCATTTGACGTTGCTACATGTAGTTCTTATCAAGCACTGTATCTCATAATCTCACTTGAATAATAAATTAAGGTTTTTTATTAACTTATCTTAACAAATCAAACGGTTCCGACTAATGGCTAAATTTGCCACTAGAACCTTGTATAATGGAAGTTTAATGATGGGTGTCATCACTCATCACCACTCCATCAATATACCAGATTACCAATCTTCAACACGAATTTGCACAAACATATGCTCACGATTTTCACACATGTGTACACCTTCAACAAATCTATATTGTAAAGTAGCTCTTGTTAGCTTAATAAGGTCTGCCAGTACCAGTTTGGTCCCGTACTTGTCTTGTTTGGTATTGGGTTTTACTTTTTAACTATATTGTATGCTACTGGTTTGTAAGTGAATTTGATCAAGTTTTCATCGTTTCTGATGGTCTTATGGCTCTATCTGTGTATATGTCCCTGTTTTATGTGTATTTATGTGACTTTACGCGTGAAATACTACAGATATGTATTGTATGTGCTGTGATTACCTTTAATATGTTCCCTGAAATGCTGGCCGCAGAGACTGGTTTAATAGATAATCTAGTCATTGATTAGTGATAACAAGCGATGCGAATATCAAACCTTCTAGAAGCGGTCTGCTGAAGTTAGCTGGCATAGAAAAAAGGGACATCCATTTATCAACTATGTATGAATGAAGACTCTAACTCCAAGGTCGACCAATTCACTCATTTGATTAAGACAGGTGATTTTGATGCTGTCTATATAAACTTGACTTGACAACATAAAACCGAATAAAAATATTAGGGAAAAACTACTGTTAACTTTGATATTGATTGATATGTGGAAATTTTTTCCTATACATAGAAACAGTAATTTTGACTTGCTTACTCATTTGGAAAAAATGATCATATTTTGAAGTCCTTATTGTCAAAAACTAGACTATCAGTCTGTCACGAACTGTTGTTGAGATTGAATGATTCAATAAAGTTGGTTGGTACTGCTCGTTCTATTTTTCTTTTTTGTAGAATCTCATCCAAAATTAGTTTTGATTAAGGTAAACAGCATCTGCAGTTCACTGTATACTTTCTTATGCTAAAAGTTTTCGACTTACATTGGAACCATAGCATCAAAACGATCGCTAAGAAATGACCCACTAACAATTGATTACACTGATGCCTATCATACTAGCCCTCATAAATAATGCATTAACAACACAACTGCAGGTGATTGATGAATGAAATCCGGGCATATAACTGCACATAATAATTATTTCACAAGTTTATGTTTGCCATAGTTTTGGTTAATAGTACTTGAAATTGTTGGTTAGCCCAAAACAGATCAATATACAACTCATTCTCCCCAAATTTATTTTCCTTGATGCATAATGCTAACTTTTATTGATGGATTTTAGGTTGACTACATGGACTCTTCTCATGATTCATATATACTTTAATAGAAGGGTTAAGTTCATATAATAGCAAGATACTTTTCAAAATGTTCAAATACTTTTGTTCCAATAAAAATACAGATGAAGTAGATCACACAACACATGATCAACTATCAGTTCCATACCACGCTAACGTGTAGTTTCGTTTTGGTTAACGGAATCATGTTTTGATACAATGAGAATTTCAGGCATGGAATCATATCCGGCAGTACAACGACTGTTCCGATCGTTGTACCCTGGGAAACGGACGACGAATATGCGACGAATCCGTTTTAAGGGAAGCGTGTCAAACACGTGCCTCGATCATGTTCTAGCATTCGCTTTCATCTACAATCTGGTTTCATCTTCTCATTAACTTTTATGTTCATATTTTTCGTTTACGTATTTTGTTTATCTAATAATAGTGGTATTGCCTTGTATCGTTATTGTTATCTCTGATTATGGTTTGCTATCCCTACACTCTTGCCATTTTAATAATATTTTTCGAACGTTGTAATTTAGTATGCATTTTGAAAATTTATTGATTTAATAATATTTTTACATTGAAAATTAGAGTACATTTTGTGTTGCTGATAAAAAAAAGTGTACCGGTACCGTATGAAAATGTGTACCGAATCGGTGGTACCATATTTTTCCCGAGCATAAAAATGTTGTTCATTTTGTTGATAAAAATGTTTACCGGTACCGGTTCTCGGGAAACAGTAAGTATCCAGTTTTTCCCTTTCTTTTACAAGTAAAAATTATTAAAAAAAAAAATAATAAAAAAAAAAAATAAAAAAAAATTCAGATTTCATGCCTTAAAGCTTCTGTAACAGCAACAAAAAACAAAGGTACACTTACTATATAATATAAAATAAATTAAAGTTCAACGAATAAGGCGAATGTTGTTCTTATCTGAAACCATTTGTGTAAGATCGACAAGCTAGTGAACCATTTACATGTGCTTAGGACTCATATAATTTTTGTTAGAATATTGTTTTTTTTTTTCTCCATGTATAGAGAACAATCCATGTGCGTTTTCATTTCAATCATGATGGTGATTATTAGTATACACATGCATATCTAAGATAGAAGAACTTAGATATGCCAGTTAGAATGATGATGAGAGTTGAGATTAAAGAAAAATGGAGAAAAAAACCTCATTTATTAGTTATACGTGATTATGTGAACAAAAGTTTTATGTAAAGCATGTTATTTGATTATATATGGATGCACCTTTTTTTTTGAACATCTATATGGATGCACCTAAAAGCCAAGAATAATGTGTTTGGTTGCGGGTTGTATACTTTAGACGCTCTAATTTGCATGCAACAAGCACAAGGGTGTTTGGATAAGTATTTCCTTGAAAAATTTTGACTCTTTATATTTCGACACCAATCTCGGTATTATCCCATTCGATACCGGTACCGTTTTGGGTATCCCGGGTTTTTTTAGGCTAATAACGTAGTAATGGTACCGTACCGTGTACCGGGATCCACTACTAGTTCGGTACGGCTCCAGTTCGGTGTCGTGATTGAGGTCAAAATGCTCACTCTAATTGTATTATTCTATTATAGCATTTTCGAGTTTTACCAATCGCTTATTAATTTATTTTTTATTTTTTACATTTTATATTAGATTCTATGAAAATTCCAATCTCATTCCCAATCCATATTTCAATCTCAATTTGATATATTGGAACTGGGTTACAGTTATTTTACATTGTATGCATAATCGTTACATAAAACATTTAGCCATAATATCGTAACTACAATTACATGCCGATATCAAATTTCGTCACTATGCACGGGTACCTGGTATACTTTAAATTTATAAGCAAAAGTGGTATTATGTCTTCAGGAATTTGACTCATAACTCAGTTCCCACATTTTATAGTCTAAATATATAATATTGATATAGTTAATACTTAATGCATCTACCTCTCATTAAGTTTACTATAAGTGCAAAACCAATCTCAAGGAAGAATGCCTATTCAATTATCAAAGTAGAAGTTTTTTGTTTTTCTCATTTCATGGATGTTTAAACTGACTTTACGTATTACTACTGTTGCTTGCTTTGTTCTACTTTCATATTTGTTGCATAACTCTTGGATGCATGAATTATACATGCAGTAGGATCTAAAGTATAAATATTATTATAATGATTAATACTTGCACAAACGTTAAAGAAGAAACTAAAGATATGATGCTTCAACTAAGGCAACTTGAAATATCCTGACAACCCAACTGGATATAAACAAACTCATAGCCACATACGACCCATGATTGACTAAAAGGACCATATAATGCATATTACAGCCACATAATACATTAATACTCTAGATAAGAGTCATGCATCCAACCAACCCCGATATCTTCAAGATACTAAGTGCACGTACCCGTGATATTCCACTTCAACTTCAAATAAGTAATAATGAATCATCCTTGTAGTCACAGTTGATAACATCCAAATTTAGCCATTGTCATTTGATTGTGAATCTTGATCAGGATCTTTTAAGCTATACGTGGTGTTTTAAAGGTGTAGACCCATAATTTCGTTTGTGATTTTGGTGTGTTGAGTTTCAAATATGCCATAAAATGCAATTCTAATGATACTAGGAAAATTTGAGTTTTAGAAATTTTTACGCCAAATTTTACCGAATTTTGACCTAAAAATTTGAATTTTGGGCCAAACTTTTCACTATTATACCAAAATTTGAATTTAGCGTAAAAATTAAACGTTTAGTCACTCGTAAAAGTTAAATTTTACTCACTCAACGTTTAGCGACTCGTCATGTCGATAAAAAAGCGGGTTTTAAAATAATGCAAATGGGTATAAAGATGATGACTTTTAACAATCATTGATCAAACTTATTCCTCCCTTGCTATCATGATAACTTTATTATTTTTTTGTTTCTTGCGGATTAATTGTTACGATTACTCTAATAGTGACTCATAACACGCAAATGGTTTAATGTTAACATTGATTGCATAAATAAAAAATGATTGATATGATATATGTAATAAATTGCAGAGACATATGACAAATCATGATTTTAAACCTTTAATTCATCATTTTTTCTTGTGTGTTTGGGTCAGAGCTAAATTCATAACTTGATAATTAGAGACCCGTAACACGTAAGGGTCCAACCAGTCAAAAGGTTTTTTTTGGCGTTTCAAAAATATTGAGTGGATTTATTGACAAATTTTATTTTGTAATGGTTTTTGTGACATTTCCCCGTTCTTTTATGATGTTGAATTATATATAATTATACATAAATACTTTTTTTGATGTCTTGGCAAATATTTTTGTTACAATATCATCTAGAGAATTATGGGGGCATATTAGCAATGGGCAATAAAGTTTATAATTTGGTTGAACTTACTAAAGATCTTCGAAAAATCACGTCTAGCATTCATCGTTAGCTTCTTTATTAATTATGGCCATATATATTGTGAATCTTTGTATGATGTATGTATAATTATCAAGTTTATTAGTTGCTCAAGTGCACGAGTAGACAATGATAGTATGCGCATATTAGATGCACTCAAGAGTGCGGGTGAGTTTCTATATGAAAATCTTTTTATTTAAGTTGTAAGGCTCAACAAGTTATAAGCCTCAAGAGTTGAGATCAATATAGATCTCATTTTTCATCTAAATTAATAAAGCTCATTTTTTACCTTTTTTTAAAAAACAACTTATCTTGCAAACGGTAAATCTTCAAGCTACAAAAAATACACCATCGTGACAAGAATTAAATTATCTATCTATAGATATGCATTTTTTTTATATTTTAGACCAATTTTTTTTTTTTCAAAATTTCCGCGCAGAAAAATCAGATATGATTTGTAAAAGGGGCAATTCTACAAATAGCCCAGTTGCTAGAAGTGTTGGGTTTTTTAGGAAAAAAAAAAGGCACTTTCCGAAAATGGCCCTAGCAAAAGTTGCTTTAATGTGGGAGTGACACGTGGCGACCAGGCTATGACACAAGGGGTACTTTTGTCATAGCCCACTATGTGTACTTTTCAAGCGATTTTTTTACAACGACTTTTTGTCAATTAAGCGACCTTCTATTTTGCCATTTTCCAGCCAAAAAGTCAAACTTCAAAAAATGTTATTTTATTCTTTTTGCTCCTTCCACACCTTGAGCGACTTTCTTAACTTTAAGTAACTGACAGCTTGTACTTTGAGTGACTTTTTTTACTTTTCACCTTTTTGTAGTTTTGTCATTAACTTTGTACTTTCCAACTTTTTTTACTTTTAACCTTTTTGTACTTTTCACCTTTTTGTATTATTTTTTAAATACTTTTTAAAATACTTTATAAACACTTTTTTATTTCAAAATTTTTAGCGACTTGAAAAATTATTTAAGCGACTTTTTTTTCTTCATTAAGCGACTTTCTTTTTTAAAACACCCTCCCATTAACCCCCCCCCCCCCACCCCACACTCAAATTCCCCCAAAACACCTACTGTAAATCAAACCCAAAATTAAAATCAAAATCAAAGTATAAACCGTAACCCCAAATTCTGTATTCCAATTTCAATAGAGGGATCAATTTCAATAACCCCTAATTCTAGACGCAGCCATTAATAATTATTGAAGACCTACATGGAAAATCTATACTTTGATGCAAAGATCACTCTTCGATCGAAGGTACATTATCTAGAAACGATTAAAGGTAAGTTGGAAAAGAATCAATCTCGAATTAGCCTGTTCCGAGAAAGTGTTTTCGGTCCATGGTTAGATATACCCCCTTGTCATGCAAATGATAACCATTTGCTAAACTTCGTTTTACAGAACCAGGTATATATTCCAAAATTAGTTGATCATTGCCCCCCTATTTCCTACAGAATTGGGGACAATTTTTTGCAATTTGGTCGTTGGGAGTTTCTATTAATTACTGGTTTAGTTTTTGGTCCTTTTCCTGACCTTGCAGAAGTTGCTAATACCCCGTTAGGTTTGCGACTCTTTCCTGAAAAACAAACTTTAGAAAAAGTTAACTGTGAAATGTAGTGAGCTTTTAGCTATTTTGGAAAACGATAAACAATTTGATGCATTATCAAATGAGGATGCGGTTAGAGTTTGCCTGTTGATACGGCTGAGGTCATATTCAATGCTCGTGATGATCCTTTGGGTAGTTCTTGTGGAGACGTTTATAGATCTATTTACCAAATGTAGTTCCTAGGCATTATGAAGCTTACGACAAGAAGAAGCAGAAGTTAAGCCCAACTAAAACTGCCACATCTACTCTGTCTCGTTTTATTTGGGCTTTTAAGGTTTGATTTTGGAAAAAAACTTTTTGTAATTATTGTTTTGTTTTCGTGTTCTAAGAGTAACATTAGTTGTATTGTTTTCGTGTTAGATTTGGATTCTTGAGAGTTATCCCAACAGCAGCTCATGGTGGAACAAAGACTCGAGTAAGATCCCACGTGGTCTTTCATGGTCAAAGGGTAAAACGTTCCGAAAACGTGATTATAATCTACTGTGTGGTTCGGTAAGCATTTCCATTATTTTTTGTTATTCGTGAAATAACTTACGACTTCTCTATATTTGTTTTTGACATTACAATAATTTGTTACCTAGGGTTCGAATCCAATATTGAAACTTGTTCCAACTAGTGAAGAAAGGTTGGCACCATGGTTTGTAGTTAGTAATGACTATTTTGTTGAGCACAATCTTATTCAAAGCCAAGCAGATGTTGCAGATGATGCCGTTGAGGTAAACTGTAAATTTTCAAAAAAAATTTGTTTGATCCTAAACCCTTTAAACATTTAGACATAAATTATTTTTCTACATTTGCAGAAATCATAATAAATACGGGTAGAAATACGCCATTTCAAGAAATCTGTACTTGATACCTAATTAGACAACTATACTTAAAAATGGTCAACCTATATAGCCATTTGTGTATATGTACCTCAAAACATAAGATTAGGGCCTCAGCTATAAACCCTTTTAAGCATTAAAGTCCTAATAAATGCAGGTAGTTTACAAAAGGTTTAACTATATACTGTATAACTAGAAGGTTTTGTACCACTTGGGGTCTATGACCATACTTCAAACTTATTTTGATTGCAATTTACATTGTTTTGTAGGCAAATGCTGGTGCAGATGATGGAGAGATACATGTAGATGCACAAGAGCGAGAGCTGCAATCAGCTGGACCAGAACAAAACTCCAAACTGCATAAGATAGCTGCTGAGGTTGAGGCCTTGAAGGCAATAGTTAATTTGATCGATACACCAGGAGCAAATGTGAACGTGCTTAATCATGTTAAAAGAAGACTTGCGTTTGTTGAGAAAGCTCTGAGCATACAACATCCAGGGGTAAACTGTCTAAATTTATTTATTTTATCAACACAATTACTTTGAGGATACCATATTTATTTTATTTTTTCACAAAAAATATGAAGAAAATATACATATTTAATGAAACAGGCTTCAACATCTATTCATGAAATGTCTGAAGTAAGGCCAAATATTGGTGATCACTTTGTTTCCAAAGTTGCAAATGTAAGAAGATATTTTCAATTTCTCACATATATCTATATTTCTTTTTTGATAGTAAATTCATATTATATTTTGAATTTAAAACATCAAGTCCTATTCATGACAATTCACAGGTACAACTTCAAGTGGATGAAGATTTAGATTCCAAAGATGCCATAATAATATCCTTTAAGTAAAATTGTAATCCTTTAGGTATCCTTCCTTTATTATATTTACTTTTTTTGTATATTTTCAAATTCAGACTTCAAGCCCCATTGAGAATGAAATTCAGAACGAAAGCCCTATTCGTACTTATGTCGACGGCGAATACGATGTTAAAAAAGGTAATATTATCCGCAATCGTAAATTTGTTTATGTTTCTTTTTTAACCCGCCTATTCATATGTTGTTAATTACAGACCGTAAGCCCAACGACTAATGTATCATGCGAGATATCAATATCTGTTGCTCAAAAGAATGACAAACATGGGAAGCTTAATTATCTTGACCCTGCTGCGTATCCATCCTCCATGTCGCAACTTGACAATTATATTTCAATTGGAGATTACCCGGTAGTTGATCACATGCAAGTTGATAATTCTAGTGATATCCATTTACCTAATTTAAATGACCATTTTTCTCAATCGGCTGTTGATTTAGGTATACAATTTATAAAAAATCCACACGTAAGAGTTGTTTGCTACATTCACTTTCTGATTATATTTGTGTTTTCATGTAGACTTACAGTGCAATCACTTTCCTGATGATTTCGATCATACTGTTGACGCCGCTCTACGTATAGTGAAAGTTGATTGTCATTCTGCTAATACGATAGAAGCGGCTGCCGAATCAATGGCTTTAGAAGATAAATCAAAAGGTCCGAATGAATTAGGAGAGTCGGTGTCGGCCGTTGAAGAGAGCAAGGCTGATGGGCATGCTTGTGACAAATATGTTAATAATTGTGAGCAAGTGGGAGATGCGGTGTTTGATATTAAAGACAACATTGTGGACAGGCATGTTTCTGATATTCTTGAACTTGAAGGTGAAAAAGTAAGTGAGACTATGTTAGAAATGGATGAGAAGTTTGAGGATGGGCATGATAGAGAAGCTCATGATGGTGGGAAAGTAAGCGACCATGTGTTGGCTAATGAAGAGAACTATTAAAACTATAAATTAATCATTATCACACACAATAGATTAGAAAAGAGAGAAGATAGAAGAGAGGGAGAGATGTACTAACTTCTAGAGAGAGAAAGAGATGTATTAGATTGAGAGTATTTATAGTTTTTATCCCTAGAAGCCACACACTCATCCAAACATTACAATTGGGAAGGAGGATGGTATTTATAGTTTTTCTTCATGGATGGGCTTGGGCTTTTCTTTTCACTAAACATTAACCTATTAGATTAAGTCCAACCCATAAACTATTCTACCTTAATTACACAAAGAAGCATTTACTAAAAATATATTAATGACAAATGACCATCACTTTTTTTTTATAAATGCTAACAATCTCCCCCTAAGGGATGGTCATTCAAATGTTGCTTCGTGTTATGAGGTCTTTCGCTTTCATAGTCTTGTGCTTTGTGTGTCATTGTACAATAGTCTTTGTTCTTGGTTCCTTCATGCTATGTGATCTTCAAAATATCGTCTTTAGATTCGTCTTGCCTTTGATCAACATCTTCTGTACATTTGCGTCGTATCCTCCATCATACTCATACTTCTTGAGCTTCATACTTATGTCATCCTTTCTTGATACATGAGCTTGTTCTTGACATCTTGATTAGCTTTTTGACGATGTCTTAGCACTTTGTCTTTAACTAGATCCTTTTGTCTTGAACTTTTTCACTTGAGCTTTGTTGAGGATGGTCTTCATAAGTATGATCATGAGGAGATGCATATGTTGAGACATATGATGATGGTAGATGGACTTTCGTCAGTACCTACATAAAACAGTTAGCAATAAATCATCCAGCGCTTACAGGTTCGGACTTCGAGATCGTCAACAGCATATTGTGAAGACTTTCTCTAATCCTAGCCTAGGCCATTCTGAATCGGATACCCACGAAAAGGCTTACACAGACACACCGAAGTGCATCAACGATTCAGTGAGCCGCTGAGGATCACCCCACGACTGTAGACCGTTTGAAGCATATAACCATCATGATATAACTGGCAAGATCCGAAGATCTCATTAAGACTCTTACAACTTGTGTCCTTTTTGGCGAACACAAGTGTATTATGTTGAAAGTGTATCCTAAGAAATCTTTGATGAATCTCATGGCTCTAGACTCGATAATGTGCCTTTTGGTTTTATTCGTCGGAGGCATGGAGCAGAGTGCCACCTTTTCAATATCAACACATCTCAGAGTGAGAGGTCGATAGATTATGCAGTGTTCTCTGTGAGAAATGAAATAAATATCATTTAAGAGATATCTGAGTGGCTAGGAGGGGTTTTTGCATCGCATCACTGGGTCAATGACGTCTTGTCTTCAATATCAGTATCACCTTAGTGAATACCGATAGCAGATGTATTGACCCGGTTTCTGCCCTAAGTTTTCATGGAGGGCTATTTCTTTTCACCCTTTCATTAAACTTTTCTTTTTAATTCTTCAACCCCTTTTTTCCCTTTCTCATTTACTCCTTTTTTCAATCTTACCTAAGGACTTCTAGTTCTAATCTATTGGAATTGTCCTTGGGTAGATCCCTCCGGCTCTGGCGGATCATAGGACATAAACCTAACCATAATCACATCGAGAATTTTGCATTTTCTGTAATACTCCCCCTTCACATGTGCTCTTGCATTTTTAAGATAAATTTTCACATGTTGGGTAGAGTTCGCATTTTGAAATTATTACCCGTCCCGGTCATATTCAATGATCATCTCTCGAATTGGTACATTCTACTCAGACAAGTCCTTTGCGAGACACGTTTACATCACTGGATAACCAGCTTGAAATTATTACCCGTCCCGGACAAGTCTTTTCGATTACTGACATTTAGTTTTTGTCAATTCGAGGGTTTAAACTGAGTCGAGCTCTTTTGAGATTCAACTACGATCACATTTTAATCACATTTCTCCCCCTCAAAAATAGCATTTTGATGGTATTTTTTATATCGATTGATAAAAATCATCGTTTTTGGAAAGCTAATAGGGAGAAACGGATTTGCATGACCTTTATGGAACAACTTTGTTTTTAAATACTCCCCCTCAAAACTTGCATAGGTTTTGACATTTTTTAAACGTTGGAGCGAATGGGGAGTAAAGATTTGAAAATCTCAAGCAAAATTTTTGAAAAGTTTTGAAAAACCTTTTGATGAATTTTGAATAAATTTTTTCTTAAGATTAAGAAGTTTGTTTTGATAAACTTTTGCGTGAGAACTTCTTTTCTTTTAGGATTTTTTCAATAAAGTGTACAACAGGGTCCTTTCTTTGAAAAAAGGGTTACGCACTGTTATGTGTGCATAAGCCATAATGTTTAAGCCCGTGTTGTAAGCTGAAATACTTGGAAGCCCTAGAAATTTTTAGGATAAGTGCTCGAAAGTTTTGATTAAGCACTTTCCTTTCTTTAAAGCCCGGGTCCTGAACTGATGTGTCCAGAAGCCATTATGAAGAAAATTTTGAGAAACGACATGTTTTGAAAATAATTTCAGTGAACTCTCGCTCAAGCATCTGTACATGTCCGTATCATTGTTGAATGACATTTCTAGATACGTACAGAATATTGATTATACGAGAGACATGTCGTGAGAAGAATATTTTTGGATTTTCAATTTTATATTGTTTTTGTATTTTTGAAATTTTTCTATTTTTATATTTTGATTTTGATGGTTTTTCAAATTTTTTATTGTGTATTTAAAAAAAATAATAATATTCGCAAAGAAGAATTAAGTTTGAACAAGTAAAAGTGGAGTTAAGAGTGGAATGAGACAAGGATTTCCGCATGCGATGTTGGCATAAAGTTCTTCTTTTCCACATTGGGTGTATGAACCCCCAAAACTTTCACAAGTACCTGCATCCACAGAAGAAGAATTTGCACAGATAACAGTGTTAGAAGTACATGTGTCAACCAGAGGTTCAGATTCCAGCCCAAGGTTTGGAGTAAGGTTGGCATGGCAGTTTTGAACCTTGGGTTGAACTTAAGCCTTAGTTGTATTTCTTGAACCTTTGGTTGAGAAAGCAAGCCATAATTCATAGCAAACTTTGCATGTAACTTCTCAATCATTTCATCAATACTTGATCTTTTCTTGAGCTCGGAAATCTTTGTAACTTGATTCTTTATCTTTGATGATCTTCCCGAGGTCTTTATTATGGGTAGAATCTCTCGTTGTGCATAAGCTCTTGATTTAGTAACTTTTCCCCATCTTTCTAGCTATTCCGTTGGACTTGATTGTACCTGAACCTTAATATATATTTTGCACTTTTTTCGCATAATATGGTCACAAACACAACCAAATACAATGCACAAACATAGAAATAATGCGACTAAAACATGTACTAAATGAGCGTTATCAAATCCCCCCACACTTACACTTTGCTTGCCCTCAAGCAAATCTAGATTTTAAAAATAAATCCACATGATATAAATGAGAATGATTCTAAAAAATGAGATGCAAATCCATTAAGTACAAGTACGAGATACGATCCATCTTTTTAAGTTTTATAAGTGAAAAGTCGAGATGTTTGACAATACCTTAATGATTCTCTTGCTTGATAACATGTTAAAACACCTCACGAAAAAGGAATGAAGTATAATTCACTCAACACTCATTTATTTAGTGGGTGAGTATATAAGAAAATCACACTCATCGCTCAGTCATGATCTAAATATTACCATAAGCTTGTACAAGAAACAAAACTCCACCGACGTGGCGTAAGCACCAAGTGTAAACATCTAAGAGGACTTTTATTCGGGTTAAAGGGTAATATGGGGTTTATGTTCAGATATCTCTTGTAAAAACATACTAGATCGCTAGCGCGAATTCTTGATTTACTCAAACAATGGATGGTCACTAAAGTAAAATACCTTAGATCGCTGGCGCGTTATTCGATCACTCAAGAACTGGATGGTCACTAGAATATTCGCACAGTTGATATCTGATGCGCGTGTATGTCGTTGCGGTTTAGCAGTATTAATTCCTACTCAAGTTTTAAATTTATATTTAGCCGACTTATCAATAACACACACACTTAACGAGCAGTGTACCCGGTCAGTATGAATATAATGGTAAGTAGAGTGTCGATCACTAAGAGTGGAACGTATTATCTAGTTATTCTAATCAGTATTTTAATAAATTAAGTTAGCTATACAACCTAATCTAACGCAAGGGGGTTCAGCCTGAGAGACTGGCACGATTTGGTTGCAATTAAATAATAAACTAAACCAATAGGCACGAATCAGCGAATAGCACACACGTACACAGATAAATACTTGAGACAATAAGAAGACTGTCCTGATAGATAAGTAGTTTGTCACTTGTTTTATTGCTAGTTTTATATGAAGTGTATAGTTCGATGCAACGCACCGAGATTAAGTCCTTTCTCGTTGGTTCTAATCTTATCGGCGAGTAAACCCTTAATGATTACTTATGACTATCCTATTTATCTTTCTTCCTACTTTTCCACAGACGATAGAATGCATAGGCGATCTAATAAATAGGCGAGGGCAGAGGCATGGCGACCCGATCAACGCTCAGCTAGACACAGAGGTTATCAATGCACTAATAAAAGTCACCAAAGACATCAACATATAAACTTTAATTAATGAGAAAGCAGTTTTAAGGGAGTGCAATCTTACCGTTGTCACATTACACAAGCCACCAATCTTGATGAATTAAAGTTTACTAACACAATAAAACAAAACTACTTAATGAATTAAACACATGCAGCACCTTCTTACAGCTCTTGTATCTTCGTTTGGGTGTGTCTTGTGCTGCCTATTCGTCTGAATTCGTCCTAGGTTTCTCTGGTCTTCGTACTTCGGATATAATATGTCACACGAAATTCGTCTGGTCTTGGGGTATTTATAGTTTTTGTCTGAGGGTAGGATGCGGCGCATCTAGTAAGTAGATGCGGCGCATTGACTTAACTTCGCGTGGGGTCCAAGATTAATATATTCAGGAATATTCGTACACCGCCAGAAGATGCGGCGTAACTCCATTCTAGGTTGCGGCGCATGTCCTCTTGTATCTTGGATCGTATCTGGTGAAATATTGATAGTGATGCGGTGCATGTCATAAGTGAGATGCGGCGCATCTGGAGCAGAATAGTCTTGATCTTGTACATTTCGGTAGACTCTTAACTTCTTGCATGTTTTGCTTCATAATTAGTCCAAAATCGCCAAGTTTCACCAAATGCTTGTTTTTACCTGAGAATTACAAAAGTAAACGATTAAGTATCAATCCTCATACATAATATAATAAAACAAGTCAAATTATTAGGATAAATGATAGTAATAATATGTACTTATTTGAGTTCATCAATATCTTCACAAAATTAAAAAGGTAGGGATAAGGCATGGGATATACTTATGAGAGGTGTCAAAAAAAAACTTTACAAATAGTTACGTCAACCTCTTTCACATGAACTTGAGAATTCATCCTTGATCGATATCATACTTTCATAGCTCATTGGCTATTCTTGTCACCATACAATTGCGATGACTTATTATATTTTTGTTTTTCTCTTTTTTTTTTCTTCTTTTCTTAGCCACATGTTTTGGCCATCGATCATAATTTCAATAGATCTTCTATGAGATTATCATAGAGTTTGCAACTTTCACTAAAATTCAAAGATTTCCCACATAACAACCATCTTTCCATGTAGCTAGTAACCAACCAAGACTTAACTATGGGTAAGGTTAAGGCTAAAAGTGTAAAATATTTTTGTATTTTTTTGGTGTAACAAAAGAAAAGAATGGCTCAAAGGGTGGACTAATGGTATCTAGCACTAAAATTGAGTGCTAACAAATAGGGAAATGATGAGAGTTTTAACTAACCGATGTGATTAGCTAATGTATGATTTGCAAACGGATGGTCATTTAGTTGAATCATAATATTGCCTCTTATCACACGAATACACTTTCATCACACGAATGTGATCTCACTGCGGTCTAGTATTGATTTGCAAGTACAAGTTCTAGAATAAATAAAATCACCGGCACAATCATAGCAAAAAGATAAAGTATAAAAGATATATGCTATATAAGAATAGGCTCAAATCCTCACAATTTTTGGTGGAATGGGCTAGAATTGTGCTAGCAATGTTATCGATCCCAAAAATGGATTGCAATGTCAATCGGGACACATCTCGAATTTTCAAAAATTACATGTTTTATCAGTGGATTGATCTAGTTATTCTAATATAAATTATCCTAAATGTGCGAAAACAACTAGATCATAAATGCAAACAATTTAAAATTAGGCTCAAAAATATAGAAAATTTAAAATCCAGTTTTATTTTCCTATTTCCTCCCCCCACACTTAAGTTTGACATTGTCCTCAATGTAAAGAACGATGAACCATAAAAATAGGGAAATGGAACATAAAAGAAATGATACTGCCTGAGCCTTGAAATCTAGATCGAGCTCCAAATGAGATATTGAGATCAAACGATTCCACATCTTCGAGATCAAGCATCGTAACCTGCAGTAATCTTCGTATACCAAAAAAACAAACACACAAAATGCAAAAATATTTTGAATTATTATTATTTTTTGTTTGGCAATGCCCCCACACTTATGGTGAAACCATTGGTGCATAAAAATAAAAAAAACAATTAAAAATACATGGGTTGCCTCCCAAGAAGTGCTTAATTTTTTAACGATTCATCAGCCTGACTCGATCTTCCTCACTTTCATGGTTTATGTTTGGGATTCTTTCCCGACTTCTTGGGAATATAAACCACATTTCCATTCACTATTCCTTTTCCGGTTTTATCGATGTCATATAACTTTGCTGTATCACAAGATCTAGGAAGGACATCATACATAAATCCAGAATCTGCAGCCCATGGTATTACTTTTTTATAATCTGCTGGGAAAGGTGCCATGAATGGAATAGCAGTGTATTTCTTTTTATCGAGCAGTTCAAGTGGAATTTCCTCACTTGACATTTCATTCAGTTGCTCCTCATCATGATAAATCTTGATACGATGTCCATTAACAATGAAACTTCCACCGTGCTTGTCATATAACTCGACATATCCGGATGGAAAACCATGTTTTACCACGAATGGACCATACCATTTGGTTCTTAGCTTAGGAGCTTTGAATTTGTACTTAGAATTGAACAAAAGTACTTTGTCTCCGGCTTTGAATTCTTTCCGGATTCTGAGTTTCTTATCATGGTACGCTTTTGTTCGAGCTTTGTACAACTTGGAATTCTCATACGCTTGGAGTCTTAACTCATCGAGTTCATGCAATTGCAAGAATCGTTTTTCTCCAGCGATTTTGAGATCGGGGTTACATTGCCTCAACGCCCAGTATGCGCGGTGTTCAATTTCAAACGGCAAATGACAAGTTTTTCCATATATGAGTCTATACGGAGTTGTGCCAATTAGAGTTTTATATGCCGTTCTAAACGCCCATAGAGCATCATCGAGTTTCCTTGACCAAATGGAAGGATTATCCTTAACCGTTTTTTCAAGTATTCTTTTTAAAGCTCTATTGGTGTTTTCAACTTGACCACTGGTTTGAGGGTGGTATGCTGTTGCGAAACGATGATGGACTCCATATCGTTTCATAGCTTTCTCCATTTGATTGTTACAGAAGTGAGTTCCTCTGTCGCTTATCAAAGATTTTGGATTTCCGAATCGAGAGAAAAGCTTTTTTAGAAAATTTACAACCACTCGTGCATCATTTGTGGGTAAGGCATCCGCTTCGGCCCATTTAGAAACATAGTCAATTGCAACGAGGATGTATTCGAACTTATGAGATTTATGAAAAGGACCCATGAATTCAATTCCCCATATAACAAAGATTTAAGAAACTTGTATGCTCTTTTGTGGCATTTCGTCTCTACGAGAAAGACTACCAGACTTTTGGCAAGCATCACAATTCTGCACAAGCGTATGGGCTTCTTTAAAAATAGTCGGCCAATAAAATCCCGCATCAAAGACTTTTTTCGCGGTTGTAGACGGACCGTAATGTCCTCCAGTTGGGCCGTGATGACATTCATCGAGAATTTTTTGGGTCTCTGAACCGTACATGCATCTTCTAATTATCCCATCTGGACACATTTTAAATAGATACGGTTCATCCCAAAAATAGTGTTTTAGGTCTGCGAAAAATTTACTACGCTGAGTGTGAGTTAGACCTTTTTGTAACACTCCTCCGACTAAATAAATTGCAAAGTCTGCAAACCATAGAACTTCTTCGTTTTCAATTCCCATGAGAGTTTCATCGGGAAAATTATCATCAATCTCATCTTCACCGAATTCATTTAAATTAGGATTTTCTAATCGAGACAAATGGTCTGCTGCAACATTTTCCGCGCCTTTCTTATTTTGGATTTCAATGTAAAATTCTTGAAGAAATAAAATCCATTGGATAAGACGTGGTTTGGCATTTTGTTTGGCAAACAGGTATTTAAGAGCTGAATGATCGGTGAATACAATTGTCTTTGAGAAAGTGAGATAAGAACGAAATTTGTCAAACGCAAAAACTACAACCAAAAGTTCTTTTTCAATGACCGTGTAGTTTTGTTGAGCACTATTCAAGGTTTTGCTAGCAAAGTAAATAGGACGAAAATGTTTTCCATCGCGTTGTCCTAATACTGCTCCAACGGCAAAATCACTTGAATCACACATAAGTTCAAATGGCAGCGACCAATTTGGTGAAACCATAATCGGTGCATTTGTTAACTTATTTTTGAGCGTTTCGAATGCCTTGATGCATTCTTCATTGAAATCAAAAACTGAATCTTTCTCGAGAAGCTTCGTCATAGGACGAGATATTTTTGAAAAATCTTTGATGAATCTGCGGTAGAATCCCGCATGCCCCAAGAAACTCCTAATGCCTTTGACGTTAGTCGGGGGTGGTAACTTAGCAATAGCATCTATTTTTTCCAATTTAGTACGAGATGAGCGATTTTGCATCTATCAAGCATTTTATCAAGATTGGAAAGGCATGACTCGAATGAGTCTCCAAATACCGAGAAATCATCCATGAAAACTTCCCCGCAAGTCTTTCCAACATTTGATCCATGAACGGTAAAGGAAAATGATCCTTCCTGGTGGCGTCATTTAATTTGCGATAATCAATGCATACTCGCCAACCAGTTATGGTTCTGGTAGGAACAAGTTTATTACGTTCATTAGTTACAACGGTTGTTCCTCCTTTCTTAGGAACACAGTGAACAGGACTCACCCATGAACTATCCTCAATGGGGTAAATAATACCAGCATCAAGAAGTTTGATTTTTTCCTTCTTAACAACTACCTTCATGTTTGGGTTGAGTCTTTGTTGTCTTTGAACAACGGGTTTGGAATCATATTCGAAATTGATTTTGTGTTTGCAAAATTTTGGACTTATTCCACGAATGTCAGAAGTTTTCCAAGCGAAAGCTTCTTTATGATTTTTGAGCATAGAAACAAGACGTTCTTTTTCATCGGGTTTGAGTTCTCAAGATATGACAACCGGAAGAAGATATTTTTCTTCCAAGAATGCATATTCCAGATGATCGGGAAGAGGTTTCAAGACGAGATCCACCGGCGGATCTTCAATTGAGGTTTTGATTCTCATTTCATCATTGAATTCCAACTCCTCAAAGTTGGTTATTTCTTCCTCAGAAATTTCTTCGGTGTTTATCTGCATAAATTCAGCGAATTCTCTGTCGAGATCTTTATCACTTATTTGTCCAGATGTTTTATGAGTCTTAATTCTTTCATCAAGCAACTCATTGAATGTTTCCTCTGTAATTTCATCGATAACATCAATGCTATAACAAGTTTCATCATTCGCATGAGAATATTTCATTGCTTGATTAATTTGAAAAGAGATTCTTTCATCTCTAACTCCAAGATTGAGTTCTTTGTTTTTGACTCGAATGATAGCATCGGCGGTGTTTAGGAAAGGTCTTCCTAAGATCAATGGAACTTTGCTATCTTCCTCCATCTCGAGGATCACAAAATCAATGGGAAAAATGAATTGCCCAACTTGAACAAGCATGTTTTCAGCTACTCCAACAGGATATTGTATAGTATGATTTGCTAAACGTATACTCATTCTTGTGGGTTTCAAGTTATCGATCGAAAGCTTCACATACAATGAGTATGGCATAAGATTGATACTCGCACCGAGATCGGCTAAAGTAACACAAGTGATTGAATTTCCCAAAGTACACGAGATGAGAAAACTTCCAGGATCACCGAGTTTTTTCGGCAGTTTGTTTTCAACAATGGCTGAGCAATCTTCATTCAAGAAGGTAGCAAAAATGTTTTCCATTTTTCTTTTGTTGCTCACAAGTTCTTTCAAAAAGTTCCCATAATTGGGCATACCAGCCAGGACATCAACAACAGGAATGCTGATCCTAATTTCTTTGATTAAGTCAATGAACTTGCCATATTGTTCTTCCATCTTTTCTTTCCTCAAACGTTGAGGATATGGAATTCTTGGTTTATATGATTTGAGTTGTGGAGGTGGTTTAACGACTGGTGTAGGAATCGGTTCATTATCTTTTGGTTCCTCCTCTGCTTCATCCTCACTATCATCATGAATGATAGTGGTTGTTTGGTTTGGGTTTGGTGGTGGATCATAAGATAGACCACTACGAGTGAATACATCATTTACATGCTCATTTCTCGTTTGACGTAGACGATAAGATCTAGATGATGATGGTTTCGGGTTGGATTGAATATTGCTTGGCAAAGTACCCAACGGTCTAGTAGCAAATTGATCAGAAAGATGACCAAATTTGGTTTCAAGGTCTTGGATAGAAGCTTGATGGTTCTTTTGACCTTGTTCGACTTTGGTTTTGAGGCTGAAGAACTGATTTTTGATAAATTCATTCGTTTGCTTTTGAGCATGCACGAATTCACGCATGGTTTTTTTCAAATTCAGATTCTTCATTTTTCTTTTCAGGTGTTTGTGATGATGAATGGTTATCATCACGAGACGATGTCGGACGGTTGTCGTCACGAGGTTGGGAACTACGATTATCATCACTCGGTGGACGATCTTTCCAATCTCTAAAATTTCTACCATAGTAGTTTCCACGATATCCTCCTCCTCGATATCCTCCATAAACATAGTTGGCTTCGGCTTCGGGACCTCCCATGGGTTTCTCATCACACTCGGTTGATGATTGGTTTCCACCACAATATTTGCATCCATCGCGCATGTCTTTGATCTCTTTTTGGATACTTTGGAATTTAGAATCGATTTTGGTGGTGAGATCTTTCATCATGTCCATGATTTTGGAATTTTCATTCGTTCCTTCGGCGAATGCAACATTTTTTCGTTGAGGTTTGGTTTTAGCGTCCTTAGACCAATCGAGCTTAAGAAGTACACGGTCTTCTAGTAAAGTGTAAGCTTCGTTAGGGGTCTTATAAAGGAAAATTCCTCCGGCATCAAGGATACCTTGAGTTGTGTCATCGAGACCATGGTAAAAGATTTGAATGATATTACCACGAGACAAACCATGCCCATGACAACTTCGGAGCATGTTTTTCATTCGAAGCCAAGCTTCGACAAGATTTTCTCCTTCCTTTTGAGTGAAACTACGAATTTCACCTAAGAGACGATCAAACATGGCCGGTGGAAAGAAACGTCCAACAAATGCTTCTCTCATTTGGTTCCAAGTTGTGATCACTCCGGGGCTTAATTCGTTATACCAAATTTTCGCTTCTCCGGTGAGAGACGATGGAAAGAGTTTGAGGCGGATTGCATTTGCTTCGGTAGTTCCATAACGAAACATGTCACAAATTTCAAGAAAATCGGCGATATGTTTGTGTGGATCGAAAGATGATGACCTTTGATAGTAAAGTTATCTCCAAGATTAACGGGAACAATGGCGGCCGCGGGTGTAGGAGCTACAACCCTATTGGTGTCCCACATAGGTCGATCGTCGGCCATTGGAAATGGTAATTCAAGAAAAAGATCAACGATTGGATGAACTTCGGAAAGATTATCAAATGGTGGGTTAACGGTTCTTGGTTTTCTTCGATTATTTGGAACAAATGGGGTTCTCTTTTTGCGAAATAAACTTTCGGGGTTAGACAATGGTGTACTTAATTCTTCGTTAGAAGAGCGAGTGGTCATACACGAGAAAAACGAGCCAATCAAAAAAGATTATCAACTAAAAAGAAAATTAAAATAAATTATTTTTTTTGAACAGTAACTGTCGGTTCAAAAATGAACCGGGTGGTTGGGAACAGTCGAGGTCACCAAAACAAATGAACCAGGCCGGCTGAAAATGAACCGGGCGGCTGAGACAGGTCAGGAACAAACGAATCAGGCAGCTGGGTTTGAACCGGGCGGGTGGGGTAGGTCAAAAGACTCTGAACCGGTCGGTTCAGATGTGAACCAGGCGGCTGAGTATTTTCAGGGTCACAGAAACTTTTGAAACGCTTGGTTCAAGTTTGAACCGCGATTTCCTGGGTGAAAATTTCAAAGAACTTTTAAATAACAAGCTTAGGAACAAGAACAAAGCACAAAAAATCTAAACAAAAACTCACAAAAACGTGATCAAATCCCCGGCAGCGGCGCCAAAAACTTGATGTGTGTCGAGAGTGCAAGTTTTAAATTTATAAACAAGATCTACCAATGACTCAAATGAAACAAATACGAGCAAGTATACTCATCCGTGTGTAGCAAGAGGTGATATGGTAAGCCGAAGTCGTTCACAAGGATTTGTTTAGTTTTTATGTAACGTGAGTTTGATTATAACAAAGACTTAGTAATGATTCTAAAGCAAGCAAATAATGATGATGATGTAAATTCAATATATTAAAAACTACACTTGCCTAGACTAGTTTGCACAATTCCCTTGATATGATTATGACAATGGTTCAAATCGATTATGATCAATAAATTAGATGGTGTTCTAATTTGATTAGTTGGTGTACTAATCCTCTTGTTTTCAACACTTTCAATCCTCGTCAAGATTTTAAGATGACAAAAACAATATTAAGTTTTGATCAAACAAGACTAACACAATTCAATCACTTGATTCGCTATCGTTTCACAAGTAATTGACAACTACACTTTTAGTTTTCTAAGTTTAACCAAGTTACATATGAAATGGTCAATACATAAGGTAACACCTTCATAGACAAAGGTTTACAATTGATTAAATAACAATGTCTCTTTCGACCTATTACACCATTAATAATCAACCAAACTTGATAACTCTTTTGTTTATGAAAACTTTGAAAGCACAATTCGATCTTAGTATTAGCTTTTCATTGAATTAGAACCATAGAGTCATAATCAATCAACATTCATGTAACAAACATCATCTAGGCAAGTGCACAAGGCACTTAGCCGCTCATGGCAAACAAAGTAATAATCACAGAAATTATATCACTTGAAAACATGATTAAAGAGTCTTACAAAAGTTGTAATGATGATTACAAGACTTAGGAACAATTATGAGGTGATCAACAATGATTCCTTTGATGATTACAATGATGGATAATGAATGTAAGTCAACTTCTTCCTGCGTTTTCTTCTTTGTAGCCTTCTTGAGAGAGTATGAGAAATTTGGTATATGAGTATGTGTCTTTTCTCTCTAGCCAATGCTTCTAATTAATAGAAAACTACTCCTTGGCCAACAAGCAAGTTTCTTAGGCACCAAGTGTCATAAAATTCTTGACTTGAAGTAAATGAAGCATAATGACAACCCACATGAAGAGTTAGATCATTAAAAGTAGTCATTAAGTGTGCCAGGAGTTGCAGCAACCCAAGGTTGAAGTCTCAACCTGAGGTTCAGATTCCAGCCCATGGTTTGGAGTAAGGTTGGCATGGCAGTTTTGAACCTTGGGTTGAACTTAAGCCTTAGCTGTATTTCTTGAACCTTTGGTTAAGGAAGCAAGCCATAATTCATAGCAAACTTTGCATGTAACTTCCCATTCATTTCATCAACACTTGATTTTTTCGTGAGCTCGGAAATCTTTGAAACTTGATTCTTTATCTTTGATGATCTTTCCAAGGTCTTTATTATGGGTAGAATCTCTCGTTGTGCATAAGCTCTTGATTTAGCGACTTTTCCACATCTTTCTAGCTATTCCCTTGGACTAGATTGTACCTGAACCTTAATATATTTTTGGTACCTTTTTCGCATAATATGTTCACAAACACAACCAAATACAATGTACAAACATAGAAATAGCGCGAGTAAAACATGTACGAAATGAGCGTTATCAATATCCCATACTAATTCGTGCACTAACGTTTTGGAATAAAAGCATAAAGGAAATCCTTTCGGCCTTTTTATTCTTTAAAATTTTTTTACCAACAAATTAAGCAAGATTAGACATTCTTCCAACAAACTCATAAAATAAGAAATGTTTTCATGCATCACTTTTTAAGATACGAATACTCCACAATTAGTTACATCATACACACAAGTATACCACAAATTACTCCATAGCAATCAACATAACAACACGCAACTAACAAACAAAAATTTCATTAAACTCAAAGTAAAAATAGTTCATTGTAAGTAAACAAGATATACCTAGCTTAGGATTACAATAACTAGAATCGTGGAACTATAGCAACCACACTCCTCCAATCGCCTACTACGACAAGTAAACAACTCCAAACTCAAACGAAACTATTGAGACTCAAACTCAATATTTCCCGGACGTTTCTACAGCAATACTAGACTTTCGGGCAATAATAATAAGATAGTAAGGACTTTGGTGTAAGCCTTTTACTAATTTGTGGTGTCACATTAATCATACATGCATAGGGTCCAGTATATAGTGTAAGAACACTTATTCTTCAAGCCAAAACGTCCCTCCAGAGTTAATATCAAGAAATGATTGGACTCCAATGATTAACGGGAAGTAAAACCATCATTAAATGCGAAATGGTAACTGCAGATCTCTCCAACCGATCGGTTCCTCACCTAGGTAAATTCCAACCGAATCGGATGCGGGTTGCATCCGATCGGTTGGATGCTTCATGCACTCACAACTTTAACTTTTTCTTGCCATTTCTTGTCGCATGTTTTATCCTTCATTTAGGTGCTGATTTCTTCCATAGAACTTGATATTTCCTTGATATATGAACATGGAAATCTTAACACTATCAAATCCTTGAGTCCTTGTGTGGTTTCTCTCTTGTCTCCATCTCGAGAATCTTCCAAATGTGCATAACCACTCCAATTCTTCGTCTTTTCATCACCATTTCCTGTACTTGGCTATATTTACTTGCATATACATTTTTTCATGATTAACTAACAAATATATACAAATCTAACAAAATATGATGCACAAAACTAATGATAACGCAACTAAAAACATGCTCACTCTGAGAGTTGTCATCACGATACATTCACGAAGGAAGGTTTGTCAACCCCAATTTAACCCTTTATGAAGAAGTTAGGAGATCCTTTCAAGCCATAGGTTTTGAATCACTTCTCACCATTGACGAACTAATTTTTCCAAGTTTTGTACTAGAATTCGTCCGTGATATTAGTATCTCATGTATCGAGGATCAATCCCTTTCCCTTTGGATTTGCATACAAAACTATAAATTTCTCTTTCCCCTAGAACAATTTGCTCGAATCCTTAGAATTTCAAATCATGGGCAATATGCCTGTACCAAAAAAATTTCTCTCGATTCTCTTAAACAAGAAGAACATGGTCCATATCCTACATACATTCCTACCCCAGGAGAATTGAACAGTCTTCTCTGCGATTTAACACGACACCCCAACAGAATACGTATGATTAAACTTTGATATTTCCTACAACCCATGGCACTTATCTTACGAGAGAATGTCCTAAGTCTAGCCAAAGATCGTGAGTATTTTCCTGCATGTTGTGCCCACATGCTCTACTACATTCTAAATAAACAACCATATAATCTCGCGTACTTCTTCGCCAAACGTCTCATACATTTCAAGGATAAAAGAAACAAACTTATACCCTATGGGATGCTTCTAACTCAATTCTATCATCACTTCATGAGTGTTCACCCTCATCTTCAGGATGATCAATATACGCTTTTCTATAGATTTATGGAACCCATTAATCAATCTCATTTAACATCATATCTCTTTCCTGAATCACCCACCTACCATGAACCATCTGATGATTCGGAAAGCGAAGACGACGAATGAAGCAAATCAAGTCAAAACAGTCTTAAATGAAGAGAGTACCAATCAAAGTTGGTGAACTAGTCAAACATGATTTGAATATTCTCTTTAAAATGCTTGTAAACTGACTTTATTTTAGCATGTAATCATTTCTATGTTTTCTACATGCACTACTTGCTATTCCAGACTTGTATCCGTGTATGAATGTTGTCTAAAGTGTTAGATTTGTTATTAGATTAGTAAAGATTTTTCTACTAACCCTCTGTGAAAGAAATAGTCTCAGTAGCCGGATCTAACTAGCCATTCTAACCTTAGTACACTTATTATCCATTCTCTATTAATGACAAAGAGCTGGGTAGCCTGCGCGTTGTATACAATATAAATTGTTTGGAAAACATTGTGATTGTAAATATGAAACTCATGAATTAGTATGCTATTAGCATTTGCCAATTTGTTAAAATTTTAGTGTTTGTGGCTCATTTAGAAAGATAAGAAGATTAGATATTACCAAGAGTTTACTAAAACAGAATAATAGGGGTGCAAATGGTCACCAGCCTTTATGATTAAGTGCAACAGTGTTCGTAGCTATAATTTTGTGCAATGACATGTTCCATAAAAGCAAACTATACTGAACTCTAATGATCTATATTTTCAGCATTTTCATAATTGCAAAAATGTTGAAGAGTCAAAAATGAAACGAAGAGTATTATGGTTTAAGCATCTGAGATCCACTTAATATCAAATATAAGGTGTAAAGTTGCTAAACAAAACTGATAATACAGCGTAATCTCTATTTGTTGCATTTCAAACCATCAGTCATCTTCACTGTAGTCTCAATCTCTCTTTGGAGGTGTTTTCCAATTCATCTCGGGTAATATAACCACTCGTATGTCTGTGAAAATATGAGAAAGCAGAAAGTTAATGATCCTCCCTATCAATTTTCTGGTAAATTTTGACTATCAAATGTGTGCACAATTGGTGGTATCAAATATATATATATATATATATATATATATATATATATATATATATATATATATATATATATATATATATATATATATATATATATATATATATATATATATTTTACCATTATGTTGCTCCAACAACAACCTGCTACACCAACCTATCAATTAATGGCATTAAGTTTTACTTTAATACATGGGTAGGATTTGCTTTAAATTCACATGAGTACATCCATTAATACACAAATGACTTATAGTAAAAATCTAAAGTCTTTACAAAATTCTAAAAAATGAGTTCAAAGGCAGAAATAATTGAAATCTCTTCAAATGATTCAACCTTTTCTGATGAAATTTCTTCAACATGGTCTAGCTATTTTCCTAGTTGGTATTCAACATCATACGCTGTCTCAAAAAAGAGTACAGCTGCTAAGTGTTGCAAAAAGGTTTCAACCTCTGTTAATCTTCCTGTGGCCACTCAAGGTCTTTCAATGGGTGGCAAAAGGATTCAAGTCCTAGGGCTTCCAAAGAAGGAGACTGGCAAAAGGATTCAAGTCCTAGGCCTTCCAACCAAGGAGACTTATGCAAAGATGACAGCCATGAGGAAAGGGATAAGTACTCTTACTTGAAGTATTCCCACCACTAGTTTTTGTTAGGAATGAAGCATGCATATATGTATGAATCTATCTATATAATGTAATATGCATCTATGTAATAAAATGCTACTTGTTTCTGTTAGGATATGTAAATAAATCCAAAAGTTGTGAAATAAGCAAATAATGAAAAAAAAAATTTAATAACAATAATAATAATAAAAAAACAAAAAACAAAAAAAATAGAATGTGTCTTATTTGGTGTTGCTACTGTATATGGAGAGATGTTCCATTTCTGCTACTGAACGAAGTTGATGCGCCACCACTGTAACAAACATCCATCCCATCAATATTGAAATATAAACCATGTTCAAATACGCTTGAACAACCATCAATGGTGTATTTGAGGAAAATTTACCTTAATTTCATTAACTTCAACGGTAATATCAGATTCAAACCCGCGAAGAACTTGTAAAGACGATTCAAAATCATCAGTCATACCCATCTTCGCCTGGAATATTGAGACGATGTTGCTCAGCAATTATTACAATCGAAGGTATTTAAGCTGTAGGTGGCAACCGTGACCCATATACGATCCCCCTCCGAGAACTGTATATGAGACTTTCATCTCGTACAGCTCAAGCAAAAACACCCAAATACTGGTCGGAACAGATATGTAATAGAAAGAAACTTATTGCTTTCCAATTCAGTCTGCTCTGAAGATATGAATCAAATTCCGTAAACAACATAGAGGAAGAATGAAGGGAATATCTTATCGAGGTAATACTGTTTGTTTTGGCTTAGCTTATTGAAAATTTGGAAAGTCAATCAAATGAATTAAAACAAGCACCTCATTTTACTATTAATTGGGTCGATTTAGGTTATATATAAGCTGAACTAATGGGTTAAGCTAAAAGTTTAACTGCAAAAGGAAATAGGTCAAACGGGATTAAACAGGTTAAAAGTCATATGAAGTGTTTTCAAATAGATTAAACGTCCTCAATTGATTTCATTAAAGAGATTCGACTAACTTTGTCATAACATAGTTTTTGTATGCATATTAGCACATAAAGATAGAATTAAAAGAAAGGTATAACATGTGTTTACAGGTCAGCCAAGTCCAACCCAACCTAAGCCCCCCAACATAAGAAACTACCCATTTAGACCCAACCCACAAGCCAACCCACCCATTTTTCCAGCTCAAACTACAACCAAAGAGAAACAATTCATTAAGCTTACCAGCCACCTAGGAGATTCGGGGATAAAAAAGAGACCAGGAATCAATATTAGGCAGGGCAAAGTTCCTACATAAGGAAATACGGTAAATATTATGTCCATCAAGATTTTCACAAAAAGGTTATGGTAGACAATTACCCAAAATAGCAAGTATTCTCCAATTGACAAAAAGTCCCAGCAAATAGGCAAGCATTATCCCGATCGTGACTGATAGCTACAAACACAAATCAATCACAAATAAGAAAGTATAAACCTTGACTCATGGCACCACAAATGAAGTTACCTGATTAACAGAACCTAGCCCCCCTCTCATGTTTGAGGTATTATATCGGCTATATACACAGGAACCTTTCATCAAAAAAAATAATATGCATCATGATACTTTCCATAGACTATATATTTCTAATGACAATAGAAGTATATAATACAGCTAAGCGCAAATGATCCTAATGATTTTTAACAATATAGTGAGCATATTGTCAAGATATTATAACTTGCAGCAATTGGTGAAGGTTCTAATACTATGATAAATATAATGTTTGGTGAATTAAGCTCAAACTAATCAAATTTAGAGATACACCGATAATTGAGATAAACATAAAACGTACACACCCTATTACCTCATTCTAGTCTTAAATGCAATGATCAATTTTAACAGTGGACATTTAAACACCCCCTAGTTAGACCAAATAAACAACACACCATAATAGACACAAAAGCAACAAACAATCACATAGACAATATATAGGTTTCAGATCAAATAAACCTTAAAAACACTCTAAATCCTTAAAAAGATCACATCTTTTTAATTAAAAAGCAAAACACACACACACACACAAATGTTTATATACCTTTCCTTTAACACAAACAATCGTCTCCGATAAAGTATTCAATATCGAGTTCACTATTATATAAATCTCAAACTAATCAAATTTATAAAGTAAAGATGACTCATCTTTAATTTCACTTGCAAGAAAAAATTTTATAAAAGAAGAGTGTGAGATTTGAGTGGATCTTGGTTTTTGATGAAGAAGATAAGATTTGTAAATGTGTGTGTATTAATTGATTATAAAAAGAGAAGAGAATGTATTTATAAAAAAAAAAACGCTTAAGGAAAATTAAAGTCGCTTAAAAAAAATTTAAGTCGCTACAAATTTTGAAATAAAAAAGTGTTTATAAAGTATTTTAAAAAGTAGTTAAAAATTAATATATAAAAGTGAAAATTACAAAAAGGTTAAAAGTAAAAAAAGTTAGAAAGTACAAAGTTAATGACAAAAGTACAAAAAAGTGGAAGGAAAAAAAAGTTGCTCAAAGTAAAAGCCATCAGTCGCTTAAAGTTAAGAAAGTCGCTTAAGGTGTGGAAGTAGCAAAAAGAATAAAAAATATTTTTCAAAGTTTGGCTTTTTGGCCGGAAAAAGACAAAATATTTAGCACATTACCATTATACAACACATTCTGTTCCTTCTGAGCTTTCTTGAGATAATAAGGGTTTTCACAACCAATAGCCATTTTCTTCATTGTTTGTAAAATTGGGTTTGGATCGTTAATTAACAAATTGATTGTTTTTGTTGAATGACCCGTTTTTACAAGCAATTCTTCCAACTTTTTAATGCTTTCTTGTTTGTCAATGATTTCATCAAGAAGATCATTTTCTCGTTTTGAAAACATAGCATGCAATTCTTTCTTCTCTTTTTCAAGATCAGAACAAATTGATTTTTGTTTAGAAAGTTGGGTGGTTAATTCAGAAATTTCCTTGTTTAGGGATTTTATTTGCATGTTCAACTTAACATCGAGAGTGTCGTATTTGATTTGCAAATGTTTCTCCCTTAACATAGAATCTCTATAACCAGTTTCAAGTTCTGACTGTCGTTTGTTATTAAATTCAAAAGCTTGTTCATTTACCTTATATCTCTCAAGCTCAGCGGTCAATTTTTCATTCGCAGCCTTAACATCGCGATTGACCTGTTTGACCTTTTCAATTTCAATACTACAGTTCTTCAATAATGATTCAAATAAAGCACGTGTTTCCTCATCATTTTCAGTATGCTGTGACTCGAAGCCTCCATTAGGATTCATATCTGGAGTAGCCAAATTTGTATTGCTACAACTTGGGGAGTCCATATATGTATCGTAAGTGGGTGCAGGAGTCGCAGGATGCTGTTCATTCTGAGGTGACATTTCAAACATTTCATTATTGTGACATGTAGCATATGGCTGTACCTCAGAGATTCCATTGATATCATAAGCAGGAGGTGCTTCAGAATCCGTATCATATTTAACCTCCTGAAGATTGGCCATGATGATGCAGTTGGCATCGATATCTTCCAGATCTTCCATATCATCCATCAGTGACATGAAATTATTCTCCTCTGCACTCAACTGTAATCCGGCCGTTTCCTTTTGTGATAGCAGCAATGCTTTCTGCAGGTATGCTGTATCTTTCTTCTTTGGCCGTGTTGGACAGTTCCTTGCCATGTGACCAGTACCTTGACAGTTAAAACATTTCGACACATTCCCTTGATTCATATTCCCAACATTCCCAGCTACTGGAGCAGCAACATTTCCAAACTGATTCCCCATATTCTGACCCCTTCGATTTCTAGCAACTTGACCCAACTGATTCTGATTAGCCATATACTGACCCATCTGATTGCCTACATTGCCTGCATACTGCCCTTGATTTCCCATCTGAAACCCTGTAGCATATCCTTGCTGATTCCAATAAACTCCAACCATTTGTCCTTGATGACCCATGTTGAAACTCGGCTGTGCAATCTGCCTGTTGCGAGTATTCGATGAGATTCTTTGATTGTTATTGGTTGGTGTGGAATAGCGTCCTTGGAAAGCTTTTGTCATTAGAGCAAATGCATGTGGCATAGCAGCCATAGCGTCTTCCTGGTTATTAACTTCGGGTTCTTGAAATGGTGGGTATTGTTGTTGTGGAATGACTTGTTGTTGTTGTGGGTAGAATGGTTGTTGTCGAACAAATTGTTGTTGCATGATGTTCTGAGTGGAATTCGATGATGATGGTTGTATGTTGAATGTTGTTGTTGGTGTTGGCATGAGCAATCAATGCTAGAGGATCATGTTGTTTGGCTAGCTTCTCTTTCCTAACTTCATCTGCCTCTTTCTGGTTTTGTTTCAAAAAGTCATAGAGCTAATCATAGTTCACCTCATGAAGATTCTTTGTTTGGTTAACGATTGTGACATATCGTCCCCATTCCTCTGGAAGGTTGTTGATGAACTTGATGTTTTGAACAATTTGCCTTGGAGCCAACTTGTTCCTGATGAGCTCATTCATGAGAGTACAAAACCTTGTGTAATAAGATTCAATTGTTTCAGCCGGGGTGGATGTGAACTTCTCCTATTCAGTCAGAAGCTTGTTTTCAATGTCATGTTGACCAATTTCTGTACCATGACAAAGCCTTCGAACTCATTCCCACATATCATAAGCAGTTTCACAACTGTCAACAACACAAAATATCTCCTGTGGTAAACCGAGTTGAATTAAGTGCATGGCTAAGTCATCAGCTTCAATTTGTTTCCAATCATCTGCTGTGTATTCCTCTTCCTTTTGATCACGAAAGGATGGTGGAACGGGAGGTACTGAATTTGGATTACACGGTTCTTGAACCTGAAGGGGCTTGAATGGACCTTTTTGGATTGAGTTAATCAAGAGTTTACCTTGTCTATTAGGTTTGGTTTTCATGTATCGAAGCATACGGCTTTTACATGGAAGGTAACTACCTTTTTCTAGCATTGGAGGACGGTTTTCAGCACCAGCTGCATGGATATCTTGTTGAGTAGTCATTGTTGATATTGTATGATAAAGTTGATTTAGTTGATTCAGGATCGTTGCAAAGAAATAGGTGTTGTGGTTGTTGAAGGTTGAACTTAGTTGTTGTTGAGAAGTCTTGGTTTTTTGTTGATGATCGGTTGAAGTTACTTGCAATTTAGATAAACTATGACAATTTAAATAAAGTTACTAAATTTGACTAGACTATAATTTAGACAAAATCAAAAGTTCACAAACTCGACAAAGTTATGTAAATTACAATTTAGATAAAGCGACAATTTCTATAGAAATTTCAATTTAGACCAAAATTTAAACAAATTATGGCAAAATTTCAATTTAGATAGAATTTATCTAATTTATATAAAAAATCTAACTAATTTAAAAAAATTAGTAGATATCCGTTGTCGAAGTATTTTACACACTTATACAAATGAGAAAATACCGAGTTCGTAATCCTTGATGTTGTAGAAATTACTAGTGTAATCGAATGAATAAAATTTACTTAAGTTGTGAATCGTTAATCTCAAATGCGAGGACCAAAGTTGTCAAATGTGAAAAGTGCTCAAAACTGCTTGAATTGCGAAAAGGGACTGTTCCTGCCATATTCTAAAACTTGAAACAAGCTGCCTCAATTGTGAAAAGGGAACAAAGCTGTCAATTGCGAAAAGTCTTAGCCAATTGCGAAAAGTACCCAATTGCGAAAGGAGTTGAATTGCGAAAGCTGTTTGAATTGCGAAACCTTTCTGAATTGCGAAAGCTTGACAAATTTCGAAAGCTGCTCTACAATTGCGAAAGATAGGCGATTGCGAAAAACCCCAATTTATCGCAAATCTTATACAAGATTTGGATATTTTCACAAGTCGAAGTAGAACAACTTTTATCACAAGTCTTATACAAGATATGTGATAAAAAAATTCACGCAATGAAGATTCGAACCTTGGATTTTTGTAGCACTTTTTTTCTCGATCACAAACAACCAAAAAACTCGCTAGAACTTAATAAGTCTCACGTAAAAGTTACAAAAACTTCAAATTTTTGTCTCAAAACACACGTTAAACATAAAAAGCTATCACCTTTTTTGTTTTAACTCACTTAAAAATCAAAAAGCTTGAAGCTTTATACTTAATGACCACGTTAACACTAACAAGTAGCGACTAACAAACAAAAAAGCTACAACCTTTTACTAAATAACGACACAACTAATACCTAAATCCTTGTTTGGCGGATGATACCACCTATAAATCCTATGTAAACCAACCTTATCCTACAACTACTAACTATATTAGATCGTGACACTCAAAGGAATATAGTATAGATGAAGAGAATAAGATGCGTATGTAATAAACTTTAGTCGAATGATTATATTAAAACAATGAGAGAACAAAGTAAACTACACACACTTACACCTACACACTCTCACCTACACAAGACTAAGAGGCACACAAAACTTGTGAGAGTGTGTGGTATTTATAGTGAAAAGAGATGCCCTAGATGCTTCTAAGCACGGGCTTGGTGGGCTTTGTGTTGGACTTGGGCTTTTATACATTACTTGAACCTTTCTAAACAAAGTCCAACACAAAGCCTTACATTACTTCACTACCTACACGACACACTAACTTAAATACTACAAATGACCATCACTTGACTAAAAATATAAATGCTAACAAATGACATGTCGTCGCTAAAGTATTTATTAAATAATTAATAAACATATTTGATAAATTAAAATTAATAAATGATAAAACTAAATAACTAATTGACACTTTTAGCGACAACAGAAGTAGCCGCTAAAAGTATTTATTAAATAAAAAGAAATGATAAAAACTTTAAATGACATGCATCATTTCCAGATCGGTAAGGCTGTTGCCTACATTTTTTCCTAGATTTTTCATGACCAAATTTCCAGTTTTTTCCTTCCAAAAAGGTACTATCCCTATTTCAAAGTTCAGATTTCAAAAAAAAACATTGGCATTCGTCACAATAAAAATACGAATATAAGTTCAACAAAGAAAATAGTTCAAAGTTCACAATACATCCCTGCTCACTTACGTCTTCTCCATCCTCTTCGTCATCTAGAATCTCAAGGGGATTGAGTGGTCGAGACACGGTGATATTAATGTTCGCGGCTTGTATCTTATCTAAAATTTTCACCGTGACAATTTTATGCACCTGACTTTGCGTATACATTCTTTTTTTGGATTGGGCGCTTGAAGAACTTGATGCATGCCCCGTCAGTTGGGAGGGAAAACAAAAAATAGCTCTACAACAGAAGTGATATGCGACTTTATGTTCAATATTGTGAAGAATCATATAACTGATCTTGTATATTTTAACAATTGATAAGCAAATGTTCAAGAACTTTATTATAAAAATCTATTTACAGATTTGCATCAAACAGAATAATAATAATAATAATAATAATAATAATAATAATAATAATAATAAACCCATATCCAATGGTGGTTGAAGCAGCACTACGCAAACGAGTCAAGTATGAGACCAAGTGTGCCGACATTGGATATGGGTTTATTCCCTTCTCATTTTCTTCCCTTGGGGAGCTTGGGAAAGATGCAGTGGCCCTATTGAAACGGATCCGAAAGTTCTCAGTAACTCAAGACATCGGAGCGCGTGTTGTTGCTCATATGTTTAGTAGGATTAACTTTGCAATAGCTAGAGGGGTGGGGGCCCAGTTAGTATCTCGACTCCCCTCTAATTTCTTGTAGGTCCTATGAGTTTCTAATAAAGTGATGATTTATTAAAAAATAATAATAATAATAATAATAATAATAATAATAATAATAATAATAATAATAATAAAATAATAATAATAATAAATAAATAATTAAATAAATAAATAAATAAAAGAGAGAATTATCTGATTATGTACTTGTTATACTTCAATAAGAATTTTAACATCACAATAGACGAGCTCTTTTAAGCCTTTTTTTTCTACTTTCGCGCCAGGATCTGTACAAAGCACATAGTTTCACAGTTGATCACACATTCTGGATCATTTTGATCAATGCTTTTACTCGAACTGATTTGAAAACAAAAATAGAATACTTGTTTACAAAGCTCAAATCAAAGTATTCTCCAAAAGAGACATTAATCTCTCAAGTAAAACAATCTTTGTGGAATAATATGACACCACCTAAAATTTAATTTCTAAGAATTGGAAAATAATTTATGAGAAAAGGGTAGCTCAAGTATAAATAAAGACATACGAACCTTCACTTTATAGAAAAAAAAAATGCAAAAGCAAGCAATGGCTTCTTCAAAGTTCTTACTTTTATCTATAGCTCTACTACTCATTGTTCTCTCATTTGTACCAAACTTTACTTCTGCTTCTTTGGAGGAAGCAAATGCTCTTCAAAAATGGAAAGCAACCCTTAAAATCCCAAACAACTCCCAAATTGTATCTTCTTGGACACCCCTTCCAACGAATACTAGTGCACCCGCTCCGTGCCCTTCTTGGTTTGGAATTGCTTGCAATGCTGATGGGAACATCAACATGTTGAACCTCTCTACGTCTGAGTTAAAGGGCACGCTTCACCAATTCCCGTTCTCTATTCTAGGCAACCTTACCCATTTTAATCTTAGTCTAAACAGCTTCTTTGGTCCCATCCCACCAGAAATTGGACTCCTGTCCAAACTTGTCCATCTTGATTTTTCAACCAATCAGTTCTCTGGTGTTATTCCACCTACCATTGGTAGACTAAGCCAGTTAACTGTTTTTCAACTAAACAAAAACAATTTAAATGGTTCAATTCCTTCATCGTTGGGTGATTTGAAGTCTTTGAATATGCTTCATTTGTCCCAAAATGAACTCTCCGGACCCATTCCAATTGAATTAGGGAATATGAAGTCTCTCACTAGATTATCTTTGAGCAGAAATCAACTCAATGGTTCAATTCCTTCATCATTGGGTGATTTGAAGTCTTTGAAATTCCTTTATTTGTGGCAAAATCAACTTTCTAGACCCATTCCAACTGAATTAGGGAATTTGAAGTCTCTAACAGTTTTACAATCGGGCAAAAATCAACTCAATGGTTCAATTGCTTCATCATTGGGTGATTTGAAGTCTTTGAATATCCTTTTATTGTTGCAAAATCAACTCTCTGGACCCATTCCAATTGAATTAGGGAGTTTGAAGTCTCTAACTAAATTGGCCTTGAGAGAAAATCAACTCTCTTGTTCAATCCCTTCATCGTTGGGTGATTTGAAGTCTTTGAAACTCCTTTATCTGTACACAAATCAACTTTCTGGACCCATTCCAATTGAATTAGGGAATTTGAAGAATCTAACTGATTTACGATTGGCCAATAATCAACTCAATGGTTCAATCCCTTCATCGTTGGGAAATTCAATTCAAGTGCTTGATCTTTCTTCTAATCATTTGGCTGGTCGAATTCCAAAGGAGTTTGGGGAGATGAAAAGTTTGTTAAATTTAAACTTGAGGGATAACAACCTTTCAGGTGTTATACCTCAAGAGCTTGGGTCACTGCATGGTCTCCTTACTCTTGACCTATCCAAAAATAGGTTGAACGGGTCATTACAAAGATATATTGGTGATTGGGTACAAATCAATCACATATATCTTAGTAATAACAAGCTCAGCGGAAAGATCCCATCGGAGATCGGTAAATTAAGGCAACTCAATGTTCTTGATTTATCTTGGAATTCACTCACAAAAGAGATACCATCAGATATTGGAAGTTTGGAAAGTCTGGTAATGATGAATCTTTCTCACAATAAGCTATCCGGTTCAATTCCTAATGGTTTCAGTAACTTGCCAGGAAGGATTGATATAGACCTGTCTTACAATGAGCTCACTGGTCCCGTTCCCCCTTGTGCTGTCTTTCAAAATGTGTCTGGAGAAGCATTTCAAGGAAACGATGGTCTGTGTGGAAATGTTACAGGTTTGAAACTTTGTGAAAGTCAAAATATAATAAAGAAAAATAATCATTTTCATCATAAGCTCATCCTTGTAACTGTGGTCCCACTTTTTGTTGCTCTTTTACTTGGTTTATTCATGTGTGGCCTCATTGCTTATCGACGTAGAAAGAGAACTTCTCCACAGATACCATCAGGCGAAGAAGGTGGCAATTTTTTCTCAATAACAAGTTTTGATGGACAGGCGATGTATGATGAAATCATCAAGGCAACAAATGATTTTGATGATTCATATTGTATTGGGATGGGAGGACATGGTACTGTGTATAAAGCTGTGTTACAACCCAACAATATAGTTGCAGTCAAGAAACTTCATTCATCATCTGAGAATGACGATCAAGGCTTCCTAAATGAGGTACGAGCATTAACAAACATAAGGCACAGAAACATAGTTAAACTCTATGGATATTGCTTCCATGCTGGTCACTCATTTTTGATTTACGAATATCTTGAGAAGGGAAGTCTAAAATCGCTCTTAAGTAGCGATATCACAGCAAAGGAAATGGATTGGCTGAAAAGGGTAAGAATTGTTAGGGCTGTAGCGAATGGTTTGGCTTATATGCACCATGATTGCACACCACCTATAATTCATAGAGACATTTCTGGAGCTAATATCCTTCTCGATTCTGATTATGAGGCACATATCTCGGATTTTGGAACAGCGAAGCTTCTAAAGGTGGATTCATCGAATTGGACTGCGGTTGTAGGCACCTATGGCTATATTGCGCCAGGTAACTACCATATATTTTAAAGTTATCTATAAATACTACTTCTTCTCAAGTTTCAGATTTATCTATGTTTCATTTAATCATGATCTGAATTCTGACATAACAATTTTTTTTGTATTCTCATGTTTCCTTCCAATGTAGAGCTTGCTTATACGATGGTGGCAACAGAGAAATGCGATGTGTATAGTTTTGGAGTTGTTGCGCTAGAAGTGATTTTGGGAAAGCATCCTGGAGATCTTATATCATGTCTACCAACATTGTCTACTGATGATCTATTGCTAGCCAATGTAGGAGATAGACGGATTCCACCATCATCATCTCTAGTTGAGAAACTAGCTCATGCAATTTTGAATGTCTCACTGGCATGTTTGAACTACAACCCACAGGAAAGGCCAACAATGCGCCAAGTCAAAGATTTATTGTCAGTGGATGATCGAGTTTGGATGAAGATGCATGTATCGGTAACTTGATGCTAGCTTGATCGGTTTTGTATGATGTCTTGTCATAAGTCATAAAGTTTAAGAAACTTTTTATGTTTCTTTTTGTTGCCCTGAATTATGTTGTAGATTGTTATCAAATAAGGAAATAATTTATATCAATGAAGATTGCTACCTTTCAGTTTTACAATTATAAACTTACCAAGGGAAAATTTGCATAACAGTTAGAATTTATTCATACTCATATCAAGAAGAACCAATAGACGAACCTGAAATTATAGAATGGTTGTCGGTATAAAAGTGAACCGAATCGAATTAGTAACCCTCCTTTTGGGTCTTACAAATTGCTATCCAAATTCTAAAAGTCTAAATTCAAACACTCTAGCGGTCCATTCATATTGACAGTAGCAGTAGAAACAATGTAGAATAAGCCCATTGGGCCGAGTCCAAATGGCACTTTCTTGTTATGGAACCAAAAAAAGGTGTACAAAAAATATTGGATAGTCAATTTCAATCGACATGGTTTATAACTTTATATCACAACGACGTTCTTATTTTGCCACTTCTAGTACGTTGCAATTGAAAGGGTGTTCACATTTTCCGTTCTCGCAACTTCATCAATCGAATCATTAGCTGAGTTAAAGCTGAGAGTAGTTATTTCATATTTCATAAAAAAACTACGGTGTAATGTGATTTACCTCAAAAGCACCACAAATATTGAATTACCAACCTTTATAAAAGTGAAGATATTTGTATTCATGATATACTTTTGCGGCGAAAATCACAAAGTGTCATGTCAACAATATCTATTTTCTCCAACTCACATAATTAAGCGCCAATGATCACAAAAATTGGAACATAAAATATGACCACTTTAAAAGCATGTTAGGTTAGAGTGGGCCATAGCATTATAATGCTTTACTTCTAAATGGTTCAAAAGTAACAAAAAGCAATCTTCCCAACATGGCATTGTTGCTCTTTGTATGCAATGACTTCATTTTTTGGATGAATGATATTTTAAGTTTCCTTTGGATTCACTTTCTTCCTTTACATCTACAAAACCTTATGACCTAACCTATCGTTTGTATCGTATCCGGAAATAGACAACTAAAATGCTGTTCGCTTTTTATTATATTTTGATCATTCTTTATGTAACATCAAGTTTACTTTCTAAATGTGTAAAGCAAATCTATACACAATCAACATGTACTAATCGGTATGGTTATTGGGTTGTTCGGTTTATTCGGGTAATTTTTTTTTTGTAAAATCGAAAAACGAACCGAATCGAATTCAAGTTAGATTAAATCGAACTGAAAACCGAAATTGAATTTAGTTCGGTTTTCGGGTTAAACCGAAAAACCCGATTACATAACTAGATTTTTTTTAGTTAATTATACACTCCATATTTTTAGCAACAACAAAAAATTCAAGCTTAAAAAATGCTATATTTATACTAGGAAAAAGTTTTAGTGGTTTTTTTTTATATAAATATATAAAAAAAAATATATGTATTTTGTGAATTCGGTATTAGGTTCGGTTTGGTTTTCATTTCACCAAAACCATATCTAAACCAAAAACCGAATATTTAATTTGGTTCGGTTCGATTTTGATAAATTCAGATTGAATACAAATTTGGTTCGATTTTATTTCATTCGGTTCCATTGCGTTTTTCGATTCTGCGGGTATTACCCGATTTATGAACACCCTAATTAACCTGTACTTTAACCATTTTTTATGGTAGATTTTGGTTATAGGCTTTGTCTATGAAGCAAATAATGCATGCGAATGTGATATTTTCATACTTATGTCTCAAAGTTGAAATCCCTTGGATGAAATTGACATCTCAACCATTCACTCCATGATACCAACTCTACTAGAGAATTAATGATGATAACCTAATCGTTTACTGTTATTGCTAGAAATCCTACTTTATCATACCCACTTATGTTGAGATCGAATGGCAGCAAGAACAATAAGAAGAATAGAACAATATATGGGAATATTAGAAAGATAGAATAAGATAAGGTGAGATGTAGAGGGAAGAGATTGGGTGAGATGGTGGCAGTGGAGAAACCTGGAAATGTGTATCTATTAGATTAGAGAGAAATACAAGAAATACACACACACTCTCTCACAGCACACTTTGCTAAATGAGAGAGTGATTGGCTTATATGAGTTGGCTGCCACATCTAATACAATAGATGGGCTTTTGGTTGGACCATGTGTGGGCTAAGTATATGCACTACACATATATACTTAAACTAACAATACTAATGCTACTAGCCCACACTTTAACAAATACATATTATACATGACACTTAATGTTCTAAGCTACAAATGACCATCACTTCCAAAATAGCATAAAATCAATGCTAACAATCTCCCCCTAAGGGATGGTCATTTCAATGACGCTCCGGTGATTGGTCTTTTGCCTTCAATAACTTGAACTTCGTGTGTCATTGTATAATAGACTTGATTCATTGTTCCTTCATGCTCTGTGATCTTCAAAGTATTGACTTTGAATGTTCTTGCCTTGATCTACTTCTTCTGATCAGATGCATCTACGTTGTAGATGATGATGGTAAATGGACTTCCGTCGGTACCTGCATAAGACAGTTAGCAATAAATCGTCCAGCGGCCATCATGTCGTGAGGCAAGATCCTTTTAGATCTCATTAAGACTCATACAACTTGTATCCTTTATGAGTGAACACAAGTGTATTGCATAGGAAGTGTTCCTAAGAGATCTTTGATGAATCTCATGTCTCTAGACTCAATTATGTGCGTTTTGGTTTTTAGTCGTCGGAGGCATGGAGCAGAGTGCCACCTTTTCAATATCAACACATCTCGGAGTGAGAGGCCGATAGATTATGCAGTGTTCTTCGTGAGAAATGAAAAAAATATCTTTTAAGAGATATCTGAGTGGCTGAGAAGGGTTGTGCATCGCGTCACTGGGTCCATGACGTCTTGTCTTCAATACCAGTATCACCTTAGAGAGTACCGATAGCAGATGTATTGACCCGGTTTCTGACCTAAGTTTTCATGGAGGGCTATTTCTTTTCACCCTTACAAAAACTTTTCTTTTTCATTCTTCAACCCCTTCATTCTCCTTTCTCATTATACTCCTTTTTTCAATCTTACCTAAGGACTTCTAATTCTAGACTATTGGAATTGTCCTTGGGAAGATCCCTCTGGCTCTGGCGGATCATAGGACATAACCTAACTGTAATCACCTTATAACTCCATGATTATCCTAGGTTTGTTGATCACTTGCCATAAAACCATTTGAGAAAATCTCTCAAAGTGTTCATGAATAAAACAAATTTTGTTAATACTTCGAGAGTTTTGCATTTTCTGAAATACTCCCCCTTCACATGTGCATATGAGATTTAAGACAGAATTGCACATGATGGGTAGAGTTCACACTTTTTGAACTGATCAATTTTCAATTAATATGACCATTGCGAGACACGTTTACATCACTAGTTAGACTAGCTTGAAGTTATTACCCGTCCCGGTCATATCAAAAGATCATCTCTCGAATTGGTACATTCTACTCAGACAAGTCCTTTGCGAGACACGTTTACATCAATGGATAACCATCTTGAAATTATTACCCGTCCCGGACTAGACTTTTCGATTACTGACATTTATCTTTCGTCAATTCGAGGGTTCATGCTGAGTCTTTTTGAAGAACTCTATTTGAGATTCCTTTTCGATCACATTTTAATCACATCTTCTCCCCCTCAAAAATAGCATGCAGTGATATTTTTGATATCAACTGATTAAAATGAAACTTTTTGGAGAGATAGACGGATTTGAGCATGAAATTGGAACATTTTTGATTTTCTACTCCCCCTTAAACAAAGCATATGGTTAAACATTTTAGTTTAAAAGCAGTTTTAAGGGTTTAGGAGGGAGTTATCTTGAGCACTTTATGAAAGATTTGGAAAAATCTTATTGAAAAATCTTGAAGAAAATGTGCTCAAGATAGAGAAGATTTTGAAAATCTTTGAAGATATGTAAGGAGAAATATCTTCATTTGTTTTTAGGATAAGTGTTAGAAAAAGAAATTGGTTTTGCACAACACTTTCCTTTATTTGAAGTTCGGGTCCGAAACTGAGATGTTCCGAAGCCATCGGGTTAAGCGCGGGTTCTGGAGTGAGTCTCTCAGAAGCCATTGATTTTAGGATAAGTGCTCGAAAGATTTTGACTAAGCACTTTCCTTTCTTTGAAAAACGGGTTATGCACTGACATGTGTGCATAAGCCATTGGGTTAAGCTCGGGTTCTGGAGTGAGTCTCTCAGAAGCCATTTAAGAAAAAAGTTTGAGAAAACGACATGTTTTGAAAACATTTAAAGAACTCTCGCTCAAGCATCTGTACATGCCCGTATCATTGTTGAATGATATTTCTAAGTACGTACAGAATATTGATTATACGAGAGACATGTCGGAGAAGAATATTTTTGGATTTTTGTGATTTTATATTGTTTTTGTATTTTTTGAAAATTTTCCATTTTTGTATATTCTTTTTGATGTTTTCAAAAAATGTATATTCACAAAGAATGATTATGTATGAACAAGTAAAAGTGGAGTTAAAAGTGGATGTAGACCAGGATTTCCAAATGCGATGTTGGCATACAGGTCTTCTCTTCCACATTCAGCGAGTGAACTCTCAACACTTTCACGAGTACCTGCAATCACAGAATCCACAAAAGAAGAATATGCACAAATAATAGTGTTAGAAGAACATGAATCATCACATTGAGGGTGTCCACTATCAACGGTTGTAGTGGTTTCTACATCCTTATCCTGATGATTTTCACTATTACTTGTTGTGGTGCAGCTATCAAGAATCTTTCCTGTGGGAATCCATCTAAGACCAACTGATTTAAAAACTTTTCCCGTGGGAATCCACCTAGGGCTAGATCTCGGAGTTGTTTCCTTTTCAGATGCAGCGGAAGTCTCATTTTGAGAAACACTACGTCCTGTAGAGATCCACCTAGTTGGTTTCTTAGCCTTTTGCTTCTTAGCAACGGGTTTGTTGCTATTTGGTGTCTTAGAGGATTGTGCCTTAGCACTTGCATTTGCTTTCTTGATATATTGTGCAACACATGCATCATGATTAGCTGAAAAGACACATTTTTGACATTTAGGACAAACAAATTCAACATTCTTGTTTAAAATGGCAACCTTAACTTTGTCACTACAGTCATTTGAAGCTTGTTTCTGGTGCGAAGAGGAATTTGAGTTCATAGTGTTTGATTCTACGTGGGTAACATTTTCTTTTGCGCAACTACTTTTAGATGCAAGCCAATCCCTAGTCTTTAGTTGAATGATCCTAGGTAGTGGTTTACTACTACTAGCAGTGCTTTGTAATGTTGTAGAATTCATCACTCTAGGTTTTGTTCCTAAAATTCCGTCTTGTCGAACCTGTGCCTTTTGCCTAGCTGTTTCTAGGTAGTGATTGTGGACCGTTTTGTTTGAACCAATTGATTCCTTAACAGTTTTTATGGTCACATTCGGTGAGCTATTCCTAGAAAGGCCAGGTGCTTTCACTTTTGGTGTTTTAGGCAAGGGTGTTGGAGTGACTGGTTTTGTCAAATCAATTGTCACATCAGCTATTGGAACCGTTTGAGAAATTGACATTTTTGGTTGTTCCGAAGTTGATGGTTTTGCAAACTTAGTTTCCTCACCCTGCCTTTTTTGACTTTCAAGCTGAGACTTCAAAAAATCAATTTTTTCTTGCATGTTTTTGTAAGAGCGCTCATACGACAATTTGTCATACTTGCATTCTTCCTTTTTTGTATCAAGTTGTTTAAAATATGTGCAATTTTGTTTTTCAAGTTTCAAAAGCGCCTTTTCATATTTTTCAACAATTTGAGAAGTCTCAGCTCGAAGTGTTTCCTCATCTTCCACAGAATATGTTTGGTAAATAATTGACATGATATCGGTTGATAGAGCTTCGAAGCAGAGATTGTCATTATGCTTTTCCGAAACTTTTATGTGTTCCAAGTATTCATTAGCTTCCTTCACTAAGGATTTGTGGTCCTTAACAAATTCGGCTGACTCTTTCAAAAGACATCGTTCAACATTAAGAACTACCGCATAAATTGCAGCAATATGTGGATTAATTTCCGATTCAAAAATCTTTTTAATTGCATCCTGAACACCTGGAAACCATTCAAATTTTTGATTATTTGTTTTGGAAGCCACAATACTTTTAAGTGTTTCAATTCTCTTTTTAAGATCAACCAAATATAGTCTAGCTGCACTTGAATCATAAGTGTTTTTAGATGCCATTTGTTCGATGTTAGGCAGATGTTTTGAAACAGCTTTTTGTCTTGTGAAAACCACTGGTTTTTGAAAAAACAGAGGTGACTCCTTTTTAACAAGATGAACCCCAGCAAGTTTGTTTGCTTCATT